>CM046874.1:171944233-173144233 GCA_025667525.1 Glebionis coronaria
CATATAACATGTAACCATAATCTATCGACTCATCTGTTGAACATATAACGTGTAAGGAAAACATATCGACTTAACCATTGAACATGTAACGTGTAACCATAACCTACCAACTCATCCATTAAACATATAACGTGTAACCCATAACCTACCGACTCATCCATTGAACATGTAACGTGTAACCATAACCTATCGAATCATGTATTGAACATTTAACGTGTAACCATAACTGATATGAGCTTAAACTCATATCCTTTTATCAACAAATAACCCTAAAACATGAAGCAAAATACCAATTTATCTTGCAAAAACAGTGTTATGTGGTATGTTTGTGTTTGTGTACACTTGTGTAGGTAAAAGGATAAATTTTCAAGCAAACAAAGAAAAATCAAGCTCAAATGAATGAAAAAGACAAAGAAGGATCAAAAGTGACAAGACTTTGAAGTACAAGGACCTATCTTGACAAACTGTCAAAGTTGAAGGACTAAAGTGCAAATATTGTAAAAAGTCAAGATCAAAGTCAAAATTGGTCAACTATCAAGTCAACAAAGTCAAAGGGTCAATTCTGCTCAAAGATGAAGTTTGGAGGACTTAAAGTGTCAAAGAAATAAAGTTACAAGCCTTTAATGCAATCTGCCAAAGTATAAGGGTTGAAACTGCCAATATTGGAAAGTTACACAAGTTCAATCCATGTGTACAAGTTTTGAGCCAATAAGAAGAGAGAATGAGAGGCACACGGATTGCCAACTCATAAGTAATTAATTCCCACTCAGCCGCCACATTAAATGAAAAAATCTCAACAGTGTGATCCGTGTGACACTTATTCAACCATTCACAGGACGACACGTGGCATCTTCAAGAAGGAAAAATTTTCCCAGGATCGTTTGTGAGCTAGAGACGATTTCATAAAGAAGTATAAACATCAATGTTGCTCAATTTTGAGAGACGAATTCAATGGTTATCATCAATTAACATTTCATCCACTCAATCAAGAAAGCCCAAATCATTGTTCATACCTGGAAATCACTTAAGCAGAATTAGTCCACGTGGAGAGCTGGGATTGGTCCTGACACGTCACCAACCCCAACAATCATCTTTCTCAAGTCTATAAATAGATGGATAGGACCTCATTTGTAACAAGTAGCTTAATTTTGTAAAAACACACACTTCTCAATTTCCTTTCATTTTTCCTTCCTCTTTACCCTAACTACTCAAGAGTCTGACAAACTCTTGAGTTAGTTAGTTAGTTAGTAGCTTTCTAACAGCTTTGTAACAACTTTCATGGAATAAAATTCAAATTTCTCATTTCCCGCCAATTCTGTTCTTCATTCTACTGTTCATTACTTGCTGCTATTGGATACTTGTGTTGCTGCATTGTGTTTGTTATGATCATTGATTGATCATAATTGACCTTGAAGAAGTTTGGGAGCATTTTGTTGTGATTCCAGTTCAGAAACTAGTTCCATTGAAGTTTTCAAGCATTTTGATGATTACTGTTGATTGATAGCTGTTTTTGATGATTGATAAGATGAACTAGTGATAAGGTGGTGGTTATCACTAGGGTAAGAGAGTTCAGCACTCCTCTTCTTTCCAATGGTTTACTTCAAAAGGTTTTAGAGCTCTTATTTTTGTTCCACTGAAATTGTCAATTGCATGCTACATTTCCTAGATTAAATCCTGTTGTTTGCCTGATAAAATTTGTTTAGTGTGGATTTGATTAGACTCTAGACTTGTTTGTAGCTTAAGAGTTGCTTTACTGCTTATTGATTTGGATTTTGTCTTGTTTGATTAGCTGATTTCAGTAACTTTTTAGCCTTGCTGTTTTACTTGAGTTCTAGTAGTGGTAATTGATTGCATTTAGCTTTTACACATCTCTTTTTGATCAATAAACTTGGTTTGTTAAAGGTTTTCTTTCAGCTTTAATTGGTGCTTAAATAGTCTTCATAAATTTTCATATAAATCAGATAAAGGAGTGTTTGGCAATAGTTAATTAAGAGTTTTCAAGAATTGAGTCTTGGCATGTTAAAGTTCATTTACAGTTAATAGGTGGTTATAAAGTAGTTTTGTACCATTTTCAAGTCAACTCTTAGTTCAAAAAGGCAATTGGCAAGAAAAAGTACTGGGTCAGTATTCAGTCATTTTAACTCAGAAAAGTTATCATTTTCATTTGGCTAGTATTCACTCATTACTTGATGAAATTGAACCAAACCTATTCTCAATTGTTGATCAATATATGAAGTTTGATAGTCTAAAAGGATTTTGTACAGTTTCCATTAAGCTAGGAGAAATAAGAAAAATTCAGATAAGCTGAGTTGAGGCAAGTTTCTGTAAATTGAAACTGAGATTTTGTATCTCTTGATCCCTTTCATAAACCTGGCCATTTTTCTTCACAAATCACTTTAGAATATGATGTTACTTGATTTTTGAGAATTTCAACTTTTTGACAAAAAAGTTGGTCAACGCTTGGTCAACGATAAGCTCTTTTCAGCTTAATCCATTTTTCTAGCTTATTTCTGGATGAAAATTGTTCTAGTTTGATTTCCCGTTCATCTTTTGAGGAGCTTAATCAGTTTCAACAAGAAAATCAAGTTGTGATTGTCTAGATTTTGTTGTAGCTTATTGTGAGCTTATTGATAAGTTCTCATTTGCTTATTTTACAACTTTAGCTTAAATCCTTGTTCACACGTAGCTTATTTTGGATTTTAAGAGTTTTGCAACTTGTTTCATTGAATTTGGTTCAGTAATAAGCTCAAACGAGCTTATTCTCATTCTTAACCCGATTTTGGCTTAATGAGTTCTTGAAATTGCACTTAGGTCCTTGATGTTTTAAACAGTTTATAAACTTTGCTAAACTTCATTGTTTTTAGGGTTTGCAGCTTTTAAGTCCTTGTAGTTTTGAGATTTGTTATTTTCAGTTAGCAAGTTTGTTAAGTTGTTACATTTTAGTTAGTTTGTTATAGAATTTACATATTTGATCCTTTTAGTTAACTGAGTTACACTTTTAGTCCCTAGACTTGTTAGAATTTACATTTCAAGCATTTATCTTTCTTAGAATTTACATTTTCAGTCCTTTAAGTTTCATATTTTACCTTTTGAATATTACTTGAATAAAAACTTGGTATTTGCAAGATGTTTTACATATAAGTAGGTAATATTTTTCCGTTTTGCAAGACTTTGTTGAATTAGCAAATAGAATATCCAAACAAGTTTAACAACCAAAAACAGTTAAAAACCCGATATTGGTTGGACTTTCCATTAGCAAGAACTGAGAAAAAACGAACTGCATTATACTCAATTTCAAAAACCTACCGACTCATCCATTGAACATGTAACCTGTAACCATAACCTACCGACTCATCCATTGAACATGTAATGTGTAACCATAACCTACCGACTCATCCAGTGAACATGTAACGTGTGACCATAACCTACTGAATCATCCATTGAACATGTAACGTGAAACAATAACCTATCGACTCATCCATTAAACATGTAACGTGTAACCATAACCTACCAACTCATCCATTAAACATGTAACGTGTAACCATAACCTATCGACTCATTCATTGAACATGTAACGTATAACCATACCTACCTACTCATCTATTGAACATGTAACATGTAACCATAACCTACCGACTCATCCATTGAACATGTAACATGTAACCATAACCTACCGACTCATCCGTTGAACATGTAACGTGTAACCATAACCTACCGACTCATCTTTTGAACATCTAACGTATAACCATAACCTATCGGCTCATCCATTGAACATATAATGTGTAACCAATACATACTGACTCATGTATTGAACATATAACGTGTAACCATAACCTATCGACTCATTAATTGAACATGTAACGTGTAACCATAACCTACCGACTCATCCATTGAACATATAACGTGTAACCATAACCTACTGACTCATCCATTAAACATCTAACGTGTAACCATAACCTATCGGCTCATCCATTGAACATATAACGTGTAACCAATACATACCGACTCGTGTATTGAACATATAACGTGTAACCATAACCTATCGAATCATTAATTTAAAATGTAACGTGTAACCATAACCTACCGACTAATCCGTTGATATAACGTGTAACCATACCGACTCATCCATTAAACATGCTACATGTAATGTATAACCATAACGTGTAAACATATAACGTGTAACCAATACATACGGACTCATCAATTGAACATCTAACGTGTAACCAATACATACCAACTTATCCATTGACCTTATAACGTGTAACCATAACCTACGGACTCATCCATTGAACATATAACGTGTAACCATAACCTACGAACTCATCCATTGAACATATAACGTGTAACCAATACGTACGGACTCATCCATTGAACATATAACGTGTAACCATAACCTACCGACTCATCCATTGAACATATAACGTGTAACCATAACCTACTGACTCATCCATTGAACATATAACGTGTAACCATAACCTATGGACTCATCCATTGAGCATATAACGTGTAACCAATACGTACGGACTCATCCATTGAACATATAACGTGTAACCATAACCTACCGACTCATCCATTGAATATATAACGTGTAACCATAACCTACGGACTCATCCATTGAGCATATAACGTGTAACCAATACGTACGGACTCATCCATTGAACATATAACGTGTAACCATAACCTACCGACTCATCCATTGAACATATAACGTGTAACCATAACCTACCGACTCATCCATTGAACATATAATGTGTAACCAATACATACGGACTTATCCATTGAATATATAACGTGTAACCATAACCTACCGACTCATCCAATGTACATGTAACGTGTAACCAATACATACGGACTCATCCATTGAACATATAACATGTAACCATAACCACACACACGTTGGCGGGGAAAAAATAGTGGGAAAATGTTGACGGGAATAAGTTGGTGGGAAAAAATTAGCGGGAAAAAATTGGCGGGAAAGGACACTATGTTATATTTATAACCACACACACTCCTAGCTTATCACCATAACTACTAGCATATCACACACACACTTATCATCACAAACACATTGTTATTATGAAAATGTTGGAGCATGAAGGTTTTCTATGTACGTGTGGACGTGGAGACGTAGTTCTTCGAGAATCGTGGCAAAAAGATTCACTTGGTAAAGAATACTATGCTTGTCCACGTTCACATGTGAAACCTAAAGTTTCATATGGATGCAATTTTTTTTTATGAAAAGATGATAGAGTCAGACTACTAGTCAATTCTCTTGGAGCTTCAACGAGCTTTTCTCCTCCAAGCTCTTATTCGATACCTTAACCGACTCCAATTTCTTCTCCAATCTCTTCAACGTGTGCAAACTGTGTTCACTTGAATGGAAAGATAATAGTACTTGAGAAAACAGTAGATATGTACCATCATGGCGATAGGCACACAGTGGATTCAGCTGCACTACTTCACGACCTTTACAATGACATGGGGAACATTAGTTGAACTAGTTTGTGATGTGTTTTTTTCGTTGTGATATCCATGTTTAATTAAGCGAGTGTTTAATTGTCCGTGTCGAATAAAATTATGTTTAGGCGTGTCTGTCAGTAAGTCTCCCATGTGTTTACACACGCGTATATGTAATATTTTCAGTAAATAAATATTTGTTTTACAAAAGTCTCATTTTCTATTAAATAAACGTCGCAAAAATAAAATAACAACGGACCGATAGTTATATAGTTACATTTTATATTAAATAAGTAAAAAAGAAATAATAACTATATAGTTTTTTCTTAAATGATAATTATATCTTAAATAAGTAAAAAATAAATAGTTATTATATAATTTTATCATAATAAGGAAAAAACAATTAACAAATTTTGACAGAAGGTTTCCCCGGCGACATGTCGCCGGGGAAACTTTGGCGGGAAAAAGCCCCGCCAACCATTTTGCTAAATAATTCGAGAGTGTCGTTTAGCGCCTGTATCTCCGGCAACATGTCGCCGGGGAAAAGTTGGTGGTTTGGCGGGTAAAAACCCGCCATATTTTCGGTTAATAATTACTCTTTTTTTCGTTTAGCAAGGTTATCCCTGGCGACACCTCGCCAGGGAAACTTTCTCAGGTTATTAACCAGAATGATTAATGTTAATTATCCTTGGACAAGTTATCCCTGGCGACATGTCGTCGGGGATAATCTGGAGAGAAAATATCCCGCTTTTTCTTTTGGCAAACTATTTTGGTCAAAGCTGGACGACGTTTCCCTGGCGACATGTCGCCAGGGATAAGATGGTCAAGCTTTGACCAAAAAGTCTTCATGACTTTTTGCCACGTCTAGCAAAGTCGCCAGGGATTAGGGGTTTTCCCCCGGCGACATTTGGTCGCCGGGGAAACACCGGTCACCTGATCTTACGATTCTTGTAGTGAGATGTGGTTTAGTAAAAATTAGAGGTATAAATGAGCCAAGCTTTTATCAATCAACTCGAGCTCGAGATTAAGCTCGACTCGATAGAGCCAAGTTATTATCAAGCCCAAGCCTGAGCTTAAGACCAATAACGTAGATCAAAACATATAATGAGCCGAGCTCGAGCTTTTAATACCTCGGCTCAAGCGTTTATCGAGCTTTTCGAGCATTTGTATAAATATATTTTTATATAAGTAAACAAGCGTTGATTTGAACATTAGCTTTATTATAAATAATAATTCTATACAAAATTAAATAATTTATTGACATTCGTTATCATAGTTTACTACAAACATATAATTTGTGGTGGTTTGTAAGTGTTAGTAATGTATTCGTTTCATATATATAATTTCGAGCTTTTCAAACTTTGCTCTAATTCTAACTATGTCAAGCTCAAAATTTAACGGTTAAAGCTCAATGAGCTATCGAGCCGAGCTTGAGCCTACCTTCTATGTTTGGAACCTTTGGAACCGAACTCGAGCGTTGTTAAGCTCGGGCTCAACCCGACTTTTTTTTAAAGGAGGCTCAACCCGACTCATTACACCCTAGTAAAGATCATTTTTGTTTGATTTCATAATCATGCTTAATAGTTATGCTTAAATAAATATTAGTACGCATTCACCTAGCTTTTGTTTGAAAGTTGAATACACGATCAGTTCATCTTTATCTTTTTAGGTTTATATTTACTTTGGGTCTTTAGTGATCCATTTTTATTTATTCAAAAGCCCACTGAACGAAAATAAAGTATAAATACCCGAAAGACAGACATAAACCAGACCACTATCATTTACACGTACACACGAAACCCTAAACCTAATCATAACCAACCATTATTCATTATCACAGCCGGAGTTCACAGACATGGCGAAGTTTCTAAACTCAAGCCCAGTTCAGCCTAGTTCTCGTAATATCTCTCTTCGTTATTTTGTTTATACTTTGTTTTCGGATATTATATACAGTTGTTTTCGCCTCCCACCGCTATAAGTTAACCCTAAAAACTTTTTGTAATCTCGAATGTCAGGCGGGGGCTCTTTTTGGCTAGCATGCAACGCGTGCAACACAGAATTCAGTAACGAAAACGATCAAAGGAATCATTACAAGTCTGATTGGCACCGTTACAACCTCAATTGCCAGGTATTAAAACGTTTCTTTCTTACAATGTTAGTTTCTTTTCTTTTTGTTGCCCTAATAAATGTTAATTTGTATATCGTTCTAGTAGTATAAAGTATAAAGTAGGTTGTTTGTGATGACAAATTGCTGTTATTTTCATAACGTATGTTATGGGTGGCAAGGCAGCTCTTTTTTTACCTATAAGATGGTGGTAGTTTGGGTGTTATAGGTATAGTCAGATCCAGTTTTTTTTTTCACCAAAAGCCATGAGGAAAAAGAGAAAATTTACGATAATATAACTAAACAAAGCATATGTCACAAAATTTTGGGATTAGGGTTAGGTCATTCTAGAAAAATCTGTATTTTTGGCAAAAATATAGACTATAGGGCAAAAACTCTTGGTCGTGAACCCCGGAACCCCCTTGCTTATAACGTGAGTTTGGGTTTTTAGCCTATAACGTGGGGGTAATGCCCCACACCTCGTGCTCTAAAACAAATATCTTGCTGTTAAAACAATTTTTTTTCCTTTAAAAGGATGCTTGGCTATGCTTATTTGAAGTAAAGTATTTATTAGATTTTTGAAGGCGAGACATGGTCTTTTTGAAAAGCACATCGGAAATAGTTGTTTTTTTGTATAATAAGCTATAAGTTCTAGAGGAGTTTGCGGAAAAAAAGTCAAAGGGAAATCTACCATTATTGTACTCAGGTGTTTTTTCTTTTTTCTATAAGCTACCCGGTATAGAATATGTGGAAAAAGAAAATGTGCAAGGGAAATCTACCATTATTGTACTCAGTTATCTTTTTATCTTACGATTTATATCATGCTTATTCCATCGTATTTGAAATATCAGATTGCAGGGCTTCCAATAGTGACGAAAGCACTATTTTTAACCAGGCAGACCACACTAGCTAAAGAAAATAATAAGTTGAATGAGCCTTCTAAGCAATATACTTGTGGCCTATGTGGCAAAGGGTTTGGAAGTTCCGAGGCACGTGCCCAACATGTTAACTCTCATTCTCACTTAACACGGGTGTTCCAGGATGTTTGTCTAAATGAGAGCAAAACAATAGAAAAAACACTTGGAGCATGTAAGCCAGTACTCCAAAATGAAGGAAAACATAGGTTGAATGCGCCTTCTAAGCTATATACATGTGGCCTTTGTCGCAAAGAGTTTGGAAGTTTCGAGGCTCATGCCCAACATCTTAACTCTCAGTCCCACATAACACGAGTGATCCAGGATCGTCGTCTAAATGAGAGCAAAACAATAGTAAAGACACTTGCACCACATATGGTTAACAAGGTATCCCAAAATGAAGAAAAAAATAGGTTGAATGCACCTTCCAAGCTATATAATTGTGGCCTTTGTGGCAAAGAGTTTGGAAGTTTCGAGGCTCATGCCCAGCATCTTAACTCCCAGTCTCACAAAACACGGGTGATCCAGGACGGTCATCTAAAAGAGAGCAAAACAATAGAAAACACACGTGCGCCACATATGGTTAACAAGGTATCACGAAATGAAGAAAAGAATAAGCTGAATGCGCCTTCCAAGCTATATAATTGTGGCCTTGGAAGTTCCGAGGCTCATGCAGAACATCTTAACTTCCACAAAACACGGGTGATCCAGGATGGCCATCATCTAAATGGGAGCACAACAATAGTAAAGACACTTGCACCACATATGGCTAACAAGGTATCCCAAAATGAAGAAAAGAATAAGTTGAATGTGCCTTCTGAGCTGTATAATTGCGTCCTTTGTGGCCAAGTGTTTCGAAATTCTGAGGCTCATGCCCAACATCTTAACTCTCTGTACCACAAAACACGGGTGATCCAGGATGACCATCGTCTAAATGAGAGCACAACAATAGTAAAGACACTTGCGCCACATATGGTTAGCAAACTATCCCAAAATGAAGAAAAGAATAAGTTGAATGCGCCTTCTTATCTGAATTGTGATCTTTGTGGCCTAACGTTTGGAAGTTTCGAGACTCACACCCAACATCTTAACTCTCAGTACCACAAAACACGGCTGATCCAGGATGGCCATCATCTAAATGAAAGCACAACAATAGTAAAGACACTTTCTCCACGCATCGTTGCTAAGCTATCCCAAAATGAAGACGGATGGGAGGAGGTTGATGGAAGCGATGAATGGGAGGAGGTCGATGTTAGCGATGAATGGGATGAGGTCGATGTAAGCGATAAATGGGAGGAAGTTGACAAATAAGTGACTGTGCATACCAAAGAGATCGAACAAAAAAAAACGACTCAAACTTATGGTGCATATAATACGGAGTTATGGACAGTTTGGACACGATTACAGTCGTAAAGCGAAACCAAGACCAACAAATAGCGATGGAGCTAGGGTGGGAAGACCAACAAATAGCGATGGAGCCGGGTGGGTCTCAGGGTGTCTCGGGACACGTGGATTTTCGTGGCGTAATCTTGATTTTGATTTTGTTCAAAACAAACCGTGATTTTTTTTAATGCATCTCGTTTTTTACAAATTGTGTTTGTACTCTTGCTTAATTTATACTAAATGCATATGGTTATTTTATGTCTTTGTTCCATTTCTGCAACTAATAGATTATTTTCTTCGTTATCATACGTGATGTGATGTAATCAACATTGACACTGAAACCGACAAGGTAGGTCAGTTTTACATGACTTTGATGTTTTTGTAACTTATAATGTTGTATATAATATCTTCTTATCCATATGAATATAGCTTTTCGGATGCTAACCAATAAAATGACTTTGCTTGTAGAACTTGTTGGCATATTTCGTTGTTGATATGATTACGTATAAGCCGAAACAAACACCACCTTAGTTTTGAGGTTCTAGAAAAACCTTTAAGTGAAAAACTGAAAACTTCTCAAATTTATCTTTTTGACGACCAAAAGTCAACTAGGAATATTCAAAGGTTTGTAGATAATACTGTAAAATATTTGCAAAACGTTCGTCAAAGAATCCGAAAAAGTAACCAAATGACGAAAGGAATGAGGTCGTTACATTAAATAATTGGATGACAAACACAACATTAATAATCGGATGACCAATGGGGCCATTGCAAGACAATGAAGATATATGCTATCAGTAGTGTTGTTGACAGTTGATACTAACGTATATATATAGAAGTCAAAAGTGACACGAAACCTGAAATTACAAGAATAATACGATATGATGCGATAAAATGAATAGCTGTTTAGCACGCGTATTGCAATTGATTAAAAGACAAAGCATTGTTCGTTTGATTTTTGCACAACCATGTTGTACATCAACAAACAAAACATCATTCAGGTCAAAACTCGAAAGCAAGTATGGTAAAATGGAGACAAATTTTCTGAAATCTGTTGGCTATAAGTCCTACAAACATCAAGACATCGAATATCACCCTCTACCCACCCATGAATAAATTTTATATATACCTAAAATACTATCATGCATTATATACGATCAAGGTTCTAAATAGCGTAAGACGTGGCGTTGCGGCAAACTCAAGCCTCAAGCTTTTGCGATTAAAACAATATAGACACCAAAATTTTAAAAATTGTTGTAGTACAGAATAAACAAGGTTAAACTGCTATTTTTACATGAAATCTTCTTCGTTTAAAAAAAATAAAAAGTTGCAGAGTTGAATAAAAAAACTCGCCACGTCTTACGCATTTGCCTGCTATATCGGCCCTTTTTCACGCCTTTTCTCACGCTACGCCTAGAACACACGCCATGGTGTATATCGTAACGGCGATGCCACACCTCACGCCTTGGCGACCCCTTTACGCCGCCATGATGCGCCTTTTAGAACCTTGTATACAATAATTTAATCAAACGTTTACATAACTATAAGTATTCAACTGAGATATGAAATTTTCTCGTTATCGTACTAAATTAGATTGTTTCAGAGTTTGTTTTAACATGATATGTTTATCTCTCATAAAACGTGATAAAAAAGGAAGTGAAAAGTATATGATCACTACTACATAATATGAAATAAAATCACTTTAATAAAGCTCTTTTTTAATGAAAAATAAGCTCTAAAAGGATTTTATGTTCTAAAAGTAGGTATAAAGTAAGTTTTTTAAAAAAAACGGGCATTGTGATAAAAAAAAACATTAAAGCCATGTTTACTTTGATCACACAGTGATCTAGTACTCCCTTATAGAGTCGTGTTTTCATTCACATATCAGACTCTTTTATCTTATTATTTTTCTATATCAAACTATTTGTAAACCTCACTTGGTGACCTTCAAATAAATTAAAAAAATTTAAATATTTTGGACGGCTTATTTCTCTTCCCAATTTTTATTACTTTTACAAAAGCAGAAACTCCCCCCCCCCCCCCCCCCCCCCCCTCCTCACACAAACCCTAACCTTCACAGCCGCTTACTGCCCCCATTTAGTTAACCACCACCACACACACTGCCACCATCACCATCGTCACACCTCGTTACCTTCACATAACGCCTTTTTCACACAACCAATCCAGCGAGACTAAGCTAATTATGTGGTACTAGACTATAACAATTGATGTTGTTGTTCAATTAATCTTTTTAAATCTCATTAATGTTGTCGTTTTTTATTCTGGAATAAGTTGGGTATCTTTATACGTTATATGTATTGTTAGGTCAATTAAGTCTTTAATTTGGAATGAAATTGTTTAAGTTTATTGTTTATTTAAGCTTTTAATAGAAATTGAGATTATATGAAACTAAAACAAATCTTTATTTTTAATATGAAGACAATTAATTAGTTGTAGATGATTTTTTGAATGTGTTTTGCTATAATAAATTGGTGTTTTGGTTATGTTATTGCTGTCATAAATGGGAAGTTTAATCAAAGTTTTATGCTCTTGCAAACTAATGTTTGAACCTGCATTTTTGCTACAAAAAATAGGGGTTTGAGACCTGGTGTTTGTTGTCATAAATAGAATGTTTAGTTGTGGTGTTTGCTATTGTAAATACCAGAACACTTGTCTAACCTGGCTAAATGGAAAGAGTGTTCTTTATACGAAAACATTTGTAGAAGTAGTTATTTCAAAAGTTTTAAGGATTTTAAGTTTCTGACACACTTGCTAACCAGGCTAATAGCAAGAGTTAGTCATTTAAGAAAGTAAACCACACTTGCCTATACTAATTACTTATTATTCATAAGTTTGATTATAAATAAGCAACAAGAGTTAATGTCGACCATGAGTAGGCGTTAGTATGGAAAAATGTACTTAATGATCAAGTTCTTATTTCATATAAATATGTTGAATTTTAACTATATTTTTTGTCATACAGGTTGACGAGGAAACATGAATATGGTATTATTTTCTCGGCAACCAAGTATTTGAGGTAGCACATTCCAAAATATTCACTTAATGTACAATGTTATTCAAATTTAAGATTTTACAATACCCATATTTTACTTTTCGTAATATCAACATTTCAGGTCTTCACATGTGTGCACAGTTTGTTGTCACAAACCATCTGCCTTTTGGTTTGCTTGAATGTCTTCTTCTTGTACCAATAACTGTGGTGCTAACAAGAGGTTTGTGTTTCCTAACTCTAACATGTTAATAAAGGCTGTCTTGCAAATTATACAACACTTTTGTTTTTAGAACAATATAAAGGAAATTCAGGTAAGCTTTATTGTATCCCATAACTTCCTTGTCTTAATAGAGTTTATGTTTTTCATATTATATTTATAAACTGACTCTCATCACCAATTCGTCAGTGACTTTTCAATCTTGTTGTCTCATTTTGATAAATGCTTCATCATACATTTCAATATTGTATGTTCATTGGAACAATATCTTGTGGCATGATTTTATAACACATACTCAGTTTCACACTGTTATCTTTCAAAAAACACTTAATATACTACGTCAAACACAAAGATTCCAGAAGCTCTCATTTTTTTCCTTTGAAGCCGATGTTAAATTTTTGGTTTTTGGTTTATCTTAGGCAGGGCCAACTAGTGATAGGACGCACGTGTCGGCTCAAGTAATGTGTACACACATATTCAGCACTTGAATACATTAATGCATGGGGTTCACTACAAAGGGCGATGTATACTACTTGGTGAAGTTAATATGATCTTTGTCGTCATGACTAAAAAAATGTACTCTTATTTTTCTATGTGTTATTTTATATGTCGTCCATCAAATCATATTGTTAGCACTTGGAACCTTGTGCTTACGAGCGTATACTGAAGGTAGGGTGTATGCTAGTTTTTGCTTTTGTTTCTGAAGATGGTCTATGTGCTGATTTGCATGTACTATTGTGCTTACGATCGTATACTTGGATGGGCAAAGAAAGACTTGTTATGTAGTTGTCATCTGGCATGATCCTCAACTCTAAAGACGAATTTGAAACGTCATCAACTTTAGCCGGATTACTCAAAAGCAGTGTATAATAACAAGGCTTAACGTAAATGGTGTATTTTTTGCTTTTAGTTTGTTTAAGTAGTCAAGTAAGGCTTGTAGTTCAAGGGTAGTAATCTCAATATATCAACGATAAGTTGTAATCTTAATGAATCTTTTTTATCAAAATCAATACAATTCTTCATTTTAGTAAATAATTTGATAGAATAGTTAATGGCTAGAGTTGGAACTAATATTTTTATATATATATAATTTTTTTCAAATAGAGCTACGTTATTTGATTGAAAATGGGGCACTATACCTCATAATAGAGCCCGTTTTCTAAACCGGCACTATTCACTTCTCAAATAGAGTTCCTTCCCTTCTGAGTCCCTCTCCAAAAACGAGATTTATGACCCTTTTCAGCAAGGCTCTATGTCTTTTTTGTAGTACCTCCAATGCATAGTGTAATACAAAGTTTAATACACTTTACGTCATCATCACCATAAACATATCAACTTTCACATAAAACCTTCACAATGCATTAAACTTATCATAGTTTAATATATTGCCACATTATTAAACATTTATTTAATAACTATTTTTTATAATCCAAAAAGATAAAAAAAATAAGATATAATGGTAAAACCTAAAGTGGACAATGCAATGCATAGTATACATGTACTATATATATTAAAGTAACTCGCTAGGCTAATCTTAGAAAGAAACAAACTATTTGTGGCCCACCGTTATGGTGCAATAGCCAATTGTCCAAAAAAGCATGGCTATTAAATCTACTATGAAATACCACCTCTCACAATGCATTGTACGCACATAAAACTTATTATGTCTATGACAAGTCTTCTGGTTGTGGATGCCTTAAGAACAATGGGTAAAGTATCCAGAGCTTTACTATTCTAAAAAAACTTTTTGATAGAGTTTTTAATATTGTATCACAACCTTATTGAAAAGCTTTTTAGAAATGCTTAGTCAACTTCAAGTATCTTAGAAAATTCTTAGTTATTTCATGTGTTTTGCATTAAATATCATAAATGCATCAAGCCTTTAAAGACTTCATGAATTTGGGATGCTCTAAGGATCTTAATGCGATCAATTATCTTACATTCTTAGATGAGTTGTCGTACATTTTTAGACGAGGATAGTCTGTTAACTACTATAAAAGGCATGAACGTATAAGAGGTAATTTCATATCTCCCATCCTTTCAGATGGTAATTTCATATTTATCTAATCATGCATTAAAATCATTGTACTTTATCCATGTAAAGGTTGTCTAATAAACAAATATCATAACCAAATAAGCATTGTTCTAAAAGTATCACTCACTAATCGCAAATGATCAGTGAGAGATTTTGAGAAATAGGTCATGGGTTCAATCCCAACTCCTGGCTAATTAGGCCACTCAAACAAGTGTTCATATCCCTAGACTTGATCCTTGAGGAATGGTCATTTAGAACCTAAAAAGGTGCACTAGGTTAGAATTTTCTTACCAATTTAAACCTTTAAGAAATAAATAAACACCATATGTTGGAATCTATTGCTTAAAAGGGAAACAAAATTTTGGAAAAAGTATGGAACAAAGAAAATCTACTAACACAAATCAGTTTCTTGACACTCAGAGAAGATAATTTATATACGTGTAACGCGGGTTTTGTATCATTACAAAGCTTTACAATCTTTAGGCAATGCATCTAACCGTTGTAGTGTATTATAGGCAAGACACATGGTTATTATCTTTTTCTAAGGCAATAGTGGGTAAGTTGAAATCGAATGCCATAAAGGTCTAAAAGTTGAAGAAATATTATTTTTGTATTTTTATTTTTTATGAAAGCAATTAAATCAATAATTTTAATAGTAGGGGATTTACTCTAAACTACTAATATAATTATGGCAACCCATAAATTTCACATCTATGCTATGTATGATTATATGAGTATGAAATTTGGCTAGAAAGTTTTGTTTTTTATACCTTACTTGGTAAGATGAATTGTTTCTCACAACCTAAACTGCCACTTTAACATATTCCTATATGTTAGAAATACAATATATATAAATATATATATATATATATATATATATATATATATATATATATATATATATATATATAAAGTCTAAGATCTAAAACTAATTTAACAAGTACATTATGAATAAGAACATCTCAGATATAACTATGATGCCCTCATTTCCCTTAGAAACCCTAGTTACCCTTTAAATGAATTACAAACTCAAGAATGGTAAAATATGAATGAATAACACATTTGAATAAGTCATTATGGATTATAAAAAAGTTATAAACTATAAAGACATAATAATACCTAAGAATAGTAAGAACAAACTATACAAAGCTAAGTACAGGTAAATGTGCATAATAGTCTAGATCACCACCTAGAAACATTTGGTAAATAATATTTCAAGCAATATAACTACTTAATATCTATGTACTAATATCAAATAATATGTACTAATTATAATCTATCATATAATGGAAAGGTAATTGACCATAAAATATTAATATTCACTAATCCAAGGCTAATTACAAGTTAAGACCTAGTAACCAAGATTAGCGTAAAAAATCTATTTCACATTGAATTAGAGTCTAATATTTTGACACTAATTATAAAACTTAATTATGTATCATATTAACATTATACATTTACTTCAAGTTAAGTTACAAGTTGGTAAATCATAAGGTACAAGTTATCAAAGCATAGGATCTTAAGCTCCCACAATTATCCTTAGAATATGATAAACCTATATAAACCCTTAAACCAAGAATATAGAAACCATAGAAGTCATAAAAATACTATATAAGCCCTAGAATAAGCTTACATTAGAATATAAACCCTAATTACCCAAGATAGAAAGTCATTAGGATTAATGACCTAAAAACCCTTATATTAAGAAATCTACATAGAATCATTACCTAGTCTTTTAGAACTAGTCTGTATGCATAGCACTTCATTAAGGTTATAAGATTATATTAAGACAATGTACAAGTACCCTAAAGCACAAGATACAACATTTTTAATGCATGGCTTGTAAATTAGGTCAAAATAGGTATTTTCACCCTTTATACATGATTACTTAGAATAGCTTAATAAAACCAATGTAAAGACTTCAAGAACATATTGAGAACAATGTAGGATGTATAAATTGAGTATACATCAGTAGATAATTGAAGTATAATCACTTTTACTAATATTTAACCATAAATCATTAGAAACCCTAACTCGCCTAAGTTTTCTTCCCATTTTCACATCAAACCTTTGTTAAACATCAAACCAAGAACCTAAATCTCTTAAACACAATGTATATACCCTAATGAAACACTAATCACTCACTAATCACATTCTTAAATCCTTAATCACCAAAGTTACAAAGCATAACCTAGAAACCCTAGCTTCGAAATCCGGTTTTACTATTTCCCTCTAAAACTCATTTTAAACTTTTTCCCTCCCACTAAAAGTTTAAGATATAGATATTTTAAGTATCCTAGGATATTTTAGGATGTATACAAGCAGGTGGGTAAGCTCCTTGTGTGCTACACATCATTGTTCTTATCTATATGTATGTCGTGTACATTTTAGACCACAAACCATGGATAGGATTAAATCTAGACTCTACAAACGTGTATTCATTCATGATCCTTCCTTGGTCAGTACCCTATCTGTGCTACACGCCTTAAGCCGTAACTTGGAGCCTAAGGGTTGCAAAACCTATAAATAGGGGTGTATGAACAACATAGAGACTTGGACCCTATTTCCTTTGTATCTCCTACCCATTCTCTATTTCCACTTTTATAAACGTCTTATGACATCCCTCAAGACCAGAAACCATGTTTAGAAGGTATTCATTGAAGCTCTTGAAGCTTTAATAGCAAGTAGTGTTCATAGGAAGCCATTAGGAGCCATTTTGGAGCATCCTAGGTAATTTCTATGATAGCTATGCTTTGACCTTGTTATAATGATAAATTAGACTTGTTAATAATGCTAAAGTTATGTTAGAAAGATAATCTAAAATAAACTATGTCATTTAATCATTTTAATTGAAAGTTATAAGTTAAAAATGTCTTAAAACCCTAGTTTTGTAATTTACATGAAATAATAAGCAAAAACCCGTTTCAAAAGATATAATTATGAATAAACGTTTTTATTATGATCATAAAAATGTGTTGAAACTTTGTTTTAAAATCCTAGATCATTTTATCCATTTTTGAGGTTGCTATGTGATTTTTACAAGTATAGGAACTAAAAGTGTCGAACTATTTAACATTTTGGGACAAAACTATCATTTTATGAAAGTTAAATATATAAGAATAAATATTGTAAAGTTTGGGGCCCTAAGGTTAAATATTGAGGGTTTAAAATGCAAATACTAAAACTATATACTTAAGGGGTTAAAAGTGTAAGTACACCAAAGTATAACAAAAAGGGCTATATTTGCCAATTTTGAAACTAAAGAAGATTAATTATAGATTTGAGGAAGTAATGAAAGTATCATGTTAGTACGGAGCTTTGTAGAAAGATGTTCCATCTCGATATTACGTTCTGACTGAGTGGTTAGGTTTACAATTTAAAGTGCCCTCGCTCCTCAAACGATTATAGAATGGCTTCTGAATATGATGGCCCGAACAATGGTACTAGAATTACCACTAAATAATAATTAAAGAATATATAACCAATACTTATAAATATTGAACAAAAGATTAAAGACTTGATACTATACATAATGTATTAATCCAGGTTTGTGTGAGATCAAGCTGTTGTTTACGAGACCAAGTTGTGGTTTGTATGATCAAGTTGTTTAACTGTGAATGAAATATATTCTATATAGCCCAGACTCTATGGATCCCAGGTGATTTCATAGCCTCACTAGGCCTAATTATTAAATGATTTGACCCGTGAGGGGATATATGTTAAAATGGAATACAAGTATTTTGGTATGCTTCTCAGATATGTTTATTGACACTACGTTTACTGCTGCCTTTAAAAGTCCCTTTTTAATCATGACCGTTAATCATTTAATGAACGCTAATATTATGAATAGTACTATTTGGGGACTAACATCCCCTATATGGGCAAGTCGCACTTGCTGGAATGCTGATGGCACTGACCTAGGCTAAACGGATACACTTTATTTTGCTTATACAGGAGTTTGGCAAACTACCTGCTTAAGGGCAATTTGTTGGGTTCCGGTATGTCAAGTAGTGGTGCATGAGCTAGTGCAATAATAATAAATTGTTTTATGTGAGCGAGTAGTAACGTAGCTCAAGAAAAATGATCTTGTTTTCAAAATGATTTTAAACCTATGAATTCACTCAACCATTGTGTTGATTTTAAGCATATATCTCAGGTTTTAAAGATTTTTATAATAGAGCACCATGAGGATGGCATGAAGAGGCACAAGACTAAAATTATTCTAAATTTTTGGGAACCTTTAATTATAAAACTCTGGTTTTTCAATAGTAAATAAAGAAAGTTGAATTTATCACTCTTTTGGGTTGTTTTCTATTATTATGACTTGTGAACTATGAATTAATACCCCATATCAATATTCCGCTGCGTAAAGGTAAAATAGGGGTGTTACATATTGGTACTCAGAGCCATGGTTATAGAGAACAAGAAATAAAATATTTACTATAACTACTTTAAAATAATTTCAAGAAAGTCCTCCGTGTCAAAGCCAGTGATGTTACAAGAATGATGTAGATGTCTGTACTGCTATTCTCCATGATTATGTGTAAGTTTATGCTTCTTTGATATTATGCCTATGCATAAGAGATATTATGTTTAGACATAAATGATATTATGTTTAAATGTACGTAATATAATATAAGTAAGTTATGTTATTTATGGACGTCTCCAGAAGTATGTATTCCTATCTTTCTCCTATTATCATCCTATCGGATTCTCAAAGTGAGCATTCTACAAGTACTCTTGATGCTTCCCCAAAATATATTTCCAACCTCCCGATGAATAACCCTTATGATACTTCCAAAAATACACCCAAAGACCAGAAAATCCCAAAAGCTGTTTTATCCTTTGATGACCACCCCTATATGCAAGTTATACGAGCATATAATGAAGAAATAGATTTTACACCTCGACACCAAAATTTTCCCTATTAATGAACCATCACATATATCTGAAAACTTACCCAAAAATAACTATGAACAACAAATTAAGGATATCCTACCCTATATGAAAGAACTTCCTCTCGAACGTATTGAAGATCTTGAAGATAAAGTTGAAGGACTTAGAAAAGGCCGAAGAATTATACAACGAGATTTTGAGACGTTAGAGGAAGATTTTGAAGAAATTAAGGCTAAGTTATGGAGAAGACAAATGACACATGATGAAGAAATTGTTCAAGCTCGACTAAAGATTTCTACTCTAGAATTAGACATCAAGGACATTCAAATTAGACATCGAGCCAACATACGAAATCTTTTTGATGCCATCAAAGAACTCAGGAGAAAGAAATAAAGACATTAGATTAATAAGTTGTATACTTTCAACTTTATGTCTTTACTTTTATGTTAACAGTGAAGCTTGTCTTGTAAGTATAAACCGACAAATTGTTAATAAATAAAAGTTGTATTTCTCATCAAATCATTATTCCATACTTGTTTATGAAAAGTAACATATCCCTATTTCTTGGTTTTCTCATAAATGATTATGAATGAAATTGTGTTAATTCTATGAAAAGAATATACTTAATAAAGTATATAATTTTTAGAATTTATGTTATCTTCTATGATAATGATAATTATCAAGTTGAACATAACCCGCAAGTTTGAGTAAGGAAACTTCCCAAGTTTTATAGAAATATTCTCAGCTTTTGTCTATCAAAAGGTTCTTTTATAGAATATATTATATGTAAAAGAGAAGCTTGTTCTATAAGACGAGTTTTTACATTTTCCGTTATATTCCTCCATTCCATATCATGGATAAATTATGTTATGATTATGTATGAGTCATATCTTTATAAATCTGTGGTAAACTTTAAAATTCTATTTCACAGTTGGATTTATTATCCTCGAATATGAATGATAATCAAACATAGTAAGTTTTCTATATAAACCCAAAAGATATACCTTGTGTTCGATAAGCATTTATATTTATCCATATACATATGTGACATATGTTTTCTGATATGAGTATACCTTGGATTCTGAATTATTTCTATTTTTCCCTTCATTCTAAACCCTAAAAGTATTTAACGAATAAATGACCATGATGTGGCTGCAATCCTACAAATGCAAAGTGTCAATAAGTATTATCTAGAATAAGACTCGATGACTAGTTAGTTTTTTATATCCAAGGAAGAAAATATGATATTAGTATCACCCGTTGGATTGAAAAAGCCAATTTAGTTTCCGATCGTATAAATCGTATTTGAAGTTATAAAGTGAAGCTTACTATAAGAAGATAACACTTCATCAGTTATCTTGGTAAATTCTTTATGCTCAACCCATTGAGATAAAAGGAGTACATGAGATCGCTTGATTAAATTTCAAATATTTCTTATCGAGAAGATGAAAGAAGAACTCCGCTGACTAATGATAAAAGGAATTAATCTCGAGACATACACGAGGAAATTCCAAGGGTTAGTAGAGTTAAATCCCATTCCATAGAATGAGAAAAGCCTTCATCAGAAGATTTTATCACGGAATTATGTCATGGAATTTCATTTGAAATTCTATTAAGAAGACTTCATCTGAAGATTTTGTTAGAAAAATTTATTAATGAATTTTATCAAAGATTTTAAAGAAAGATTACCACTTCCAAAATCCCAATATATTGGAAAAAGTCATTCACCTCTACCCAAAGAGTTGATGAACAAGGTAATTAAGCACAATCCTGTTCAAAAATCGGAAAAATCTTAAGCGTAAACTCAGCAATGAGAGAACGTCCATAAAATTCAAGTAAACTAAAATCCAACCTACGGTGAATATGATGAAAATTATATTCTGTGTAAGAAATGCACTATGCATTACACAGGACTTTGCACCATCTGGTGTCAAAATTTTCAACATAGTAGGTCGTTGGATTTGGAATTTTAAAGGCAAGTGGCCTTATAAGTTATATGTTCAATAGAATTACCATGTATCTTATATACATGTTGTAAGGAATAAAATATCATCTTCTATTTTAACGTCGTTCGTCTCGAGAAAATCGTATTCTTAATATATACAAAACGTCTTACATACGCTAACGTAAGAAGGAAATATGATGGTATAATAAATATATTAAATACTAGAACATTTGTCTATATTTGTGTTGTGACGAAAATTTTTAAGTCAATGATTTACATTCTGTTTATTTGATTGAATTAGGATGCTTCTTTAGTCAAATAAATAAATCTAAATCACCAAATTTATGATTTCCTCCTTGCATAAAGTTGGACGCATCTTTATGTTAGTAAGAATTTATAAATGGACTTAAGAATATTCGATATAAGACAAGTATAAACCTATTAAAACATTAAAATACTAAGTAAGATATTATGTATATTACTATGTATAGTATATTGGAATAGATTTTGGAATTTATACATACTTGGAAGCTAAAGTATTCCATTCAACTCGAAGAAACTCTGTAATCCTTATATTATTAAGTCATCCGACTTACTAGTTCAACTTGAATTTCCTCCATGGAAATAAGAAAGAACAACAAGGATTTTGTTACTTCAAGTAAATATGATTCCATTTGGATCATTGTCAATTATATTAGAACTATAAGATTTATTCCTATTGAAACTTTGACAAGGTTATATGAGATAATCTGTTGACATAAAGTATCAATATCTATTTACGAAGGATGTTTTCTCTACCAATTACCCAAATTGATTTTGAAGAATGCAATAACCAATTCAAAATTTTGAATTGATCAGTGACATATTGACTTGAGTTTCCTAAAGAACTCAGTAATAATCACAATCCTTTTCATATTTCGGAATCTAAGTAATTAAATTGTATGTTTTCTATATTACGTTTGGTGATAACTAAATTCCTGTGAGATAATAACATGATTTTAATCACTAAAATATATTTCATATATAAGTATTTTGATAAAAATGAATATAGAAGAGATTGATTTGAAACTAAATACCAGCTGTAAAGCTATTTTTTTATATGTGAATAAGAATCTAAATAGGAATTTGAACCCCAGGGAGTCATGTTTGTCCTTAATATGTTATGTTACCATTATAATCTCGGGACAAGATTTATTTAAGGGGGAGAGATTGACAACCTATAAATTTCACATCTATGCTATGTGCTATGATTATATGAGTATAAAATTTGGCTAGAATTTTTTGCTTTTTATACCTTACTTGGTAAGATAAATTGTTTCTCACAACCTGAATTGCTACTTCAACATATTCGTATATGTTGGAAATATAATGTATATATATCAAGTCTAATATCTAAAAGTAATTTAACAAGTACATTATGAATAAGAACATCTCAAATATAACTATGATGCCCTAATTTCTCTTAGAAACCCTAGAATCCCTTTAAATGAATTATAATCTCAAGAATGGTAAACTATGAATGGATAACACATATGAATAAGTCATTATGGATTATAAAAAATTTATAAACTATAAAGACATAATAATACCTAAGAATAGTAATAACAAATTATACAAAGCTAAGTACAAGTTAATGTACATAATAGTCTAGATCACCACCTAGAAACCTTTGGTAAACAATATTTCAAGCAATATAACTACTTAATATCTATGTACTAATATCAAATACAATGTACTAATTATAATCTATCATATAAAGGAAAGGTAATTCAACACAAAATGTTAATATTCACTAATCCAAGACTAATTACAAGTTAAGACCTAGTAACCAAGATTAGCATATAAAATCCATTTCACATTGAATTAGAGTCTAATATTTTGCCACTAATTATTAAAATCAATTATGTATCATATTAAGATTACACATTTACTTCAAGTTATGTTACTAGTTGGTAAAGCATAAGGTGCAAGTTATCAAAGCATAGGATCTTAAGCTCCCACAATTATCCCTAGAATATGATAAACCAATATAAACCCTTAAACCAAGAATGTATAACCATATAAGTCATAAACATACTATATAAGCCCTAGAATAAGCTTACATTATAATATAAACCCTAATTACCAAAGATAGAAAGTCATTAGGATTGATGACCTAAAAACCCTTATATTAAGAAATCTACATAGAATCACTACCTAGTCTTTTAGGACAAGTTTACAAACACCCATATAACTTCATTAAGGTTATAAGATTATATTAATACAATTTACAAGTACCCTAAAGTACAAGGTACAACATTTCAATGCATGGCTTGTAAATTAGGTCAAAATGGGTATTTTTACCATTTAGACATGTTTACTTAGAATAACTTAGATAACTAACGTAGGGACTTCATGAACACATTGAGAACAATGTAGGATGTATAAATTTAGTTTACATCAGTAGATAATTAAAGGATAATCACTTTTACTAAGATTTAACCATAAATCATTAGAACCCATAACCCGCCTAAGTTTTCTTCTCATTTTCACATCAAACCTTTGTTAAACATCAATCCAAGGAACAAAATCTCTTAAGCATAATGTATATACCCTAATGAAACACTAATCACTCACTAATCACATTCCTAAATCCTTAATCACCAAAATTACAAAGCATAACCTAGAAACCCTAGTTTTGAAACTCAGTTTTACTATTTCCCTCCAAAACTCACTTTAAACTTTTTCCATCCCATTAAAAGTTTGAAATCCAGATATTTTAAGTATCCTAGGATATATTAGGATGTCTACAAGCATGTGGGTAAGCTCCGTGTGTGCTACACATCATTGTTCTTATCTATATGTATGTCGTGTACATTTTAGACCATAAACCATGGATAGGATTGAAGCTAGACTCTAAAAACGTGTATAGACCTTCATTAGCCTTCCTTAGTCAGTACCCTAGCTGTGTTACACGTCCTAAGCCTTAAATTGGAGCCTAAGGGTTGCAAAACCTATAAATAGGGGCGTATGAACAACATAGAGACTTACACCCCGTTTCCTTTGTATCTCCTACCCATTCTCCATTTCCACTTCTATAAACGTCTTAGTAAATCCCCCATGACCAGACACCAGGTCTAGAAGGTAGCCATTGAAGCTCTTGAAGCTTTGATAGCAAGTAGTGTTCATATGAAGCCATTAGGAGCCATTTTGGAGCATCCTAGCTAATTTCTATGATAGCTATGCTTTGATCTTGTTATAATGATATATTAGACTTGTTATAATGCTAAAATTATGTTAGAAAGATAATCTAAAGGAAACTAAGTCATTTGATTATTTTAAATGAAAGTTATAAGTTAAAGATGTCTTAAAACCCTAGTTTTGTAATTTACATGAAATAATAAGCGAAAACCCATTTCAAAAGCTATAATTCTGAAGAAATGTTTTTATTATGATTATAAACATGTTGTGAAACTTTTTTTCTTAAAAATCCTAGATCATTTGGTCCATTTTTGAGGTTGCTATGTGATTTTTACAAGTATAAGGACTAAAACTATCATTTTTGAAACTATTTAATATTTTGGGCCAAAACTATCATTTTATGAAAGTTAAGTATATAGGAATAAATATTAGAAAGTTTGAGGCCCTAAGGTTAAATATTGAGGGTTTAAAATGGAAATACTAAAACTATATACTTGAGGGGTTAAAAGTGTAATTATATCAAAGTATAACAAGAAGGGCTATTTTTGCCAATTTTGAAACTAAAGAAGATTAATTATAACTATGAGGAAGTAATGAAAGTATCATGTTAGTAGGGATCTTTGTACAAAGATGTTTCATCTTGATATTACGTTCTGACTGAGTGGTTGGGTTTACGATTTAAAGTGCCCTCGCTCCTCAATCGTTTATAGAATGACTTCTGAGTATGATGGCCCGAACAATGGTACTAGAATTGCCACTAAATAATAATTAAAGAATATATAACTAATACTTAGAAAGATTGAACAAAAGATTAAAGACTTGATACTATACACAATGTATTAATCCAGGTTTGTGTGAGATCAAGCTGTTGTTTACGAGACCAAGTTGTGGTTTGTATGATCAAGTTGTTTACCTATGAATGAAATATATCTGATATTGCTCGGACTCTAAGGATCCCAGGTGAGTTCATAGCCTCACTAGGCCTGATAATTAAATGATTTGAAAACCTGTGAGGGGGATATATGTTAAAATGGAATACAAGTATTTTGGTATGCTTCTCAGTTATAATTATTGACATTACGTTTATTGCTGCCTTTAAAAGTCCATTTTTTAATCCTGACCTTTAATCATTTAATGAACGCTAATATTGTGAATAGTACTATTTGGGGACTAACATCCCCTATCTGGGCAAGTCGCACTTGCTGGAATGCTGATGGCTCTGGCCTAGGCTAAACGGATACACTTTATTTTGCTTATACAGGAGTTTGGCAGACTGCCTGCTTAAGGGCAATTTGTTGGGTTCTGGTATGTCAAGTAGCGGTGCATGAGCTAGTGCAATAGTAATAAATTGTTTTATGTGAGTGAATAGTAACGTAGCTCAGGAAAAAGGATTTTGTTTTCAAAATGATTTTAAACCTATGAATTCACTCAACCATTGTGTTGATTTTAAGCATATATCTCAAGTTTTAAAGATTGTTAGAATGGAGCAGCATGAGGATGGCATGAAGAGGCACAAGACTAAAATTATTTTCTAGAATTTTTAGAACCTTAAATTGTAAAACTCTGATTTTTCAGTAGTAAATAAAGAAAGTTGAACTTATCACTCTTTTGAGTTGTTTTCTATTTTCAAGACTTGTGAACTATGAAGTAATACCCCAGATCAATATTCCGTTGCGTAAAGGTAAAATGGCGGAGTTACACTAATCTAGATTAAAAAAATATAAATTGTGGGAAAATCATATAGGCAAACAAACGTGTTCACTTAATCAAGCACTACTCCCCAGCGTGCTCCCTCTAATCCTGTCGCATGTCACTCTTGTAGGGAAATGTGTAATTATGTAAAACATTTATATAGAAAACAACCCTACGAGAACACGGTGTGGATGTTGTTGCAAGGTATCCTTTTAACTAATTACGTTTCCCTATACGTCTTTGCGAAGATATAAAGATCAAAACTAGTTTTCTAAAGCCTAACGTGCACACCACTTTCAAGAAGCAACAAAACAAGAGACCATAAACTAGGTTTCGTCCACTCAAAAGAAAACACTAATAATTTGTCCTGGCATGTTAATAGAAGATGAATAACATAAAATCAAACAACAGATACACATATTGATTGATAATAGGGATTAAAGTGTTGGAATATGTAACCGTTTATGCATCTGAAATGAGTGAGCTTGTCGGGGGCACACACTGAAACACGGAGAATATATTTTATTAAGTATTTAATATATATTATTTATATTTAATATTAATATATTTAACTATTTATTTATTTAGCAATTGTTACAGTTCGTTACATGTTTAACCGACTTAACGATAGCTTTAAATAAATAAGAGGGGCTTAAAAGTCAAAACTTGAAACTCCTAAAAGCCCATCAAAGTGGCCGACCCCTATACATGGTTCTAGGAGGATGTTTTGTGCAAACTTTTAATTACAGATAGTGCTTAATTGTTAAAGTTGGAGTCAGGAACAAGTAATGGCTTGGGTCTTGAGGGCTCTATAAACCCTCATACCCTTCTCATTATTTTCTTCCCTCCCATCTCTCTCTAAACCGAAAATCGGGTTTTTGCCCCTCTAAACCTTAAAACCTAAAAGCCAGAATCTTTGCAAGATCGAATACCATTTATGGTACTCCCTTTTAAAGTAACTAAGCCTATACCGAACCCTTATACTCTGATTAAGGATTCAGTTTTTTCATTACCTTGTATCGTGTAGAGATAAACCCTAATTAGGGTTTCGTTGGTTTTACTTGTAACTTTGAGAAACCGATCCTTACATAATCCCTATATAGGGTTTTGGATCAAGGGCTTTAAGTTTACAAGATCTACACGAGTTGTAAGAAGTGAAGTAACCACTAGCACCGTAGGGTGTTCGTTTTACGTGTTGTGTGAGCAACCATAGAGAAGACAACTTAGTCGTTAAGTTTTCTACGTCAAGATCAAGCTCAGTTAAGTTGATTTATTCAATTAACAAAGGTTAGTATTTTATTGTTTGATTATGTGTTAATTAAAAATGTTTTACTAGATCCATTCCGTTGCGTACTTGTAGTTAACATGGTTTAACTAGTTCTAAATCCTAACAACGGCATCACCAGACAATTCGTATGGCATTTATGGGTTACACGTAGATAAAAACGTTTGATCTGCTTTAAATACTCATTTTATTTTATTTTAATTGCTATGACAGTAACATGCATTCTTGCGATAAGGTTATTAATCTTGATAAAGATCTAATAAAATTGAGTAGGTTTATTAAATTGGTTAATAAATGAGTTTTATTGTTCTATCCGGTCAAAATACTTACACAATCAAGTTATTTGATGTATGTGAATGTTCTTGGTTATCAAGAGGGAGTCTTTTGATTCTCTATTTGGGGAAGACTCCTAAGAGTTTTCGGATTTATATGTTTACTTGTTAATGTTAATGTCATGTTTCATACTACCTTTATCCCATAATTACCGTCCACTTTTGACTTTTTGAGTCTTTCTCCGTGAACTTTGACCTTAAATTAATTTCTTTGTGTTATACAATACTTGATAAAAGTTATATCAATAAAAAATATATTTAAAACTCTATCCATTCATGTATTATGCATCAAATATTAAATAACACAAACACAAATATTTAAGGTCAAAGTTGACGAAGAAAGACTTAAAAAGTCAAACATGGACACTAATTATGGGACGGAGGTAGTATTATGCTTCTTGTTGAGAAGAAAATTAGTTTCACTACCAGTATTAATAATATTAATGATGGTAGTGTTAATATTAGTGCTGGTAGTGTTTGGTCAAATATGGTCAAACTGGACATGGTCAAATCTTAATGATGGTTGTGTTCGTTAATGTTGGTAAGAGGATAAAAACTTAAGAGCGTAGGATATATATATAAAAGATATTGTGTTTATATCTTGTAAAGTTTAAATTATTTATTCAGATCTTTATCTTGTAAAGGACTCATTACATTATAAAAGGAGGTCCTAGGGTCAAGCTTAGATATCTTTTTCCTTTGTAACTTTACATCAAGGTTGTAACCTTAATACTCTGTATTAGAGTACTCATATTATTACTAATAATATTAAAGTGTTTGGTTTATGTTCTTTGATTAGTTTCATATCATATCATACAAATAATCTTTATAATATCAAAGAGTAGATTTCACATACTACTTGATATAATCTCAAAGTTTCTAGTAAGACTATATATAATTTATTTTGTTTAGTCTAAGTCTACAAGCTAGATTCAAACAATCAAATGGATCAACAAGTGATATCATATCTTTTTTAGAAGCTTTGATCTAGAAGATTACTAAAGAACTCTTTTTAACAAAAGAGATGGATTCAGAAGTTATGCAACCAAACACAATGAACAAGGTTCCAGTCTTCAAACAATGAGAGTTTGAAGAATGGAAGTTCATATTCACTCACTTTGTGCAGATGCACAACTGGGATATGTGGGAAGTCATTGCCCATGGAAATACTCATACCAAGCCTACAACATCTACATCTGATGGTAAGCCACAAGAAATTACAAATGATAAAAAGAATAAAAGGTCTAATGACATGAAGTCCAAGAGTATTGTTGTGCTAGCAAAACCTAATGAGCATATTCTTGCTTTTTAATAGTATGAAGATGCAAAATCCATGTTTGATGCTTTTGTTCTAAGATTTGGTGGTAATGGCTCTACTAAGAAGGCTAAGAAGGCATTGTTAAAATTAATGTTTGAGAACTTCAAAGATGTGGTTCAGAATCTCTTAACTCTATTTACAATATACTTTAAGGGGTGGTGAACAAACTTATTACTTTGCGAGGGAAGGCTGAGCAGGAGGACATTAATGCAAAGTTCCTTAGAAGCATGCATGCAGAGATGGATATAGAGGTATCCATCTGGGAGAACAAGGATGATATTGACAAACTCAATATTGATGATTTGTACAATCACTTCTTGGTGACAAAGTAGGGTTTGACAAGTCAAATGTGGAATGTTACAATTACCACAAGAAAGAACATTTTTCTAGGGAGTGTAGAAGTCTAATAAGTTAGGAAAATATGAGCAATCCTCAAGACAGAAAGGTAACAGTTGAAGAGCCTTCTACAAAGGAATTAATAGCGATTGATGAGGTTAACACTGACTATGGATTAATGTAGGATGAGGATCCTATCACAAGCATATCTCTCAAGGAATTTTTAGACTCTGAGGTAATTCTTAACAAAAATTATACTAAAGAATGTCCAAAAAACCAATGTTTTAAAAACCGGTTCGACCCGGCCGGTTCAACCAGTCGAACCGGGAACCGGAGTGATGACCGGGACGTTGCATGCCGGGTTTTTGTTAAATTCAAATCGGATTGAACCGTCGGATTTTATTCAACCCGGGTTGAGCCGTTGAACCGGAAACCATCCGTGTCAGCTTCATGAAAGGAAATGAGAGGAATTGATGTCACCAGTAGGAAGAAATGAGGACGCAGTTAGACATGTTGATTGTGGAATCAATGTAATCTTGTCAGATTTCACGTTTTTTAGTTATAGATCAACCATGATGGGGTTTTTTCTTGTAAGTTGGCTACAATACCAAGATGCAGCGAAGGAGTGGTAGTCGATGGATGATAACGCCTCATTTATACATGTTTGTAATGATGTATTTGTCCTTGTTTGCTATGTAAATAAATAAATTATATGTTGAAATGTTATTAATAATATGTATTGCTTGATTGTAGTGAAGGAATAATCATATGGACCAAAGATATGAAGAAATAAGAAGAAAAATAAAGAATGCTGAAAAAGACCCAAAAGTGCGGCGTACATTCTGTGAAATACGATTTTGGAGAACTACCTAAAGTGCGACGCACAAAAGATAAAGTGCGGCGCACATTTGCAAAATGAAAGTGTGGCGCACATTTGCTGCAGTTACACCATTAAGTGTCATTATGCATGGCTATTATGGGAGAACCTCTTGATATACTCTAGGACTTGTTAGCTACGTTTTGAGGTTATAAAAAAGGACCCAAAGCCAGGCATAAGAGACATCTCGTACCACTTTTACTCCATTATTATTAGGGTTTTCATAAAATCAAGGATTTAACAAATCCTTGACCATTATTACTAGTATAAGTATAAGGGTAACCTTAGTTGCTTCATACCATTGCTGCTGTAGCAAGGATCTCAGAATATTGCTTGTGCTTGTAATAAGTTTGGAACAAAGCTTATAGCCTTTTGGAGCAATCATTTATTAATACTTTTTGGTATAATTCTCATTTCCTTTATGTTATTCCTTTACTTTGATTTGAATATTGTTGAAATGAACTTATTTACTGTTATTATGGAGTAGTGTCTTGTGCACTTGGTTAAGGTTTTACAGCCTTATGTTAAGATACGAATTTTAGCTTTGCTAGGGCAAAGTGCGGCGCACAATTAGATTTGTGCGGCGCACTTTCTCCCTGGGTACTTGATTTTAAGCATGATCTAGTTGCTCTTGTATTTTATGTTATTAAGTAAGCCCATTGTTATATGTTGGATTTGTTCATGACCATGACTAGTACTCATGTGAATGGATGAATTTCATGTCATCTAGTAAATGAACCTTGTTATTCGCTTTTGTCACGGTTAGTGGAATAAAACATATAACAATCTCTTGCTTAGTTTCATCTAATATTTTAGTTATCCAATCAAACATAAACCGTTCTTAATGCTTTTGATATGACATAATCTTTAGTCGGATTGTTGTTATATTAATTAGATATTGCGTGTACGACTAGTAATCGGCATGTTGTCTTACATTGTTTATGTGCTTAGAATCATCATTGTCATCTATCTTTCATAAGTTTGTAACCTTAACCAAACGCACCTTTAAAACCATTTGATAAGTATATCTTTAGAACTTGTGACACTCTAGAGGTAATTGTTTTATAATTCTTTAGCATCAATCCCGTGGAACGAATTTGACTTTACCATTAAGCTATGCTATATATGATAGGGTATACTTGCCCGTGTTTGTGTTTCTAGTCATTTGTGTGTGGTAATATATTGAAAAAATTTTAAGACATGCAAAACGAACATCAAGTTTTTGGCGCCGCTGTCGGGGATTGATTTGTTATTGGTTTAAAACATTCTAAAAATACTTGGTAAACAAAAATTTCTAAGCACGCCGTACAGATTTCTGACAATCTGAAAACATTTTTACAAAAGAGCGCAAAACTGCGCCGCACATTTCAAAAGTGCGCTGCACATTTCCTGACGAATTTTAAAAATGTTTGACGAAACAATCCTAAAACACCACCAAAACCTTTTACTCTCAACACTTACTGCTGGAAACATGAGAATTGCTTTGTGTGTACTTATGCTTTTTGAGCTTTTGTGTTTGTCCATATTAAATCTTAAGAAAAACCAAAAATATTTACTTTCAAAAATTTATCTTCCAATTTATTTGCTCTTTAGTAGAATAATTTGCTTTGGTATAACTTGTTTAGTGTTTATCATGATTTGTTGGAATTTTTTTGAATTTTTAAACACAACAAAAATACAAAAAAATGAGAAAACAAGCAAAAACGAAAAAATGGTCATATTATTCAAAACACTTGTGGAAAATTTACCAAATTTGGTTATGATATCTATAATTGATCACTTTATGAGAAAATGTTATATTGCATACTTGAAAACTTGGATTAGTTGGTTTGCAAGTAAAGAAAAGGAGGAACATTATTCTGATTACAGAAAGTGCGCCGCACATTTAAAAAGTGCGCCGGCTTTTCTGTATCCGCAAAAGTGCGCCGCACAACTGGAGAAACAGAAAATAGAAAAAGCTAGTAACATGCTCAAATGAAAATATTCATCGAAATTTACGAGTTGCCTGAAAACTTTAGGGTATGAAATATCATTTGGATTTTATGGCACTAACATACTAATGTTTCTTTTGATGTGTTATTGTTTTAAAATGAATCCAAACACTAGCCTTGGTAGACTATGCTTAGGAGTGGATGAGCATATTAGCCTAAATGAGAAAATAGAATCAGAAGGAGAATGGATAGGATCATAATGTAAGGACTCAGCCGATAGCGGGATTAAAAAGGTTCTAACTTTTTATCGTATGGAGGACTTGACACCAAGTGAAAAGTACCTAATGCCTTGCCATGTGGAAGGAAAATTTGCCAATGATGGGCAAGTGTATTTTGAGTTGGAAAGAAGCTTAATCAGTAATGAATTTGTAGTTGAGCTTGGCTTAACCTACAACACTCATCGAAATGGAGACAAGGAGATAGATAAAAAGCTTGTTGTTATGATCAAAGACGAATTGTTTTTCATTGACTTCTTTTTCAATCCGGGGGAGGGCGACTGTGAACCTTGTGTAATCTTTGGGAGATCTTTCCTAAAGCAAGCTAATGAACAACTTGACATTACTTGTGGCATACTTTATGGCCAAAAGTACATGAAAGCTTAGACTTTGAGGAAATTGATGAAATACTTGATAACCTCAACTTTGATGATTTAGCACCTATAGAAACCGAGGAGATTGATGCTCCTAGATTTGTTTGTAGCATGGGGAAAAACAAAAGGAACAAAGGAAAGAAACCCGCCCACGCTTACAAATTAAGCTACAATGGTGAGGGACCTTCACTCACTATTAATAAGCCTTTGATTAGAGAAGAACTATCTATGGAGGAATTGCAAGAAGACATAGAAGAAAGAGTCATGTTATTGAACATGAATCGCCCAATCATTGAAACTTTAAAATATAGTGATAAATATAAAATGATTGTTGATGGGGTCTTGCTTGACAAGTTGAAAGTTGAAGATGGACTCACGCCGGATTATGACGACGTGGCTATCCAAATGCTTCGTGAGAAAAAGGTAATGCTTGAAAAAGAAGACCTGGGGTACTTTATCCTACCCATAAGGTTGGAGGGTAAAACTAATTATAATGCTTTGGTTGATACCGGTTCAAATGTTAATGTTATGCCTTATGGAATCTTCAAAATGCTAGATGTTGGTAGAGTCAAACCAAGGTTTGATCGTATCAAAATGCTTGATCACTCCTATGCAGAGGGATTTGGTTGTTTACTTGGAGTTCTTTGCCAATTGGGGATAACCACACTATTAGCCGATTTCATGCTTCTCGATATTCTTATTGATCGAGATATTCAATTAGTGGTTGGAAGAAAATTTTTGCACACCATTGGTGCAAACATAGATGTTGGAAAAGCTATTATGACTAGCTTTGATGGGTTTGTCCATCAAAACTCTAATGTACTAAAAGCGAAGAAACATGATGATAGTGATGATGAAGACGATAAGCACTATACCTTGAAAAGAGATGAGAACGGTATGCCAATCTATGGTCCACATTTGCAACCATGGATGGAACCGGAAGAACTTTTGGACGCATCACTAAGTGAAAGGAGCTACCATAACCCTTTCTTTGACATATGTGTATACAAGAAGATTGTGGGAATGCTTGGAGCACTTCCCGTTTCATTGAAATAGAAAGATTGGCAAGTGGGGAAAAACGAGAATTTGAAAACATTGCTAAAGATGGAGATAGTTAACGGCATGTTGCCATGGTCATTATTGATCCATGTGAAAAGCGGTACAAAAAAGTGTACGAGACAAAATACACTAATAGAGAGGTCTCGGGACGTTACAGGGAGACTGATATCATTTCACCTCTAAACTTATGCTATAACTAAGGAAATGGAGGAACTGAGGAGTGCGCCATTGGCTCCTAGTTACTTTATGTATTTTTACTCTTTTTTGTATGTAGATAAAAAACAAAACGAAGTGAAATCTAAGAGTCCTAGAAGTTTTAGGATGGTCTTAGAAGAGTAAATGTTTTCCTATTAGGACGTGTTATCTTTCTTTTATGAGATCGATTGAATTGGAGGTCTTTGTTTGAAAACTTTGTGTCTAGTAAGTAAAAAAACAGTAATATGGTCTGTGAGCGCAGAATGTGCGCCGCACATTTCAAAAGTGCGCCGGACTTCTGGACGGATTTTTGTATATACTTCTTTTTATCTCATATGAAACTAAAAAAAACACAGAAACAAGTGACGATTTTCGGATCATCACCAAAAAATATTTTCGTTTCTTACTCCAATTCATATTTGAGATCATGTCTAGGTTAAGTTTTTATCTTTAATTCATTTACATTTTAATTTATATAGGGTTTAATTTTTGATTAATTTTTCAATTAGGGTTCAATTGGTAATCGAATTACATTTCGATTTATAATTAGAAATGGGGATAATGATTAGGATAGGATTAGATTGTTTGATGAAATTGATAAAAAAAATAATATAAAAAGATGGTTTTTGAAATCAAACCCCAAGATTGAGCAATGTCGCGGATTGAATGAACTAGGAAGGGTTTAGTGTTCGACTCTAGCCATTGTTATCGATTTAGAACCATTAGTTTGCGGATTTTGGTTAAGATTATTAGAACCCCGACATGTGCAGATATACGCAGAATGTGCGCCACACTTTTTAGAAAGTACGTCGCACTCTAGCGGATTTTTCCCAGAAAGTACGCCGCACTTCTCATAAGTGCGCCGCACTTTTCACCTGATAAAAGAAGATTATGTTCAAAACACTAGCATAGGGTTGCCATTGACCCCAAATGTTTATCTAACGTTAATATATTTTTGTCTATGTGATAAATTTTGCAGAACACAGGTTCTGGAAACTATGAGACCGGCTTATCTAGCCGAGGGAAGAGGCGAAATCCTATCGAGTCGGCAAGTGCCGCACTCATGGGGTTTCCTAATCATCCATTCTTGAATTGGCCTGGATGTACATCTGATGCCAAAATCATCTACAACAATGCTCTTAGTCTTCTACTGCCGAAACAAATTTTTGCACCAAGCATTGTGGATTTTGAAATTTTGGGGATCTTGGTTGTGAAGCTCAAATTAGGGAAATGCTATCAATAGTTGTGATAGAGGCTGGAGGAAACGAATCTTGTTTCGATCCAATGCTTGGGTTCGTGCTTTTACTTGTAGGGAAAAGATCTATGCGGAGCTTTGTCTTAAGTTTTTCTCGACATTCAATCTTGATGAGGACGTTGATGATGATGAGATATTGACTAGGAAAATCATGAGTTTTAGACTTTGTGGGAAAGGACATTTGTTGACTTTGAAAGAATTTGCTAAGTACTTGGAGTTGTACACTAGAGAGGAGCGAGACGAGGAAGGATTTGAAGTGTATTTTCAAGGAGGAGAACGTGAGCATAGGAACTTCAATGCTAATGAGTTTTGGGCACTAATTTGTCCGGATGAGGATCCTTTGAGCTTATCTAGGAGCTCAACCATTAGGATTTCTAGTCCACTTTTGAGAGTGCTCCAAAAGATGATTGCTTACGCGGTTTGCCAACGCACCACGAGATATGATAAGGTTCAAAAGAATTATTTGTGGTTGTTGAGCATCTTTAGGGACAAGAACCGTGCGCAATATGCTAATGTGGCTTGGGTTATTGCAAAGTAGATGAAAAGGAAAGGTCTTGGTAGTCAAGCGGGTAGTATTATGGTGTGTGGACAATTTGTGACTAGGTTAGCCCGAAGAATGAGACTTTTAAGCGATCAAGTTATGGGTAACCTTAGTCCACCAATCATATGTGATACCATTGACAAAACCACTTTGAGAGATTTGATTGGAGCGGATGGAAGGTTGTTACGAGAAGATGCACCGGCAAGAGCACCACGTGTGAGCATGTCGCGAGCTCCTCGTCCATCACTCCAAGATGTTAGTGATCAGATGGGAAGGATGGAGGTTAGGCAAGATCAACTTGGGTTTATGATGGAGCGACAATGTTATAGCATGGATCGATACGCTCTAGTTTTTGTGAGGATGGCGGAACAATATAGCGTTCCGATGAGTGGACCTTATGGACCACCCGGATATCACCATGAGCCATTCTACTACTCCCAACAACCACCACCTTATCCACCACACTTCCACCCATCCAATGCTCCAAGGAATGATGATACACAAGAGGATATGTGATGCCTCTTGTGTTTGGGACTCATGTGTTAGTCACAATTTGAAAACAATTTATTTGGTTGTGTAATATGCCTTTGTTGGCACGTAGGACAAAACTAATACTTTGTGTGTGGATTTTTATTTTTTTATTTGGTATGTAAGATATGTTTGCGTATATATTTCGTGCTTAATTGCAGAAAAAAAATAAGCGAGTCAAAGCACAATAAGGCGAAGATTAAAGACTTCGGTTTCGTTCGCGACTCGGAATAAAAGGGGAGTATTATTCTTATTTTCCTTTATTTTTACTTTTTCCTTATGTTTAGCATTAGGGACTGTAAAACCCGTATTAAAATACCATGAACAGTACACAAGAACAGTGAATATACAAAAATACGATAAATTTAAAACTTTCCATTTATAATATTGTATAACGATATAAATTAACACGTACTTACGTATATATTATAAATGTATTACGATCACGACATAGAAAATGCACGATAACTAAAACACGTATGAACACGTAAATAATTTAACTTGGGAAAAGCTTCGGTTTTCCCTTTTGGGCCCCATGTGCCGCGGCTAAGACAAGAGAAAGAAGAGAAAGATGGGCTTGGCCCATGACCCAGCTTAAAACCATGTTAAACAAAAACAAAAGAAAACTTAAACATAATATTTAGGTTACAAAAAAGTTTTCCTTATCTCCTTTTGTCCTCTCTTGCCACCGGCTACATCAAACCACAAGGAAGAACCAGACGATTTTTGCTACTTAATTTTGTGCGTACGTGATCGTGATCTTAATCTTTTCTTCCACGTGTTCGGTAAATAAAAAACACTTCCTTTTCTTTTTAAATTCTTTATGAATTCATGTTTTATTTTAATTAATCATAAAAACAAGTAATAATAAACATGGGATTAATTAAAATATGATTTAGGGGGTGTTTGGTGTTTGTTTTGGTTCGGCCAAGACACCACCGAGGGCCATGGGGCTCTCAGCTTGCCTTCATCACCACCATCGAGACCCTCAAAGGGCTCAGCTTGGTTGGTTTGGGCTCGGACGACACAAGGGAACCCTGACCGCAAGTCGGGGTATGGTTTTTGGCTTGGATCAAGTGCCAACCGAGACCAATAGGGTCTCGGTGTGGTTTTATGCTAACAGTGGGAACCGAACAACATAACAGTGGGAACCGGTCACAACCGTTGTGAACCGGCTGTGAACCGGTGTGAACCGACAGGCAGCCGGTGGGGACCGAGTCTGACAGGGGCAAGCCGTGGCTCGGGCAGTGGGGAGAAGACTCGGACAGTGGCAACCGGCTAAGCCGGTTAGCCACTGTCAAAGGGGTGTTTGGCTCGGCTTATTTAAGAAACAAGGGTACGGGCTCGGGTTAATATTTAAAACACGGGTTCAAGTTTCGGGAAATATTAAAATCAGAAAATATGTTTAATTAAATTAATTACTATACTTTTTAATTTAATTAAATTCATGACTTAGGTTAAATATTAAAATTAATATTTTTTGTATAACCTAAAGTATTTTACTTAGCTTAATTTAATTAAAACATGTATTTTTAATTAAATTCCTTTAATGTATAGTTTAATTAATTAACCAGTTATTTAATTAATAAGCTATAAACCATGACTTGTATTTACTAATTAAACTTTACTTGACTTAATAATCCATATTATTTCTAATTATGGAAACTTACTATTTTTGGAAACTTTCTATTTTTGGAAACTTACTATTTGAGGAAACTTGCTATTTTTACAAAGTTACTTAGTATTACAATACAAGTATTATAATACCATACTACATGAATAATACACAAGAGAACATCAGTATAACTACAGATACCACAATAAAAAAACTAAAACATGACAGAATAAGTATAACAAGCTAATAACACACGAACCAGTAAAACACATGTAATTCAAACAACTCATACACGTTCCCATTCTTATGTAGTATTATCCGTCAAGGCGGATTAGGTTCTTCAACGTTTTCGTTAGCTTCTACTAGACACAAGGTACGGATTCTTGTCCTTTAGTAAGGACAATCTATTCCTTTATTAGGATTTCCCGTATGCAGCCAACTGTTTTTCCCAGTAGTACAGATTAAATGCTTATGTTTTATTAGTTACCTTAGCCATATACATGCATGACCAGTTTCACCTAGTTATGGAGGTACCATAACCATAACACTAGAGGCACTAGTGTTATGACTTCACCACGGCGGAGTGATAGCTCGTGACGTCCCTTTCAGTTATTTAGCCATTATTATATTATTATTTTTATCATGTGGGGCGTATGGGTGCATCCTAGGTTCAGTTTCAGTCAGGATTTCATGGTGAATGTGGTGTGTGCTTTGCATCCTTCACAAGGAGCTAATCCCTCCTACCCATTACCAATTAATTAGAGGCATCCTATCTAATTTGCAAGACGAGGTCACCCCTCCAAGTATTCATGCACGTTGTTGACCTGACCTATATTGGCTTTTGGTATATTAAACTAATACAGATTTTCATAAGTAACTTAAGCTATGTTTTCAGAACTAAAACCAGTAAACATGACAGACATCTAGGTTTCCCAAGACTTATTCATTTCCGCTGCAATTCATGCTTTATATGATTTATATGCTTTCATTCCTTTATGTCTTTACGTTATGCTATATATCTGTGCACTAAGCGTTATGCTCAGCCGTTTTCCATTTCCATGTTCCCAAATGGCAAGTACCTAAGGTTGCAAGTAGGATCTCCAGAGTATGTGCATTCGGATGGAAGCTCTCCAGCTTCTTTTACCTTATGCATTTATTCCTACTTTTTCATATTTTACTTCATTCAGACATTTTTAGTCCTTTCATTTACAGTACTTAATATTTCTTGTGTGTGAGTTACTTAGACCACCGATGTTTGATTCCGGTATTTCTATTTATGGTCATGAATGTTTAGACATTTACCTTGTATGCTGTGATGACACGCTATATTTTACTGTAGCATTCCATCTTAACAAATGGGGTGTTACAGGGACAAATGAGGTTTTACAATTATGGTATCAGAGCCAAGGTTTTGACTTGTAGCTCTGTAAAACATGACATGTGACTTACGGGTAGTCACCAGCGTCTTCCTAAAACTGATAGTTGGTTTTCATGCATTCATTCATTTTCATTTTATTTCATGCATTCATATCATTGTCGCAGGTTTATGACTAAGTAATGGTTTGTACAGGACTGGTCCTATTTAGTCGCATGTGCTTTTATCGAAATTTTTAACTTTGGGCCCGACCCATAGGCGTCCCCTTGCTATGTCTTTTGTTTTGGGTGAACTGACCATAGGCGTTTACCCTCCCGCATATAAAAGTTTTTTTATAAACTTTATCATGCATTTTAAACTGCTTCATACATTATAAACCGCTTCATTGATTTATACATTGTTCATGCATTTTATGTTCATCTTATTTCAGACTTATCATTTATGTTGCATTTTGTTTAAACTGTCAGATGGTAAACACACGCAATGCTCAGGAGTTGGCTGCAGCTGTCAATGTAGCTTTGCAAGCCATCCTTCCCCAACTTCACAATGAAATCAGGGACGAAGTTCATGCTGAAATTCAAGCTCAGGGCGTTCAATATGGCCCTCATCCTGAAAACCACTACAACAACAATCCTCCACCACCACCACCTGTTACTCTTATGACTTGGTTGGAGCAATTCAACAAACAGCGACCCCGTTCGTTTGAGCAGACTGACAGACCCAATGAGGCTGAGGCTTGGATTTCTCACATCGAGAAGATAATCGATGCGATGGGTTAAACCCGCGTTTTCAAGGCAAGACTGGCTTGCTATAAGTTTGAAGGTGATGTGTTGTAGTGGTGGAAGTCTGTCAAGCAGTCCAATGTTGGTGATAATTGGGTTGCACTCTTGACATGGGACCAGTTTAAGGAGCTCTTCCTTAATCAGTACTTCCCACATGCTGAACAGGAGAAGCTTAAGCGGGATTATCATAATATCTGACATGTTGCTGGGGATAATAGCAACGAATTTATGCAGAGGTTTCTCCGTTTGGCTGGTTTCTTTGGAGCAGCAGCTGGTACTGCCGAGGAGCAAGCTGAGAAATTTTGTTGGGCTCTTTGCACTTCGGTCGCCAACAGTTTGATTTGTGCTACGTTCACTATAGTAGCACAGGTGGCCGATGCAGTCCGTAAGCTTGAGATGCTTCAGGAGCAAGAGGATTTTGGTGATGACAAAGCCGTAAAAAGGTATCTTCACTCACCAATTGTAAACTGTTCATTTCCATCAGTATTTTCATTTTCATATCATCCTCTGTTTAACTTTATATTCCAGGTAGAAGACTGACAACCGTAAGCCTGCAGTCGTTCAGCAGCAAGCATCTAAGGGAAACGGTCAAACCAACGACCGTTCTGGTTAGGAGAGGCGTGGCGGTAATGATAATTACCGTAACAACGCTAATAACTCGAACAACAGCAGGTCCCTACATTTACCTTCTTTCATGATTAAACTATCTTATGTTATGGTATTCTGACACTCCAACGATTCTAGTTCAGGAACAACAATGGTAACGGCAGGGATCAGGACTGTAGAGGTTCACAGCCTAACCGTTCTACCTCATCTTTTAATTTTCAAACCTTCTATGCAATCATGTTTATGTTACACGGTCATGTCTCATGCATGTAATCCTAAAACAGGCTCTCAGATAACTAGGACACCTGCTGGATGATTCATGCATCCTATATGTCCTACTTGTTCGTGCAGACATTCTAGTGTTTGTCGCTGAGCCAACAAGGCCATCACCAGAAGGACTATCGCCAGGGTGAGATAGAAGGCACCTCTGGACATGCCGACACCAAGGCACCTCCTACTTATGGTCGTGTGTTCACTACTACTAGAGACCAGGAGAACAAGACTTCAGGTACCATCACTGGAAATCTCTTTATGAATGGATTGGCAGCATGTGTTCTATTTGATACTAGAGTGACTAATTCAGTCATCTCCACAACTTTTGTTGTACGTGTTAGGATTTACCCTATGTCATTAGATAATGCCTTATGCATTTCCACGCCACTTAGAGACTCTATACGAATCACCCAGGTGTACAGAGATCTTCCCCTATAATTTGATGATAAGATCCACAGAATTGACGCACTTCCTTTAGACATGTGTGATTTTGACTTGATTTTGGGCATGGACTGGTTATCCAAACACCAGGCTACGATTGATTGCCACACTTATCGGGTAATCTTCGGTGATGTTAAATCCCCAGAGTACATACACCATGGTTTTCTGCCAGGGAGGTCAGTACAAATTATTTCCATCCATGGAGGCGCGTGCATTACTGACACACGGCTGTCAGGGCTTTATAGCCAATATTCATGACATTACTGCCGAGTATCCATCGATCCAAGATCAGCCTATTATGTCAGAATTTCCTGACGTTTTTCCTAATGAACTTCCGGGCATACCACATGTTCGTGAAGTCGAGTTTGAAATTGAGCTCATTCCAGGTGCATAGCCAATTTCCAAAGCTCCTTATCGCATGGCTCCTATAGAGCTTAAAGAACTAAAAGATCAGCTGCAGGAACTTATGGAACGAGGTTTCATCCGTCCCAGTGCATCGCCATAGGGTGCACCGGTACTATTTGTGAAGAAGAAAGATGGCAGCATGCGTTTGTGTATAGACTATCGTGAGCTGAACAAGATCACGATCAGGAATCTTTATCCTTTGCCGTGAATTGATGACCTTTTCGATCAACTTCAGGGCGCCAAGTATTTCTCCAAGATCGATTTGAGGTCCGGCTACCATCAGTTACGGGTTAAAGAGCAGGATGTCTCTAAGACTGCTTTCCGTACACGTTATGGGCACTACGAGTTCGTAGTCATGCCATTCGGACTCACTAATGCTCCCGCAGTCTTCATGGATTTGATGAACCGTGTCTTCCATGAGTTTCTGGACAAGTTCGTTCTCGTGTTCATAGATGACATCCTGATTTTCTCCAAATCCAAGGATGAACATGAGGAACACCTTCGTATAGTCTTGCAGATTCTTCGTCAGAAGAAGCTGTATGCCAAATTCTCCAAGTGTGAATTCTGGTTAAGCAAGGTGGCATTTCTAGGCCATATTTTATCTGCAGAGGGGATCACCATGGATCTTTCAACGGTTGAAGCTATCACCAAATGGCCGAGAACTACATCCGCAACCGAGGTCAGAAGTTTTCTGGGTTTAGTTGGCTACTACCGTAGGTTTGTGGAGAACTTTTTACGACTGGCCTTACCTTTGACTAAGCTGATGAGGAAGGGTGAGAAATTCGTCTGGACGAAAGATCGAGAGAAGAGCTTTGAAGACCTTAAGCAGAAGTTAGTGACTACACCTATTCTTACTCTCCCATCTGGTATAGGTGGATTTCAGATCTATAGTGACGCTTCACGAAAGGGTATAGGCTGTGTTCTCATGCAACATGGGAAGGTTATTGCATACGCATCATGGCAACTTAAACCTTTCGAAGAAAACTATCCTACACATGACTTGGAGCTTGCAGCAGTTGTCTTCGCATTGAAGATCTGGAGACATTATTTGTATGGTGAATCATGTGATATATTCACCGATCACAGGTGTCTTAAGTACATCTTCACCCAGAAGGAACAAAACATGAGACAGAGGAGATGGTTAGAGCTATTGAAAGACTATGACACCAACATTCAGTACCATCCTGCTAAGGCAAATGTGGTGGCAGATGCTCTAAGCAAAAGGTCGGGTATGACTGCTGGCATCTGGATTGTAAAGGAGATCATCCGCGAACTAGAGATGACTGATATTGAGTTTTGCGTACGAGTTACTGGGCGAATCTGAGAGTGGAACCAGACTTACATTCTAGGATCAAGGAAGCTCAGAAGGACGATGGTGAGATTTGGGCTATCATTTAGAACCTTGATCAGCAGACAGAGTTTCATGTTGATAATGACGGTATCTTATGGCAGGGCACTAGACTAGTGGTTCCTGATGACTCTACACTCAGGGAAGCTGTGTTGAATGAAGCTCACAACTCTCCGTTTACTATACATCTTGGTTCTACCAAGATGTACCACGACATCAAGCAACACTTTTGGTGGAGCGGTATGAAGCAGGATGTTGCCACCTTCGTTTCTAAATGTATGATCTGCCAACAAGTTAAGATCGAACACCAGAGAGCTAGTGGGTTACTACAACCATTAGATATTCCAGGATGGAGTGGGACAAAATCTCCATGGATTTTGTTACTGGTCTTCTTGTGACTCAGAGGAAGAACGACGCCATATGGGTTATTGTTGATAGGTTGACTAAATCTGCTCATTTTTTGCCGATCCGCAAGGAGCATCATGTCAGCAAATTAGCAGACACTTTTCAGAAGGAGATCATGAGACTGCATGGTACTCCATCAGAAATCATCTCTGACAGATATCCCCGTTTCACATCACGTTTCTGGCAGAGTCTATAGAAAGCTTGGGGCACCAGACTCAAGCTCAGCACTGCCTTTCATCCTCAGACCGAAGAACAGTCAGAACGTACCATTCAGACATTGAAGGACATGTTGCGGGTGTGTGCTCTAGAGTGGTCAGGAAGCCGGGATGATTATATATTTCTAGTGGAATTTGCATACAACAACAGCTGGCACGCTAGCATCAAGTGTGCTCCTTTCGAGATGTTGTATGGTAGGAAGTGTCGCGCCCCAATCTGCTGGGATTAGGTGGGCGAACGACTGCTTGAGGATCCAGAGATGATTGAGGTGACTAATGAGAAGGTCGCCGTCGCCAAGGCAAAGCTTCAGGAAGCTCGTGCTCGTAGAAGAGCTATGCTTATAAACGTCATAGAGATGTATCTTTCAACGTAGGTGATCACGTTTTCCTTAAGGTATCACCTGCACCAGGAGTTAAACGTTTTGGAATCAGAGGGAAGCTCAGTACTCGCTTCATCGGACCGTTCGACATCATAGAACGCGTTGGTAAAGTGTCATATCGTTTAGTGTTACCGCCTCAGCTATCACACGTTCACAACGTGTTCCATGTGTCCTTACTCAGAGGATGCAGCTATCATCCAGTTCATGTTGTCTAGTATCCGCTTGATCAGATTCGAGAGGATCTTTCATATGTCGAAGAACCCGAGAGAGTTCTTGAACGACAAGATCGTTTCATGCAGAGGAAGACGATCCCTTTCGTCAAAATCCTCTAAAGGGATCATCCTGAGCGGGAAGCCACTTGGGAGTCGGAGGAGTCTATACGGACTTCTTACCCTCATTTCCAGTTCTAATTCGGGTATGTTTTCTTTCATTTTATGTTTCTCCAATTCGAGGACGAATTGTTCTTTTAGAGGGGAAGAGTTGTAAAACCCGCATTAAAATACCATGAACAGTACACATGAACAGTGAACATACAAAAATGCGATAAATTTAAAACTTTCCATTTATAATATAATTCACGTATCACGATATATATTAACACGTACTTACGTATATATTATAAATGTATTACGATCACGACATATAAAATGCACGATAAATAAAACACGTATGAACACGTAAATAATTTAACTCGGGAAAAGCTTCGGGTTTCCCTTTTGGGCCCCATGTGCCGCGGCTAAGACAAGAGAAATAAGAGAAAGACGGGCTTGGCCCATGACCCAACTTAAAACCATGTTAAACAAAAAAACAGGAAAACTTAAACATAATATTTAGGTTATAGAAAAGTTTTTCTTGCCTCCTTTTGTCCTCTCTTGTCGCCGGCTACATCAAAGCACAAGGAAGAACCGGACGATTTTTGCTACTTAATTTTGTGTGTACGTGATCGTGATCTTAATCTTTTCTTCCACGTGTTCGGTAAATAAAAAACACTTCCTTTTCTTTTTAAATTCTTTATGAATTCATGTTTTATTTTAATTAATCATAAAAACAAGTAATAATAAACATGGGATTAATTAAAATATGATTTAGGGGGTGTTTATTGTTTGTTTTGGTTCGGCCGAGACTCCACCGAGAGCCATGGGGCTCTCGGCTTGCCTTCATCACCACCACTGAGACCCTCAAAGGGATCGGCTTGGTTGGTTTGGGCTCGGACGACACAAGGGAACCCCGATCGCAAGTTGGGGTATGGTTTTTGGCTTGGATCTTGGTTGGGCTTTTGTGCTAACAGTGGGAACCGAACAACATAACATTGGGAACCGGTCACAACTGAACCGGTGTGAACCGGCTGTGAACCGGCAGGCAGTCGGTGGGGACCGAGTCCGGCAGCGGCTAGCCGTGGCTCAGGTAGTGGGGAGAAGACTTGGACAGTGGCAACCGGCTAAGCCGGTTAGCCACTGTCAAAGGGTGTTTGGCTCGGCTTATTTAAGAAACAAGGGTACGGGCTCGGGTTAATATTTAAAACACGGGTTCAGGTTTCGGGAAATATTAAAATCAGAAAATATGTTTAATTAAATTAATTACTAGACTTTTTAATTTAAATAAATTCATGACTTAGATTAAATATTAAAATTAATATTTCACGTATAACCTAAAGTACTTTACTTAGCTTAATTTAATTAAAACATGTATTTTTAATTAAATTCCTTTAATGTATAGTTTAATTAATTAACCAGTTATTTAATTAATAAGTTATAAACCATGACTTGTATTTACTAATTAAACTTTACTTGACTTAATAATCCAGTTTATTTCTAATTATGGAAACTTACTATTTTTGGAAACTTTCTATTTTTGGAAACTTTCTATTTTTGGAAACTTACTATTTTAAGAAACCTGCTATTTTTAGAAAGATACTTAGTATTACAATACAAGTATTATAATACCATACTACATGAATAATACACAACAGAACATCAGTATAACTACAGATAACACGGTAAAACACTAAAACATGACAGAATAAGTATAACAAGCTAATAACACACGAACCAGTAAAACACATGTAATTCAGACAACTCATACACGTTCCCATTCTTATGTAGTGTTATCCGTCAAGGCGAAGTAGGTTATTCAACGTTTTCGTTAGCTTCTACTGGACACAAGGTACGGATTCCCGTCCTTCAGTAAGGACAATCTCTTCCTTTATTATGATTTCTCGTATGCAGCCAACTATTTTCCCCAGTTGTACAGATTAAATGCTTATGTTTTATTAGTTACCTTATCCATATACATGCATGACCAGTTTCACCTAGTTATGGAGGTACCATAACCATAACACTAGAGGCACTAGTGTTACGACTTCACCACGGTGGAGTGATAGCTCGTGGCGTCCCTTTCAGTTATTTGGCCATTATTATATTATTATTATCATGTGGGGCATATGGCTGCATCCTTGGTTCAGTTTCAGTCAGGATTTCATGGTGAATGTGGTGTGTGTCTTACATCCTTCACAAGGAGCTGATCCCTCCTACCCATTACCATTTAATTAGAGGCATCCCCTCTAATTTGCATGACGAGGCCACCCCTCCAAGTATTCATGCACGTTGTTGACCTCATGACTTATATTGGCTTTTGGTATATTAAACTAATACAAATTTTCATAAGTAACATAAGCTATGTTTTCAAAACGATAACCAATAAACATGACAAACATCTAGGTTTCCCATGACTTATTCATTTCTGCTGCCATTCATGCTTTATATGCTTTATATGCTTTCATTCCTTTATGTCTTTACGTTATGCTATATATCCGTGCACTGAGCGTTATGCTCGGCCATTCCATTTCCATGTTTTCAAACGACAGGTACCCAAGGTCACAAGTAGGATCTTCAGAGTATGTGCATTCGGATGGAAGCTATCCAACCTCTTTTGCCTTATGCATTTATTCTTACTTTTTCATACTTTACTTCATTTGGACATTGTTTAGTCCTTTCATTTATAGTACTTAATATTGCTTGTGTGTGAGTTACTTAGACTACCGATGTTTGATTTCGGTATTTTTATTTATGGTCATGAATGTTTAGACATTTACCTTGTATGCTTTGATGACACGCCATATTTTACTGTAGCATTTCATCTTAACAAATGGGGTGTTACAGGGACAATGATCATAATAAGTATGGGGGGCGATAAGCGGAAAATAAGAGCGTTTTTAGTTGAAAATTTTTTGTACTTTCTGTGACAAAAAGTGTGCCGCACTTTAAATTTGTGCCCGCACATTCTAGCGGATTTTTGAAAAATTTTATGTTATGTAAAAAAACATTTTTGTTGAAAGACTGATAATTCCTGTAATTGCAAAGCTATTTTGACTCGGAATTGATAACGTTACTTACACAATATCTTATTCACAATTGTGAGATTTTTAGCCTATAAATCGTAAACATTCTTACGCTTTAAATCAAATTTGTGAATATGCCGATGATTAGTTTAATTCTAGAATTTGTGCTTGGTAATCTTTATGAGACCTTGGTGGGGTCATACTTGTATGATAAATATTATTTTAAATGATAAGGAGGCAAAAGAAAAAAAAGAAAAGATTGAAAGTTTTCGCCGATGTTTTAAGACGATAACATATTAAGGAAAACCATGTTGTGAGATGATAGTAGATCGTAAGTATGAGAAAAGACATATTACCCCAAATGAAAAAAAGAGAAAGAGAATAAAGGCAAAATGTAAGTCTACAAGTGTGAAGTACGAATATGTAGAAACAATAAACATGGTGAAAAATGATATGTTATTTATTCTTTTTAACATGCGGTAGTAATAAAAGTTTTGAAAAAGACCTCTTTTGATATTTTACTTGGTGCTTACGCCAAATTGGTTTAGTTTAGTTCCTTGTACAAGCTTATGGTAATTTAATTTTCATGACTGTGTTTTTTGAGCGATAATTTACCCAGATAAAGAGAGTGTGTGAAATCAAAATATCTACTTCGTGAGGTATTTTGTGGCGTTATCTTTGCTTTCAATTATTGGTCTTATCTATTTCTCTCGACACCTATTAAAATATATTTTTACCTTACTTGAGGACAAGCAAGAAGTTAAGTATGGGGGAGTTTGATAACGCCTCATTTATACATGTTTGTAATGATGTATTTGTCCTTGTTTGCTATGTAAATAAATACATTATGTGTTGAAATGTTACTAATAATGTGTATTGTTTGATTGTAGTGAAGAAAAAATCATATGGACCAAAGACATGAAGAAATAAGAAGAAAAATTGCTGAAAAAGACCCAAAAGTGCGGCGCACAATTATAAAGTGCGGCGTACATTATGTGAAATACGATTTTGGAGAACTACCTAAAGTGTGGCGCACAAAAGATAAAGTGCAACGCACATTTGCAAAATGAAAGTGCGGCGCACATTTGCTGCAGTTACACTATTAAGTATCATTATGCATGGCTACTATGGGAGAACCTCTTGATATACTCCAAGACTTGTTAGCTACGTTTTGAGGTTATAAAAAGGGACCCAAAGCCAGGCATAAGAGACATCTCATACCACTTTTACTCCATTATTATTAGGGTTTTCATAAAATCAAGGATTTAACAAATCCTTGAACATTATTACTAGTATAAGTATAAGGGTAACCTTAGTTGCTTCACACCATTGCTGCTGTAGCAAGGATCTCAGAATATTGCTTGTGCTTGTAATAAGTTTGGAACAAAGCTTATAGCCTTTTGGAGCAATCATTGATTAATATTTTTTGGTATAATTCTCATTTCTTTTACTTTGATTTGCATATTATTGAAATAAACTTATTTACTGTTATTATGGAGTAGTGTGTTGTGCACTTGGTTAAGGTTTTACAACCTTATGTTAAGATACGAATTTTAGCTTTGCTAGGGCAAAGTGCGGCGCACAGTTAGATTTGTACGGCGCACTTTCTCCCTGGGTACTTGATTTTAAGCATGATCTAGATGCTCTTGTATTTTATGTTATTAAGTAAGACCATTGTTATATGTTGGATTTGTTCATGACCATGACTAGTACTCATGTGAATGGATGAATTTCATGTCATCTAGTAAATGAACCTTGTTATTCGCTTTTGTCGCGATTAGTGGAATAAAACATATAACAAACTCTTGCTTAGTTTCATCCAATATTTTAGTTATCGCAATCAAACATAAACCGTTCTTAATGCTTTTGATATGACATAATCTTTAGTCGGATTGTTGTTATATTAATTAGATGTTGCGTGTACGACTAGTAATTGACATGTTGTCTTACATTGTTTATGTGCTTAGAATCGTCATTGTCATCTATCTTTCATAAGTTTGTAACCTTAACCAGACGCACCTTTAAAACCATTTGATAAGTATATCTTTAGAACTTGTGACACTCTAGAGGTAATTGTTTTATAATTCTTTAGCATCAATCCCGTGGAACGAACTGGACTTTACCATTAAGCTATGCTATACATGATAAGGTATACTTGCCCGTGTTTGTGTTTCTAGTCATTTGTGTGTGGTAATATCTTGAAAAAAAATTAAGACTTGCAAAACGAACATCAATGGAAATGGCAAATTAGCAATCTCCGGTGAGAAGTGAATTAATCAATGGAAATGACTACAATCATACTGTGTGTATAATTTTCTATTATATAAGTACTACTGTATTATAGTAACTTTTTTTGTGGGGGTGATAGAAAGATTAAAATATACAAAAGTTATGACACAGCCACCCTATATCTGACCTAGTTAGGTAGCTTTTCATAACATATTTTTGATAATGCTTATTTTCAAATTACATGTAAATTTATACTATTCGTTGACTCTTTATCTTAAAATTAGTAAACAGTGGTAATTTTATCTTTTTGCATAAAACCGGTTTGACCCGGCTGTTCAACCGGTTCAATCGGTGACTTGACCGGGTCAATTAAAAACCCGGGTTTTAAAAAATTGCAAAAAACTACGAGGAACTTAAAAAATATTGTGATGGAATTAACAGAAACTATAATAGATCTAATGTAGTTTGTCTAGTTATAAAATAGGTTTGAAAATGTTAGAAGAACATATAGAGTGCTACAAAGAACAAGAAATGGCTTTTAAGGATAAAACCATTCTTCTTAAAAGAGAAATTGCAGCACAGGCTTTGGAAATTACTGAACTTACATCTAAATGTTAGAAGAACACTAGTGATTACCACATTGTTGAGCCCCTATTGTGTACTTTCCTCCTATGTAAGATTTGTCATACACTGGTTTACCAGAATTTCAAAAGAAGGAACCTGAAATTGTGCCAATCAATTTTGAGCACAAAAAGGAGAATGATGCGCAACTTCTTCTAGTAAAACTTGTGTTGGCATCCCATAAGTTGCACAAACTGTTAGTAATAGTGTTAGTGTTCAGACTGAGGATTTGATATCTGAGCTTAGCAGTTCAGATAACACAAAGTCCCAAACTACTACTAAGATAAGAGAAAAAGCAATATTTAAAAAGGTTGGAAGATTGAATCCTAATGCCCCTAAATATCAACTTGTGAGAAAATCTGCTAAATATGTTGAAATGTACAGAGCTAACAAACCAAGGGGAAATCAAAGAAATAGGAACAATCAAATGTTCCAACAAAAGAGGTGGTGGAATAAATCTTGCTATATATGTGATAGTTTTGATCATTTGCAAACACATTGCAAGAAGAATCACAAAAAAGGGGGTGAAGTATAAGAATAAGGTCCACAGGGATGATTACAGACCTAATACCAGAATGATCCCTAGATCAGTATTACTCCAGGTTAAACAGGTTTTGAACAAGTTTGGTAACAACATGGTGCCTAGTAATATGGTGTGGAGACCTAAGGAAGTTCAGTCAAAATGTAGTACTGACAAAGTAGTTGAGGAAGAAAATCAGTCCAAAGAAAGCATTGATAGGATTACTAAGAAACAGAAAGCCTTTATGAAGTTGAAATATGATGAAAATAAGTAGTACACGACTTGGTATTAGGCAACATACACTGCTACTTATAAAACCTGAATGGGGAAACCTACTACAAGGTATATAAGTTTGTTGGACCAACTAAATTAGATCCTAATGTGTCTTAGGTTCTCATCAAAAATACTTTTTCTAAAGAAGTATTGTAAAATGTCTTTTGTAACAATTAATTCTGTTAGTATAAATATTTAATTCTAGTAAGAAAATCTTTAATGTTGTTAGTCATATTTTTCAAAATCTTTAAAGAAAATGTTTGGGCATATATTTTCTTGGTCTTGGGCTAATATTTGCAGGGAAAGCAAAGAAGCATGAAAGGATTTGCATGATGTATACTATTTTTGGGTTGCTATTGTTGGAATTTAACAATCCTAATGTATCTAACATACATGCATTATGAGTAAACGCAACGGATAAGATCAATAAATAATAAAAGGGTTTTGTGATCCTATTTTTGTTCGTCTATCGTTCCTCGATTCGAATCGAATTGAAATCTGGTTTAACGTAAGATTACTTGTTTTTGGTGTCGATAATTTTATATTTTAAACTAAACTATTTAATAATAAAATCTATTTAATTTAAGGAAAACTATCTTAATTTTAACTATCTAAACTATTAATATGAAAATAAAATTTAACTATTTAATAAAACTTAAAAACTTTTAAATGAAATCTAATTTTAAAAGCAAATTTAAATCATAAAATAAAGTCTATTTTTAAAATAAAAGTAAATTTGAAACTAAATTTAAAAACTAATTAATTTAAACTAAAGACTTTTTAAATAAAAACTATTTTAAAAAAAACAAAATAAAATGAAAAGTAATTTAAAATTATAAAAGTAAATAAATTTTTTTTTATCTTTTTATTTTTTTATACAAACTGAATTAGGAACACTTTTAATAAAAAATTTAATTAAATTTAAATAAACTTCAACTTTGAATTAAACTAATTTTAATTTAAAACTACCCACTATAAAGTTAACTACATTAATTAAGCAGAAGGAAATCAAACACAAAAGAGTTGCTAGAGCAGTGGTTGGGGCGTTTGGCTATTAAACGAGGGGTCCTGGGTTCGAGTCCCAGGACAAACACAATTTTTAGCTAATTATTTTGTTTACTTGTAATTTTTGGAACTTTGATACTCAGACCAAATAGTCTGAGTTCTACACAGGAACACAACACAAGTATAAAACCGAATAAGCTACAAACAAACTAACAAAAAAAAAGTTATAACAAGGGAACCAAATAAGCTATGAAAACCAAATAAGCAAAAGATTAAAAGACAGTACTAAAACTTTTGAAAACTTAACAATCTAAACAGTCAAAACTTAAGCAAACGATCAACAGATTAAAACATCCTAACAAAAATCAAAGTAAACCAAAGCAGATTTATACTAAGACGAAATAATACCAAGCAGATTCAAACAAACACCAAACAAAAACAAGAGCAGATTGACAAAACTAAATAAAAGCAGATTAATAATCAAATAAGCAAAGTAGATAACTAACTAGACTTATACCAGATAAAAATTAAACTAGGCAGATCTAAATAACATCAATAAACACAAGCACACATTAATATTAAACCATAACTAGATTAAACAAGAAAAATTAAGAAGAGAAAAACACCTTGTGTCGAAACCGTTGTGAAGAAGGATAGGCGTTGTGCCTCCTTTTGAACCGAAGCAACACCACCTTAAATCATCATCATCTTCATCTCGGGCTAACACTCATCAACAGTACCGAACAGTTTCCAAATGAAAACTTGAACAGAAATGAACAGTAACCTTTATTTATCTCCCAGTGGGGAAGATAACTTTCCACTTTCTTTTACTTTTTTTATATTACAATAATAATAAATGACGAATAGTACCCAAAAACAAATTTAAAGATTCAAAATCAATCTGGACAAGAAATTAATGCGACGAATTAAAGGAGACTGAATTTAATTAAAATAGACTTTTCATTTCATTAATTAAAATTAAAATTACAAGTGCTGGAAAAATAAAAGTTACAAGATTAAAACTAATCTAATTCTACTGAAAAATTGAAATTAAAGAAAAGCTATCTAATGAATTACAAGAAATGGGTTTTTATAGAGAAAACCCTAAACTTGGAGCCCAAGTTCTTCAATCCTAGCCATCCATTCTTCTTTTCTTTTCTTCTCTTGATCTAGCGGCTGAAATTCATCCATGATCCTCGGATTGCCAACATGGAGAGTTATGATTGGAGGAATTGGAGAGATGTGGTGTTTCTTCCAATCAAAATAAAGCAATAGGCCACGTAGGTGAGAGATGGCCATCACCCTTGGTGGATCTTCCGTTTTTTTGGGGGGATTTAAGTGGATTTGTGTGAATTAATCCATGAGGGTAAAACCCCCAAATTTGTATGAGTAATTTTTGTGATAGGAATTTAGGGTTTGTGGGTAAAAATGGTGTGACTGCGTGTGACATTTGAGAGAGAAAATAAAACAGTGAAATATTTCACTTTGTTTCTAACGAAATAAGGGTAAGTGGGGGTGAGTAACATTTATTAATTTTGTGAGTGGGGGAAACACGTGTGGTGAATTGTGAGGGATTGATAAAGTGAGTGTTTATTTATTTTGTTTTGTGTTGACCAGTCAAGATTGGATAGATGTTTTCTAAAACAAAACGTGTGGGGAGGGAGAGTTGACTAAGAGTTTGACTGGGAGAACAATCCTTTTATTTTAACATTGTAACCGTCCCATATTGTGTAACCAATTGGGCTTGGCCCAAAATCTTGCTAATCCGTGTCTTTATTTGTAAATTAATTTGGGCTTTTGGGTCCAAGATACTTCTAAACGTCCCATAGATTATTGTTTTTGGGCCTTAATGGGCTTTTGGGCCCATATGCCCAAATGTGGGACCCACTAAGGTCGAATTTCTTCAAACAATTAAATCCGCTAAAAACGAACTCGATTTCGGCTTTCTTGTTCATTTCTTCAAAACCGTGTCGAATTGTCGGCTTTCGTGAACTTGGGCACACTCTTGGTCTTTTGTCTTTGTCTTCGTCTCTTTTTGGACTTTTCCTCAACATTTGACCGTGAAATCCCGTGTTTTCTCTTCTTTTGATCATTTGTACCTATTTAAACACAAAAACACAAAACCACGCGTAATTCTGACTTTTACGATATAAAACACATGATTAGGTCTTGTTTTTCCTTGATTTTAGTGGCAAAAGGATAAGTGTTTTCACACTTATTAAATCCCCTACACTTGACCATTGCAATGACCCCATGCAATGCATTATTTTAAAGCATAAAGTTACATTTTTCTCATTATTAATCCATCTTGGCCTTTATTAAGATTCACTAATATTATGATGAAAAGATAAAAACTTAAAAGGAGACAAAAGTTATTAAGGATTTATTAACTTGGAAACTATTTGATGGAAGAAACTCGTAAAGAAATCTAAGACTTGAATTAGGGCTTTGGTATCATGAATATTAATCACCCTCAAGTTTCACGTTCCCCATACCAAGCTTAAAAACGAGATCATTGAAACTACAAGTTAGCACAACTAACACTTACTCATGTGGTTTAATAAATCACTTAGACCCCCTTATTCCTACGGTGTATCTCTTGTATTTTATTTTTGTCTTGAATGATCACGAGGATGCATTTTTGACTTATTTTGATAATTTATTAAGGCCGAAAATAAAGTGGGACGATTTAATCAATAGTTAGCTAAAGGACAAAATCTTTTAAAACTGCTTCTCGAAACCTCATAAAGTTCATATCTTGGCATAACTCGTTTCACGATTTGAGACCTTTCTCGGACCGATATTTGGCTTGTACTTCAAACTTCAAATCTTGAGAGACGATCTTGAAATTATGGTCTTCTCTTCATTTTGGTATACATCTTCATTAGGAGTGTAAGATGCTTCAAACGCTGACCACGACTTCTTCATGTATCCTCTTCTTTATTTAGGATTTTGATATACAACGATCCGCCTCCTTTTCGGACTTGGATCTATTTATCCGCATACCTTGTTAGGGTCTTTTTAGATAGACTTCTCCATGATCTTTAGGGGAGTAATTGCTTCTCGTCGTGTGTCTTGATCCATCATATTGATTTGGATTAATGATCTTCACGTCATCTTAGGATCTTTAGCAAAAAAAGTGAATCCTCATGCCTTGTGAGGGCCTTTTTGGACTCGGGTATCCTCATGCCTTGTTAGATCCTTTTTGGATAAGCCAATATTCGCGTCCCGCTTCAATAAGTTATGCCTTGGCTATGAACTCTAATTAATACCGAGCAACTTTTAAACGATCTTGTGCTAGAAGCTAAGTAACTTTTCAAATCGTACAGCCTTATTTATTGCAAATATATTTATTAACAAGTGATGGGAGAAAAAGCTCATAACTAACTCACATAAGTTAATGAAAGAATACCAAACTTATAATTAACTCTATCATCTCTCGTTCTCCACAATTTAAAATCTCAAGGAATGAGACTCGTGGATGCTTAGCCTAATAAACCAATTAAGGTCCATATGGTTAAGGATACTAGCTAGAGTAAACTTGGATAAGTAAACTCGGGTTGAGTCAAAATATTCACGACGGCCTAATATATCAAAGACATCTAAACTTGTTAAAACCATTTTATTTATTTATTTATTTATTTATTTTATTTTTTTATTTTTTTTATTTTTTTTACTTTATAAAATAAGATGTGATAACAAAAGAAAGAAAATAAAAGAAAATACTACAAGGCCAAAATAGATTAAAAATTTGAAAAACGTTGAAAATTTTTAAAATTTTCCGGTAAAATGAGGTCAAATTCATGGAAAAGGCCACTAAAATTTCGATAGAAATCCCCCCTACACTTAATATAAACATTGTCCTTAATGTTTAAGCATGTGGGAGAATAAACTCCCCTACACTTAGGATATTGAGTACGTTGTTTAAAATCGAGCTAAGGAAAGGACAACTAAAGTGATTACATTTATTTGTTACAAGATAGAATCACAATAGCAAAAACTTATCGAAGGAACCGGGTACACGGGAACACGGGTCTCGTCAAAAGCACCAAAAGTGGATCATTAAGCACATGTCCCTGCACACAACATCACAACACAAACAACCTACTTGGCTCCCCCCTACACTTATTGGCGAAAATGGGTGAAAGGTAAAAAGGGTGGAAAAGGGTAAAAAAAATAAAAAAAAAAATTCTAACCTAGTTAAACGATGCTTGATTTTTCATCACGAGTCTCTAGCTCGACTCGAATTCCCGAATGTCATCATTCAAATGGGAAAATCATGGAAAACCGAGATTTCCAAGGAAGGAAAATCTCTCCATGATAGAGGGTGAAACAAAGTCATATAAGGACTACCCCATGAAAATCCACCCGGGTCAAACACATAATTTCCATCACAAAAGGAAATAAACCCCGAGGTGGTACGAAAGTCAATGAAAAGTGGGGTATCCTTAGGCAATGATCTCTTCAAAGGAAGGATAAGGTGATTTGGAAATGATAGCACAAAAGTCTCTATGCCGGGATCAAATACCGATTCCTTAACGGGAAAATAGCAAGAGGTGTCGTCATTTAAGCTCAAAATGTCGTCAAAATCCAAAGTGGGAAGGTCGTCCTCTTCCAAACTTGATGTGAAAACATAAGTATCGTCGGAGTCATAGGAAAACTCATCCTCGTGAGGAAAATAGGAGTTTAGAAAGTTCTCTAAATCCTCCTCAAATGGAATATCCTCTAAAATAGGGGCGACCTCTAAAGGTGGAGGATCCTCCTCAAAAGTCATGTCCCTCAAATTAGGAATATAAGAGTCAAAGGGAGACTCAAGAATGGGAGAATCACTCATAGAGAGAATATGATCATTAAGCTCACTAGGTGTCTCGTCAAAACCCAAAGAAATGAGATCACTTAAAGAAGTGTCGTCATCATAGTCATCGTAAATTGGGGTATCAAAGATTGGAGGTTCTAAAGGTGTCTCCCTAAGGTCGAAAGGAAAGTGAGCACTTGAAGAAGTGTCCTCACTATCGGTATCATAGATTGGGGCATCCTCAAAATCCGAAATGGAATGATCACTTAAGGACGAGACATCACTAAAATTAGTTTCCCCATTTTCTTCAAAAAGTGGATTGTCATTTGAAGTGTCAAAAAGTGGGTTTGAGTATACCACAAAATCATTGATATTAAACTTTTTAGCTTCAAAAGGATTGATAAAACTTTCTTCATTATCAAAATTAAGCACATCAATCATATTGACCGATTCTTTTTCATTTGTTTTATTAACCATTTTCCCCATTTTAAAAATTTGTTGATCATTCCCGACCCTAAGAATTAATTCCCCTTCGGCTACATCAACTAAAGCTTTTCCGGATCTTAAGAACGGTCTACCAAGTATTAACGGAATACGAGAGGATCCATCTCATAGTCGACAACAACAAAGTCCACGGGAAAAGTGAATGTACCAACTCGAACAAAAACATCTTCGGCAATACCAACGGGGTATGCGAGAGTTCGATTAGCTAACTCGAGAGTCATACGAGTCGGTACAAGGTCGGGTAATGATAATTGTTTCCAAACCAAAAGTGGCATAAGATTGATGCTAGCGCCGAGATCCGCTAAAGCCATACAATCATCGATTTGAGGAAACGAGCAAGGTAACACGAATCGTCTGGGATCTCCTAGCTTTTTGGGAAGCTCTTTGAGAAGAACCGCGGAACAATTCTCATTTAAACGGGTGTTCACGAGATCAACCATTTTTTCTTTCTTATTAAGCAAATCTTTAAACATTTTCAAAAATTTTGGCATTTGAGCAAGTGCTTCAATAACGCTAACGTTAACATTCACATTGGAAATCATTTTCAAAAAGTTAGAGACATGAATGTCATATTTGGTGAGCACTTTAGTCTTGCCTAACCTAGATGGATAAGGAATATTGGGCTTAGACTTTGAAGGTTGAGAAGGAGAAGGACTCGCTTCTTGAACAACCGTAGGGATAGGCTCTTTCGGCAATGGAGGACTAGAACTAGGAGTGGTAGTGGGCGGAATCACCGGAGGGGGAGTAGGATTACTCATTATGACCTCCGGGCCTTGTCTCTCCTTTATGGGCGAAGAGATGGAAGGTCCCAATAAATTGGCTCCACTTCGAGTATTGATAGCATTCACATTAGCACGAGGGTTAATCTCGGTATTGGATGGTAAGGCTCCTTGAGGTCTAAGGGTTTGCAACATAGTCAAAAATCTCTTATCGTTGGACTCTTGCATTTGTCTAGTAGATTCTTGCATAGCTTGCATGATTTTCTCATGTTCGGTCAATTTTTGTAGAACCAAGTCCATTTGAGGATTTTGCATGTTCATTTGATTAAACCCTTGATTAGGAAAACCCTGATTTTGAGATTGAAAACCGTTGTTATTATAAAAACCTTGATTATTATTTTGAAAACCTTGGTTTTGACCATTAAAATTCCCTTGATTAGCATTCCCTTGAAAATTACCCATTTGAGGACCTTGGTTCCTATTTTGGTATTGGGTATTTTGGGCGGGTGGGGGTGGTCTTTGAGGTGCTACAAAACCCGGGGGAGCCAAATAATTAGTACTTTTGTAAGACAAATGGTTAACATCAACATTAGGTTTAAATGGAACCCTTTCATTAGCATTAAAAGCACAAACTTGTTGTTGTTGATTATAAATCTTGTCACAATTGAAATATGAATGTGGTCCACCACAAGTCTCACACGTTTCACTATTATCTTTCACTGCATGCACATGTGTAGTGAGGGCGTCGGTCTTTAGAGCGAGTGTTTCAACAAACGAAGTAAGTTTATCGATTCTCTTGTCACTTTCACTAGAACTAGCACTTGCCATAGTGGCCCTAACACTTTTGGTTTGTACTTTTGCCTTGTTCTCAATAATGGCCCAAGCCTCGTTCATGGTTTTCACAAGAATATTGCCCCCCGCGACACTATTTAGTGAGTCTTGGTCATTTAGAGTTAAACCATTGTAAAACGTATTAATTTGATGCACTTTAGTGAAACCGTGTTGTGGACATTTTCTTAAAAGCTCTTTAAATCGATCCCAAGACTCACTAAAAGTTTCCCCATATTTTTGCTCGAAAGTAATGATTTCATTCCTTAAAGCCGTGGTCCGTGATGGTGGGAAAAAGTAATTAATGAACTTGGTCTCTAAGTCGATCCATGTTGTAATACTTTGGGGTGGTTCCTTATCAAGCCAAATCCGGGCTTGTCCCTCGAGGGAAAAAGGAAAAAGTTGTAGGCGAACGGCCTCTTGTGGCACCCCATTGTATTTGACGGTATTGGACAATTGGATAAATCTCTTGATATGATCATGAGGGTCATCTTGGGAACGACCCAAAAATGGGATAGCGGAAACCATTTTAATTAAATCCGATTTGAGTTCAAAATTATTTGCTCCAATTGCGGGGACAACGATAGCGTCATCGTTTCCTTCAACGTGAGATTGCAAAATCTCGAGCATAGGTCGGTTATCCGTTTCCATTGTATTGTTGAAAGCACGATTCTCGGGACCGGCTTGAATGACGGTTTTTTTGTTTTTCTTCTTCTTCTTCGTTTTGGAAGAATTGGAAGAATTTGGTACACCACTCGGTATGTATGTACGCGCGCGAGTGCGCATACAATTAAAACTTTGGAATGAGGTAGGTGACCTCGGTCGACTTTGAGAGGAAAATGATTTTCCCTCTCGAGGTGCAATAGTAAAAAGCTACAAAAATATATACTTAAGTACTAATTGAGTCAGCAAACCAATAATCGGTCGTCCCTCTCAATATACGCACAAGCAAGCGGGGAAACGAGGTGGCACAAAGCACTTAAAAACCTTTTTCCTTAGACGGCCTTTTATAGCGCGTCGCCTTATACCCACCTTATAGTTTGTATATGTCGAGTTCAAACGTCTTACTAGTATTTATCTATTTTGCCTCTTTATTTCGTTTAGGATTCGACTACAATAGTTAGGTGATGAAAACCAACTAAGGCTTATTTGAAAAGTAGGTAAATTATTGTGCTACGTAATATATTATAGTAAAAGAAAAATCTTTTTGTATTTTTTTAGAAAAAATATATATTCACAAGAAAAACGAAAGAAATCGAACTAAAAATTAACACTAATACGTAATATTTTTGGTGTAATACTTTTAGGAAAAAGTATTACTTTTGTATTTTTTAATTTTTTTGGTGCAAATCTTAGGAAAGAGTTTGCTTTTGTGATTTTTTTAGTTTTTTTGTATTTTTAAGTTTTTGATTTTTTTAGATTTTTGATTTTGTTGCAAGAAACGTAACGTTCAAAGGATGAACGGATCCCAAAATCCAAACGTCTTCACGAAAAATCGTCAATCGTACGAGCGAAGCGGCAGCGACGCCATTTAATAAAAGGGTTTTGTGATCCTATTTTTGTTCGTTTATCGTTCCTCGATTCGACTCGAATTGAAATCCGGTTTAACGTAAGATTACTTGTTTTTGGTGTCGATAATTTTATATTTTAAACTAAACTATTTAATAATAAAATCTATTTAATTTAAGGAAAACTATCTTAATTTTAACTATCTAAACTATTAATATGAAAATAAAATTTAACTATTTAATAAAACTTAAAAAACTTTTAAATGAAATCTAATTTTAAAAGCAAATTTAAATCATAAAATAAAGTCTATTTTTAAAATAAAAGTAAATTTGAAACTAAATTTAAAAACTAATTAATTTAAGCTAAAGACTTTTTAAATAAAAACTATTTAAAAAAAAATGAAAAGTAATTTAAAATTATAAAGTAAATAAAATATTTTTTTTATCTTTTTATTTTTTTATACAAACTGAATTAGGAAAACTTTTAATAAAATTTTTAATTAAAATTTAAATAAACTTCAACTTTGAATTAAACTAATTTTAATTTAAAACTGCCCACTATAAAGTTAACTACATTAATTAAGCAGAAGGAAATCAAACACAAAAGAGTTGCTAGAGCAGTGGTTGGGGCGTTTGGCTATTAAGCGAGGGGTCCTGGGTTCGAGTCCCAGGACAGACACAATTTTTAGCTAATTATTTTGTTTACTTGTAATTTTTGGAACTTTGATACTCAGACCAAATAGTCTGAGTTCTACACAGGAACACAGCACAAGTATAAAACCGAATAAGCTACAAACAAACTAACAAAAAAAAAAGTTATAACAAGGGAACCAAATAAGCTATGAAAACCAAATAAGCTATGAAAACCAAATAAGCTATGAAAACCAAATAAGCTATGAAAACCAAATAAGCAAAAGATTAAAAGACAATACTAAAACTTTTGAAAACTTAACAATCTAAACAGTCAAAACTTAAGCAAACGATCAACAGATTAAAACATCCTAACAAAAATCAAAGTAAACCAAAGCAGATTTATACTAAGACGAAATAATACCAAGCAGATTCAAACAAACACCAAACAAAAACAAGAGCAGATTGACAAAACTAAATAAAAGCAGATTAATAATCAAATAAGCAAAGTAGATAACTAACTAGACTTATACCAGATAAAAATTAAACTAGGCAGATCTAAATAACATCAATAAACACAAGCACACATTAATATTAAACCATAACTAGATTAAACAAGAAAAATTAAGAAGAGAAAAACACCTTGTGTCGAAACCGTTGTGAAGAAGGATAGGTGCTGTTCCTCCTTTTGAACCGAAGCAACACCACCTTAAATCATCTTCATCTTCATCTCGGGCTAACACTCATCAACAGTACCGAACAGTTTCCAAACGAAAACTTGAACAGAAATGAACAGTAACCTTTATTTATCTCCCAGTGGGGAAGATAACTTTCCACTTTCTTTTACTTTTTTTTTATATTACAATAATAATAAATGACGAATAGTACCCAAAAACAAATTTAAAGATTCAAAATCAAACTGGACGAGAAATTAATGGGACGAATTAAAGGAGACTGAATTTAATTAAAATAGACTTTTCATTTCATTAATTAAAATTAAAATTACAAGTGCTGGAAAAATAAAAATTACAAGATTAAAACTAATCTAATTCTACTGAAAAATTGAAATTAAAGAAGAGCTATCTAATGAATTACAAGAAATGGGTTTTTATAGAGAAAACCCTAAACTTGGAGCCCAAGTTCTTCAATCCTAGCCATCCATTCTTCTTTTCTTTTCTTCTCTTGATCTAGCGGCTGAAATTCATCCATGATCCTCGGATTGCCAACATGGAGAGTTATGATTGGAGGAATTGGAGAGATGTGGTGTTTCCTCCAATCAAAATAAAGCAATAGGCCACGTAGGTGAGAGATGACCATCACCCTTGGTGGATCTTCCGTTTTTTTGGGGGGATTTAAGTGGATTTGTGTGAATTAATCCATGAGGGTAAAACCCCCAAATTTGTATGAGTAATTTTTGTGATAGGATTTAGGGTTTGTGGGAAAAATGGTGTGACTGCGTGTGACATTTGAGAGAGAAAATAAAACAGTGAAATATTTCACTTTGTTTCTAACGAAATAAGGGTAAGTGGGGGTGAGTAACATTTATTAATTTTGTGAGTGGGGGAAACACGTGTGGTGAATTGTGACGGATTGATAAAGTGAGTGTTTATTTATTTTGTTTTGTGTTGACCAGTCAAGACTGGATAGACATTTTCTAAAACAAAACGTGTGGGGAGGGAGAGTTGACTAAGAGTTTGACTGGGAGAACAATCCTTTTATTTTAACATTGTAACCGTCCCATAGTGTGTAACCAATTGGGCTTGGCCCAATATCTTGCTAATCCGTGTCTTTATTTGTAAATTAATTTGGGCTTTTGGGTCCAAGATACTTCTAAACGTCCCATAGATTATTGTTTTTGGGCCTTAATGGGCTTTTGGGCCCATATGCCCAAATGTGGGACCCACTAAGCTCGAATTTCTTCAAAAAATTAAATCCGCTAAAAACGAACTCGATTTCGGCTTTCTTGTTCATTTCTTCAAAACCGTGTCGAATTGTCGGTTTTCGTGAACTTGGGCACACTCTTGGTCTTTTGTCTTTGTCTTCGTCTCTTTTTGGACTTTTCTTCAACATTTGACCGTGAAATCCCGTGTTTTCTCTTCTTTTGATCATTTGTACCTATTTAAACACAAAACCACGCGTAATTCTGACTTTTACGATATAAAACACATGATTAGGTCTTGTTTTTCCTTGATTTTAGTGGCAAAAGGATAAGTGTTTTCACACTTATTAATAAACTAAGCACATAATGTAATTACCATAAAGATAAAGAATGTATACCTTTTCTCCAAGAACGATGATCAAGAACACATACATCACCAGAACTAAACGAAACCCTAATTCGTTCCCCAATATTCCGATTCACCAATAACCCAAATATCAAGTTAGATATTCTCTAAGATAGTCCACACGATACTTCAATCAACCACCTTCGATTGCTAGATCTTGAACAAGCATATACTTAACAAAAACCAAGACACAAAAACCCTTTGGGAGTTTTGTGTCCGTCGACTACAAAGAGAAAGAGAGAAGGGATTTTTGGTTTCCATGTTATGAAAAAGTGATCATATTCCCTTTTTTTATATACTAGAAGGCTTAAGCTAATTAAAGAAAAGATCTTATCTTTCTTAACAAGTAAATTAGACTTCTAGAAAAAAAACCCTCGTCTTTCCTTTTAGCTATATTCGGCCGATCCATCAATATTGACCCCTTGGGTTAACTTTTTGACTTTCTAGATTAATCTATTAGTAATTACATTAATTATCTTAAAGTCTAAAGTCTTATTAATTTATCCTTGTTAAACCTTCTAACTTATTATTTAATTAATTACCGATAAGTATATGCACTTTTATCAAACTAAGATTATATAATATATATAGCCATATTATATCGTATATCTTAATAAAATATGATCTCGATGTCTAAATGTGTGATCCATTAGGCCTATGTAATCCCGACCATATAAATATTATCTATGACTTACGCACATTCCAACATCTCCCATTTGAGGAAGTCTCCATGATGTTGTATTTTAATACTAGCATTGTTGGAATGTGTAATCATTTAGACATCGAAAATGAGTGAGTCTATCGAAGGCACACACTCAAACACGGAGAACACATTTTATTAGGTATTTAATATTTATTATTTATATTGAATATTTAATATATTTCACTGTTTATTTATTTAATGATCGTTATAGTTCGTCACATGTTTAATAGACTTAAAGATTGTCTAAATAAATAAGGGAGGCTAAAAAGTCAAAACCCGAAACTCCTAAAATCCCATCAAAGTGGCAAGCCCCTATTAGATAGTTCTAAGAGGGTGTTTTGTGCAAACTTTTAATTATAGAGAGTCATATTAAACTTGGAGTAGGAAACAAGTAACAACTTTGGGCTTGAGGGTTATGTAAACCCCTACCATTCTTATTATTTTCTTCACTCCCCTTTCTCTCTAAACCGAAAATCGGCTTTCTCCCCCTCTAAACCCTAAAACCTAGAGGTCTAAATCTTTCTTAGATCGACTGCCATTTTTGGTACTCTCTTGTGAAGTAGCTAAGCCTATACCGAACCCTTAACACTCTTATTAAGGATTTGGTTTTTTCATTACCTTGTATCGTGTGGATATAAACCCTAATTAGGGTTTCATTGGTTTTACTTATAACTTTGAGAAACCAATCCTTACGTAATCACTATCTAGGATTTTGGATCAAGGGTTTTAAGTTTACAAGACCTATACGAGTTGTAAGAAGTGAAGTAACTACTAGTACCGTAGTGTGTTCGTTCGACGTGTTGTGTGAGTAACCATAGAGACAACAACTTAGTCATTAAATTTCTACATCAAGATCAAGCTACGTTAATTTGATTTATTCAATTAACAAACGTAAGTATTTTATTGTTTTATTATGTGTTAATCATAAATGTTTTACTAGATTCATGCTGCGTACTCATAATGGTTATAAATCCCAACATAAAGAACTTCACTTTATTTAAGCACAGGGTTACAAAGAGTATCTCAAGTTTTGATCAACGAATATCTCACAATATCTTTTAGTACCACTAAACTAAAAGCGCTTACATATACTAGTAGGTATCCGCGTGTTACGACGTCAGTTACTCCAAAATAAATGTTAGAGACATCGAATAAGGTAGCGTGTCCGCTTGAGCTGGATATAAGCAAAAGACAATTAAAAGGTGTTGTACATTTTATTATATTTTAATGTTGGTTTTTAAGTGTTTGGATTACTTTGCAAATAATTTTTGTATAATCTAATAAATAATATTATTGTATATTTGAGTTGGAGAGTGTTTTAATAATAATATTAGTTGTATTTGTTAGATTCATGTATTGTTTGTAAATATAGCTTTACAACCTGCAATCCTTGAAAGGTATCCCTATCGATATCCTTCTTGGGGCTTATGAAAAAAGTATAAAAGAGTAATAAAATCATTTTATATTTTTTTTATAGTTCAACGCATGTTTTTATTAGTTTTTGTTATGTTTTTTTTTTATCAATTTAACAATCTTAACTTGTTAATTTTTTTTATGATTTTGTATTTCTTTTATAATTTTATAACAAAACTAAAATTTAAAAAATAAAAATAAAAATAAAGAAAAATAAAAGTACTAAACTTTTGAAGATAGAAATAATTGAATAGAGGGTTTATGAAAGTCAAGTAAAAATAATGGACTAAAAAACAAAAAAAACATTGACATGAACCAAAACAGTTAAAGGATAAGTCCAGACAACTCATCAAGTATCATTTTAATGATACCATAATCATATTATCCTCGTATATACATAAATAAAATCTTTTTAACTTTTAATATCATCATCTTCCCAAACTTGGGGTCATTTTCTGGTACCAAATTGCATCGGGGACCCCCTTATCCATCTCTTTATAAAGAGACCCATCATTTGATCTTCTACTTAAAACTACATTATTGATATTTGAGAATAATAATAATTGAAGTTAAAGAAAAAGAAATGAGGATTGAAGAGGGTGTGGAACAAGTGTCAGCTTCACGTGATCATCTTGTGTTTGCTTATTATGTTACTGGTCATGGTTTTGGTCATGCTACTCGTGTTGTTGAGGTAATTATCATTTTTTTAAATATTTTTTTTAATGTTGTTTAGATGTGTTTTTTTAGTAACACCTTTTTTGTTTTAATTATTCTTGTTACTAATAATGGTGGTTAGATAGTGATTTGGGATGGTTAAAGTTATTAATTTTACTTTGCTATAAAGATTGTTTTTTGGAATGATTGTTTTGGTGTTAAAAGGTTTTTCTTTTTCTTTTTCGGGTAACCATGGTTTCTTTCTTACCTTTTGGCCGGGTTTGAAGTTTGAACCCATAGGGGACGGAATCAGAGGGTGTCCCGGACCCAGGGCGGAGCTTAATAGGGGCAGGGCGTGTAAATATTACTCATTCCAGTCTCAAATTTATTGTCCACTTTTTTATTTTAGTATGTCTAAAATAATTCTGCCCCCAAAAATAAATGTTCAAGGTCCACCATTGCCGGGACCCCACGGAAATTTGAGGCGTAGTGTAAATTTTTGAAAAAAAACTTGGTTTTTACTAAATTCACCTGGTCCAAAAATTTTGTGTTTCTCAGTTTGTGTAACTTTTCGTGAATGCACATAGTCAGATTGTGTCTGGGTTCCGTCCATGCGTGGCCACTTCAGGGGTTGTTTGCTCATAGCAGGAATCGAAGTGATAGTCACAAGCCCTTTTGCCACTAGGCAACCCGCAAGTGGTTTTTTGGTGCTAAAAGTTGAATACTTGATCTATGAATAGACGTTTATGCCACTAGGCCGCCCCCCAAGTAGTAATTTGGTTCAGTAGTTGAAAGTTGTGGTTATTTCTATGAATAGACATTTTATTTAAGAAGTTAGAAAGTTGTAAGCTTTTGATTATAAGTAATGCGGATGATATAGAAATTAGTTGACGACCGATTTGAATAATTGTAATTTTACTAATTTGTATAAAATTTAAGATATGGTGTTTTTGGATTATTGAACTTTAGTATTATTATCGACAACACCAATGAGACTGAAATAGGCTTGGCAAGTATACATCGTAGGCATGCTATTATTGTTTAAGTGTAATGTATAAAAAGTCATAATTTATATTGATGTACTGTATATTCTCTTTTGAATTCCATGTAGGTTGTTCGGCACCTTATTCTTGCTGGCCATGACGTGCATGTGGTGACTGGTGCACCAGACTTTGTCTTCACTACTGAAATAGAATCTCCACGACTTTTTCTTCGGAAGGTGAGTTTGTAGCATCCACTCATGAAAACATAGATATAACCTTTCGACTTATGTTGAATAAACTACATCCTGTTATAGCTAGTGTTGGACTGTGGTGCTGTTCAAGCAGATGCTTTAACGGTGGATCGACTTGCGTCCTTGGAAAAGGTGTGTCATATGACTAATGCTTATTTAGTTGCGAATTTTCATAGTATGATTCTTCTAATTGTATTAGCATTAGTTATTTATATGTCATTGTGGTTAATTTAGTATTCCGAGACAGCTGTTGCGCCTCGTGTTTCTATTTTGGCTACAGAAGTCGAGTGGCTGAACTCTATCAAGGCAGACTTAGTGGTAATTACCTGTTTATGGCACATTGATTTATTTTTTATGAATTTGATGAACCATCGTGGAGTCATCAATATAGTAGTTTAACATTTCTGGGAGGCACTGTGGTAAAGAGAATATCTTATGTCACAGGTATCAGATGTTGTTGCAGTTGCATGTCGCGCAGCTGCTGATGCTGGTATACGTTCTGTCTGTGTAACAAATTTCAGTTGGGACTTCATTTATGCAGAATATGTGATGGCTGCCGGTTATCATCACCGATCAATAGTTTGGCAGGTACTAAGGCATATCTTTTTGGTAACTAAAAACATTATTAAAAGTAATGGGTTTCAATATTATGTTTTTAATTCGTTGTCAATTGATACAGATAGCTGAGGACTATTCACATTGCGAGTTTCTAATTCGTCTGCCTGGATACTGTCCAAGTACGTTCTCAACATTCCCTGATGTGGTTATTAAATATCCTTGCTATGTATAAATGCGGATGTAATTAGTATACTTATTTGAATAATATCTTCTGCAGTGCCCGCATTTAGGGATGTGATTGATGTACCTTTAGTTGTGAGGAGACTGCACAAATCACGCAAGGAGGTTTGGACACAGTTTTTTTATCCATGATGATTTTGATCTAAATCTTTTAAAACTATACTTACTTCTGTATCTTCATCTGCAGGTGAGGAGTGAAATGGGGATTAGTGAGGATGTGAAGCTCGTTATACTAAATTTTGGAGGACAAGTAAGTCAACGCTTCATTTACATCTTATAGAACGGGTATATATTTTATCTTTATACGTAATGCAACGCCTATGAAAATTTGCAGCCAGCAGGTTGGAAGTTAAAAGAGGATTACTTGCCTCCCGGTTGGCTCTGTTTGGTATGTTCCCTTATGCAAATTTCACATACATTCTATCTAGAGGTCTAATGGTGGCATTCTTGACCCATTATATGTGTATCCATGGGTTGGATTGGGTTGTGTTTTATTTAGAATGGTCAAATCAGAAAATTTACCCCCCATACCTCGTTCCGGCGGGATTGGGTATGCTGCGTTGTAAATCAGAAGATTTACTAAACGTATGTGGAATGGAATGAAACAAGCTGAACTAGTTGAAAGTCGCCCAAAGTTTGTTCCCAATCCACGTAGCCCCTTAAATCCTTTTATTCAAAGACTTGCGTTATTGCAATGATATTTGGCTTTATGTAATCATAATTGCTTATTGAAAGCTTTAAGACGGACAATAGGTGTTTGCTGATCTGCCCAACCCGATCTGGCTTGTTTGACCTGTTTGACCTGTTTGACCTGTTTAACCTGGACCTGTATTGACCTATTGACCTGTTACCCAACCCTCTTTCGACAGACCTCTATTTTAATTGATTGAAATATATTGTTGTATCAGAAACAAGTTATAATTTGCATGCTTTCCAGGTTTGTGGGGCATCTGAACAGGATCTTCCTCCCAATTTTATAAAGCTTCCAAGAGATGTGTATACCCCGGATGTTATGGCAGCATCAGATTGTATGCTTGGTTAGTGATGGAGTGTATATTATTTCTTTTTGGTACCGGTTGTCACGCTAACATGCTTCAGTACCAAGATTAGAAAGTTAAACTTTTTGGCTCATTATGTGTATGCTATTTCAGGAAAAATTGGATATGGAACTGTTAGCGAGGCCTTGGCATACAAATTGCCTTTTGTATTTGTTCGCAGAGATTATTTCAATGAGGAACCATTTTTGAGAAATATGCTTGAGGTATTATCTGTTCCAATGACTGCAATTTGTAACATGTAGCAAGATGGTCTGGTTATGGGTCGAACAGGTCGGCTTGACCTGCAAACACTTTTATTACTAAAAATAAATGTTACTTACAATTACAAAAATTAAAAAAGCAATTAAACAATATTCTGATCCTAGACCCGCTCCTTTTTAGGTTAACTTTTTCTAAATTTGACCTGTTTAAGATGAAATCAAACCAAATCTACCCTTTTATAATTAAATAGGTTGAAATTTTCGCCATCCAACATTACACATAATTGAACTAAAGCTTCTCATCAGTATTATCAAGGTGGTGTTGAGATGATAAGGAGGGATTTGCTGACGGGTCATTGGAGGCCATACCTTGAACGAGCGACTAGTTTGAAACCTAGCTATGATGGTGGAGTTAATGGTGGTCAGGTATATTCCCTTTTTTGTAAACATCTTTTATAGCAACTATTAAATAGATCGATGGTAAGTCTTTATTGACACGTCATATTTTCAGGTCGCAGCTCGTATTTTGCAAGACACAGCTAATGGAAAGAATTACGCATCAGATAAAGTACATACTGTAGTTCATATTTTCGCATCATGGAATCTTCCTTTTGTGAAAATTAAATCTTGCTTTGATGTCATTTTAGCTTAGCGGGGCTCGGAGATTACGCGATGCCATAGTTTTAGGATATCAATTACAAAGAGTTCCTGGTAGAGATATTAGTATCCCTGAATGGTACGCGAGTGCTGAAAATGAACTTGGTCTACGTACGGGCTCACATTCAGTTGATACTCATGACTATAGCTTACTCGATAATTCGTGAGTTTTTTCTTTTTTACTTTTCATCTTGTTGACTAAAGTATATGTTATTGATGTTGATACAGCAATCCAACACTATTATTAACATAGTTAATGTATTTTCATATGCTTAGAGATGCTGGGGACTTTGAAATACTTCATGGAGATGTCATGGGTCTTCCTGACACAATGAGCTTTTTAAGGAGTTTGGCAGAGTTGGATGCTTCAAATGACACTGAAAAAACCACGGAGAAACATCTTGTTCGAGAACGCAAGGCTGCTGCTGGTCTCTTCAATTGGGAGGTTCTGCTCTTTTTATCTGACATTTTTCTTTTTATTTTGCAAGTATTTTTTTCATGCTTTGCTGTTACATCTTTTTCATTTTATAATACAGGAAGATATATATGTGGCACGAGCACCCGGAAGATTGGATGTTATTGGAGGGATTGCTGATTACTCTGGAAGTCTCGTTTTGCAGGTATTCAAGCTTATTGGCCCGTCTTCAAACTTGCTCATTGTTTCTTTCTTATCCTGATTGAAATCATATACCTTGCAGATGCCTATTAGGGAGGCTTGTCATGTTGCTGTTCAAAAAATTCAGCCCAGTAAACAAAGGTTGTGGAAGCATGCACAGGCTCGGCAGAATGCCAAAGGACAAGGACCTACACCCGTGCTCCAAATTGTAACTCTTTTATAATTTTTCTTCTCGTCTGTAATAAGCTTTCTTTTTCTGTCTTCTCATTTGTTAAAATCTTTATCAGGTGTCGTATGGGTCCGAATTGAGCAACCGTGGTCCAACATTTGATATGGACATGTCAGATTTTATGGATGGTGATAAGCCAATTTCATACGAAAAGGCCAGAAGTTACTTTGCACGTGACCCGTCACAAAAGTATTATTTGTCTCTTTTTGCTTCTCATTGTATGACATACCGTTATCATGTATTAATATGTTGCTAAAATGTTTACTTTTCAGATGGGCTGCATATGTCGCTGGCACCATTCTTGTTTTAATGAACGAATTAAATATCCGATTCGAGAGCAGCATTAGCATGCTGGTATTTTTTGATCTAATATTTGAATATTCAATGCACATTGCATTTCTACACTTAAGTTTCTTAGGTGGTTCTGAAACTTCATTTAATTTTGAAAATATACAGGTTTCTTCAGCTGTTCCCGAAGGGAAAGGTGTATCATCTTCTGCCTCAGTGGAGGTTGCTAGCATGCAAGCGATTGCTGCTGCTCATGGTATGTACAGAACTATGCGCCTATATAAATCTAATATTAAGTAGGATTATAAAGTTTTATCTTCGTTTCGCAGGCTTAAATATCAGTTCAAGGGAACTTGCTTTGCTCTGCCAAAAGGTATAAATCATCGAACATGTTTATGTAAAAACACTATAATGTAGAAGCTATATCTCAAATGTTACATAATTATTCTACAGGTAGAAAACTCAGTAGTCGGAGCTCCATGTGGTGTGATGGATCAGATGGCTTCTGCGTGTGGTGAAGCTAACAAGCTTCTCGCAATGATTTGCCAGGTAACATGATTCTGATGGCTGTTCATGTAAGTTGAGTAACTGGTTGAAAGTTTGTACCTGGCCACATGGTTCGGTCCAACCTTGAACACTTTCTATTAAGATATACTAGCTTTCAATAGTACTGATGACTTAAATAAATATTTTAGTAGGTATTATGCGTTAAAAACACATTTTTGGTGACTTTTGACCGGCTTGACCCGTTCTTGGTCTAGCTGATCTTTTAGATTTCATTTTTTTAGAAGCATGTTATATTTACCATGGTGTGGTAAACTTTTGGCTAAGTTACCTATGTGGTGAAAATTTCTTGTAGCCTGCTGAGGTATTAGGCTTGGTGGACATTCCCAGTCATATACGGTTTTGGGGAATCGACTCAGGTTTACGACACAGTATCGGGGGTGCCGACTATGGATCAGTGAGAATAGGAGCCTTTATGGGTCGCAAAATGATCAAGTCCACTGCATCTGATATCTCTTCGCAATCATATTCAAATGGTAACGGGAATAATCTTGATGAGTTAGAAGAGTATGGAATTGAACTGCTTCATGATGAAGCATCTGTAGATTATTTATGCAATCTCACCCCTCACAGGTACTTACACCAAGACAATAATAGAAACCTATAAAATATTGTTTTTAATTCTGTAACGAGTCTAATACATGTTTCTTGCATCCTTTAGATTTGAAGCTATCTATTCTAATAACCTTCCGGAAACTATGACCGGTGAAGCATTTTTGACCAAATATGATCATCACAACGATCCCGTCACAGTGATTGATAAGAAACGTGCATATGGAGTCAAAGCAGCTACTCGACATCCTATTTATGAAAATTTCCGCGTGAAGGTTGGTCTATTTTCGAGGATAAAAGAACATTTGAATTTTTTTATCAGCATACTGATGTGTTTAATATGATAGGCCTTTAAAGCACTACTAACGTCAGCTTCTTCAGAAGAGCAACTGACTGCTCTCGGTGAACTAATGTATCAGGTACTTTCAGTATCTTAAAAGACAGACCTTTTCTTTGGTAACTTGCTTATGGGTAATTTGGTTGGTCGTTATGCAGTGCCATTACAGTTATAGTGCTTGCGGATTAGGGTCAGATGGGACGGATAGACTTGTTCAGTTAGTTCAAGAAATGCAGCACAGAAAACCATCTGTTTCTGGAGATGGAACCTTATACGGGGCAAAAATCACGGGTGGTGGATCCGGTGGCACCATTTGTGTGATTGGTAGGAATTGCTTGCGTAGCAGTGAACAAATCCTTCAGGTAAATCTCGTGTTTCTTCTTTTGTGAGGCTATTAATCTCGCTCATGGATTTTGTTATCTAAAAAGGTTGACAAATTCACAGGTTCAACAGAGATACCGAAATGCAACAGGGTATATGCCGTTTCTGTTTGAAGGTTCGTCACCAGGTGCAGGAAAGTTTGGTCATTTGAGAATTCGTCGCCAATTCCCCAAGAAAGATTAGTCCGTTTTATAATCGTATAAAGAAAATAAGGGTCTTTAGAGATCTTGCCATAATTAGAAGTTAGAAAAAGATTGTACTTTATATGTGGACTGATATTGAAAATCATACATGACTTGGTTGTGATAATGAAACTGGTAACTATAGTATTACTGTACTTTTTAGTATACCAATAAAGATGCCAATCCGGTTTTACAGTTGAACTGAGATTCTGGGAGACGCTATTGGCAAGAATTATCCGTGATAGACAAAAGTATACGGGAACTAAGGGGGTGTTTGTTATTGCGATTTGGAGCTGATTATTTGAGTATGACGTTTTGAAACCGTAAATAAAGAGTTTTGAGTGTTTAGATAAAACTAAGGAAAAATCATTTATCTGCGTTTGCATAGGTAAAAAATGGAGTTTTGAATAAGTTGGCAAAGTTCTTCTGTTAGAAAATGGAGTTTTTTAGAGTAGCAACAAAATTACTTGGCAAATTACATAAATACTCTCAAATCTTAGTTTTTAGATTAATTCATCATTTTTAACAAATAATCAAATTCAAACACATTTTTTTTTAAATTAAATTTTGTTACAAATCATTATCTAATTATTCATTTTTAAAATAAATAATCTATTTTAAATAAACAATCTCAAACACCTAAAACGCGGTTCTCTTGATTGATCAACTGTTTTAACTTTTAACTTGCCAATCGTTATATTCAAAGGGTGTTTGTTTAAGCTTATGATCTAAGGGTGTCTCTGGAATTGCGTTTGTAACTTAGATTATTTATTTATTTTATTTTTAAAATAAAGTTAAGCTAAAATAAGTATTTGGATAATAAAAGAAAAAAATGATTATTTGCGTTTTGTAAGCTTGTAAAATAGAGTTTTGAAAAATAATGTGTTTTTTGAAAATGGAGTTTTCAAAATAGGCTTGATAGTCATTTTACTTATCAACAAAACAAATAATTTGATTTGCTAAACATTAAAAAAATTGATAATCTGATTATTGTGATTCAAACAACATAATCAAATTCAAACACTATTTCTCAAAACCAATTCTAATTGTTGATTATCTAATTATTTATTTTGAAAACGCATAATCTATTTTTAATAAGCAATCTCAAACACCCCTTAATACACTCGTATTTAATAAGGTAGTCTTAAGGCTATATGACAAGTGCCGAAAAATAACAAGTATAAAGAACTTATGGTGTCTTGACGGTATCTCATGTGTGAAGGTCCTTGTCGCGAGTAGGGATGTTAATTGGGTTGGTCGGGTTTGAATCGAATTAAAGTTAGGTTAAACCTAAAGATAGCACATACTCGAACCTGACTCAATTTGAATACGGATTAAATTTGAATTAGATTAGTCGATTTTGAATCAATTAGGGTCGGGTCGGGTCGAATTCATTTGTGTTCGAGTCGACTATAATATGAATAAATATAGTAATAAAGTTTCCTATTTGTACTCGTTTAAATATATAATTTAAGTTATAATATAGTTTTTTTTTTAATTGAGTCAATCCGGCCGACTCGAATTCGAATTAGCTAAACGTATTTAATCTAATATCCGACTTTATTTAGTATTCGAGTTACTTGAGGTTAAACTATGCTCTCCAAAAGGCTAAATCAGATCCCGGTTGAGTTTTTTTACACCCCTAGTTGTGGGTTTAAATCGTGCTTTGTTCATGTGAGATAAAATTTGATCTATATCTGAGATAAATTTGTGATATATGTTGGAAATATAGTTCAATTGTGGGTTATGTTTACACCTGTTAATGGGCTTGGAGGTATGGAGTATACACCCATTGGTACCTAAACACCCTGGCTCAGATAGTGGTAAAGTTATGTTTCAGCGGTACTTAGGATTACACTAAAGGTACTTGGTTTTACACTAGCGGTACTTGCAAGTACTGCTAGTGTTATCCAAGTACCGCTAGTGTTATGCAAGTACTGGCGAGAAACATGTAACAGTCTTTGACTGCTTGACTGTATTTAATGACGACGTTTAATGGGTCATGTAACTACTATTCCTGGTCTTATGGAGGCATATAATGGGGAGTTAATTGGCTGTTAAATCCTCATTATTTCCATTGACCATGTTGAGTTGATCACTTATAAAAGGGTTCGTATTGTTTGCATGAAATACACACAGAAAACAAGAAACACTTTACAGCAAAGGGTTATAGATTTGTGCCTAATTCTATAACATACATTTGGTCTTATCCCAAGTAAGTATTCGTGATACCCAAGCAATAGGGTCGAATAGTTTACTTTGGAAAGTGATCACACGATTCCAAGTGATATTCGGTAACCTTCATTGGTACGTAGTTAGGCTATTGATTATCTTACCCTGGTTGGGACGAGTAAGCACCAACAATCAAAGTAAACTATTTTGTGATAATCAATGGCGGCTGCAATGAAGCATATGGTGGCAAACTTCTCCAAACTGGACAAGTTTGAAGGGGTGGATTTCAGGAGATGGCAAAAGAAGATGCACTTTCTTCTTTCAACCATGAGTGTGGTGTATGTGCTGACAACTCCTATTCCTGATGGTGGTGATGATGCTACTTTGGAGGAACTGAGGAAAAGGAGCAAATGGGAGAATGACGACTATGTGTGTCGTGGTATTATTCTAAATGGTATGTCCGATTCTTTATTTGATATTTACCAAAATTCTGAATCTGGTAAAGAACTATGGGATTCCTTGGAAGCCAAATATATGGCTGAGGATGCATCAAGCAAGAAGTTCCTTGTGAGTGATTTCACAAATTACAAAATGACTGATTCAAGACCAGTCATGGAACAATACAATGAACTTCTTGGAATACTTGGTAGATTTACACAACATAAAATGAACATGGATGAGACCATTAAGGTCTCTTGTGTCATTGACAAATTACCTCCTTCTTGGAAAGATTTCAAGCATACCTTGAAACATAAGAAGGAGGAATTAACTCTTGTTGAGTTGGGCAGTTGATAGGTGTGAAAACACCCATCCTTTTACCACTTATTTCTTGCTAAAACAAGACCAAAACGCGTATTTAATGTCATTTATTTGGAATTATGCGTGGTTTGTGTGTTTGTTGTGTTTTCAGAGCCAACCGGATAAATATTGAAGAAAACATGGGATTGCACGGGTTTTATCGAAGAAAAAGACTCAAGACGAAGTCTATAGTCCAAGAGATGCAAAAGATTTGAAGTCAATGGGCCTATTTGAAGATTTAACGAAGAAAAGGACCAAAGACGGAAGATTTACATATGTCGTAGAACTCAAGTCTATTAAACGAAGAAATTTAAAGACGAGTTGAATTTATTCGTCGACAAATCCCGAATCAAAATCGAAAACGTCAACTTTTCTGAAAAGACGAGAAGACAAGAAGAAAGGAACAAAGCCCACTCACCAACCAACCACTAGGCCTATATAAAGAAATCCCTTCACACTTTTTGAGCCAATTTTATTCCAGTTCTTTCTTTTTGTTTCGTAGGGAAGAAGCCAACACCACTAAGGTGTTGGTGATTTTTATTTTTCTTGATTCAATCTTTAATCTTGTAAGTGCTTAATCTTTTCTTTTGTTTACTCTACATTAATCAATCAATTTAATCTTTCCATTAATCTTGTTCATCTTCTCTTTTTGATTCAAAGTTTTAAAGTTCTTATTTGGTTGATTTGATTTTCAAAAGTTAGTGGGTTTTGTGTTTTTATTGTTGGGATTTGATGATTATGATTAGTAAGTGATTAGTGTTTAAATTGGTTTAAGTTTTGGTTAAAAACTTGGTTGATTTTTGATTAAAATCGTGTTCTTTGATTTCCCTGTTCTTCGTTGTTCTTCAACACTGCCCAGATTCCGAATCAAGCTCCCTCAATTTTTATTCCATATCAAGTTCGTTCATCCGGAATATTTTATATTCCGGATCAAAGTCTTTCATCCGGAATAATCAATTATTCCGGATCAACCCTCTTATTCTGAATCAAGCTACTTTCCATTTTATTCCGGATCAACCGGATATTCCGGATCAACCTTTTTATTCCGCGTCAACAGTTTATTCTAGATGAACCTAGTATTCCGCATGAGCCTATTATTCCGCATGAGCTTATATTCCGAATGAACCTATTATTCCGCATGAGCTAGTATTTCGCATGAGTGAGATATTTCGCATGAAGGATTTTTGTCTGATATATTCCGAATAAAGGGTACATTCCGAATCAAGCATTTTTCAGGGTATTTACAGTTACTGTTTTATTTTAATTTTAATTCATTTATTTTTATTAATTAATTGCTTCTATTTTACTTTTATTTACTTCACGCATTTACCTTTTTAGTAGAATAGAAAACCAAACCCCTTTTTGTAACCAAGAACAATCATTCCACTTTGAGCCGTGATCAATTTGAGAAGATTCCGAGACATAATCTGAACCCAAGGCAAAACACATGTATCAAATGGCGCCGCTGCCGGCTCTTCTCGTAAAGATTAACAGTTTTTTGTGAGAACTTGGATTTTGGGATCCGTTCACCGTGAACGTTACTTTTTCATAAAAAATTCAAAAACCCTAAAAATATAAAATTTTCAAAAATACAAAAAACAAAAAAATTACAAAAACCATAAAAACCAAAAATATTTCTTGTTTGCTTTCTTAGTTCTTTTGCAGGTGTATGCGCACTCGATCAACGTCTTATCAAGAGCCTGAGACTCTCGATAACTTAGACATGGCCGGTGTACACAACAACAACAACAATCCACCTCAAAACAACAATAATAACAACAACAATGAACCTCTACCGGACAATCGTCCTATGATTGAACTTTTGCAAGCACATGTAGAGGGCAACAATGATCCAATTGTCATACCCGCGATTGTAACCAACAACTTTGAGCTCAAATCCGGCTTTATTCAGATGGTCTCTGCTCAACCATTCTTGGGGCGTACCATTGATGATCCTCATGACCACATCAAAAGGTTCCTGCAACTCACGAATACGGTCAAATTCAATGGTGTTCCACAAGAGGTAATCCGTTTACAACTTTTTCCCTTTTCTTTAGAGGGACAAGCCCGTCATTGGCTTGCAAAGGAACCGCCACAAAGTATTCTGACGTGGACGGATTTGGAGACCAAATTCATAAACTACTTTTCCCCACCCTCTCGTACTACCGCTTTGCGGAATGAAATCATTAATTTTGAACAAAAGTACGATGAGTCTTTTAGTGAATCTTGGGACCGTTTTAAAGATCTTTTAAGAAAGTGCCCACAACATGGTTTTACCAAAGTGCACCAAATTAATACTTTTTATAATGGTTTAAGCATGAATGACCAAGATTCACTAAATAGTGCCTCGGGGGGTAATATTTTGGTTAAGAGCTCTAATGCCGCTTGGGATATTATTGAGAATAAGTCTAGAGTGCAAACCAAGAGTGTTCGAACCAATGCCGCTAGTGCTAGTACTAGTGACAACGACAAGAGACTTGAAAAAATTACGTCGCTTCTTGAATCGCTTGCTACCCAAACCGCTAGCAACACCAACAGCATCAACGCTAAAAACGCTCAAGTCAATGCTGTCAGCCAACCATGTGAAATATGTGGGGGTCCTCACTCTTACACTACTTGTACCTCCACCCAAGACTATCCTTCTGAGAATGTTAATGCAGCATACGGTACCTATCCTCCGGCCGCTTATCAAGCTCGTCCTCAAGGAGACCGCAACTTACTCAGCTATCGCTCAAACAACTTTCTCTCACCACCCGGTTTTCCCCCACCCAATCAAAACCAACAACAAAACCTCAATCGCCCTCCTCAACAACAACCTCGTGCACCATACCAACCACCTCAAAGACAACCATATCCACCTCAAAGAAACAACCAAGTTTACCAACAACCTGCTTATCAACCACCCGCCTACCATGCTCCTCCTCCCAACCAACCCATCGCATTACACCAAGATGTTGAAACCTACATGAGGACCAATGATGTGATCGTGGAAAATCTCCAGCGGGAAGTGCTCAACTTGAAAGCATATATGGTGAAACAAGGAAACGATCTTCGAGCTGATATACGAAACACTTTGGCAAGTCAAACGAATGACTTAAGGAACATGATGGCTGGTTTCTTCCAAGGTAATCAATCCTCTTCTTCGGGTACTCTTCCGAGTAACACCGTTGCGAATCCAAGAGGGGAGATGAAAGCAATCACCACTCGCAGTGGCAAAGGTACCAAGGAACCCGAGCTTCCTATACCTCCACCGGTGATTGTGACTAAGGAAAATGAGTCACCTGCTCCTATTCCTCAACCTTCTACTTTCCCAATTTCTCCACCTCTTACTTCTACCCCTCCTCCACTCAAGGATGTGAGTGATCCTACTCTCCCAAAGCCTTCCTCTTCTTCTGATATACCTTATCCCTCAAGGTTGAGGAAAGAGAAGCTCAAAAGCAAGGATGATATTCAAGTTTCGAACTTTCTCAAAATGTTTAAACAATTGAATTTCAACATCTCCTTCGTTGAGGCTCTCGCTCACATGCCTAAATACGCGAAAATGTTCAAAGATCTTCTTAGCGACAAGGAGAAGCTTCTTGATATTGCTAATACCCAACTTAATGAGAATTGCTCCGCGGTTCTCTTAAGGAAATTTCCAACCAAGCTTGGTGATCCGGGTCGCTTCTTAATCCCTTGCAACTTCCCGGGAGTAGAGAATTGCATGGCCCTAGCCGATCTAGGTGCCAGTATTAACTTAATGCCTGTAAGTGTTAGGAAGCAATTATCTCTCCCTGAGCTAGTCCCCACCAAAATGACTTTGGAATTAGCTAACCGTATGTTTGCTTATCCGGTGGGGATAGCCGAAGACGTTTTTGTAGGAGTCGACAAATTCACTTTTCCTGCCGATTTCGTCGTCGTTGACTACGATATGGACCCTCGTGTGCCATTAATCGTTGGTCGTCCATTCTTGAGGACCGGTCGCACTCTCATCGATGTAGAAGCGGGTGAGCTTATCATGAGAGTGTGTGACGATAAAATTGTCTTCAACATGGGAAAGCTTTCTAAACAGCCTTATTCATACGAGAGTGTTAATTATATCTACGTTCTTGATGAGGCTTGTGAAGAACACTTCAAAGATGCTTGTAAAAGTATTCCTACCTCTCCTCCTAATGTTGAGACCGTTTCCTCTATCGATTCATCACTAACTCTATTTGGAGAAAGTGATTTCCTTTGGAAAGATTTTGAAGCAACCATGGGAGATGTGAACTTAGAAAATGACGATTCTCCCACCGATTGGGATGAAGACATTCGTCTCATTGAGAAACTTCTCAAAGAGAACCATATTTCTCCACCATCTCCCAAGGCTATTGCTATCGATGAACCGAATTTGAATACGCCTACCATCAAAAATCCTCCGGATTTAGAGCTTAAGAAGTTGCCGTCCCATCTCGAGTACGTGTTCCTTGAAGATAAGAAGAAGTCACCCGTCATCATTGCTAAGGACTTGAAAGAAGAAGAGAAATCTCGCCTCATAGCCGTGCTTAAAGATCATAAGAAGGCAATTGCTTGGAAAATTTCCGATATCCGCGGAATTGATCCAAACTTTTGTAATCACAAGATTCTCATGGAAGATGACTTTAAACCCGCAATCCAGAGCCAAAGAAGGGTTAATCCTCGCATTCATGACGTCATCAAACAAGAGGTTATCAAACTTCTTGATGCCGGCTTGATTTACCCTATTTCGGATTCGCCATGGGTAAGTCCCGTCCATTGTGTGCCCAAGAAGGGCGGAATAACCGTTGTTCCCAATGAACACAACGAGTTGATTCCTACTCGTCTCGTTACTGGGTGGAGAGTTTGTATCGACTACCGCAAACTCAATGATGCCACTAGAAAAGATCATTTTCCTCTTCCTTTCATGGATCAAATGCTCGAGCGTCTAGCGGGTAATGACTGTTACTGCTTCTTAGACGGTTTCTCCGGGTATTTTCAAATTCCCATAGATCCCAAGGACCAAGAAAAGACCACATTCACTTGTCCCTACGGAACGTTTGCTTACAAACGCATGCCTTTCGGTTTATGCAATGCTCCTGGGACGTTCCAAAGGTGTATGATGGCTATCTTCCATGACATGGTTGAAGAAACTATGGAAGTTTTCATGGATGATTTCTCGGTTTATGGCGATTTTTTCTCTGCTTACCTTGCCAATTTAGAACGTATGCTTAAGCGGTGTGAAGACACTCGCCTTGTTCTTAATTGGGAAAAATGCCATTTCATGGTAAAAAAGGGCATCGTGCTAGGACAGAAAATCTCCAAAGCCGGTCTTGAAGTGGACCGTGCTAAAGTCGATGTTATTGCTAAATTGCCTCCACCTTCAACCGTGAAGGGTGTGAGAAGTTTCCTGGGTCATGCGGGCTTCTACCGTCGCTTTATCAAAGATTTTTCTAAAATCGCTCGCCCGGTGACCGACCTCTTGGAAAAAGATACTCCTTTTATCTTTTCCAACGAGTGTATTGACGCCTTCAACCTTCTTAAGGATAAGCTTACTCAGGCACCCGTTTTGGTTACCCCTAATTGGGAGGTGCCTTTCGAGTTGATGTGCGATGCTAGCGACTTTGCTATTGGAGCGGTTTTGGGCCAAAGAGTGAATAAACACTTCCAACCGATCCATTACGCTAGCAAGACAATGACAGGGGCTCAATTGCATTACACGACAACCGAAAAAGAGCTTTTAACTATTGTCTATGCCTTTGAAAAGTTCTGCCCCTATCTTGTCCTTTCCACCACAATCGTTTCTACCGATCATTCTGCGTTGAAGTACTTGTTAACTAAACAAGATTCCAAACCAAGACTTCTTCGCTGGGTTTTGCTACTTCAAGAATTTAAAATCGAAATTCGTGATAAGAAGGGAGCTGAAAACCTAGCCACGGATCATCTCAGTAGACTTGAGGATCCTTATCAAGGGGATTATCCGAACAAAGAGATCAATGACTCTTTTCCCCTGGAGATTTTAATGTCTATCAATTCGAATCAAGATGAGACCCCGTGGTTGCGGACATTGCAAACTACTTGGCGGGTGGAATTCTCATTGACGGGTTAACATCCCAACAAAAGAAAAAGTTCTTCAAAGACATTAAGACTTACTTTTGGGATGACCCGTATCTATTCAAACAATGTGCTGATTTGATTATTCGCTGATGTGTTGATGGACCAGCAGCTTTTGACATTCTCGAAGCTTGCCACAAAGGACCCACCGTTGGTCACTTTGGTCCCAACTACACCGCCAAAAAAGTTTTTGACTCGGGATTTTATTGGCCCACCATTTATCGTGATGCTCACGAGATGGTTAAACATTGTGATGCTTGCCAAAAACAAGGCAAGATCACACATAAATATGAGATGCCTCAAAATTTCATACAAGAATGTGAAATCTTTGATGTATGGGGTATCGACTTTATGGGGCCATTCCCTTCATCTAAAGGAAACAAATACATCCTTGTAGCCGTTGACTACGTTTCTAAATGGGTTGAAGCCAAAGCTTTACCCACTAATGACGCAAGGGTGGTTTGTAACTTTTTGAAATCGCGGTTCGCTAGATTCAGTGTGTCTCGTGCCATTATTAGTGATCGCGGGACTCATTTTTGCAATGATCAATTCGCAAGAGTCATGACTAAATATGGTGTAAATCATCGTCTTTCCACCGCATACCACCCACAAACTAATGGCCAGGCTGAAATCTCTAACCAAGGATTAAAGCGAATTCTTGAACGAACCGTGGGAGAGCATCGTGCCTCATGGGCCGATAAACTTGATGATGCTCTGTGGGCTTTTCGTACCGCATACAAGCCTCCGATTGGTTGTACACCATATCGTCTCGTGTACGGGAAAGCGTGCCACCTCCCCATTGAGTTGGAGCACAAGGCTTACTGGGCCTTGAAGTGGGCTAATTTCGATATCAACAAAGCCGGTGACCTACGCAAGATCCAACTCAATGAGCTGAATGAACTCCGGAATGAGGCTTATGAAAATTCTTTGATCTATAAGGAAAGGACTAAGCTCATTCACGAATCTAAGATTAAAAACCGAGAGTTCCAAGGTGGAGACAAAGTTTTACTCTTTAACTCTCGGTTGAAAATCTTTTCGGGCAAGCTGAAATCTCGTTGGTCCGGCCCATTCACCATTGCCCAAATTTTTCCATATGGTACTCTCGAGCTCGCTCAACCTAATGGACCTAATTTTAAGGTGAATGGCCAACGAGTGAAGTTGTACTTTGGTGAGGACATCTCTCATGAGATGATTCCATCCCTCACCACGTTTCCCATGAACTAATTTTGGGTCGAGTCAGGCTCGTGACTCGGTTATCAAAAACAAGCGCTCCTCGGGAGGCAACCCGAGTATCTATCCGTTTCCGTTTTAACCTCCTAAGTGTAGGGGGACCTATATAGGTTGTTTGTGTTTGTGTGGTGATGTGATTACAGGGATAAGTGCACTCCTGGAATCTTTGAAGAACCGTGCTCCCGTGTTATCCGAAATCCGGTTCTATCTCTCAACTATCGTGATTCAATTTTCTTCATACTCACATTTGAAATTGATCACTTTAGTCGTCTCTTCCTTAACTTGATTTAACCAACGTGCACAATGTCATCAGTGTAGGGGAGACTTTTCCCACATGCTTAAACATTGAGGACAATGTTTATCTTAAGTGTAGGGGGGACTTCTATCGAAGTTTTAAGTGGACTTTTCCATGAAAAAGCCTTCATTTAACCGGAATCATCTTTTTCAGCATTTTTCAAATTTTTAATTAACTTTGGCCATATAGTCGTAATTTTTAAATTTTTATCGTTGCTTTCATATGTATATATCTCGCAATAAAGTCAAAAATATCAATAAAGTGGTATAGCTAGTTTTGAAGTCTTTGACATATTAGGCCCGTTGCGATTATTTTGGCTCAACCCGAATAGACTTATCCAAGTTTATTCTAGCTAGTATCCTTAACCATGTAGACCTTAATTGGTTTATTAGGCTAAGCATCCACGAGTCTCATTACTTGAGATTTTAAATTGTGGAGAACGAGAAATGATAGAGTCAATTATAAGTCGGTATTCTTGCACAAGCACACTTGGTGTGATTACTTGCCTATTCTCCCATCACTTGCTAATAATTTATCTGCAATAAGTAAGGTCGTACGATTTGAAAAGTTACTTAGCTTCTAGCCCAAGATCGCTTAAAAGTTGCTCGGTAATGATAAGAGTTCATAGCCAAGGCATAACTAATGAAGCGGGGCGCGAAGATTGGCGAGTCCGAAAAGGCCCTAACAAGGCATGAGGATTCCATTTTATTGCTAAAGATTCAAGGTGATGTGAAAAGCATTATTCCCAAAATCAATATGAAGGATCAACACGACGAAAAGCAATCAACTCCCATAAAGATCATGGAGAAGTCTATCCGAAAAGACCCTAACAAGGTATGAGGACAAATAGATCTAAGTCCGAAAAGGAGGCGGATCGTTGTATCTCAAAATCCCAAGTAACAATTGAAGAAATAATGATGAAGTCGTGGTCAACAAAGTGGAGTATCCCTCAAAAATACTCCAAGTGAAGAACTCTATTAACGAAGAGAAGACCATTATCTCAAGAACGTCTCTCAAGATATGAAGTATGAAGTACATGCCAAATATCGGCCCGAGAAAGGTCTCAAATCGTGAAGCGAGTTATGCCAAGATATGAACTTTTTGATATCCCGAGAAGCAGTTTTAAGAGATTTTGTCCTTTAGCTAACTATTAATCAAATCGTCCTACTTTGCTTTCAGCCTAAATAAACTATCACAATAAGTCTAAAAATGCATCTTCATGATCATTCTAAGACAAAAATAAAATATAAGAGATACACTTAGGAATAAGGGAGTTTAAGCATATAATTAAGCCATGTGTGTAAGTGTTTGATTTGCTAACTTATAATAACAATGATCTCGTTTTTAAGCTTAGTTTGGGGAACGTGAAACTTGAGGGTGATAAATCTTCGCAGCACCAAAGCCCTAATGTAAGTCCTTGATCTCTTTGCAAGTTAATTCCTTGTAGTTATTTTCAAGTGAAAATGGTTTTCTATCCCTTTTGTTTCCTTTAAAGTTTTAATTTCTCTTAGTACTTTAATTTTTGTTTAGTAGTATGTTAATAAGGCCAAGGTTGATTGATTATGAGAAAAGTGTAAAATTGCTTTATCACTAAGCATTGCATGAGGGCATGTCAATGGTTAAGTGTAGGGGATTTGATAGGTGTGAAAACACCCATCCTTTTACCACTTATTTCTTGCTAAAACAAGACCAAAACGCGTATTTATTGTCATTTGTTTGGAATTATGCGTGGTTTGTGTGTTTGTTGTGTTTTCAGAGCCAACCGGATAAATATTGAAGAAAACATGGGATTGCACGGGTTTTATCGAAGAAAAAGACTCAAGACGAAGTCTATAGTCCAACAGATGCAAAAGATTTGAAGTCAATGGGCCTATTTGAAGATTTAACGAAGAAAATGACCAAAGACGAAAGATTTACATATGTCGAAGAACTCAAGTCTATTAAACGAAGAAATTTAAAGACGAGTTGAATTTATTCGTCGACAAATCCCGAATCAAAATCAAAAACGTCAACTTTTCTGAAAAGACGAGAAGACAAGAAGAAAGGAAGAAAGCCCACTCACCAACCAACCACTAGGCCTATATAAAGAAATCCCTTCACACTTTTTGAGCCAGTTTTATTCCAGTTCTTTCTTTTTGTTTCGTAGGGAAGAAGCCAACACCACTAAGGTGTTGGTGATTTTTATTTTTCTTGATTCAATCTTTAATCTTGTAAGTGCTTAATCTTTTCTTTTGTTTACTCTACATTAATCAATCAATTTAATCTTTCCATTAATCTTGTTCATCTTCTCTTTTTGATTCAAAGTTTTAAAGTTCATATTTGGTTGATTTGATTTTCAAAAGTTAGTGGGTTTTGTGTTTTTATTGTTGGGATTTGATGATTATGATTAGTAAGTGATTAGTGTTTAAATTGGTTTAAGTTTTGGTTAAAAACTTGGTTGATTTTTGATTAAAATCGTGTTCTTTGATTTCCCTGTTCTTCGTTGTTCTTCAACACTGCCCAGATTCTGAATCAAGCTCCCTCAAATTTTATTCCGTATCAAGTTCGTTCATCCGGAATATTTTATATTCCGGATCAAAGCCTTTCATCTGGAATAATCAATTATTCCGGATCAACCCTCTTATTCCGAATCAAGCTCCTTTCCATTTTATTCCGGATCAACCGGATATTCCGGATCAACCTTTTTATTCCGCATCAACAGTTTATTCCGGATAAACCTAGTATTCCGCATGAGCCTATTATTCCGCATGAGCTTATATTCCGAATGAACCTATTATTCTGCATGAGCTAGTATTCCGCATGAGTGAGATATTCCGCATGAAGGATTTTTGTCTGATATATTCCGAATAAAGGGTACATTCCGAATCAAGCATTTTTCAGGGTATTTACAGTTACTGTTTTATTTTAATTTTAATTCAAGTTTTATTTTTATTAATTAATAGCTTCTAGTTTACTTTTATTTACTTCACGCATTTACATTTTTAGTAGAATAGAAAACCAAACCCCTTTTTGTAACCAAGAACAATCATTCCACTTTGAGCCGTGATCAATTCGAGAAGATTCCGAGACATAATCTGAACCCAAGGCAAAACACATGTATCAGCAGTCATTTGCGTATTGAGGAATCCCTCAGGGTGCATGAAAGTGACAATCCAAAGAGCCACAATGTTGCTGGTTCATCAGTTGTCAATATGGTGGAGCATAACAACTTCTCCGGGTATAATGACAACAAGGGCAAACGTAAGCATCAAGATAACACCAAAAGTAATCCTAACAAGAAGTCCTCAGTGGCTTGTTGGAAGTGTGGGAACCTGGACACTTCAAAAGGGATTGCAAAGGTGTTGGTACTGGCAGCAAAGCTAGTGGATCAGGCACAAATGGTTCAGTGATTGGTTCTAACAACACAACACTGAAAGGTCAGAATATGTTTAATAAATCTCTTCAGATTTATTATGTTACATATGTATCTGAAGCTTATTTTGTGCAGGATGATGATGTGGCGTGGTGGGTTGACTCTGGAGCAACAGTACATGTGTGCAAAGATAGATGCTTGTTCAAGACTTATGAGTCACTGAATGATGGATCTATTCTACACATGGGAAATGAGTCAACAGCCGTAGTGCATGGACGTGGTTGTGTAGATCTTAAGTTTAGTTCTGGAAAGATTGTTTCCTTTTTAATGTTTTGCATGTTCCTAATATTAGGAAGAACTTGGTTTCTAGTAGTGTTTTAAATAATTATGGTTATAAACAAGTGATGAATATAATAAATTTGTTTTATCCAAACATGGTGTGTTTATTGGTTTTGGTTATTTGAGTAATCAAATGTTTAGGCTCAATATTGTTTCTGAAAATACTAACGGTACTTACAAACCAAGTACCGCTAGTGCATATACTGACGGTACTTGTAGAGCAAGTACCGCTAGTGCTAATATTGGTTCAGCTTATATGTCTACCACTAAACTGAATGAGTTATCACTATGGCATGCTAGGCTAGGCCATGTCCACTTTAAGAGGATGCAAGATATGTCTAAGGATGGGTTAATTCCAGCCTTTGACATGGACATTGATAAATGTCAGACTTGCATACTAAATAAAATTACTAAGAAACCATTTCAGGATGTAAAACGTGTAACTACAGTTTTGGAGCTAATCCATAGTGACCTATGTGATTTGCATGCTACTCCCTCATTAGGGAATAAGAAATACTTGGTAACATTTATTGATGATGCTTCAAGGTTTTGTTATGTCTATTTGTTGCATACTAAGGATGAAGCATTAGATAAATTTAAAGTATTTAAATCTGAAGTTGAATTACAACAAGGAGTCCAAATCAAAAGTTTTAGGACTGATAGGGGAGGTGAGTACACGAATACTCAGTATTTTCAGTCTATTGGAATAATCCATGAAACAACTGCCCCTATACTCCACAACAAAATGGTATATCATAAAGGAAAAATAGAGTACTAAAAGAGATGGTTAATTCCATGTATTCCTATTCAGGACTAAGTCAAGGGTTTTGGGGTGAAGCTATGTTAACAACTTGCTATTTACTAAATAGGGTTCCCAACAAAAGGAACAGAATTACCCCTTATGAACTCTGGACTAAAAGGAAACCAAACTTGAACTATCTCAAATTTGGGGTTGTAGGGCTGTTGTAAGACTCCTTGATCCAAAGGTGAAAACCTTGGGTGAAAGAGGCATTGAATGCATCTTTGTTGGATATGCTGAGCATTCCAAGGCTTATAGGTTCTATGTAATTGAACCAAATGATTCAGTTTCTATAAACTCAATCATTGAATCAAGGGATGCTAACTTTGATGAAACAAGGTTCTCATCAGTCCCTAGACCAAGCCTTAGGACTCCTGCTGGAGCTGAGGACATTGGTGCTTCAGTGGAACCAGAAAGGGTCACTGATGAGGTTGTGGTTCAGCAACCTAAGCCTGAGCTTAGAAGAAGCACAAGGCATAGGACTCCAAGGAATTTTGGGCCTGAGTTTCAACTATACTTGGTTGAAGGTACAAGAGATGAGGTCTCAGACCAATAAGCCTATTGCTTTAATGTTGAGGATGATCTCAAAATATTTGATGAAGCAATGAAGTCCCAGGATGTTGCTTTCTGGAAAGAAGTAATAAATGATGAGATGGACTCCATCATGGGGAACAACACTTGGGTGTTGGTTGATCTACCTTCAGGTTGTAATCCACTTGGTAACAAATGGATTTTCAAAAGGAAAATGAAGGTAGATGGAACTGTTGAAAAGTTCAAGGCAAGGTTAGTCATTCAGGGCTTTAAACAAAAGTCGGGGATAGGCTATTGTGATACTTATGCTCTAGTAGCAGGTATCAGTACCATAAAAATGCTGATTGCTTTAGCTTGTATTCATAATCTGATTATTCATCAGATGGATGTGAAGACAGCATTCTTGAATGGTGATTTGGATGAGGAGGTTTATATGAACCAACCTCTTGGTTTCATCATGCCTAGTCATGAAGGCAATGTGTGTAAACTGATTAAGTCCTTATATGGACTGAAGCAGGCACCTAAGCAATGGCATCAAAAATTTGATGAAGTAGTTTTGTGTAATGGTTATTTACTTAACCAAACTGACAAATGTGTATATAGCAAATTTGATGAATCTGGTAAAGGAGTCATCATTTGCCTATATGTTGATGACATGTTTATCTTTGATACTGACCAAGCTAAGGTTGATCAGACAAAGGAATTTTTGTCATCAAAGTTCTCCATGAAAGACATGGGGGAGGCTGATGTTATCCTTGGCATAAGGATTAAACATGAAAGTGATGGTATTGTGATTTCTCAGTCTCATTACATTGAGAAGGTGCTGAAGAAATTCAATCACTTTGATTGTACTCCAGTGAGTACACCAATGGATACAAGTGAGAAACTAACAATGGTCAGGCTGTCTCCCAACTTGAGTATTCTAGTGTTATTGGTTGCTTGATGTATGTCATGACAAGTACTAGGCCTGACATTGCATTTGCTGTGGGTAAACTGAGTAGGTACACTAGTAATCCTAGTACTCAACATTGGCAAGCAATTCAAAGAGTACTGAAGTATTTGAAAGGAACAATGGATTATTGTTTGTCATATACTGGATATCCATCAGTGTTGGAAGGCTACACTGATGCAATTTGTATCAACAATGATAGGTGTGAAAACAACCATCCTTTTACCACTTATTTCTTGCTAAAACAAGACCAAAACGCGTATTTAATGTCATTTGTTTGAAATTATGCGTGGTTTGTGTGTTTGTTGTGTTTTCAGAGCCAACCGGATAAATATTGAAGAAAACATGGGATTGCACGGGTTTTATCGAAGAAAAAGACTCAAGACGAAGTCTATTGTCCAAGAGATGCAAAAGATTTGAAGTCAATGGGCCTATTTGAAGATTTGTCGAAGAAAAGGACCAAAGATGGAAGATTTACATATGTCGAAAGAACTCAAGTCTATTAAACGAAGAAATTAAAAGACGAGTTGAATTTAATCGTCAACAAATCCCGAATCAGAATCGAAAACGTCAACTTTACTGAAAAGACGAGAAGACGAAAAGAAAGAAGAAAACCCACTCACCAACCAACCACTTGGCCTATATAAAGAAACCCCTTCACACATTTTGAGCTAGTTTTTATTTTCCAGTTCCTTTCTTTTCTTTCGTAGGAAGCCAACACCATTAAGGTGTTGGTGATTTTTCTTTCTTGTTGAATCTTTAATCTTGTAAGTTTTTAATCTTTCCTTTTGTTTACTCTACTTTAATCAATCAATATAATCTTTCCATTAATCTTGTTCATCTTCATCTTTTTTATTTAAAGTTTAAAGTTCTTATTTGGTTGATTTTAATCTTCAAAAGTAAGTGGGTTTTGTGTTTTTATTGTTGGGATTTGATGTTTATGGTTGATAATTGATTAGTGTTTAGTTTGGTTTAAATCTTTTGGTTAAATTTGGCTTGTTTTGATTAAAATCGTATTCCCCTGTTCTTCTGAGTTCTTCATTTTACCCAGATTCCGAATCAAGTATTTCTCCCTTTTTATTCTGGATCAACCGGACATTCCTAATCAGTTACTTATTCCGAATCAAGCACTGTTTACTTTTATTTCGAATCAAGTTTGTTCATCCCGAATATTTTATATTCCGGATCAAAGCCTTTCATCCGGAATAATCAATTATTCCGGATCAACCCTTTTATTCCAAATCAAGCTCCTTTCCATTTTATTCCGGATCAACAATTTTATTCCGGATCAACACCCTTATTTTGGATGAGCTTTGATATTCCGGATCAACCACCTTTTGTTAATTATTCCGAATGAACTGATAATATTCCGCATGAAGCCTTTTTCCCATTTATTCCGAATAAGCCTTGTATTCCGAATGAAGTACCTTTATTGATTATTCCGGATAGAGCATTTCTTCAAGTTATTCCGGATCAACCCTTTTATTCCGGATCAAGATTTATTCCGGATTAGCATTATTCCGAATGAAGTGTTTTCTAGTAAGGGATATTTACTGTTTCTGTTTTACTGTTTAATTTTAATTCGATTTCAGTCTTATTTTATTAACTGCTTTTAGTCTAATTTTATATCTTTGTACATTTAAACCTTTTTAGTAGAATAGAAAACCAAACCCCTTTTTAGTAACCAAGAACAACTATTCCACTTTAAACCGTGATCAATTCGAGAAGATTCCGAGAGATAAATTGAACCCCATTGAAAAACTCTAGTATCAAATGGCGCCGCTGCCGGCTCTTCTCGTAAGGATTAACAGTTTTTTGTGAGAACTTGGAGTTTGGGATCCGTTCACCGTGAACGTTACTTTTTCATAAAAAATTTCAAAAACCCTAAAAATATAAAATTTTCAAAATACAAAAAAATTAAAAAACCATAAAAAACCAAAAATATTTCTGCTTTGTTTTTGCTTTGTTAGTTCTTTTGCAGGTGCATGCGTACATGATCAACGTCTTATCAAGAGCCCGAGCCTCTCGAAGACTTAGACATGGCCGGTGTACACAACAACAATAACAATCCACCTCAAAACAACATGAATAACAACAACAATGAACCTCTACCGGACAATCGCCCGATGATTGAACTTTTGCAAGCACATGTAGAGGGCAACAACGATCCAATTGTCATACCCGCGATTGCAGCCAACAACTTTGAGCTCAAATCCGGCTTTATTCAGATGGTCTCTGCTCAACCATTCTTGGGGCGTACCATTGATGATCCTCATGACCACATCAAAAGGTTCCTGCAACTCACAAATACGGTCAAATTCAATGGTGTTCCACAAGAGGTAATCCGTTTACAAATTTTTCCTTTCTCCTTAGATGGACAAGCCCGACATTGGCTTGCAAAGGAACCGCCACAAAGTATTCTGACGTGGACGGACTTAGAGACCAAGTTCATAAACTACTTTTTCCCACCCTCTCGTACTACCGCTTTGCGGAATGAAATTATTAATTTAGAACAAAAGTACGATAAGTCTTTTAGTGAATCTTGGGACCGTTTTAAAGACCTTTTAAGAAAGTGCACACAACATGGTTTTACCAAAGTACACCAAATTAATACTTTTTACAATGGTTTAATCATGAATGACCAAGATTCACTAAACAGTGCCTCGGGGGGTAGTATTTTGGTTAAGAGTTCTAATGCCGCTTGGGATATTATTGAAAATAAGTCTCGTGTGCAAACCAAGAGTGTTCGGACCAATGCCGCTAGTGCTAGTACTAGTGACAACGACAAGCGACTTGACAAAATTACTACGCTTCTTGAATCGCTTGCTACCCAAACTACCAGCAACACCAACAACATCAACGCTAAAAACGCTCAAGTCAATGCTGTAAGCCAACCATGTGAAATATGCGGGGGTCCTCACTCTTACACTACTTGTACCACCACCCAAGACTATCCTTCTGAGTGTGTTAACGCAGCATACGGTACCTATCCTCCGGCCGCTTATCAAGCTCGTCCTCAAGGAGACCGCAACTTGCTTAGCTACCGCTCAAACAACTTTCTTTCCCCGCCCGGTTTCCCCCCACCCAATAAAAACCAACAACAAAACCTTAACCGACCCAACCAAAACCAACCTCGGGCACCATACCAACCACCTCAAAGACAACCATATCCACCTCAAAGAAACAACTAAGTTTACCAACAACCTGCTTATCAACCACCCGCCTACCATGCTCCTCCTCCCAACCAACCCACCGCCTTACACCAAGATGTTGAAACCTACATGAGGACCAATGATGTGATCGTGGAAAATCTCCAGCGGGAAGTGCTCAACTTGAAAGCAGATATGGTGAAACAAGGAAACGATCTTAGAGCTGATATGCGAAACACTTTGGCTAGTCAAACGAATGACTTAAGGAACATGATGGCTGGTTTCTTCCAAGGTAATCAATCCTCTTCTTCGGGTACTCTTCCAAGTAACACCGTTGCTAATCCAAGAGGGGAGATGAAAGAAATCACCACTCGTAGTGGCAAAGGTACCAAGGAACCCGAGCTTCCTATACCTCCACCGGTGATTGTGACTAAGGAAAACGAGTCACCTACTCATATTCCTCATCTTGCTACTTCCCCAATTCCTCCACCTCTTAATTCTACCCCCCCCCCCCTCTCCACCCAAGGATGTGAGTGATCCTTCGATCCCAAAGCCTTCCTCTTCTTCCGATATACCTTATCCCTCAAGGTTGAGGAAAGAGAAGCTCAAAAGCAAGGACGATATTCAAGTTTCGAACTTTCTCAAAATGTTTAAACAATTGAATTTCAACATCTCCTTCGCTGAGGCTCTCGCTCACATGCCTAAATACACGACAAATGTTCAAAGATCTTCTTAGCGACAAGGAGAAGCTTCTTGATATTGCTAATACCCAACTTAACGAGAATTGCTCTGCAGTGCTCTTAAGGAAATTGCCAACCAAACTTGGTGATCCGGGTCGCTTCTTAATCCCTTGCAACTTCCCGGGAGTAGAGAATTGCATGGCCCTAGCCGATCTAGGTGCCAGTATTAACTTAATGCCTTTAAGTGTTTGGAAGCAATTATCTCTCCCCGAGCTAGTCCCCACCAAAATGACTTTGGAATTAGCTAACCGTACGGTTGCTTATCCAGTGGGGATAGCCGAAGACGTTTTTGTAGGAGTCGACAAATTCACTTTTCCCGCCGATTTCGTCGTAGTCGACTACGATATGGACCCTCGTGTGCCATTAATCGTTGGACGTCCATTCTTGAGGACCGGTCGCACTCTCATCGATGTAGAAGCGGGTGAGCTTATCATGAGAGTTGGTGACGATCAAATTGTCTTCAACATGGGTAAGATTTCTAAACAGCCTTATTCATACGAGAGTGTTAATTGTATCGACGTTCTTGATGAGGCTTGTGAAGAACACTTTAAAAAGGCTTGCAAAAGTATTCCTACCTCCCCTCTCAATGTTGAGACCGTTTCCTCTACTGATTCATCACTTACTCTATTTAGAGAAAGTGATTTCCTTTGGAAAGATTTTGAAGCCACCATGGGAGATGTGAACTTAGAATATGACGATTCTCCCACCGATTGGGATGAAGACATTCGTCTCATTGAGAAAATTCTCAAAGAGGACCATATTTCTCCACCATCTCCCAAGGCTATTGCTATCGATGAACCGAATTTGAATACGCCTACCATCGAAAATCCTCCGGATTTAGAGCTTAAGGAGTTACCATCTCACCTCGAGTACGTGTTCCTTGAAGAAAAGAAGAAGTCGCCCGTCATCATCGCGAAGGACTTGAAAGAAGAAGAAAAATCTCGCCTAATCGCCGTGCTTAAAGATCATAAGAAGGCAATTGCTTGGAAAATTTCCGATATCCGCGGAATTGATCCAAACTTTTGTACTCACAAGATTCTCATGGAAGACGACTTTAAACCCGCAATCCAGAGCCAAAGAAGGGTTAATCCTCGCATTCATGACGCCATCAAACAAGAGGTTATCAAACTTCTAGATACCGGCTTGTTTTACCCTATTTTGGATTCGCCATGGGTAAGTCCCGTCCATTGTGTGCCCAAGAAGGGCGGAATAACCGTGTTCCCAATGAACACAATGAGTTGATTCCTACTCGTCTCGTTACTGGGTGGAGAGTTTGTATCGACTACCTCAAACTCAATGATGCCACGAGAAAAGATCATTTTCCTCTTCCTTTCATGGATCAAATGCTCGAGCGTCTAGCGGGTGATGACTATTACTGCTTCTTAGACGGTTTCTCCGAGTATTTTCAAATTCCCATCGATCCCAAAGACCAAGAAAATACCACATTCACTTGTCCCTATGGAACATTTGCTTACAAACGCATGCCTTTCGGTTTATGCAATGCTCCTGGGACGTTCCAACGGTGTATGATGGCTATCTTCCATGACATGGTTGAAGAAACTATGGAAGTCTTCATGGATGATTTCTCGGTTTATGGTGATTCATTCTCTGCTTGCCTTGCCAATTTAGAACGTATGCTTAAGCGGTGTGAAGACATTCGCCTTGTTCTTAATTGGAAAAAATGCCATGTAGAAACTAGAAGGGGGGATTGAATAGTTTCTTAAAATTTACTTGTTAAAATATGGTTTCCAAAAATCCTTTTTCAAAAAACTTAGGCTTGACGAAATATGTGAAATCTTCTTATGCACAAATATGAACAATGATAGTGTAGCTAAACTAATACTAACAAAAATATATCCACAAAGAATAAAGAATAATAGTGTAGCTAATATAATATTTACACATGTATATGCAAAAAGTAATAAGGAATGTAAAGAGTTAAGGGTAAAGAAAGATTAAACCGAACACCAAGGATTTATAGTGGTTCGGCAACGAAGCTCACTCCTCGTTCCTACTCCACTCCTCGAGTACTCCTTACTCGAGAGTTCACTACACAACAAGCTCCTTATGGTGGAGAAAACCGTACACGTCGCTTAACCAATTTCCGACTCTAAGCTAAAAGTCGAGCCCTAATCGTAGCTAGGACCAATCTACACAACTATACTTAGTACATACACAACTTCCAAATATACACAACTACTTGGATCTTCACAACTATGACACAACTACAAGTATATAAAAATTGATCTTCAATGGATCTTTGGTGGTGGACTCAACACTTCACTAGGATAGTGTTCTTCTCTTTGCACTTGGAGAGGAAGAGATGGAAGAACAAGATTTACTTCTTAAACAAGTAATAATCAAACAAATGATCAAAGATTTGAGTAATTAAAGAAGGGGTTTGAATCTGGAAATGAATGTGCAAAAGAGGTGAGGTGAAAAGCTGAGAATGGCCAACTATTTAAAGGACAAAGGAGCCAACGGCTAGTTCTGCCCGCGGTACCTTATCACAGCCCGCGATACCTTATCGATAAGGTACCGCCTAGGCGCTAAGGTACCGCCGGACTAGACTCCGCTCCTTTTTGTCCTTTAGTGGTGGAGGTCTTATCTGGGTATAAAAATATATTGAAAGGATATTCTTAACAGAATAAGAATATGCCATTTTCAAATTTCAAATAATTAATTTAATAAAACATTTTCTTAAAAATAAAGTTTAATAAAAACTTGTCACATTTAATAAAAAGTGAGTTTTAAGAAAAGATTAAATCACTTGATCACTTGATTAAGGTTAATACTTGTTTATCCATACCTTAAGTGAAAATGGGTAAAATGAAAAATACTTGAACTCAAGAATTTGTTTTTCGTTGTTTTCGTAAATGCTTGTTTTTACATATTGTCGTAATCAAAACTAAGCGAGACCGAAAAATGCAAGTAACGTTTTTAGTCATTATTGCATTAACAATCTCCCCCTTTTTGATTCTGACCATACATAAACTCAATCACACAAAAAAACAAGATTTTCGAAGACGAGTTTATTCATTTCTCCCCCTTTGTCGAAGCAAAAAGGTTGCGTAAGCCGGTGTTGAAGAAACGGACTTTGCAAAGACTCCCCCTTGGTGCTTACTCCCCTAGCTTGGGGCACCGGGGAATCGAGATATGATGACAAGCTACATAGAAGGATTAGTTGAACAAAAGAAACAACCAACAATATATAGCAATAGGTCACAAAAAAAATTAAAAGAGAAGAAAACACAATGACAAAGATCCAAGATAGGTTACTAAAGAAACATCATACAAGGAAGTATGAAAAGAAAAAAAACAAAAAAAAGGAAACAAGCCAAAAGCATAAATCTAATCCTAGTTATTCTGGAATTCTAAGATTTGCTTGAATTTGGTGTCTTGAGGATAAGCAACCAATGCTTATATGAAAGACAAGGTAATAGCGGAGGGTGGTGGTGGTGGCTTGTTGGAGATCTCATAATCAAAATGAAGAGGAGGCTTGATTAAGAGACTCTTAATGTAGCTCAACTCCTCATAGATGTGTGCCATAGCAAGATGTTGATATTGACAACAATGACAATATGTTCCATGATGCATGACATTATCATGAGAAGGAGGAAGAACACTAAAGGGTGGTGGTGGAAGGAAGGAAGTTCCACAATCAACATTCTTGTTAGGAGAAATGTGATTAAGAGTGTTCTTGGGTGAGTTTGGATTGAAAGCAATTGGAGAAAATGGAGGAGATTCAAGGCTTTCACTTGGAGAAAAATACATTTTGGATGTGAAGAATGCAAAATGCTTATGGTTTAAATAGGGAAGGCTTAGGGTATTTTTGGGGTGGTCAAAGGGTTTGAAACAAAGATTCTCAAAAAGGTTGGAGCAAATCTGGAGTTTCAGACAAAAACCCGAAAAGGAAGGCCACTGTAGGCGGTTCCTTATCTATGGTGGCGGTACCTTATCAATAAGGTACCGCGGCTCACTTATGGAACCGCCTGCAGAAGCAGGGTTTGGTGTTTGGAGAAGGATTTTTCAGCAAATCTTATTTTTCTAGTCTAACTTATCATAGGGATGTGCTTAAAAGCTAAGATAGACAAGAAAAGTATATGCAAACTTACCAAATAGAGATTTGACTAAAATAAAAAAAATAAAATCAATGTAGGAGGTGTGTAAGACAAGACCTTATGACACAATGATCCTCCATGATTCAATCTTGTTCTTGCTATGTTTGAGAGAATCATACATATGAATTATGTAAGCTCTATATTAATAGCGAGAATCTATGAAAAATCGTTTTTAGATTGAATTAACAATGTTAAACGAGTTTCTCAACCGTTTTCGAAAGAGACTTTGAGAGTTTTGAAAAGAAGATGAGAAGATTTTTCAAAAGAATCTTAAAAGACTCAAGGACTCAAGGTGGTAGGAGAAAACACACAAGAAGAAAAGAATTTAAGGAAGATGTTCCATTAATCCTAGACCTAGACGCAAGTAATAAAAAGGTTCCCTCTTAAGTGGCTTAGTGAAGATATCGGCTAAGTTTTCCTCGGAGGGCACCTTTTCGATAGTAATGTTCCCCTTTTGAACATTATCTCTAAGGAAATGGTGTCTAATTTCTATGTGTTTGGTTCGCGAATGTTGCACGGGATTCTTGCTTAGGTCTATAGCGCCTTTATTATCGCACATGATGGGAACATCATCAAGAGAAATCCCGTAATCAACAAGCGCTTGCTTCATCCATAGATCTTGTTGGCATGCTTTACTGGCACTCACATACTCGGCTTCCGTGGTGGATATCGCAAGAGCGGTTTGTTTCTTGGAGAACCAAGAAGTTAAACAACAACCCATGAAGGTACAAACTCCACTAGTGCTTTTCCGGTCCACATAGTCTCCCGCATGATCCGAGTCCTCGTAGACAATGGTTTCTACGCCGGTCCCTTTAGGATACCATAATCCTAAATGTATAGTGCCTTTAATGTATCGGAAGATACGCTTAACCGCTTCAAGGTGAGAGGTTTTGGGAGCCTCTTGGAAGCGAGCACAAAGGCAAACACTAAACATGATATCCGGTCGACTTGCCGTTAGGTACAACAAACTACCAATCATACCTCTATATTTGGTGTTGTCTACCGACTCACAATCATCATCTACGGTGAGTTTAGTATCCGAGGCCATAGGGGTCTTCATTGGTCTAGATTCTTCTAATCCAAATTTCTTTAGCATTTCTTTAGCGTACTTAGATTGACTAAAGAAAATACCATCGTCCATTTGTTTAATTTGGAGTCCTAAAAAGAAGTTAAGTTCTCCCATCATACTCATTTCAAACTCATCATGCATGATTTTGGCAAAGTCATCAAAAATTCTTGACAAGTTGAGCCAAATATAATGTCATCAACATATATTTGTACGATTATGAGGTGAGGACCTTTCTTCTTTGTAAAGAGTGTATTGTCTACCATACCCATGGTATACTCATGTTTAACAAGAAACGCTTTAAGTCTATCATACCAAGCTTTGGTGCTTGTTTGAGTCCATAAAGTGCTTTCTTAAGCTTGTAAACATGGTCCGGTTTCTCAAAATCAATGAAGCCGGGAGGTTGAGCCACATATACCTCCTCATTGATCAAACCGTTAAGAAATGCAATCTTTACATCCATTTGTTGAAGCTTAATATCTAAGGCACAAGCGTAGGCTAAAAGGATTCTAATTGATTCTAATCTAGCTACCGGTGCATATGTCTCGTCATAATCAATCCCTTCTTATTGATTATAGCCTTGAGCTACAAGTCTAGCCTTGTTACGAGACACAACACCATTTTCATCTAGCTTATTCCTAAATACCCATTTGGTTCCTATAATGGTAGAACTTCTAGGTGGAGGAACAAGTTCCCAAACATCATTGGCAACGAATTGATTCAATTCTTCTTGCATCGCAATGACCCAACTCTCATCCGTCAAGGCTTCTTTAACATTCTTAGGTTCAATCAAGGAGACAAAACAAAAGAAGTTGCTTTGGTTTTGGACTTGAGATCTTAGGGTCCTTTGATTTAAGTCACCAATGACATTATTGAGATAATGATCCCTAGACTCCTTAATGTTTACTTCCTTTTCAACACTAAGGTCTTCAACTCCTATTTTTCTAACCTCTTTGGCTTTAACTACTTCTAATTCATCCAAGTCATCATCAACCAATGGTGGTGTCTTGGGTGAAGGAAGGGTTTCATCAAAGGTTACGTTGAGTGATTCTTCAATAACCCCTGAGGTTCTATTTAGGACTATGTAGGCCTTACTAGTTTGGGAATAACCTAAAAGGATACCTTCGTAAGACTTTGGGTCAAACTTGGTAAGGTAGTCTTTGGTGTTTAGGATAAAGCACTTGCTTCCAAACACCCTAAAGTATTCTAATGAGGGTTTCTTACCTTTAAGAATCTCAAAGGGGGTCTTTCCTAGGAAAGGTCGAATAAGAATTCGATTGAGAATATAAGTCGATGTATCTACGGCATTGCACCAAAACTTTTGAGGCAACGATTGCTCGTTTAACATCGTCCTACTCATCTCTTGGAGAGTCCTATTCTTCCTTTCAACTACCCCATTTTATTGTAGAGTGCGAGGAGCCGAGAAGTTATGGGTAATACCATGAGCTTCACAAAAGGCACCAAATTACACGTCATTATCAAATTCTCTACCATGATTCGTCCTAATAGAAACAATTGAACATCCTAGTTGATTTTGAATTCTCCGACTAAAGATTTCGAAGTGATCGAAAGCTTCATTCTTAGATGCCAAAAATCTAGTCCAAGTGAATCTAGAATAGTCGTCAACTATAACTAGGGTATAAAGGTTACCTCCATAACTCCGTATGGCGGAAGGTCCAAAGAGATCCATATGTAGGAGCTCTAGGCACCGAGAGGTCGAAACCAAATTCTTGGCTTTGTGACTTGAGTGAACTTGCTTTCCAACTTTTCAAGCATCACAAAAGTGACTATCAAACTTAATCTTGGGGAGGTGTCTTACCAACTCCTTAGAGACTAAAGATTGAATTAAACGCATATTAGCGTGACCTAATCTCCTATGCCAAAGAGTAGAACTATCATCTATAGTCGCAAGACATATGTTGTCTTTTGACTTCTTATTAACCTTCATGACATAAAGCCCATGCTTTCTAACACCTTTTCCAATGACTTTTCCATCTTTTACGATTTCACTGTCATGTTCCGAAAAGATGACCTTACACTTATTATCACAAATTTGACCTATACTTAAAAGGTTAAAACCTAAGTTATCTACGTGCTCAACATTTTTAATGGTCATGGATTCAAGAGAAACTGTACCTTTGCCAATGATATTACCACGTAGACTACTAGCGAATGTGACGTTACCTCCATCATATGCTTTGTAATGCGAGAACAAACTTCGATTACCCGTCATGTGTTTAGAACATCCACTATCCTTAATCCACTCATCGGGCTCCAAATCAATTCCCAAGCATATCTAGGTAACAATACACAAGATCAAACATTTGGTCCCAAATATCTCATGGGTCCAAAATTGTTAGTTCCAAACATCCCTTGCATTTGGTTGGGATGAATGAATGAGGTGGGGATTCCCCATGGAGAACAAAATGGAGGAGGGTAGTAATTCATGTAACCATTTTGTTGTTTATTACTTCTCCTAGGTGTGTTTGATCTAGGTTTAGAGTTATTATTATTCTTTCTAGGTGTTGGAGTTTTACTTCTAGTTCGTGAGTTGTTTTGATTATCTCTTATAGGCGTTGTCGTTCTACTTCTAGGCTTAGACTCATTCCGTACTCTAGGTGGAGTAGAAGATAGTCTAGATAAACTTCTATTTCCCATGAGAGGTTTACTTAACGGCTTATAGAACTTACTAATAGCATTGTCGTCAATTATGGGTAATTGAACCTTATTAACAGTAAGATGCTTTGGTTTTTCATTTAACTTAGATTTTTCAGAAAGTTCAGAGTTTTCACAAAAATCAACTTCTGGTCGCGGTACCTTATCTATGGCCGCGGTTCCATAGTGATAAGGAACCGCGCCATACAATGTGGAACCGCGTCCAGAAGGTGTTTTCTGTGAAAACCTGACTTGTTTTGGTTCACTAGTTGAGGCTTCATTTGAGTTAAAACCTAGACCAAGTTTTTTCTTAGAATGAACTTGTTTGTTTAACATATCATCAAGAGCACTAGTACCTTTCATGAACTTTTCCAATTTAATGGAGGTGCTCTTGAGATCATCATTCTCTAATCTAAGTTTCTCACAACTTAAGCAACCTAAATCAACCTCTTTGTTTTTCTCAAGTTTAGCCAATTTCTCCCTAAGTTCCTTGATCTCATTTTCAAGCTTAGTTTTGGTTGATTTTAAGGTTTTATTCTTTTCTATGAATTTAAGACTAAGTTTGTGTAAGCTATCATATTTGCCTTCAAATTCAATATCATCTAAAGTGGAACTATCATTGCTATAATATTCGGTTTCGGAATGTACCTCTTTAGAAGTGTGAGCCATAAGACATTTCTCCTCTTTGGGGTTGTCATCATCATCTTCACCGCTACCGCTCCAAGCGCCACTAACGAATGCCGTGTGGTTCTTATCACGAGCGGGCTTTGGACAATCACCAATGAAGTGATTTGGATCACCACATCTAAAGCAACTCCTATCACCTTTTTCGTTCTTGACAAACCGATTCTTTGACAATGGTTTCTTGTCATAGTTTGGTTGCCTAACGTGTTGACCTCGTCTCTTGAAGAACTTCTTGAAATCTCTCACCGCCAATGCATACTCCTCGTCATCACTTTCCGAGGAACTATCATGGTCACTTTGTGCCTTCTTGGCCTTAAGTGCAAGAGATTTACTTTCACTCTTGGTTTTTACTAATTCCGAGTCCTTCAAAATTATCATCTCATGAACCTTCAAGTTTCCTATGAGTTCATCGAGTGATAAACTTGAGAGATCTTTCGACTCTTCAATAGCCGTGACTTTTGCTCTCCACTTTGGATGTAAGGCCCTTAGAAACTTCCTAACATTGTTCTTGCTAGAAAAACCTTCATCAAGTGCTTTTAGACTAGTAATAATGGTGTTAAACCTAGCAAATGCACTATCAATAGTTTCATCTTCTAAGATGACAAATTGTTCATATTGTTGGACAAGAAGGTCGATTTTACTTTCTTTGACTTGGCTATTACCTTGGTGGGTTACTAAAAGAGTGTTCCAAATATCTTTAGCGGTTTCACACATAAAAATTCTTTCATACTCTTTCTTAGGCAAAGCATTATAAATCACCATTTTAGCCTCATTATTTTTTGAAAGTTTCTTTTTAGTATCATCATTAGCTTTGTCAAAAGTGACTAATTCTTTTGTTTTAGAAACTTCATTAAATTGAAAGGGTAAAAAATCACCATTGGTAATAACATGACAAAGATCTAAATCTTTTGATTTCACATAAGTTTCAAATCTATTTTTCCAATAAATAAAACTATCGGTTTCAAAAAGTGGTGGTCTTTGCATAGATTGCCCTTCTAGGTACTTGTTGGAATCCATAGATCGATTCAAGTTTTAAAATACAATATACTTTAAAAATTCTTGAGCAACCCGCTCTGATACCAATTGTAGAAACTAGAAGGGGGGGTTGAATAGTTTCTTAAAATTTACTTGTTAAAATATGGTTTCCAAAAATCCTTTTTCAAAAAACTTAGGCTTGAGGAAATATGTGAAATCTTCTTATGCACAAATATGAACAATGATAGTATAGCTAAACTAATACTAACAAAAATATATCCACAAAGAATAAAGAATAATAGTGTAGCTAATCTAATATTAACACATGTATATGCAAAAAGTAATAAGGAATGTAAAGAGTTAAGGGTAAAGAAAGATCAAACCGAACACCAAGGATTTATAGTGGTTCGGCAACGAAGCTCACTCCTCGTTCCTACTCCACTCCTCGAGTACTCCTTACTCGAGAGTTCACTACACAACAAGCTCCTTATGGTGGAGAAAACCGTACACGTCGCTTAACCAATTTCCGACTCTAAGCTAAAAGTCGAGCCCTAATCGTAGCTAGGACCAATCTACACAACTATACTTAGTACATACACAACTTCCAAATAGACACAACTACTTGGATCTTCACAACTATGACACAACTACAAGTATATAAAAATTGATCTTCAATGGATCTTTGGTGGTTGACTCAACACTTCACTAGGATAGTGTTCTTCTCTTTGCACTTGGAGAAGAAGAGATGGAAGAACAAGATTCACTTCTTAAACAAGTAATAATCAAACAAATGATCAAAGATTTGAGTGATTAAAGAAGGGGTTTGAATCTGGAAATGAATGTGCAAAAGAGGTGAGGTGAAAAGCTGAGAATGGCCAACTATTTAAAGGACAAAGGAGCCAACGGCTAGTTCTGCCCGCGGTACCTTATCACAGCCCGCGGTACCTTATCGATAAGGTACCGCCTAGGCGCTAAGGTACCGCCGGACTAGACTCCGCTCCTTTTTGTCCTTTAGTGGTGGAGGTCTTATCTATGTATAAAAATATCCTGAAAGGATATTCTTAACAGAATAAGAATATGCCATTTTCAAATTTCAAATAATTAATTTAATAAAACATTTTCTTAAAAATAAAGTTTAGTAAAAACTTGTCACATTTAATAAAAAGTGAGTTTTAAGAAAAGATTAAATCACTTGATCACTTGATTAAGGTTAGTACTTGTTTATCCATACCTTAAGTGAAAATGGGTAAAATGAAAAATACTTGAACTCAAGAATTCGTTTTTCGTTGTTTTCGTAAATGCTTGTTTTTACATATTGTCGTAATCAAAACTAAGCGAGACCGAAAAATGCAAGTAACGTTTTTAGTCATTATTGCATTAACATGCCATTTCATGTTAAAAGAGGGCATCGTGCTAGGACACAAGATCTCCAAAGCCGGTCTTGAAGTGGACCGTGTTAAAGTCGATGTTATTGCAAAATTGCCTCCACCTTCAACCGTGAAGGGTGTGAGAAGTTTCCTGGGTCATGCGGGCTTCTACCGTCGCTTTATCAAAGATTTTTCTAAAATCGCTCGCCCGATGACCCACCTCTTGGAAAATGATACTCCTTTTATCTTTTCCAAAGAGTGTATTGAAGCCTTCAACCTTCTTAAGGATAAGCTAACTAAGGCACCGGTCTTGGTTACCCCTAATTGGGAGCTGCCTTTCGAGTTGATGTGCGATGCTAGCGACTTTGCTATTGGAGCGATTTTGGGCCAAATAGTGAACAAACACTTCCAACCGATCCATTACGCTAGCAAGACAATGACAGGGGCTCAATTGCATTACACGACAACCAAAAAAGAGCTTTTAGCTGTTGTCTATGCCTTTGAAAAGTTCCGCCCCTATCTTGTCCTTTCCACCACAATCGTTTATACCGATCATTCCGCGTTGAAGTACTTGTTAACTAACCAAGATTCCAAACCAAGACTTCTTCGCTGGGTTTTGCTACTTCAAGAATTTAAAATCGAAATTCGCGATAAGAAGGGAGCTGAAAACCTAGCCGCGGATCATCTCAGCAGACTTGAGGATCCTTATCAAGGGGATCATCCGAACAAAGAGATCAATGACTCTTTTCCCCTGGAGACCTTAATGTCTCTCAATTCGAATCAAGATGAGACCCCGTGGTTTGCGGACATTGCAAACTACTTGGCGGGTGGAGTTCTCATTGACCGGTTAACATCCCAACAAAAGAAGAAGTTCTTCAAAGACATTAAGACTTACTTTTGGGATGACCCGTATCTCTTCAAACAATGTGCTGATTTGATTATTCGTCGATGTGTTGATGGACCGGCAGCTTTTGACATTCTCGAAGCTTGCCACAAAGGACCCACCGGTGGTCACTTTGGTCCCAACTACACCGCCAAAAAAGTGTTTGACTCGGGATTTTATTGGCCCACCATTTACCGTGATGCTCACGAGATGGTTAAACATTGTGATGCTTGCCAAAAACAAGGCAAGATCACACATAAAGATGAGATGCCTCAAAATTTCATACAAGAATGTGAAATCTTTGATGTTTGGGGTATCGACTTTATGGGGTCATTCCCTTCATCTAAAGGAAACAAATACATCCTTGTAGCCGTTGACTACGTTTCTAAATGGGTTGAAGCCAAAGCTATACCCACTAATGACGCAAGGGTGGTTTGTAACTTTTTGAAATCGCTGTTCGCTAGATTCGGTGTGCCTCGTGCCATTATTAGTGATCGCGGGACTCATTTTTGCAATGATCAATTTGCAAGAGTCATGGCTAAGTATGGTGTCAATCATCGTCTTTCCACCGCATACCACCCACAAACTAATGGCCAGGCTGAAATCTCTAACCGAGGATTAAAGCGAATTCTTGAACGAACCGTGGGAGAGCATCGTGCCTCATGGGCCGATAAACTTGATGATGCTCTGTGGGCTTTTCGTACCGCATACAAGACTCCGATTGGTTGTACACCATATCGTCTCGTGTACGGGAAATCATGCCACCTCCCAATTGAGTTGGAGCACAAGGCTTACTGGGCCTTGAAGTGGGCTAATTTTGATATCAACAAAGCCGGTGACCTACGCAAGATCCAACTCAATGAGCTGAATGAACTCCGGAATGAGGCTTATGAAAATTCTTTGATCTATAAGGAAAAGACTAAGCTCATTCATGACTCTAAGATTAAAAACGGAGAGTTCCAAGTTGGAGACAAAGTTTTACTCTTTAACTCTCGGTTGAAAATCTTTTCGGGCAAGCTGAAATCTCGTTGGTCCGGCCCATTTACCATTGCCCAAATTTTTCCATATGGTACTCTCGAGCTCGCTCAACCTAATGGACCTAATTTTAAGGTGAATGGCCAACGAGTGAAGTTGTACTTTGGTGAGGACATCTCTCATGAGATGATTCCATCCCTCACCACGTTTCCCATGAACTAATTTTGGGTCGAGTCAGGCTCGTGACTCGGTCATAAAAAACAAGCGCTCCTCGGGAGGCAACCCGAGTATCTATCCTTTTCCGTTTTAACCTCCTAAGTGTAGGGGGACCTCTATAGGTTGTTTGTGTTTGTGTGGTGATGTGATTACAGGGATAAGTGCACTCTTGGAATCTCTGAAGAACCGTGCTCCCGTGTTATTCGAAATCCGATTCTATCTCTCAACTATCGTGATTCAATTTTCTTCATACTCACATTTGAAATTGATCACTTTAGTCGTCTCTTCCTTAACTTGATTTAACCAACGTGCACAATGTCATAAGTGTAGGGGAGACTTTTCCCACATGCTTAAACATTGAGGACAATGTTTATATTAAGTGTAGGGGAGACTTCTATCGAAGTTTTAAGTGGACTTTTCCATGAAAATGCCTTCATTTAACCGGAAAATCATCCTTTTCAGCATTTTTCAAATTTTTAATTAATTTTGGCCATTTAGTCGTAATTTTTAAATTTTTGTCGTTGCTTTCATATGTATATATCCCGCAATAAAGTCAAAAATATTAATAAAGTGGTGTAGCTAGTTTTGAAGTCTTTGACATATTAGGCCCGTTGCGATTATTTTGACTCAACCCGAATAGACTTATCCAAGTTTATTCTAGCAAGTATCCTTAACCACGTAGACCTTAATTGGTTTATTAGGCTAAGCATCCACGAGTCTCATTACTTGAGATTTTAAATTATGGAGAACGAGAAATGATAGAGTCAATTATAAGTCGGTATTCTTGCACAAGCACACTTGGTGTGATTATTTGCCTATTCTCCCATCACTTGCTAATAATTTATCTGCAATAAGTAAGGTCGTACGATTTGAAAAGGTACTTAGCTTCTAGCCCAAGATCGTTTAAAAGTTGCTCGGTAATGATAAGAGTTCATAGCCAAGGCATAACTTATGAAGCGGGGCGCGAAGATTGGCGAGTCCGAAAAGGCCCTAACAAGGCATGAGGATTCCATTTTATTGCTAAAGATCCAAAGTGATGTGAAAAGCATTATTCCCAAAATCAATATGAAGGATCAAGACTCACGACGAAAAGCAATCAACTCCCATAAAGATCATGGAGAAGTCTATCCGAAAAGACCCTAACAAGGTATGAGGATAAATAGATCCAAGTCCGAAAAAGAGGCGGATCGTTGTATCTCAAAATCCCAAATAACGATTGAAGAAATAATGATGAAGTCGTGGTCAACAAAGTTGGAGTATCCCTCAAAAGTCTCCAAGTGAAGAAACTCTTTTAACGATGAGAAGACCATTATCTCAAGAACGTCTCTCAAGATATGAAGTATGAAGTACATGCCAAATATCGGCCCGAGAAAGGTCTCAAATCGTGAAGCGAGTTATGCCAAGATATGAACTTTTTGATATCCCGAGAAGCAGTTTTAAGAGATTTTGTCCTTTATCTAACTATTAATCAAATCGTCCTACTTTGCTTTCAGCCTAAATAAACTATCGCAATAAGTCCAAAAATTCATCTTCATGATCATTCTAAGACAAAAATAAAATATAAGAGATACACCTAGGAATAAGGGAGTTTAAGCATATAATTAAGCCATGTGTGTAAGTGGTTGTTTTGCTAACTTATAATAACAATGATCTCGTTTTTAAGCTTAGTTTGGGGAACGTGAAACTTGAGGGTGATAGATCTTCGCATCACCGAAGCCCTAATGTAAGTCTTAGATCTCTTTGCAAGTTATTTCCATGTAGCTATTTTCAAGTGAAAATGGTTTTCTATCCTTTTGTTTCCTTTAAAGTTTTAATTTCTCTTAGTACTTTAATTTTTGTTTAGTAGTATGTTAATAAGGCCAAGGTTGATTGATTATGAGAAAAGTGTAAACTTGCTTTATCACTAAGCATTGCATGAGGGCATGGCAATGGTTAAGTGTAGGGGATTTGATAGGTGTGAAAACACCCATCCTTTTACCACTTATTTCTTGCTAAAACAAGACCAAAACGCGTATTTAATGTCATTTGTTTGGAATTATGCGTGGTTTGTGTGTTTGTTGTGTTTTCAGAGCCAACCGGATAAATATTGAAGAAAACATGGGATTGCACGGGTTTTATCGAAGAAAAAGACTCAAGACGAAGTCTATTGTCCAAGAGATGCAAAAGATTTGAAGTCAATGGGCCTATTTGAAGATTTATCGAAGAAAAGGACCAAAGATGGAAGATTTACATATGTCGAAAGAACTCAAGTCTATTAAACAAAGAAATTAAAAAGACGAGTTGAATTTAATCGTCAACAAATCACGAATCAGAATCGAAAACGTCAACTTTACTGAAAAGACGAGAAGACGAAAAGAAAGAAGAAAGCCCACTCACCAACCAACCACTTGGCCTATATAAAGAAACCCCTTCACACATTTTGAGCTAGTTTTTATTTTCCAGTTCCTTTCTTTTCTTTCGTAGGAAGCCAACACCATTAAGGTGTTGGTGATTTTTCTTTCTTGTTGAATCTTTAATCTTGTAAGTTTTTAATCTTTCCTTTTGTTTACTCTACTTTAATCAATCAATATAATCTTTCCATTAATCTTGTTCATCTTCATCTTTTTGATGTAAAGTTTAAAGTTCTTATTTGGTTGATTTTAATCTTCAAAAGTAAGTGGGTTCTGTGTTTTTATTGTTGGGATTTGATGTTTATGGTTGATAAATGATTAGTGTTTAGTTTGGTTTAAATCTTTTGGTTAAATTTGGCTTGTTTTGATTAAAATCGTATTCCCCTGTTCTTCTGAGTTCTTCATTTTACCCAGATTCCGAATCAAGTATTTCTCCCTTTTTATTCCGGATCAACCGGATATTCCGGATCAGTTACTTATTTCGAATCAAGCACTGTTTACTTTTATTCTGAATCAAGTTTGTTCATCCCGAATATTTTATATTCCGGATCAAAGCCTTTCATCCGGAATAATCAATTATTCCGGATCAACCCTTTTATTCCGAATCAAGCTCCTTTCCATTTTATTCCGGATCAACAATTTTATTCCGGATCAACACCCTTATTCCGGATGAGCTTTGATATTCCGGATCAACCACCTTTTGTTAATTATTCCGAATGAACTGATAATATTCCGCATGAAGCCTTTTTCCCATTTATTCCGAATAAGCCTTGTATTCCGAATGAAGTACCTTTATTGATTATTACGGATAGAGCATTTCTTCAAGTTATTCCGGATCAACCCTTTTATTCCGGATCAAGATTTATTCCGGATCAGCATTATTCCGAATGAAGTGTTTTCTAGTAAGGGATATTTACTGTTTCTGTTTTACTGTTTAATTTTAATTCGATTTCAGTCTTATTTTACTAACTGCTTTTAGTCTAATTTTATATCTTTGTGCATTTAAACCTTTTTAGTAGAATAGAAAACCAAACCCCTTTTTAGTAACCAAGAACAACTATTCCACTTTAAACCGTGATCAATTCGAGAAGATTCCGAGAGATAAATTGAACCCCATTGAAAAACTCTAGTATCAAGCAATATTGAGGATAATTCATCCACCAGTGGCTGGGTATTCCTACTTGGTGGTGGTGCAATTTCTTGGGCATCCAAGAAGCAAACTTGCATTACTGGTTCTACCATGGAATCTGAGTTTGTGGCTCTAGCAGCTGCTGGTAAAGACGCTGAATGGTTGAGAAACTTGCTTTTTGAGATTCCATTGTGGGTCAAACCTATGGCACCTATTTCTATCTATTGTGATAGTGCTGCTACGTTGGATAAGGCATATAGCCAGATGTACAATGGTAAGTCTAGACACCTAGGTATTAGACATAGCATGATTCATGAACTGATCACGAATGGGATGATTTCAATAGAGTTTGTGAGGTCTCAACAAAATTTAGCTGATCATTTGACGAAGGGATTGGCTAGAGACTTGGTTATAAAGTCTGGTAAAGGGATGGGTTTAAGAGTCCACTCTAGTCACTAAATGCTAGGACACCCAACTCCCTCCTAAGGAAACTTGGGAGCTGAGTTCAATGTAGAAAGCTGAACATTCAGGGGACTGAAGCACATGTATATCATCCCAAGGATGTGCTTGTACCTGCTGAAAGGAGGATGAAGTTATAAAATTCTTAATGGTTAATGTATTTGAAAAAATGCTTAAGCAGGAGCATGAACTAAAGAGGAACCACATATGTAAATGTTGAGATTTCGCCGTCTCAGGGAGCATGGACTTGACTCTTACAACATTTATGAATTTGGATATAGACACATGGCTAGTAGTGTCAGGAGTTGTTTTGTGTTTGAAAACTTGTGTGTATTTTATCTTCAGGTATTTAAAGTAGTTGAAGGGTTCAATTCTTAGAACACCCTGATTCTCGAATGTTTGAAGTGATTTACTAAGATGGAAATTCAATCCTTAGGATATTTTCATTTATGCACTAGTTTTGTTAAAGTTAATTTTCATGCAAAGGAATTATACTATATTGGGGAGGATTGTTGGAAATATAGTTCAATTGTGGGTTATGTTTACACCTGTAAATGGGCTTGGAGGTATGGAGTATACACCCATTGGTCCCTAAACACCCTGGCTCAGATAGTGGTAAAGTTATGTTTCAGCGATACTTAGGATTACACTAAAGGTACTTGGTTTTACACTAGCGGTACTTGCAAGTACTGCTAGTGTTATGCAAGTACTGCTAGTGTTATGCAAGTACTGGCGAGAAACATGTAACAGTCTTTGACTGTTTGACTGTATTTAATGACCACGTTTAATGGGTCATGTAACTACTATTCCTGGTCTTATGGAGGCATATAATGGGGAGTTAATTGGCCGTTAAATCCTCATTATCTCCATTGACCATGTTGAGTTGATCACCTATAAAAGGGTTCGTATTGTTTGCATGAAATACACACAGAAAACAAGAAACACTTTACAGCAAAGGGTTATAGATTTGTGCCTAATTCTATAACATACGTTTGGTCTTATCCCAAGTAAGTATTCGTGATACCCAGGCAATAGGGTCGAATAGTTTACTTTGAAAAGTGATCACACGATTCCAAGTGATATCCGGTAACCTTCATTGGTACGTAGTTAGGCTATTGATTATCTTTCCCTGGTTGGGACGAGTAAGTACCAACAATATATATAAAATACATTTAGATAAAAAAGAATAAGTCTATCAAATTATAAAGTTTTTAAAAACACCACCTAAAAAGATACGTTGGTACGTTAAAGCAATGTTTTGGAACCCGATTCGATTTAGTCGAGTTCAACCAGTTGAACCGCTTTCGGTTAAAACAATAGGTTAAATTAAATTGAGTTTTATATTTTCAAAACCCGATTAGACTCGTCGAGTTTGAAGTGACCCAGGTTAATCCGGTTTTTGAGAATCAATCGGGTTTTGAGTTTTCGTGTTTTTTTATAAATAAAACATGTCAATCATATATATTTACCACATAATTTTATTTTTACATTTATGTGTGTTTATGTCATGTGTGTTTGTAAATACTCCACTCTCCTAAAATTACTGTCACACGATAAAAAGCGCAATTTAAGAAAAATGCATTAATTATTACTTTCTTACTCTTACTTTATAACAAAATGACAATTTTATTTAACTAATTAGTTAATTTATTTTATAAAATATATAATAATACTTTCAAGCAAGGATAATACGATAAACTTTAACAAACATTTTTATTTATTTTTAACAATAAATAATTATTTTGAAACATCTGGAAAATAAACTATTTTTTTTGAAATAAGAGAAAGCAAAAAGTAAAAATAAACTATTAATTTGAGACTGAGAAAAATTATTTTATGATTTTTATATGTAATATATTTCTAATCACTATAAATATAATTTATTTTTTGTTGTGGAAAGTTGAGTTAATCCGATAATCAAACCAGTTAGACCGATCAACTAAGAGTATAGGTTATCTATCAAGTTTTTTAAAATTTAATGCATTTAATGCATACTTTATTAACAAACCAAGACTTGTATAAAAAATTTGAGCATTGTTTAGTTTTTTGAAAAAGCTTTTAATTTTTTTTAGATCATAATATTAAAAATCTCTTCAAAACATTTAAAAAATATTAAAAAGTCTGATTAAAGTAGGGGTAAGCAGAAACCGAACCGCGAACCGTAAAACCGCAAAAAACCGCAAAAACCGAACCATAGAAACCGCACCACGACAAAAACCGACGGTTTGGTTTTAAGAAAAAGGAAAAACCGCAACTGCGGTTCGGTTGCGGTTTTCTACCGTAAAACCGAACCGCAAAACCGAACCGCACCACACAATAATTATTTTATACTGAAAAACGTCATATCGACTATTTTATGCGAGTTATAAGATTTCTAGTGCATATTATCACTGATATTCATATAAGTTATTAGTAAAGTGTTTGCTATATACAATTTATGCATTGTTATAACCGAAAAAAATCAACATCTTAAACAAAAAACCGCAAAAAGGCACAATTATTATATAAATCAAAAGTAATGGTTCGGTGCGGTTAAAAACCGCAAAACCGCAGAAACCGCAAAAAAATCGCAAAACCGAAACCGCGGTTTTTGGTTCGGTTCGGTTTCTAATTTTATAAAAACCGCAAGTACGGTTGCGGTTCGGTTTTAGTCAAAAACCGCACCAAACCGAACCATGCTCACCCCTAGATTAAAGTGTTAAACCATGGCTCAGTGAAGCTAAATCCCAAACACCGCCCATTCACCCAAAAGCCATTTATTCCCCCAAATTAAAAGCGCCAAAACTAAAATTAAATTATTACGATTAAACCAAAAAATGGAGAGGAAACATTCTTCATCTTCGAAATCGAGCAATTTATTATTATTACATAAAATCAAAGGTAATTAATTACTGTATTAATCATCAGATTCAATTTAAATTATCAAAATCCGTACAATAACTAACATTTAATTTATAAATTTTCAGGTTTCACTCAATCAATAATTGAAGATATATCCAACGGTCATTCACCAGTCATTCACATTAACCGCTTCCGTAACTACTGCTCCGATCCTTCCGGAAACTGGTACTAACATCATTTCTCTCATTTTGCCGTTTAAATAACTTCAGTTAGGCGCGTAATGGAATTAAGATGTTTTAACGGATTTTTATATGTGCGTGTTAAGGCTGTGTTTGGCAACGAGCTTTAGAAATTAGAATGTAATGCCTGTTAGACGGCTGAGTGTTTATTTTTTGGATTTTGTTTAACTGCTCTTGCTAATTATGGAATTGGCTAGTTTTTACTTCGTTTTATACTTTAGCTTACAACTATACGGATGTTTGTTTCGGCTTATATGTGGGCTTCTGAGCTTATTTGATTTTGGCTTATATTTCATAAGCCCCAATTTTCTGACTTATTTTGAGATTTATGGGCTTATATAAGTTTATCATATCGTAATAAACTTATATAAGCCGACAAGTCTCGAAATAAGCCGGAAAATTGGGGCTTTTGAGATATAAGCCAAAATCAAAGAAGCTCATAAGCCCACATATAAGCCGAAATGAACAACCCCTGTGATGTTTTAATGGATATTTTGTGTGTGCTTTAAGCTGTATTTGACAACGAGCTTTAGAGTTTAATCGGTTGTTTGGCGACTGAGGGTTTACTTTTTGGATCTTGTTTAAATGCTCTTGCTAATCATGGAATCTGTTAGTTTTTACGTCATTTTACAGATTATCGCTACAAGTATAATAGCTATATGCTTGGCGCTACTGTTAGTTTTGCCGTGACTGATGTGGTGAGTGTTATTAGTTATTGACTAGTTTTGAGAGGCTAAGAGCTCGTGCTATGTTTGGTAAAACTAGTCATCAGTAGCTCTTTATTTTATAAAATTGTTTCGTAACATAGGTGTAATTGTTGTATTACTAATAAAATAATTTATAAGCTAATGCTTCTTTTATTAGCGTTTTAACAAAATTCAGAAAGCGGTATATTCTAACCTCTTCAAAAGGTCAGACACAGCCTAAGGATGGTTGATGTAAAGGGTGGATAAATTAGCTATCAAGTTTCGAGCATATTTTACTTATTTTAGTTGGATGAATGTAGACAGTATGTTATATGACGTAGTGTTCTGTAGTTATGCAAGTGAGTCTTGTGAAGGTAAAACGAACTTGTGTATGTGGTCAACCAATCAGGGTGCGGTTTTGGTTTATGCAGCTTTTAACTTGCTTTCACGTGCAAGTAAGAGTGATTAAAGTAACCAGTTTCGTGTTGTTGATGCTTTTACACAGCTATTGCAGCAATGATTCAGTTAAGGGAGTGGAAATTCTCACACTGCATCGGGAGTGCTATGCACGTAGGGTAGGTGAGTATGTGTGGTCGATGGAAGAAATTTTGCAGTTATTAGTATCTTATTAACATGTTTTTAAATTGTTTTTTTTTCAGACGTTCTATTGCGAGTGCTACTTATTGTTCAACAACTTCTGCAAGAGAATAGACACGGGTCAAAGAGAGACATCTATTACATGCATCCTTCGGTGTTTCGAGGTGATTCACTTGTAATCGTTTTGGCACCATTTTCTAATATATGATTGGGAAACTCAGTACCTGACTCAGTGTAACTATTTTCCGAGTCTAATTGTTATTTTATATGTTTTCTCATGCTAGATCAATCAATTGTAGACCGCGCCATCAATGACATATGCATCCTCCTCCAGTGCAGTCGCCACAATCTAAATGTTGTATGTACTTCTATCGTCTTGTTATTTGTGTAATTTAGCTTTTCGTTAAAGTGTATTCGTAAGTCGTAACGAGCCTATGAGGCGAATATCTGCACATACTGATGTGACAGGGTCTCCACCAACGACTGTTGAGTATCAATTATTCTTGTTATTATATCTGAACAGGCTTTGCCACTTATGGAAATCTTACACCTTGATACGTGCCACCTTTTCACTTGAGATGAATTTTCCTTGTTTCTTTTTAATATTGAGTACGGGTATAATCATGTACACATACTGCTAAGTTGCCTTCCATTCATAAGCATGCCATGTGGCTAAGGGATACTATTGGAAATGTTCATGAATTGGTATTTTATATACATGTATTGAACAACTTGTCATATCAGAACTATAATTCTAGACCCTGCAACTCTAATTCCCTGCTCTGCCCCTTCTCCTTGCAGGTGTCTGTTGCAAAAGGGTGAGTGCATGTGCTAATTATTAAGGATTTGATGGAAGTGTGGTATATGTATCATGCTGGTGCTCTTTGAGTTCCTGTTATACTAGTAGTCCTTTTTTAACTTGTCTATTTAATCAAATGAAACAGAATCCGCTATTTAATTTTCTTGCATCAAGAAATCGTTACTAGTTTCAGCCTCTTAAGTCGTGAAAAATTTCACTATCGTTACTCTGGTGAGTTAAAGTTACAGCATCACTCACTAATCATTAAATTTGTGTGCTTACTATTGTTCCAGATTGGTGATGGGATGGCTCAGATTCTCAGAAGGTGATAGAATATTCAACTGCCTAAACCACCCTGATACTGTAAGAAGGATAATGTCATATTTCATGAGCTGTTTCTCGACTGCAATTGATGGTTGACATTTTGTTTGCTGGCAGGCTCACTCTATTCCGGTACACGTTGAAGAAGTGAAAGGTGGGTTACATAGCAGGCTATTAAATCCCTCTTGGTCTCCTCATGAGTTGATATGCTGAGATAAATGCTCGTTTTTGTTTTGAATTTATTATAGACGCATTTTAAATGATGAAATTTGCAGACATTATATATAAAGACAAAGTAAAGCAGATATTTTCACATATCAAAATCTATTTTCCTTGTGTATTCATATGTTTGGTATATATCACAGAACTTAATAGTTATACACCATATTCTTACACATGTAACGGTGAGATTTTCTCACATGTCACTTATATGCTGTTCGGTTTCTGCTCACAGATATCATCAGTGTTGCAGACTACATACTAGTGGTGGAGAAAGAATCAGGTGAGGGCATTTCTTTTGCAAAACTTGTGGATTCAGCCAATTTGCTATTTGATAGTTGAAACTGATAAAACTGTTGTCTGTTTTCTACCATGCAGTGTTTCAACGATTAGCAAATGATTGTTTTTGCAAGACTAATCGCTGCATTGTCATCACGGTAAGCAATTCATCAGTTGAACATATCTACATTAATCAGCCATTAACTATGTTTTACCTACAGGGAAGAGGTTATCCTGATATTCCTACAAGAAGGTAAAGCTTCAATTAATTTGTATTTCATATTGTAATACACACCAAATGCAACATCACTCTTAGATGTGTTTTGTACTTGTGTCTATTTCTTAAGCAGGTTCCTGCGGCTACTCGTCGAAAATCTGCACTTGCCAGTCTACTGTTTGGTTGATTGTGATCCATATGGGTTTGACATCTTGACTACATACCGGTTTGGTTCATTGGTAATGTCTTTGGAGATGCTTTTTAGCTCATTATGTGGTTTTGATTCTAAACAAAGACAAGTAGCTATTTGTAGAAGTGGCAATTTCTTCTAATATCAATCAATGAAAGGTCGATTTGGGTTCTGCTATTTCTCAAACGGGTGAAATGTAAAAAAAAATTTGGGTAAAGGGTTTTAACCTACTAAATAGGGTGAAATGTAAACTTAAGCTAATTGTGGAACAGGTACGAATTGAAAGTCAACCATAGCCTATTTTTATGGCATACAATTTCCTAATTTTTGTTAGTTAAACCATCCGAGTTCTGATTGTTACTCAAATAAACTTGTTTTTGCTATCTCGATTAACAATTTACACTTCAACTGAGAAAAGTTAGATCATGTAAGACAGAACTGTTTGCGGGCAAACCAGTTTGACCCGACTGTTTTGACCCCTTACTTAACCTACACACTTTTGCCACTTCTACATATATGCACCATGGTGCCAGAATAATATGAAATCATTAAGCTAGTTACTGTTTTTCTTATTTCTTCTTCAAAACCATTGTATAAGATTCACATGTCAATAACTGCACCTGATGATACACTTTTCTCTATTCTTAACATATCCTTAAAGCAAATGGCATATGATGCAAAGATAATGAGACTTCCTGAGATACAATGGCTTGGAGTATTCCCTTCAGATGCTGAGAAATATAGTGTTCCACAACAGTGCCTTCTTCCTATGACGGATGAAGGTGTGATTCCGCATGCTTTACATGAAGTTCCTCTACATTAGGGGTTGTTTGGATTGCTTATAAAAACAGCTTATACTGTTACTTCCTTTTAAAATATAGCCATTTTCAATAAGCAGATGAATTTACTTATTCAGAACATTTCACTCGTAAATAATGTGATTAGCAGTTTCGATAACCAATTCCAAACACTCTCAAAGTTGTTCATCTATTACGTCAAAATGCAGGAATCATCTAGGTTTCTAGTAGTTTTTTATTTTTCGTTTTGAATTTATTTAAACTGATCTCTATCAGATAGGACTAAAACGGATGCAATCTTGAAGCGCTGTTATTTGCAAAGAGTAGTGCCAGAGTGGAGGTTGAAATAGTTCTTTATCTTTTAATTTTTCTTTCTCAACAATACTAGTAATAGTCCTTTTATAACCTACATCTTCTTCTAATTAGGTTCGAACTACAGTTGCTGCTGGAAAGTGGAGTCAAGTTTGAGATTGAAGCATTGTCTGTGCACTCACTTACCTTCTTGTCAAAAGAATATCTGCCATCCAAAATCCGAGGTATTTTATAGAACATCACAAACATTTACTCTTAAACTATTACTCTCTAAAGATCATTTTTGAGAACGAAATGCAGTCTATAATTGTAAGTGCCAACTACATAGGACTAAAGACATCATGTCCATTAAACTCAATCACATTAAACTGCAGCATATGGGATTATTGGGTGCAAGCTTTTGGAAAATACTTTTCAGAAACATCCCCTGCACATCCTAGATGGTTTTGGACAGTGTACTTTTGATACACTGGATCACTGTAGTAATAACTGCTGCCATTGTAGCTTCCATAACCATAAAAACCTACATTACCATCATAGCCTCTAACCATTAAAACCTACATTATAGCCTCCATAACTGTTAAAACCTACTTACCATTATAGCCTCCAGAACCTGGAGGTAGTTAATAGTCACCTGCTCGGCGTTGTTAGCTGAGGGGTTTGCGTTTGCATTATGACTATTTTATTGGAAAGGTAAGGACGACCGGTCAAAGATCGCCAGGAGTCCTTTTTAATCTGGAAAAAGGAATGAAAATAAAAACGGAGATCTAAGTTCATTGAAGTTCTTAATTCCTGTTGGAAGATTCAGTTAGGTCATTCATCCATTTGATGCTTGTCATATTAGGTCATTCAGATTTGATGCTCAAGCAGATGGTGAGCTGAGCCTAATAATTATGTTATCTTTCGCCAGGTACTGTTCTACCTATAGAAATCAGTAAATGCAAAGTGTGTGGGCCAGGTAATGGGGTAGAGTGGGTTAACCCGCAAGCACTTTTTCATCCATCTATAGTAATATTTAATAGTATATGATTACAAAAGCTATACTTACAATCAACTCCAACTTGATGAATAACACGATTAAGGAGGCTGTGCCTATTCAACCTGTTTCTTAGCTAATTATTGCTGTTTTATGCATTTGACACAATAGACATAAAACATAATCCAAATTGGCCCGTTAGATATATCATGTATGTTCATTATCTAATCTACCCTTATGCACACATAAATTTTAAACTATCAGTTCGGATTGGTCCTTGATAGGTTTTACCTAATGGATGGTCTGAAGGTGAATGTAACCGACGTGTTGGATTTCCATCAGCTTATTTAGAAAGACAAGATATTCAAAAAGGCACCTACGTACAGCATATCTGGAATAGCTTTATCTTTTTATACTATGTAGCCAGTATATTAGTTGTATATAAGTGCGCTTGTCTGCATATGTTCGAGTGATGAACATGGTCTTGTACATGTTTCTGAAAATTGTCACCTGTTTTTCTATATGATGTAATCGTATAAGTTTGTACAGTATGTTGAACTGATGAAGGTGAAGCTAAGTAGAATTGTAAAAACATGAAGAATTTAATACCAGGCAGAACTTCGGTGTTTTAAAACCCGGGTTGAACCGTGACCCGGTTGAGTAACCGGACGACGGTTTTGACCAAAAAACCGGTTGAACTGCCGCCGTGATCCGGTGGCTCAAGCGGGTCAATTCAAAAACCGGGTTTTAATAGGTCTGACTTCTGAGCAATATTTTAAGATCTTGCAGTGGACCAACTTGTTTGAATTGTGCACATGTATGAACCTTTCCAAGTTCCAACTATCAATCAAGGTGATCTTTATGAAAAGAAAATAACATTGATTTCAGCTTTAAGTATATTTAGAGTTAAGGTGTAAATCCAAGCCAAAAGCATACGATTCGTTTTCCGTTAAAACAAGAGTAAACTTGACATATGAAAACAATAAACAAATGGACTATTCAAACTTTTTAAGATACATGGTACTTTAAATTTGTCGAATCTTATTTTCATCAAGTTAGACGAATCTTATTTATTTTTCAAATCTTTTGAGTGTCAAATGTGTTGATATGACTACTTTGCATCCTTTTCAACTTCAAAATCACTTTAGAAGCCATGTTTAGTTAAAGTCGATTGTTATGCATCAAAATTTCATGTTTCTAATACACGACATTTTGCTACTCTTCCTTAAAAAGAAACAAAGCGACCATAAAGTTTTATACAAACCCTTAAAAAATATACACTTGACATTTTAACCCCTATAGAATCTCGATATCCCAGAGCTTCGTGGAAGACCCTTTTTGTTAGGAGCTATCAGACAGAGTTGAAATGGTGATGACGTCACCACATACTGTGTTTGTTTACGGGAGCTTGTTAGCTGACGACGTCGTTCAAGTACTCCTCAATCGCATACCTCGAACTACACCCGCGATCCTCAACGGCTAGTTAGTCTCCTCCCATATGTTTTTTTTCCATTCATATTTGCATACAAAGCCTTTAGCCATGTTCGAATTACTTACTGGTGAATATATTAAGTATCAACTGTGATTTTTTTAATTGGTAAAGTCATAGGTTTAGCATCAAAGGACGCGTTTATCCTGCGATTATACCGGTTGAAAACAAGAAAGTTACAGGGAGGGTATGTTCATCATTCATTTCATATGCGCGCTATTATCGCCATTCTTATCTGACATATCTCATTTTAGTAGTTTGCAAATGATACAAACAAATCAGATGTTTTGAAAACCGAACAACACTTACAGTATGGATGTTATGTGATCGCTATAACCTCTACTATATTGAGAAAGGTTTCGTGTGTGTTCACTATAACCACTACGAATATAATCTTCACTTTTAGTGTGTTTTCAATTTGGCCTATCTGGGAGATACCATTGAACATATGAGCAATCGCTTGCTAGAGAGTGGGCCTTTGGCAATTCCTCTTATGCGATGACCCAAAAGTAGGCAGTATTGGTGAGAGTTCTAGTAACCCGGTTCACTTCTAGATTTGCCTGAAAACTAATTACCCCACTATGACTTACAATATACTACCTCCGTCCTAGAAATAAGTGTCCACGTTTGACTTTTGAAGTCTTTTCTTTGCAACTTTGACCGTAATTATTATTGTGTGTATTACACAACACTCGATGCAATATGTATGAGTGAATAGAGTTTTAAATGTATTTTCGATTGATATAACTTTTATCAAGTATTGTATAACACAAACAAACATATTTGCGGTCAAAGTTGCGGAAAAAAGACTCAAAAAGTCAAAAGTGGACACTTATTTTGGGAGGGGGGTCTTCCATTTCAACTCTGTGTGATAGCTATCACACAGGTCTGTATACGTTCTGTAACCCTATACCTACTAAAAGACGGCCTCGACAATTGTGACTTAGTCTGATCATTGAGCAGACATGATAAAACTGCAGTGTATTCATGTCTGCACACCCAAATGCACACATATGAATCTGTACACAAGTTCATAAATAAATTTGATCTGATAAAAAGAATATAAAGCAGGTTCTATCTGGGCTTTCTGCCACGGAATTAGATATCTTGGACACATATGAAGCCAAAGAGTACGACAAGAGGACTGTTGATGTTTCTTTGTTGGTATGTCTATTCTCCAAGTATTAGTTTCGGTTCTTGTGTTTCTTTTAGCCATACACCACTCTTAGATTCATATGACTATAAAAAGATATCGCTTGAGATCAAAGTTTAGATCGCCCAGCTATGAGTATATATAGTTTCTAGAAATCATTCACGTTTTTTTTTGTTCAAGCATATCATGAGATAGCAATGATTGTATATGCAGGATACCTCTGAGGTCATACATGCTTATGCATATGTTTGGGGCAATAGTACCGATCCTGATTTATATGGAGACTGGGATTTCGAGGTAAGCTTGTTATAGCTGTACGAGTGAGCGCATACATCTATTGACTAAAAGAATATGATCTTTTTCTGAGACTCGAGTGCCATTTTGCTCTCTTTTCAGGACATACATATTTATACATATGTCTGACCCTGATGTTGGTTTTTGACAGGACTTTATAGAGTCAAAGCTGAAAGCTTATGTGGAAATGACCATGGACTTTGTCAAAGAACTGGAGGATGCCACATCTTGACTCCCTTGATTCTTCTTGTATTCAGGCCAGTTTAAGTCCATGACCACGTTACCCTTATGGCTCAGTGAGCCTTCAATTTATAGCATACTGTTAAAGATAAGCTTTACTTAAGCTGTAGGGGTCAAAGTGTAAACTTCACCAAACTTGAAGGGGCTAAATGGACTAAAGGTCAAAGATAAGGACGGAAGAGCAAGATTGAAGAAATGAGCTATATAACTCATCTCACCTAACTTTGGCTATTCAGTTTTTCAGTTTCTGTGTGTGTAAAAAGTGTGAGATTCGTTTTGAGTGATCTTGATCTTGTTTGATCAAAGTTTTATTGTTCTTTCTTTCTGATTGTAAAGATTGTGGCTATCTAAGCCTTTCATTGATATATACTCTAAAAGTGAGCCAAGAGGAGGTTGGCTGGGTTCACTTATACATCTGTGTTGTTGATTCTGGTTTGATTCATAAGTTTTTACATGGTATCAGAGCCTGGTTGCTCTGAATCGTGGTTATAAATCGTTTTTTTAAAAAGTTAGGGTTTTATTAATTTGGGGGTTTTGGTCTATATGTTTAGATCGTGACCTGAGTTTTATAAATCAACGATTTAATTGGTTAATCTGGTCTTCTTGGAAGATTAATTGATGTTTTATAAAATTAGGGTTTCAAATCGATTTGGGGTTTTTTGGTAATAATTGATTCTGATCTAATTGGAGACTTGTGGGATTGTATCTTGGGTTTAATTTTGGTTTTTTGTAAACTATATTGAAAAACCCTAAAATCTGAAATTAGGGTTTTTTTTCAATCTTGGTAAGAAATTGTTATTTTTATAATTTGTGTTATCTAACTTGCAGGTTTCTTGGTTTTTCCGCTGCGATTGTTGATAGATCATCTTGATCTATTGTGTTGTTGGTTGATTGGGTTCTCTGGATTGTCTTAATCCAAGCGTTCTTGCTTGGTTTTGCTGCGCGTGCTACGTAACACCTCTCTCACTCTCTTATAGTTTTAGGTTTTTTGTTTTTTTAGAGGGGTTTTTAGGTGTCGATGGGATTAGATAGCTACTGGTGTTGATTGATTGAGATTTGTTATGGTAGTTGACTGTTACTTGTAGAGGAGATACAAGGAGTTGTTGTTTTATTATTTTGCTGTTTTTGTTTGTTTTTTAGACCACAATCAGGTCTCTGCTCTTGACCTACCACCTTGTGAGTGGTTTTGGAAGTCTGAGAACTATTTTTTGGCTTGATTGTGTGATCTTGTTGTTTAGTTTCTTGTTGCTTTTAATATGTCTGGTTCTGATACACCCAAGGGTGATGGACCTAAGGGTAGTGGTGTTAAGAATGAGGCTGTTAAATTTGACTTATATGATCCACTTTATTTGCATCCACAAGACATTGGATCTCAGTTAATTACCTTCAAACTTGAAGGAACTAAGAACTATAAGGTCTGGGCTGCAGCTGTTCAACTTGCTTTACAAACTAGAAATAAATTGGGTTTCATAAATGGGAAGTGTGTTCAAGATACTAGTGATGGTCCTGCTAGGGACCAATGGGATAGGTGTAATGATGTGGTTCTTTCTTGGTTGCTTGGTTGTGTTTCACCAGACTTGTATAAAGGGCAAATTTTTTCAAAATATGCACAAGATGTTTGGGATGAGTTAGAAGAAACTTATAATAAACAAGATGGGTCTGTCATATACAATCTTCATCATAAAATATACACTTTAACACAGTCTGGTATGACCTTGTCTGAATATTATCATGAATGTAATCTTTTGTGGAGACAATTTGATGCTTTAGTTGATTTACCTGAATGTACTTGTGATGGGTCAAAAGATCTTAAGGATCATAATCAACTTCTTAGGTTGATGCAGTTCCTGATAGGTCTTGATGATGACTTTAGTGTAGTTAGAAGTCAGATTTTAACATCAGATCCTATCCCTGATGTAAAGTCTGCTTTTGCTACTTTGTCTAGAGATGAGTCACAAAGGTCTGGTAAGTCTAGTAAGTCTGGTCCTGCAGCTTTTGCTGCTAAGTTTGGTAACAATAGAAACAACAATGGATGGAATTCTAATAGAAATAATAACAATTCTGGTAGGTCTATCAATGGTAATAATAACAACTGGAATAATTCTAGTAGTGACAATACTAGAAGAAATGTCAGAAACAATAATCTTGTTTGCAAAAATTGTAATATGACTGGACATACTATTGAAATGTGTTTTGAATTAATTGGGTATCCTGCTGGTTTTAAAAGGAATAATGTTAATAATGTTCAAGGATCTGATGTGAAAAAAGATGATCAGAGTAAGAGTAGTTCTCATACTCTTACTCAAGATCAGTATGAGAGATTAGTGTCTTTGTTAAGTGGTACAGGTAATGCTAGCAAGGTGTCTGCTAGTGTTGCATGTATTTTTAAAATTAATAATTGCAAGATTAGTTTCTTTTCTTGTAGATTTTTTAATTACAACACCAATATTAGTACATATAGTACATATATTGGTTGGATTGTGGACTCTGGAGCTAGTCAACATATTACATTTTCTGAAAAACATTTGTTTGATATTTTAGATGTGTCACAGTTAAACATAATTGTAGCTCATCCTAATGGAACTGTTGAACATGTTAAAAAACTTGGAAGTTATAAAATAAATGATAATTTGATTGCTAAAGATGTGTTGGTAGTTCCAGGTTACAATGTGAGTCTTTTGTCTGTGCATAAGTTGTCAAAAGAAAACTCTGTCTTAGTTACTTTTGATGATTCTAAGTGTTTAATTCAGGATTCAACACAAAAGTCCCTGATGGGGACTGGTAGTCAAAAAGATGGTCTTTATTATCTTGATGAAGGTAAGAATTTGTATAATAGCAAGGTTAAAAGTTGTAATGTGTCTAATTCATTGTGACATAATAGACTTGGTCATCCTGGTGATCAAGTTCTTGTGGTCTTAAAAGATAAACTTGATGGGATTAAAAGTGTTAGTTCTGGTCCTTGTGAAGTTTGTCATAAAGCTAAACAGATAAGAGAGTCATTTAGTTTAAGTGAACATAAAAGTAATAAAGTTGGTGAGCTTGTTCATTTAGATGTGTGGGGACCTTATAATGTTGTCAGTAAAGAAGGTTTTAGATACTTTCTTACTGTTGTTGATGATTTCTCAAGGGCTGTGTGGGTGTTTTTGATGAAAAATAAATCTAAAGTATTTGATAATGTGAAAGAATTTACTGAGTTAATTAGAAATCAGTTTGATAAATGTGTTAAGATTTTTAGAAGTGATAATGGAACTGAGTTTGTAAATAAGAGATTTGAAAGTTTTGTTAAAGAAAAAGGAATTTTTCATCAAACTACATGTGCTTATACACCTCAACAGAATAGGATAGCTGAGAGAAAACATAGACATTTACTTAATACTGCTAGAGCCCTCATGTTTCAGGGGGGGGGTTACCTTTGAACATGTGGACTGAATCTATTCTAACTGCTACTTATTTGATTAACAGGTTACCATCTTCTGTGTTATTGTAGGAGTCCTTATGAGCTTGTGTATAATATAAAACCTAAGTTCCTCCATTTAAGGGTGTTTGGCTATTTGTGTTTTGTTAATATTTTAAATGAAAATGATAAGTTTGGCTCCAGGTCTGATAAATGTGTTTTAGTTGGTTATGCTTTTGATAAGAAAGGGTATAAAGTGTTTAATCTGGATAAAAAGAGATTTCAGTTTTCAAGAGATATAAAGTTTTATGAGACTGTTTTTCCATTTAAAAATGAGTCTTTGACTAAAGATTTTGTTTTTAGTGAATCTGGAGTAAATGATTTAAACTTTTTTGACAGTCAAAGTCCTAATGAGCCCTATGATGGAGGGGGAGTTAGTGTAAGTGATAGTGTAAATATTACACCTAGAAAAGATACTCTTAGTCCTAATGACAGCACTGTAGAAGATATAGTTAGAAACAAGAATGTTGTACATACTGAAGGAACAGATATGAAATTTAACTCAGATAGTACTTTTGCTTCTAATGAAAATTCTTCTAGTAGGAGGGTCAATGAAGGAAGTGAGTGTGCAACAGAACCTAGTTGTTCTGAGGGTACACAGAGTACTTTAGATGATGAATCATATGATTCTGAGGGTGAAGGACTAGAGTCTTTTGGTAATATTTTTGGTTGGTCACCAGAACCAGCAGCTGAACATACTGTTAGGAGGAAAAGTAGGAAGAGTAATTTTCCTAATAATAAATATAAAGATTTTGTGTTGAACAAAGATGTTAAGTACAATATTAACAAGGTTGTAGGTTATACTAATTTGAGTTATGATAATTTTGTTTTTTCTACTAGTCTTAACAAAATTCATGAACCTACTTCATATAATGAAGCCATTCTTGATAGTAGATGGGTTGATGCTATGAATCTTGAAATGAAAGCATTATATAGAAACAATACTTGGGTAATTGTAGATTTACCTGAAGGGAGAAAAGCTATTGATTGTAAATGGGTTTGGAAAGTTAAATACAAATCTAATGGTAAAGTTGAAAGATTTAAAGCTAGACTTGTAGCTAAAGGTTTTAACCAAAGAAAAGGCATAGATTATGAAGAAACTTTTTCACCTGTGGTTAAAATAGTTACTGTCAGATGTGTGTTAAGTCTAGCTGTTTGTAATAATTGGTCTATTTTTCAGCTTGATGTGAATAATGCTTTCCTATATGGTGATCTAGAAGAGGATGTGTATATGAAAGTGCCAGAAGGATATTGTGATGAAAACAGTAACAAAGTATGCAAACTTGTTAAATATTTATATGGACTAAAACAAGCCCCTAGAAAATGGAATGAAAAATTGGTTTCAGTTTTACTTGAACATGGGTTTGTTCAAAGTAAGAATGATTTCTCTTTGTTTGTTAAGAATCATAATGGGAAGATGCTTGTTCTTTTAGTCTATGTTGATGACATTATTGTTACTGGAAATGATTTAGATGAAGTCAATAATTTCAAGAAATTTTTAAGCTCTAAATTTCTTATTAAGGATTTAGGTAAGCTGAAATATTTTCTAGGAATTGAAGTGGTTGATATTGAAAATGGCATTTGTCTTACTCAAAGGAAATATTGCACTGAATTATTAACTGAGTTTGGAATGCTAGGTTGCAAACCTTGTAGCACATCTATTGAAGTTAATCCTTCAGATAAAAAACTTAATGCAAAATTTGGTGATGATGAGCCATTGAAAGAAATTTCTGTATATCAAAAGTTGGTAGGCAAATTAATCTATCTTACTATGACTAGACCAGATTTGTCTTATGTTGTTCACTGTCTCAGTCAGGTTATGCATAAACCTATGAAGTCTCATCTAAGATTGGCATTTAGAGTGTTAAGGTACTTAAAAAATGAACCTGGGCTAGGCATAACATTCAAAAAGTGTGATAGTCAGAATTTAACTGTGTTTGTTGATTCTGACTGGGCTAAGTGCAAAGTTACTAGAAGGTCTTTAACTGGATTTTGTGTTTACTTGGGAACTAATCTAGTTTCATGGAAAAGTAAAAAACAAAATGTGGTGTCAAGATCTTCTACTGAAGCTGAATATAGAGCCATGTGTAGTGTTTGCTGTGAGGCTATGTGGATTGCCAAAATTCTTACTGATCTGAACAAGGAGGCTTTCTTGCCTATAGAGATGCATTGTGACAATAGTTCAGCTATTCAGATACTAACAATCCTGTACATCATGAAAGAAGCAAACACTTTGAAATTGACATATACTTTTTAAGAGAAAAAATTTCAGCTGGGTTTATTAAACCTGTCAAGGTTAAATCTGAGGATAATACAGCTGATGTTTTTACTAAAGGATTACTAATCACAGAACATAAAAAGTTTTGTGCAAAGCTTGGTTTGCTTAATGTGTTTCAGGTGTAAAACTTATGGGGGAGAGTGTTAAAGATAAGCTTTACTTAAGCTGTAGGGGTCAAAGTGTAAACTTCACCAAACTTGAAGGGGCTAAATGGACTAAAGGTCAAAGATAAGGACGGAAGAGTAAGATTGAAGAAATTAGCTATATAACTCATCTCACCTAACTTTGGCTATTCAGTTTCTATGTGTGTAAAAAGTGTGAGATTCGTTTTGAGTGATCTTGATCTTGTTTGATCAAAGTTTTATTGTTCTTTCTTTCTGATTGTAAAGATTGTGGCTATCTAAGCCTTTCATTGATATATACTCTAAAAGTGAGCCAAGGAAGGTTGGCTGGGTTCACTTATATATCTGTGTTGTTGATTCTGGTTTGATTCATAAGTTTTTACACATACATTGAACACACATGACACATGTAAACTCTTCTACCATGGAGTATATTTTTAACAGGTATCTACTGAGATTTCAGTCTTCTTGTATTCGGGCCAGTTTAAGTCCCCGACCACGTTACCCTTATGGCTCAGTGAGCCTACAATTTATAGAATACATAGTTCTACTATACATACCCCCCCTACCCCACCAAAAAGTACCAAAAAAGTACTTAAAATTCTATTTGTCCCCTTTCTGCTTCAGTCAGACACAGTTTTTATCAGTTTCTGTTCCGCGTTTTTTGTCTGTTTTATATTTTTAAGTCACAAAAACTTATTATTTTTTTCCGCATTTTCAGTTTCACAGTTTTACAACAAATACAAAATTATAAAAATTAAAAAAAAACAAAAAAAATAAAAAAAAAAGAAAAGTTAAGGGGGGTATGGATTGTAAAAAAGGGGGGGTCTTAATAACCTTGCCCAATATGCATTCATAGTACATTGTGTGTTCTACTTTATGCTTACTTAATAGATATTCATAGTACATGTTAACTCTTTTACCATCTGTAGGTAAAATATTACCCTATCTATATCCAACTAGTTCATCAGCTTTTGACAATAAGCTAATTCTTGCAAGAAATGTAAACTATGATACAAGCCGTATGTAAAATAAAAACAGCTATCTCCACAGGTTAGAACCATACACTAATGCATATATTACAGTATCGATCTGTATCCAACTAGAACATCATGATGTTTAGCGCTGTGCTCAAAAAATGATCAACATCAGCTGTCTGCAACATGGTTGAATATTGGTAATTCTAAGTGGTAATTCTAAATTACATGATCATTAGAGTTATACAACAGCAATAATCTAAAATTACATCTGTATACAATAATTTCACTGTATGATACACACGACTCAGCTACACCAAACATCACTATGCAAACTGATCACAAAATACCAACTTCCCACCTTTCTCGCACAGCCCTTGTTCACGAACTGAATCAACAACCTTCCCATAACTATACCTTAACGGCATCTTCCCAAACACCCTATGAAACTCTCTAATACACTCGCCTCTCCTCTTCCTATGATCCTTCTTCCTACTACTCAACCCGACCGCCCCAATCACTCCCCCGCCCGCACCCCCACCGTCATTCCTCGCGTCACCCCAATCCCTCACCCTATTCCCCCCAACCAAAACCGGTCCCACATTCGTCTCATTCGCCACAACAAAATTCATCAACACATCCTCACAATTCCTCATCTCATCCACAATCGCCCGCGCTTTCGCCATTTTATCCCCCCCTTCGCAGCTATACTTATACAAATACTCCGTACTCATCAACATAAACTTAGTCAGCAAAATCGAGTATCGGTCAGGATGAACGGTGTAGATCCATCCACGTGTCATTAAATCAAATTCATGAGACCTAACAAACAATCCCGCCAATCTCTCCTCATTATTTAACCACACTTTAAACGTGAACTCGATAGTTTTCAAATCAATTTCAACGTCGTCGTCACATATAACAACAGCGCGTGTGGTGATCCACGCGCGTGGTAAGAACCTTGCGTTGAGACTGTCCGAAACTTGACGAACGACGGTGATCGGCGCGTGAAAGCGCGTGAGGTTGTTTGAAAGGTCAGCAAGTGTTTGGGTATGTGTGTTAGGGTTTCCCCATAGTATAACCACCGCAGCGGCTGACGGTGAGGAGGAGTATATTCCGGCGATGGTTGTTAGCGACGGAATGCGTGATTCCGAGTAGCCGTTGATTAGGACTGTGAATTGGTCTGATCTGAGGGAGCTTAGGGACGGTAATTTGTGACGGTTGCAGTAATTGTTGTCGGTAAATAATCGTGATTTAGCGACGGTAATAAAGGTGAAAATGAGTATTATTAGTTTTGTTTTTTGCATTTTTTTTTAATTTGTGAAAATGACGGTGGAAATGAAGTTATTTATGTTATGGAGTAAATCGCGGGAATGGTCCATGTGGTTTGGTCAATCATACAAGTAGTTCTTGTCAAGGTTACGAAGATTTCGATCCTGATTTTGCAATCTTACGATTTTACGATACTTCAAAGTAAAAACGATCCAGATCTTACGTAGGATTTTTTCATGCTTAAAATCTTATAACATCCCGATCTTGCTCATAGGATCCTAGGATCTACTACGATCCAATCTTACTTTTCTCAAACGACAAACAAAAATTTACAAATTTATATGTTATATTTTGTATAATGTAAAAAACAACGTATAAATCTTCTTATATATTTTATAATTATAATTTAGGACCACTTTTTTTTATGAAATATTCATATAATTTTGTGTTTACTAAGTATATTAATTTTTAAAGTTGTAAAATATTGCAAACATTATTACGAAAATTACATTATAGTAAGATCTTACGATTCGATCCTACTTTATGATCTCGATCTTACAAAGACAAAAACGATCTTAGGTAAGATCCCGATCTTGAAAACCTTGGTTCTTGTAACTTTCCCCGTTTTGTAAAACATTCTTTAGAAAGTCAACATTTATTAAAGGAACCAAAACATATAGCACTTCCGTCCTAAAATTATAGTTTATATTTTTTTATTGTCTCAAATTAATTGTGCATTTTTTAAAATAGATAAAAAAATTAGATTTAGGTTAAAATATTACCCTCACTTGTATTTATAATTACAATCTTTAATGAAATTTGAAATTAATTAACTAATGGTAAAACTATTTTTATACAAAAAAGCAAAAGGTATGTGGGTTATGGTTTACTACCTCCGTCCCATATTAAATATTCACATTTGACTTTTTTAGTCTTTCTTTTCTAACTTTAACCGTAAATAACATTTTTTGTGTTATATAATATTTGATAAAAATTATATCAATGAAAAATACGTTTAAAACACAATTCATTTATATTTTTTACATGAAGTATTTAAAGTTGACAAAAAAATATTTAAATTCAAAGTTGACAAAAAAAGACTTTAAAAAGTCAAAGTAAACATTTAATATAAGACGAAGGAAGTAGTATCTACTAAACACCGATGCACAAAATCATTGATTAATAAAAAGAATAGAGAGTCCATACAGTAACAGTAAACTACTAGATATTAGGCTGGTGGAAGTGGCAACAAAGTCACTCACCGCCACCTCAGCGCCACCTCAGCTTTTTAACAAACTCACCCAAACTCACCCGCAAGGATAATGACACTCACCCAAACTCACTCACACTCACTTTTCATACCTATTTTTTTTATTATTTAAATACACTCCACTCACAAAAAACACCTAAAATTAAACCTAACCTAAAAAATAAAAAACATTTGGACCCACATGTATAAAACTCGCTGGAGTGAGTTTGGCTATGTTTTTTTGTTGCCTAAAAACGAATCGCGCGCAGCTTTGGTTGGGTGGGGTGAGGGCTGCGCGTAACTTTGGCCAACTCGCGAGTGGCTTAACTGCCACACCCACCAGCCTTACTACTATAATTTCTTTTCTTACACAAAAATTTACTCCATTTACATCTCTCTCACACACCTATTTTTAGGATCAAACATATACATAGTAAACATAAAACCACCACCACCTTGCACTACAAAATAATATGTCAAAAACCCACATCTTTATCTATCTTCTACATTTTTTATCATTGCAACCAACAGAAACATCTTCAGCCTACACTGTCATTACCGGCTGTCGCCGGCGATAAGTGTGGTTTGACGCGTGACAGCGCTGCTTCAGAAGGCGGGGTTTTGGATCTTGTATTATGGCGGTGAAGCGATCTACGGTTGTAGTAGAAGTGTTTGTCCAAAGGTGTAGCGACCGGAGGGATGGTGGTCGAATATATAAATGGTGTTTAGTTTATGTGGTTGACCAGCTGTGATGCTAATGCATGTATACTTTGGTTGGTCGGAGATGGTGAAAATGTATTTAACATCCATGTTTTCATTCTTAATAAGTGGGTGGTCGACGGTTCTGAGAGAAAAAGAGTGTATCGTAGGGAGAGAAACCGAAATAATATTAAAAATAAAAATAAATACCCGTTCAAGTATATAAAGCTGCAAAATACAAAAAGGTAAAAGTTAAATAGTGTAAGAACAAGTCAAACGGTGTGAGAACCATAAGAGCACACGGTGTGATTGAGTCGTGAAGCTCAAGCCGTAGGTAAAAAAGGTTTCACGTTACCATTTTTTCTCATAACATCAAAACTCCTCATAACCCCACAACCCCTCCCTGGTTAACACCAACTTTTCTCGTGTTATCGTGACTCCACCATTTTTTTTAATTCAACAATTAATTAACTAAAACTTAATTTTTTATTAATAAAAATAAAAATACAATTACTAAAAAGAAAATTACAAGAAGAAAAAAACACGAAATAAAAAAAACTTAAAAAATACAACTTAAAAATTAAAATATTTTGCGCGCGCCTCGTCTTTAAGCTTTTTGATTCTCGCCACCTATTGTGCACTCAATCCGGTAGTGTCGAACAGAAGGATATGCCATTCTTCGTTCCTTTTTTGAAGCTCAACCACTTCTAGTCTTGCCGCCAACTCTCGTTCCAATCGTTCCTTTTTCGCATCACGATCCAATAACATTTGTTGTTGTAGCAATTCGACCAATTGTTCTTTTTGAGACCTCGAAGTGGCGGGTAAGCTTAAGGAGCGTTGAACCTTGGTCTTTCTTGGAACACCGGATGGACGAGGGATCCCATCATCATTGAAAAGATCCGGATCTAGATCGGCTATCTTCCCTCGGGCACGGCGTGTTCGAGTTGAATCGGGATTTTTTCATTTATACTTGTCTTTCAAAACAAGCCAAGCACTTTTGTGTGGAAACTCCTTGTTCCCGTTTTCATGTGGATACAAACTCGTCACACGAGTCATCAAATTGTCTTCATTTTTGCCACTCAAAAGTTTGGTGTTTTCATAAAATGAATTAAACTTGTGAACCTCGCGGTTCAAAGTCGACCACTTCCTGGTTAACATATTTTTGTTCCGAGCTTTAAGACCCTCATCCTTAAGCTGATCGTTATACAAATCAAGAATTTGGTACCAAAACGTATCGTGTGGTTGATCGGTCCCTACCTTCGGGTCTTCAGATACTTCAATCCAACACGCGGCCAAAATTTCTTCTTCACGTTGGGTCCAAAAAGAACGGTCCGACTTCGGGGGTGGTGGTGGGTCTTTCTTCGGGTTTCGCTTAAGGACACTTTTCTTTCTCTCATTTTTCTTCGATGGACCCGCGGGTTGTTCTTCGGGCTCATCGGGCGCATCGGTCTCTTGAGGTTCTTGTGACGAGTGTTGAGGAAAGTTTTGGAAATTTTATTGTTGTGATTGTTGGAAGATTTGCGATTATTGAGATTGTTGGAAGCATAAATTGAATGCCTCGGGTGTACAATTAACAAACAGGTCTTGTTGTGGGAAGTTAAAAGGATTTGGTAGTTGATTATAGTTGGCGAATGAAGAAAATTGGTTAGTTCTTGAAGTGCTAGATGTTGTGGATGAGGGAGTATTCGGGTTAGACGAAGTAGACGAATTTGGTAGTTGAGTAGTCGGGATTTGATTTTGAGGATCAGATAAAAAATTGTTTATCCATTGATTCGGGTATTGGTTTCGATTTTGACTCATGGTGAATAGAAAAATATAGAAATTAGAGATAATGAACTATAGGATAATGTATAATTTTTTGGTACTTTTTAAGGGGATTTATAGTGAAAAAAGGGTAAAAGTGGGTTTTTTAAATCCCAGCGGTCAAAAAACACTAAAAAAATAGCCATTGGCTCAACGGTTACTTTTTCAAAAAGTATTTTTTTTAAAGTTAAAAAAATAGTGGTAAGACGCAAGCCACGGTGTGGTTGGCTGCGTCATGGCCTCGCGCCAACAACATTAACGTCGGTTGGCCACTGGCAGCCCAAAACCCATAATGCCGTCTACGATACGGTCGGCGGCGCCATGGCATCGCGCTATGGTGGCCAGCCAGCCCATGAATTACCGTACCGTGTGCTCTAAGACTTAAAGTAAAAAAATGTAATTATGATGTTTTTTTAAAATTAAAATGAGAAATAATTTTAAATCGAAAGAAGTAATTAATAACTGGTTTTTACTAGTTGAAAGTTCGTTTTCTCGGAATCTTCTCGAATTGATTTCCGGTTAATGTACGACTCAGTTGTTCTTGGTGAAAATAATATTTTTGGTTTTGGTAAAATAAATGTGCAAGATGTAAAACCCGTATTTAAAAGTCCAATATTAAATAAGCAGTTTTATTTCATTATAAACTATTCACATATTCTTCAAGAAAATAATTGTTAAGTTCAAAAGTATTACGAAAGATAATTACGTTTCACAAAATTAAAACACGAGAAATATAAATACGCTTACTTAATAATTTACTAGTGTCGAAAATTAATCGAGAACTTATAAATATAAAGGGTGGCAGTTTAATCTATTAAACAAAAAAGGAGAATGGGCTTTTAGGCCCGGCCCTAACCAAAGAAAAAAAAAACGGGGATAACCCCCTCATTTGTCAAGTCAGAATAAAACAAAACAAGGAAAAAAATAGGGTTTATCAGTTTTTGTATGTGCCGCCAGTTGGGAACCCAAAAACAGGGAGGATCTCAATTTCTATTCTTCAGGAAATTTCGTTTGTATTCATTGTTAATCCCGAATCTAGAAAAAAAAGGTAAATCACTCCTCATTCTTTCTTTAATTCGCGAGATAAAAAGATAAGAACACGCGGGGTCCTTTTGTAATCACGAATTAGTTATCAAGAGGGAGTGTCGGGTTATGTTGGTTACAGGAAAACCGAGAGTCAAAGACTCTCGGTGTGCTGCTGTTCGACCCAACCGAGACCGCAGCAAGGTCTCGGTGGTGGGGGTGTTGTCGTTTGTACAGCCACAGCAAGCTGAGTGACCATCAGGGTGTGTTGGTTGGCAGCCGGGGGTGAGGGAAACAAAAACAGGGTGCGTTTGGGATTACCAGGCGATAAGGGGGCGTTTGGGCCTGCCAGAAATGAAGGCAGTGGGAACCACTGCATAAGCAGTGGGAACCACTGCACAGGCAGTGGGAACGTAGGGTTACGGCAGTGGGAAAAACAAACAGAAAGATGGAGGATTTGTTTTAAGATTAGCGACAGTTTTCTGTGACACTTTTTCTGTCACAGAATGGCGTTTTAGACAGTTTTTTTTAAACAGCAGCTTTAGCGACACTTTTAGTGACTCAGATTCTGTCGCAAATTCAAATAGACAGATTTTGTATATCATAGTTGTTGATTTGTTTAGTGCGACCGAGATGGGGTATCTCGGTAGGCTCGGGACATTATTATAATAAATAATATGAATATTTTTTTATATTATACCTTTTTATACTAATCGTTTTATAAATGTTTAAAATATATGTTAAATGTATTAAATTAAAAATAGACCTTTAATATTTTAAAAGGGTATAAATTTTATTAAATAAATTAAATTATTTTGGGTACTTCCTAATTTTAGAAACTTTCTATTTTAGCGGGATACTTAATATAGTATTACTATAGCGTCAGAGATACGCTTGTACCATAACTAATAGTAGAACGATAATACATTAAAATGAATTATTATAAGATCAGATTTATCAGTTAATATATGTACAGAATTTCAGAAATTAAATAAATAAGAAGCCAATAAGATCAGTAAAATTCCATAAACGAATATCAGTTAACTTATTCGCGTCCTTTATTCTTGTAGCACGCGTGAAGCCCGAGTAGTATTCGTTCAGTCTTCCATTCAGTCAGTTACTGGACACGAGGTACGGATTTTCCGTCCTTTCAGTAAGGACTTCCTTTCTATGCATGATTAGGATTCCCCGTCTGCAGCCAAATGTTTTCCCCAGTATATGTTTAAACTTATCAGTAATCATGTTAAGAATTAAATAAATTGCCTGAGCATTATATACAAACATGATTAGTTTATGTACTAGTTACGGAGGTACCGTAACCACGACACTAGAGGCACCGGTGTCGTGACTCACATGCAGGAGAGTGATATCCTGCATCGTCCCACTCAGCTCAGCTTGGCCATTTTATCAGTATTATTAGTGGGGCGTATGGATGCATCCTAGGCTACAGTTTATAGTTTAGCAGGTGAATGTGGTGTGTGCTCTACATCCTTCACATTGGAGCTGATCCCTCCACCCAGCACAGTTATTTAGAGGTCACCCCTCTACAGCATGACGAGGTCACCCCTCCAGTTATTCATGCAACGTTGTTACATCACATGACCTATATAAGCTCTGGCAATTAAAATACAGTAAATGCATGTTTTCAGATTTAACAGATAACAGTTCAGCTTTATTATTTATAAATCAGCCTTTACAAATTATACACAGATTTCCGCTGCAACTTTACTTATCAGTCTTACAGCTTCAGTATTTTATCATCTGTTTCATTTTAGTAATTTCTTATCATGCTTTATATCCGTTCACTGAGCGTTAAGCTCAGCCGTAGTTCCTTTCATGTTCTAACGGCAGGTACACCAGGACGCTTTTAGGATTCTAAGAGCACGTGCATTTGAGATGGAAGCTATCCAGACTTCTTATTTTATGCACTTACATTGTTCTGCTTATTTGGACATTGTTTAGTCCTTTCTTTTAGTATTTTATTTTTCATGTTTTGAGCAAAGGTTGGATTACCGATGTTTGATTCCGGTATATCCGTTATGGTCATTTAATGTTTTAGTACATTTACCTTATGCTTTGATGACACGCCATAAATACACGTAACGGTCCACTTATCCAAGTGGGGTGTTACAATTATGGTATCAGAGCCTGGTTCGACCTGTAGGCTCTAAAACTTGACCTGTGACTAGTGGGTAGTCACCAGGAACTTCCCAGATTTTGGCGTTGTTATCTTTCATGTTTCTCATGGATTATTCAGTCAGTTTTCTTCATTTATCAGTCAGTTTTCTTAAAGTTTTGACTAAGCAAAAGGTTGGTACATAACTAGCCATACTTAGTTGCATGTGCTTTTTAGCGAATTATCGTTTTGGCGAACTGACCATAGGCGTTCACCCTTGCCGTTCGGATTTTTTGTATAGATGAACTGATCATGGGCGCTTATCCTTACTCATGTCAGATTCATGTTTTCAGTCCAATATTACGTGGTGAACCAGCCCATATACGTTCACCAATGTTCAGATCAAATTTCATGATTTTCAGTCGAATGTTGTTTTGTGAACCGATCCATAGTTGTTCACATTTGTCATATCATGACATTCTATAAATTTTGACAAGTATGGATTAGACTACAGCCATCCATATTTAATATCAGATTACAAATTTCTATACATGACAGTTCTCAGAAAATTTTGACCAGTATGGATCGAACCATAATAGCCCATACTTAGTCTCATGTCTTCTTCTTGAATTCCGTGGATTGAACCATAGCAGTCCACATCAGTTAATATTACACCTCAATTGATTTAATTTTTTTATGTTCTCTGTAACAGTCAAATTTTCATACCCTCACGTTGATGTCATCTACATGATGATTCAGTTTCATGTCTCATTACGAGGATTATGCTTTCAGCAAAGTAATGATGTTTTCATGTTAAGATACGCAAGAACTTCAGTAAAATCCGTTTTCATGATAAATCATGACTGACCTTCATTAATCATGCTTCATGCTGAACACTGTTGGGACTTCGATTATGTCATACTTTTCAGCCTCAAAACAACCAGCAGTAAGTCGACGCAGGAATGGTCAGCCTATCATGTTATTTATTTCAGATCATTTTACTACCGTTTAAATCAATTTATTTCCTTGATCATGTTAGGCAAGCGACACCAATATCGATCATCCCATAAATTTCCACCAGCTCCATGTACAGTAGTTCACGTGTACTCCACGTACAGTGTCTCAGATTTGCTCCATGTGCAGTATTCATTTTGTACTTCATGTACAATAGCCAGGTGTACTCCAGGTACCCTACTCCATGGACATTACTAACAGATCCTCAATCATCTCAGGCGTTTCCACTTGTCGATATTTTACCAGTTGCTGATGCTGCTCGTGAGTTGAAGATTTTGCTAGGTACTGATGCCGCAAACACTTTGAAGACCTCACAAATGCGGATGCTGCTGAACTTTGGAGATTCTGATGTTGATGCCGTTTATACTATGAAGACTGCGGAACGAGGACGAAAACTATAAATTTGACATTTCTGACAAGAATATATTCAACCATCAGACACTACCATTCTATTTTATACTTTTACTTTCTCAGCTAGATGTCACACTTCACTCAGCTAACCGTTAATTCAGAAGAGTGCGAACCGGAACCTAGCCGGCCACTCAGCAGAATAGTTACATGAATCACGGTCATGATAACGATCGTCAGGAAACTGACAGACAAAGTAGTAGTGACAACCATCATATTTATAATTAAATCAGTCAGTAACCATCGGAACTCCGGCACGGACATGACCAGGAATACAAGAGGTCAGTAGTCTAACCGGTCCGCCAATCCTAGCAGTTACCGAAAATCCTTCAGTCTTGTTTAGATTCATCTACTAAAACACGTGCCAAGACATCAGTCAAGACATAGGTCTCAAGTATCGTTTCAGAAGACACTAGAACACCAGTCATTATACACGTCATACGAATATCTTCTCATAGTACGAGTCAGAACTCCTAACTCTAGTATGTTTCCAAGCGAGACCCACAATAATTCACGGTACCCTTCAGAAAGGGGTATACCCGTTCTATTATGCCACACATGAATCAAATCTTTTAAAAATTCAGCCACCACCACTAGAAAATTTATCAGATTAAACAAACAGTATTCACTCTGTGAGCTTACAGACAAACACATTCAGTAAAAAGTCACCATGTTTACTTCATGTGTTCCTATGTCAGCTTTATCTCAAATCAGGTAGTTACCTGCCTCTCAGCCATAAGGACTCAACAGTGTCACCATATTTATTAAAGTCTTATTTGGTGTTAACGACGAGATCCGTCTTACTAAATCCACAAATATATACATTATATATTTCTGCCAGAAAAATCAGTACAAGTTGTTTCTTCCTTACATGCGCGTGACTTATCAGTCCATAGCTACGAAGATTTTCTAGCTACCAATTATAAATTCACTTCGGAAATTTCTTAAATTCATGACGAACAGATTATTCCAGAGTTCCCAGACGTAATTTCAGGAAGTTTTTCAAGAAATTCCTTCCTAAACCACGAGACAGAATTTAACATCAAGCTTGTCTCAAGAACAGAACCTGTTTTCAAAACTCTTTATTCCAGGGCTTCAGCTAAGTTAAAAGAGTTGCAACAATTGCTGCAAGAGTTACCGAAACGAGGCTTTATTCAACCTAGCACACCCTCAGAAGGTGCACCGTGTTATGCCTATCAAAAAGAAGGTCGGTAACATGAGATCATGTATCGACCACAAAATTTTTACCAGATCAACATTCTTAATCAATGTTCATTCCATAAATAGCAGGTTTATCTGACCTGCTACGATATCTTAAATATTTTCCAGAACAAATTTCTGATCATGCTACCATCGATGGTGAGAGGGAAAATATGATGTTTTCCAGACTGCTGTTGCACATATTATAGTCTCTCTAAAGATTTCGATTTTATACTTCTGAACTCCCTAATACTCCATCTATAGTATGAGATTTATGAATAAAATTTCTTTTCATGAGTTCTCAGACAAAATCGTCAGTATACTCGTTTATAACATCCTGAATTGCTAAACTCTAGAAAAGAACATGAGAAGTAGCTTTGCAAGATCTTGCAGATTTTCCGTTAGGAAGAAATTTTATATACTGCTTTCCAGATATGAATTCCAATTGAACAAAGCGGCGTTTCTGAGCCATCCTACCTTAGCAGAATGAAATTTCATACAATACTGCCAAGGTGAAGACCATCACCAAATGGTCAAGACCGACATCTGTGACGAACATACAAAATTTCTAGAACTCAGGAAACTACTACCGCAGAAATTCTTGACAGTTCTCACGATCAGCCTTCCAAGACTAAGATTACGTATAAAGAAGGGTACCTACACTGAATTATGTATTCACTCAGGTTCCACCAGAATGTACCAAAATTCTAGGAAGGATTTTGATCGAACATTATAACACGTTGAGGGGTGTTCATATTTAATGCCTGCCATCCCAACAGATTCAAGATAGAACACCGACATGCTATTACAACCATTAGAAATTTCTGAACTAAAATGTGATAAGATCCCATGGAGGTTATCGTCAGTTATCACAGACTCAGACAAAGTATGATGCTATTTAAGTCATTGTTAACCAGTTAACCCACCCTACACGTTTCTTTTATCCGAAATGATTGCGCAGTAACAAATCTGCAGGAAATTCAGTAATAGATCGCATGATTCCAAGGTATTTCGTCAACAATCTTGTCAGATGGAAATTGTGTTCGCGAATCGCGCTCACGTTCATGTTCACGATCACGTGTATGTTCGCATTCACGTTCACGTTTATTTTTACTTTCACGTTTACGTCTCATTCACAGTATTATGCTGTTTCAGTCTTGTGTTATCTCATGATTTAAGCTCACGTTAGCGTTCATAACATTGTTCACGTTCAAGCTCGTGTGCCATTTCGTGATACACGTTTTACAGTCTATTACCGAATACGATTACAGAAAGCTTAAGAAACCAGACTCAAGTTTAGCACAGCTATTCCATAACCAGGCAGACGTTTCACATCTCAGACCATACCGTTTAAACATTCTTTCCTCAGTTAGCATACGTTCATGATATGTTCTAGTATCACGTCCCCAGTATGTTTCACGTATTACATTCATGATATACTTCATGCACAACGTTCCTCATATAATCGTGAACCACGTTCACAATTGCTCACGTAGTACGTTCACAACTGTTCACGTAGTTCGTCCCTATATGTTTCAGCAGCTTGCTCAGATATATAAATATTATCTTGTCAGGATATTTGTACTTACCAATTCATGTATACTACATGCTATAGCTTATTCGTTCCATCAGATTCAGAAAATCCATCTTAAGTATGTAACCTGAAACTATTCAGCATCATCAGGACAAGTCCATCCAGACCTCTCATTCCTTTTCCTTTAATAAACCCAGTTAAGTTCTTTCAGTCATGTTACGTTCCATGTCCTCTTCAGCCATGTCACGCTTAATGTTTACTTCAGTCATGTCACGTTTATACACTTTCAGCAACAGTATGTTTTAAATCAAGGACGAATGAATCCTTCAGCTTATATGTTTTTTCAGCCTTCATGCTCTTTCAGCACATATGTCCCTTCAGCTTATATAACTTCACCAGCTTAATTACCGTTAATTCGAGGACGAATTCCTTCTTTTTAGAGGGGAAAAATTGTAAAACCCAGTATAGTGTACCGTTAATTTGGGGACGAATTATTCTTTTAGAGGGGAAGAATTGTAAAACCCGTATTTAAAAGTCCAATATTAAATACGCAGTTTTATTTCATTATAAACTATTCACATATTCTTCAAGAAAATAATTGTTAAGTTCAAAAGTATTACGAAAGATAATTACGTTTCAGAAAATTAAAACACGAGAAATATAAATACGCTTACTTAATAATTTACTAGTGTCGAAAATTAATCGAGAACTTATAAATATAAAGGGTGGCAGTTTAATCTATTAAACAAAAAAGGAGAATGGGCTTTTAGGCCCGGCCCTAACCAAAGAAAAAAAAAACGGGGATAACCCCCTCATTTGTCAAGTCAGAATAAAACAAAACAAGGAAAAAAATAGGGTTTATCAGTTTTTGTATGTGCCGCCAGTTGGGAACCCAAAAACAGGGAGGATCTCAATTTCTATTCTTCAAGAAATTTCGTTTGTATTCATTGTTAATCCCGAATCCAGAAAAAAAAGGTAAATCACTCCTCATTCTTTCTTTAATTCGCGAGATAAAAAGATAAGAACACGCGGGGTCCTTTTGTAATCACGAATTAGTTATCAAGAGGGAGTGTCGGGTTATGTTGGTTACAGGAAAACCGAGAGTCAAAGACTCTCGGTGTGCTGCTGTTCGACCCAACCGAGACCGCAGCAAGGTCTCGGTGGTGGGGGTGTTGTCGTTTGTACAGCCACAGCAAGCTGAGTGACCATCAGGGTGTGTTGGTTGGCAGCCGGGGGTGAGGGAAACAAAAACAGGGTGCGTTTGGGATTACCAGGCGATAAGGGGGCGTTTGGGCCTGCCAGAAATGAAGGCAGTGGGAACCACTACATAAGCAGTGGGAACCACTGCACAGGCAGTGGGAACGTAGGGTTACGACAGTGGGAAAAACAAACAGAAAGATGGAGGATTTGTTTTAAGATTAGCGACAGTTTTCTGTGACACTTTTTCTGTCACAGAATGGCGTTTTAGACAGTTTTTTTTAAACAGCAGCTTTAGCGACACTTTTAGTGACTCAGATTCTGTCGCAAATTCAAATAGACAGATTTTGTATATCATAGTTGTTGATTTGTTTAGTGCGACCGAGATGGGGTATCTCGGTAGGCTCGGGACATTATTATAATAAATAATATGAATATTTTTTTATATTATACCTTTTTATACTAATCGTTTTATAAATGTTTAAAATATATGTTAAATGTATTAAATTAAAAATAGACCTTTAATATTCTAAAAGGGTATAAATTTTATTAAATAAATTAAATTATTTTGGGTACTTCCTAATTTTAGAAACTTTCTATTTTAGCGGGATACTTAATATAGTATTACTATAGCGTCAGAGATACGCTTGTACTATAACTAATAGTAGAACGATAATACATTAAAATGAATTATTATAAGATCAGATTTATCAGTTAATATATGTACAGAATTTCAGAAATTAAATAAATAAGAAGCCAATAAGATCAGTAAAATTCCATAAACGAATATCAGTTAACTTATTCGCGTCCTTTATTCTTGTAGCACGCGTGAAGCCCGAGTAGTATTCGTTCAGTCTTCCATTCAGTCAGTTACTGGACACGAGGTACGGATTTTCCGTCCTTTCAGTAAGGACTTCCTTTCTATGCATGATTAGGATTCCCCGTCTGCAGCCAAATGTTTTCCCCAGTATATGTTTAAACTTATCAGTAATCATGTTAAGAATTAAATAAATTGCCTGAGCATTATATACAAACATGATTAGTTTATGTACTAGTTACGGAGGTACCGTAACCACGACACTAGAGGCACCGGTGTCGTGACTCACATGCAGGAGAGTGATATCCTGCATCGTCCCACTCAGCTCAGCTTGGCCATTTTATCAGTATTATTAGTGGGGCGTATGGATGCATCCTAGGCTACAGTTTATAGTTTAGCAGGTGAATGTGGTGTGTGCTCTACATCCTTCACATTGGAGCTGATCCCTCCACCCAGCACAGTTATTTAGAGGTCACCCCTCTACAGCATGACGAGGTCACCCCTCCAGTTATTCATGCAACGTTGTTACAGCACATGACCTATATAAGCTCTGGCAATTAAAATACAGTAAATGCATGTTTTCAGATTTAACAGATAACAGTTCAGCTTTATTATTTATAAATCAGCCTTTACAGATTATACACAGATTTCCGCTGCAACTTTACTTATCAGTCTTACAGCTTCAGTATTTTATCATCTGTTTCATTTCAGTAATTTCTTATCATGCTTTATATCCGTTCACTGAGCGTTAAGCTCAGCCGTAGTTCCTTTCATGTTCTAACGGCAGGTACACCAGGACGCTTTTAGGATTCTAAGAGCACGTGCATTTGAGATGGAAGCTATCCAGACTTCTTATTTTATGCACTTACATTGTTCTGCTTATTTGGACATTGTTTAGTCCTTTCTTTTAGTATTTTATTTTTCATGTTTTGAGCAAATGTTGGATTACCGATGTTTGATTCCGGTATATCCGTTATGGTCATTTAATGTTTTAGTACATTTACCTTATGCTTTGATGACACGCCATAAATACACGTAACGGTCCACTTATCCAAGTGGGGTGTTACACAAGACTTAAAAATAAATGACGAGTAATTGAAGTTAAAACTAGTTGAAACGTAAACGTTGCAATATTTAAAACTTGGAAAGTAAATGACGAGAAATTAAATGACGTAGAATTAAAACTTAACGAAAAGTAAATTGATAATTAAATAAAAATGCAAAACGAAATTAAAATAGACTAAAAAAAATAAAACAAGAACAATTGACACTTTAACTAAAACAAAATATTAAAACAAAACAAAACATCCCATCGGAATACACCCGATCGGAATCCAAATTGGAATCCGATCGGAATGTACTCCATCGGAAAGCGCTGGTCGGAATGTGCAAAAGGGTCAGATCGGAATATATTCCGATCGGTTGATCGGAATGTAAATAACTTCACCCGTCGGAATATCATCAAAGCTAGCCAAATCGGAATATTATGAAAATAGTGCAATCGGAATAAGTGAAAACAAGCTAATCGGAATGTGCTAAGAAAATCTCCAAATCGGAATACCAAAACATGCCAAATTGGAATAAGCAAAACCCTTTTCCGATCAACAGATCGGAATAAGGGGTGCTGGTCGGAAAGATTGATCGGAAAGGGGTTTTCCCTTTCCGATTTAAGTGGGATTCGAGATAAGCCAAGGTAATAAGCTATAATGATAAGCTAAAACCGAAACTTGAACGAATCTAAAGTAAAATGGACTCAATAAGCATGAATGACAACTTATCAAACTTAAAATAAGCAAACTTTTGAATCAAACCATAAAAAGATGTACTTTTTAAGAAAACTTTTAATCAAATAAGCATTAAGATGAAATAAGATCAAGGATGAACATGAATCAAAGATAAGCAAAGTAAAAAAGGTAGAAGAAGATGATTAAAAATAAGAACTTGATTAAAAGAAAAGATTCCAAAATTAAAAGACTTACTTGAATTGAAGAAATTAAAAGTGCATAACAAGAATTTAAAAATGCAAGAAATTAATCAACAAGAAATGAAAATGGTGGAAGAGTGGTTTGTCAAGCCACCAACAACTTGAAAATGAAACTAGACTCATCTATATATAGGGGTGATTAGGGAGGAGCTTAGGAAGCTTCCTCCCTCTTTCCTCTTTTCCTTAATTGCACACCTAAGTCCTTTTCTTCTTTATCTTTTGTTAATCTTGGACTTAATGACTTTGTCTCGGGATTTCTTTGAACTCGTCTCAACATTTCTTCATAAATAAGACTTGAGTTCTTCGGTTTTTAGTAAACTTCCGTCTTTTGACTTTTTCCTCGATAAATCTTCAGAATTGTTCTTGGACTTCCGTTCTTTTTGCACTCTTGACTTCTTGACTTCGTCTTTCGTCTTTTTCTTCGATAAAAGCCCGTGAAATTCCGTGTTTTCTCCACTTTTCACCTTTTCGTCCTAAATCACAACAAAAACACAAACCACGCATAATTCCGACATAAATGACATAAAATACACGTTTTGGCTCGGTTATTATTGTAATTAAGTGGTAAAAAGGATGGGTGTTTTCACACCTATCAAATCCCCTACACTTAACCATTGCAACGTCCTCATGCAATGCATTAGTTACAAAGCAAGTTTACATTTTTCATCATAATTAATCCATGTTGGCCTTTATTAAAGAGATAGAAAATTATAAACATACAAAGTAAAGAAATCAAAATCATACCTTTGGGTTTTGGAAAGGTCGTGAATGATCATCATCCTCAAGTTTTCACTTTCTCTAAACCAAGCTTAAAAACGAGATCATTGTTATTATAAGTTAGCAAACTAACACGAACTCATGTGGTCCAATTATTCACTTAGACTCCCTTATTCCTAGGTGTATCTCTTATATTTTATTGTTGTCTTGAATGATCACGAGGATGCATTGTTGACTTATTTCGATAGTTATTTAGGCCGAAAATAAAGTGAACGATTTAATCAATAGTTAGCTAAAGGACAAAATCTTTTAAAACTGCTTCTCGGGACCTCATAAAGTTCATATCTTGGCATAACTCGCTTCGCGATTTGAGACCTTTCTCGGACCGATATTTGGCAGCGACTTCATACTTCAAACCTTGAGAGACGTTCATGAAATAATGGTCTTCTCTTCATAATAGGAATTTCTTCACTTTGAAGTTTTGAGAGATTCATACTTGGACCACGACTTCTTCATTTTTCTCCAATCTTTATTTTGTACTTTGATATACAACGATCCGCCTCCTTTTATGACTTGGATCTATTTATCCTCATACCTTGCTAGGGTCTTTTCGGATACACTTCTCCATGACTTTTGGGGAGTTTTTGCTTTTCGTCGTGTGTCTCGATCCTCCATATTTATTTTCGATAAATGAGTCTTCACATCACTTGGGATCTTTAGCAACAAAATGTAGCCCTCATCCCTTGTTAGGGCCTTTTCGGACTCGCCAATCTTCGCATCCCGCTTCAATAAGTTATGCCTTGGCTATGAACTCTAATCCATACCGAGCAACTTTTAAACGATCTTGGGCTAGAAGCTAAGTAACCTTTTAAATCGTACAACCTTATTTATTGCAGATAAATTTATTAACAAGCGAAGGGAGCATAGGCTTATAATTAACTCACATAAATTCACGAAAGAATACCAAACTTATAATTGACTCTATCATCTCTCGTTCTCCACAGTTTAAAATCTCAAGTAATGAGACTCGTGGATGCTTAGCCTATTAAATCAAAGTTTTGGGTTTTCGAGTCGTCTATAGGATCTTGAAAATTCTTAGACTTTTTCAAGTTTTAGAAATCGCATTTTAAAGTTCCCTTGATAAACGACTCTCTAGGATCAATTATAGGAACTTGTGAAGTTCTTGTTCTTAACCCGTGAGAGTTAAGACTTTCGCGTTTTATAGCTCCCTATATAAAAGTCTAGCAAAACTTGATTTAAACACGTTAAGGATACTAGCTAGAGTAACTTAGATAAGTAAACTCGGGTTGAGTCAAAAGATTCACAACGTTTGAAAACTAAAACCACTTTATTAAACATTTATTTTAATAAGGAAAGAAAATAACTACACAAAGGTAAATACAACTATACAACTAGGCCAAAACAGATTAAAAATTTTGAAAAATGTCGAAAAATTGATTTTCCGGTTAAAATGAGGACAAATACAAGGAAAAGGCCACTTAACTTCGATAGAAGTCCCCCCTACACTTAAGATAAACATTGTCCTCAATGTTTAAGCATGTGGGAGTAAACTCCCCTACACTTAGGACATTGTGCACTTTGTTTAAATCTCGCTAAGAAAGGGACAACTAACGAGATTCCTATTTTAATATTAGAGAATATAAAATAGTGAATCGAAAAGAGTTTAGGATAGAACCGGGAAGAAGGAACACGGAATCACGGTTCGTCAAAAGTCATCAAGAGTGTGTCTTTGAAGCTCTAATCCCTGCACATGATAGAAAGAAAGCAAGAAACACCACGGGGCTCCCCCTACACTTATGGTGAAGATAGATAGATAATTGGGTTGCCTCCCAAAAAGCGCTTGTTTATATTAACCGAGTCACGAGCCTGACTCGTCCCCGAATTAAATGGTCCATGGGGAAGCCTCGAATGTGATACCGGGATCAAAGACCTTTTCCTCGTTCCCGGTTGACATCAACAAAGGAGAGGCGGGGGGATAAGTCTTGAAAGGGAGAAATGTCCTTTCAACATACGAAAAGTATTTGAAATCAACGTCCACGGGAGGTGGGGTGGGTAAAGTAAGCACATTGTCCTCCCCCAAAGACAATGGATGCTGAGCAAGCGGCAAAGCCGTATTGGTATCAATCATAGCATAAGCAATGTCACCTCCCGGGTCAAAGCACTCATCCTCCGTGATGGTCTCTAACGGAGTAGATGAAAGGTGCTCGGGAGGGGGACTTGGGACAATACCCTCCTGCAGCAAATTATCAAAAATAATGTCCCCCTCCATGTCATTGTCATCATTACCTGGTGGTATGGAGTGAATGTCAATTTCTTCCAGCAATGGTTTATTATCTTCAACGGGAGGAATAGATGGAGGCAAAGACGCGGAAATAGGAGGAGAAGTCAACGCTTCGATTTGAGCAATAAGAAGGTGCACTTTCCTTAATCTATCGCGAAGAAGCACGTCTTCCACCTCATCCACAAGATCATGTTCATCGGTGAACTTCTCGTAAACCGGAGAGAATAAATCGTCATCACCCGCATCTCCCGGTGGAGATTGAGAAATTTCAAAAGTGAAATTCTCATAGCTTGGAGAAAAATCGTCATCATTTGGATCGACCTCTTCCGTAAGATTAACGTCGTCCTCAAGCTCCATAGCAGCCGGTATGTCACAAACCTCATCATCAAACACTTTATCAAGACCAACATCACTAAGCTCATTCAACGAATCACAATCCTTAGACACGTTTGGGATATCGAGAGGAGGGATGGCAATAGCGCTAGGGAATTGAGCAGTAAGATCATTCCAAGAAATAGTAGGCTCATCGTCATCATCATCATAATAGTATGGATACACCGGAGGAGGAGTATAAGTCTCGATATTCGATATTTGCTCTTGTCGTTGATCCTCTTGATATTTTTCGATGATCTTATTGAAAGCTTCTTGAAGTTGTTGACATTGCTTAACAAGAGTGGCCCATTGTTCGTGGGAGCTCACATGTTCGAAGGAGGGTTGATGATCGATGATGTGTTGTGGGGGTTCAAATTGTTGAAAACCTGAATTATAGCATGGTTGTGGCTCATAGTAGTTCATCGGTTGAGAAGAACTAGAAACCGGGTTTGGTTCATAATAATCCATTGGTGAAGAAAACTGAGGACACGGATTTGGCTCATAATAATTCATTGGTTGACAATAATAGATATCGTGAGGACCCCCACAATTTTGGCAACATGGGTTGGGAGAAAATTCGGGTGCGTCTTGTGGATAGCTATTATCATTGTCATAATTGTACCCCGGTTCTTGCCCGTGATCATACGGGTATCGAACCGGGCATGAAACATGCCAATGAGAATCGCTTCCACAATAGATGCACGGGGAAAGAGTAGGTGGGTTCAAAAAGGACGAATTAGTCGAGTTGCACAAAGGACAAAATCCGCATATGAATTGTGTATTGTTGATATCGTTACCGCACCGCTCACATGTACACCATTGACATGAGTCGTTCCCGTACAATCGTCTCCCACACCCGACACAATGGACATAAAAATCCATAAAGAAAGATAGATAAGCAAGAAGAATATTTTTGGTGCAAAACTTTGAAAAAGAAATGCTTTTTATGATTTTTCAAATTTTTTTGGATTTTTTGAAAATTTTAGACACGAAAAATAACGTTCACAAGTGAACGGATCCCAAAAGCCAACGCGTCTCTCACAAAAAACCTTCGATCCTCACGAAAAGAGCCGGCAGCGGCGCCATTTTAATAACTGGTTTTTACTAGTTGAAAGTTCGTTTTCTCGGAATCTTCTCGAATTGATTTCCGGTTAATGTGCGACTCAGTTGTTCTTGGTGAAAACAATATTTTTGGTTTTGGTAAAATAAATGTGCAAGACTTAAAAATAAATGACGAGTAATTGAAGTTAAAACTAGTTGAAACGTAAACGGTGCAATATTTAAAACTTGGGAAGTAAATGACGAGAAATTAAATGACGTAAAATTAAAACTTAACGAAAAGTAAATTGATAATTAAATAAAAATGCAAAACGAAATTAAAATAGACTAAAAAAATAAAACAAGAACAATTGACACTTTAACTAAAACAAAATATTAAAACAAAACAAAACATCCCATCGGAATACACCCGATCGGAATCCAAATTGGAATCCAATCGGAATGTACTCCATCGGAAAGCGCTGGCCGGAATGTGCAAAAGGGTCAGATCGGAATATATTCCGATCGGTTGATCGGAATGTAAATAACTTCACCCGTCGGAATATCATCAAAGCTAGCCAAATCGGAATATTATGAAAATAGTGCAATCGGAATAAGTGAAAACAATCTAATCGGAATGTGCTAAGAAAATCTCCAAATCGGAATACCAAAACATGCCAAATTGGAATAAGCAAAACCCTTTTCCGATCAACAGATCGGAATAAGGGGTGCTGGTCGGAAAGATTGATCGGAAAGGGGTTTTCCCTTTCCGATTTAAGTGGGATTCGAGATAAGCCAAGGTAATAAGCTATAATGATAAGCTAAAACCAAAACTTGAACGAATCTAAAGTAAAATGGACTCAATAAGCATGAATGACAACTTATCAAACTTAAAATAAGCAAACTTTTGAATCAAACCATAAAAAGATGAACTTTTTAAGAAAACTTTTAATCAAATAAGCATTAAGATGAAATAACATCAAGGATGAACATGAATCAAAGATAAGCAAAATAAGAAAGGTAGAAGAAGATGATTAAAAATAAGAACTTGATTAAAAGAAAAGATTCCAAAATTAAAAGACTTACTTGAATTGAAGAAATTAAAAGTGCATAACAAGAATTTAAAAATGCAAGAAATTAATCAACAAGAAATGAAAATGGTGGAAGAGTGGTTTGTCAAGCCACCAACAACTTGAAAATGAAACTAGACTCATCTATATATAGGGGTGATTAGGGAGGAGCTTAGGAAGCTTCCTCCCTCTTTCCTCTTTTCCTTAATTGCACACTTAAATCCTTTTCTTCTTTATCTTTTGTTAATCTTGGACTTAATGACTTTGTCTCGGGATTTCTTTGAACTCGTCTCAACATTTCTTCATAAATAAGACTTGAGTTCTTCGGCTTTTAGTAAACTTCCGTCTTTTGACTTTTTCCTCGATAAATCTTCAGAATTGGTCTTGGACTTCCGTTCTTTTTGCACTCTTGACTTCTTGACTTCGTCTTTCGTCTTTTTCTTCGATAAAAGCCCGTGAAATTCCGTGTTTTCTCCACTTTTCACCTTTTCGTCCTAAATCACAACAAAAACACAAACCACACATAATTCCGACATAAATGACATAAAATACACGTTTTGGCTCGGTTATTATTGTAATTAAGTGGTAAAAAGATGGGTGTTTTCACACCTATCAGTAATAAACACAATGTTTTATTGACATTTAGCTGGCTACACGAGACTTATTTTTTTGAACTTTTCTTTATCAGTCATCTAAAGTTTTGGTGAATGGAAACCATAAAACACCTACAAAACCCTAAATCTCGTCGGTGTCTTCACCGACGGCTACAGGCGGGATCAAACGCCTTTTTCACTCTGATCTTCTAATTAATCGTTCCTGAATTCTTTGTCGATGTCCATTCGATGTATAACGATTTATAATTGCATGATCTTATCTTCTTAGATTGGATTGTCACTTACGTTTTTTTATACGGCTCGACGAATTTTTGGAAAGAAGCGATTAGTTTTAAGATCTTTTTCTCTTATAGATCTCCCTTCAATCCAAAGGCTTCGGACTTATGGGTGACTCTGAATGGATCGAATTCAAGCGCAAAAAGCGTAGGTCGGTTTTTGATCGTTTGAATTATAACAAGGGTATGACTTCTTACTCAGATGATTTAGCAAAAGTCTCCTTATCGGTGTATGTTTCCAATTTTCCATCTCACCTAAAGAGGGAACTTTGGAACATTTGTGGTAAAGCTGGGACGCTGGCTGATGTCTTTATCGCAAATCAAAAAATAAACTAGGGCAATCATATGCGTTTTTCCGGTTTATTAAAGTTGATAGAGAAGCATCACTAATTGATGCCCTATGTCGAATCCGAATTGGGAAACTATGGCTACATGCAAATGTGGCTAGGTTTTCTAGGAATGTGGCACCGAAGGCTAAATCATTCAGTAAACCTAAAAAAACTTCATTCAACAAACCTAATGTTACCTCAGAAATCCCCAAGGCTAACAATGCTTCTTATGCCATTGTTGCACGTGGGATGTCAAAATCTTGCGAGTCTGACAATGGGACTAAAAAGGATCCCATCAATCTGACCTTTGATCTGGACTCATCCTCGGAATTTCCTCTAGCTCTACTTGGTTGCTACAAAGATTTTCATGCCATTCCTAATGCTTCTCTAATGTGTATTAATGAGGGTTTTCCAAATGTTACACTCAGATATCTTGGAGGACTTTGGGTGTTATTTGAGTTTTCCTCATTGGATGCCAGGGATAAATTTCTCAAGCATAAGGCAATTAACGAGTGGTTTTCTACTCTGAAACCGTGGTGTGATGATTTTGTTCTTGATGAGAGGCTTGTTTGGCTTGAATTTGAGGGGATTCTAATTAGGGCATGGGATAATGTTGTTTTCTCTAAAATCTGCAATCGGTGAGGGGAGTTATTATTCTAAGATGATTCTGATAATTGTAACCGGCTTAGCAAGAGGGTTTGTATCAAGTCTGCTTGTCTTGCATTGATCTTCCAATCAATTTTTGTGACTCTTAACAATGTTACATACACGATCCGTGTTCGGGAGTTGTGCAGCTGGACTCCTACTTTTGTTAGGGAGGATACTGATGATGATGTGACATCTAGTCAAGCAGGAAAGGATTTAGATTATGATAATGAGTCTGCATCCATTTCTGAGAGTCAAAATAATGATTTTTTTGGGAATGTTGATGAAGAACCAGCTTTGGAGGAGGTGGACTTACCTAATGAAGTCAATAGTGATCCCTTTGAATTAAAGGAGCTTATGGAGAAATCAAGTAGTAAACCCAATGTGGCTCGCTCCCCTACTCCTGAGCATCCACCAGGCTTCACTCCAGCTCAGTCTTGTTTTGAGGGTTCGAACAGTCGAGCCACTGAATTTCCTAATCCACAGGTTCACTCCACTAGTACCAGCCATGATGGGCTTACTAGATTCTCCATGATAGAAAGGCTTCAAGAAACTATTAGAGTGGGTACACCTCTTGGTCTTAACATGGATAGATGTGAAAACACTTTGACCGCATTGATAGCGGGTAATGGAGAAAGAAAAGTTAATCAATGAATGCCCTATCTCTTAATGTACAAGGTGTTGGTAGCTCCAAAAAAAGGAGATGGGTGAGTTCTTTATGTAATAAATATAGGGTAAATTTTCTTTCGTTTCAAGAAACAAAAATGACTCAAGTTGACCTTTGGAAGACTCGTCAAGCTTGGGGTAATACTAATTTTGATTTTGCTGTTTCTTCTTCACGGGGTCTTTCGGGAGGCATTCTTTGTGTTTGGAATAATATTCTTTTTCATAAGGATAGAATCTCCTGCTTTGATAACTATGTGGTGGTTAAAGGTCACTGGACGCCTGGTGATGTGAAAATTTTGTGGATTAATGTTTATGCTCCGCATGAATTTTCTTGTAAAGTTAGCTTGTGGTCTTCCTTGGATAACCTGATTTCTCAATGGAGTAGTGTTTTGATCATGGGCGATTTTAATGAAGTCCGTGAGGCAAGCAAAAGATTTGGTTCTAGTTTCAATCCTCGGCAAACTGATGCTTTTAATTCCTTCATTGATATTTCTCTTCTTAATGATATTTACTTGGGGAGATATAGATTCACTTGGTCTGATAGTAAGGGTTCCAAAATGAGTAAAATTGACAGATTTTTGGTCTCGGATGATTTTATTGATTCCTTTCCTTCTATCAGCGGGGTGATGTTGGAGAAAGGAGTGCCTGGTCATCGCCATATTCTGCTTAAGCCTTCCGATGTTGACTACGGACCCACTACTTTTCGTTTTTATCATTGTTGGCTTGAGATGGATGGGTTTAAAGATTTAGTCTCTGATTCTTGGATGAATGATGGGGTTACTGAGACCAATGGTCTTGTCTCGTTTAAGAAAAAACTTCAACATCTTAAACGTGTTATTCGAAGTTGGGTCAGCTCTAAAAGTGGAGAATTCTAAGATCAAAAAGCAGCACCAAGATACTCTTTCAGCCATTGATAACTTGATTGACCAGGGGATTGCTACTGAAGACGATCTCACCAAGAGACGTGATGCTACTAAAATTTTAAACGAGTTAGATAATCTTGAGTCTATGGACATTACGTAGAAATCTAGAGTTCGTTGGGCCCGTGATGGTGATGAAAATACAGTTTTTTTTTCATGATGTGATCAAGAAAAGGAGACATCAACTTGCTATAAAAGGTGTTTTCATTAGTGGAGATTGGGAGGAAGATCCTAATCGTGTCAAAAGTGAGTTCTATGATCATTTCAGTAACCGGTTCAAAAATACTCATGATCATCCGTCTTCTCTAGATGGTCTCATGCATAATTCCCTCTCTTGGAGCAACGTGATTTTTTGTAGCGGCCTATTACTAATGATGAAATTAAACGGGCTGTTTGGGATTGTGGTGGAGATCGTGCTCTGGGTCCGGATGGGTTTACTTTCAAATTCTTTACCTCGTTTTGGGACGTTATCCATAAGGATGTCAACAGATTTGTTCAAGATTTTTTTCATTCAGGCGAGTTCCCTATTGGATGCAATCCTTCCTTCATTGCTTTGATCCCGAAGTTCGCTAATGCTAGATTTGTTTCTGATTTTCTGCCAATTAGTCTTATTGGCAGTCAATATAATATTGTTCGCAAGATCTTGGCTAATAGACTAAGTATGGTTATTAGTAGTTGCATTAGTTCGGAACAATCTGCTTTTGTCAAAGGTCGTAATATTCTTGATGGTCCCATTATTATTAATGAATTCATCGCTTGGTATCGCAAACATAAGAAAAATCTTATGGTGTTCAAAGTGGACTTTGAGAAGGCGTTTGATTCTTTGCGTTGGGATTATCTTGATCTGATCATGTCAAAGTTTAGTTTTGGGTCTCTTTGGCGAAAATGGATCCTTGGATGTCTTAGTAATGCTAGATCTTCCATTCTTATTAATGGCTCGCCTACTCAAGAGTTTGACATTCAACGGGGTCTTCGGCAAGGTGATCCTTTATCCCCTTTCTTGTTCATCCTTGCAATGGAAGGCCTTCAGCGGAATCTCTCGGGCTTTTTAAAGGTGTTTCGATCGGTAATGGAGGTATGCAGATTTCACATCTTATGTTCGTTGATGATGTAATTTTCTTGGGAGATTGGTCTCGAGATAGTGCCCTTAACCCCTTAAGTATGTTAAGGTGTTTTTATCTTATTTCGGGATTAAAAATTAATGTCAACAAGTGTAGTCTTCTTGGCATCGGTATAGCAGATATTAAGGTAGCCAATTTGGCTAATCACATTGGTTGTGCTGCTGTTACTACTCCTTTCAATTATCTTGGGGTTCCTGTTGGTGGTAACATGAATAGAATCTCGAGTTGGGATGTTATCATCAATAAATTTTGTTGCACTCTTTTTCATTGGAAAGCAAGGCTTCTTTTTGTTGGAGGGCGCCTAACTCTCATTAAATCGGTGCTTGGTAGTCTCCCTATATACTACTTATCGATTTACAAAATGCCGGTTGCTATACAAAATAAGCTGGAGTCCATGAGATGCAACTTTTTCACAGGGGGTAATTTAGATACCCGTAAGATGTCTTGGGTTCGGTGGAATAAATGTCTTGCTTCAAAGGAGAAAGGTGGGCTTGGCATTGGAAGTTTATATGGGCTTAATTGTGGTATGCTCTTCAAATGGATTTGGCGATTCCTTCACAACCCTTCGGATCTTTGGGTGCAGGTCATTAAATTCTACCATGGTGATAATGGTCATATTACTGATGGCTTGCATACTACTCGGAGTTCGACTTGGGGTAACATTCTCTCGGCTGTCAGAGGTCTTAATTCTAAGGGTATCGATTTGCTTGCGCTTTGTTCTCGTAAACTAGGTAATGGCAAGGATTGTAAATTTTGGGAGGACTCTTGGTGTGGTTTGGGCACTCTTAATACCTTATTTCCGAGGGTCTACAACTTGGAGGTAGAAAAGCATTGTCTCATTGCTAATCAGTTCTCCAGTCAAGGGTGGTCTCTGGTGCATAGACGTTTGCCTAGAGGAGGTGTTGAAGCTTCTCAATTGGCTGACCTCCAAGCTCTAATGAGGGATGTCGTTCTTTCGGATTCCAGTGACTCCTGGACCTGGGCTCTCAATGGTTCGAAAGGTTTTTCTGTTGCCTCGGTCAGAAACCATATTGATGCGCTTATGCTTGATGCTTCGTCTATTGCTACAAGATGGAATAAAGCTATTCCCCTCAAGACTAATGTTTTTGTGTGGAGGCTTTCATTGAATAAACTTGCTACGCGTATTAACTTGGACCGAAGGGGTATAGACTTTGATTCGACTCTATGCCTATTGTGTACGAAGGATGTTGAAACAGCCAATCACTTGTTCTTTTCCTATGACATTGCGATGGTTCTGTGGAATAAATACGCCTCCTGGTGGCAGCTTGACATGCCGGTTTGTGCTAATATCGATGATTGGTTCGATTGGTTAGACTCCTTAAAGCTTTTGAAGAAGGTCATTTCTTTCATTGCTGGTGCAGGTTCCACTCATCTATGGTGCATCTGGAAGTTTAGGAACGAGACGCTTTATTCTAATAAGCCTCCTAGGAAGTTGATTCTTTGGGATCTTAGTTTTATCTTTTAATTGGATTTCTTCTAGGAATCCTAATTGTAAGTTTAGATGGGATTGTTGGTTGCGTGATCCCTTAAACTATTCCATTTCTTTGTAATGCTTTTTTAGCCTTTGGCTAATTAATGAAATCGCCGTTCAAAAAAAAAAGTTTTGGTGAATGATTAAAATCGCTAGACAATAATTTATATTAAAATCTTGGTATGAAATTATATCTTAGCCAATATCTGCGCGTTAGCTTATAAAATTCATACTCTCTCCGTTTTGTAAATTCTTGGGGGTCGGTGGTGGTGGTTATTGAAAATGGATTTGCGTTTTGAAAATATAATTAAATAATCAACAATTAAAAAACGTGGTTTTGAAAAATAATGTTTAAATTTGATTATATTGTTTGAAATTATATTAATCAGATTATTAATTTTTTTAGTTTTTAACAAATCAGATTTTTTTTTGTAAGATTCAAAACGCAAATAATTATTTTTTTCCTTTTATTATTCAAACACTCATTTTACCTTATCTCCATTTTGAAAATAAAATAAAAAGATAATCCCAAACACCCCTTTTAATGCATAAAGTTGTAAAAATAATTAACGTTATGGTCCAAAATAGCAAGGTTTTTAAGATCCGGATTTTAGCCAAGATTGTTTTTGTCTTTGAAAGATCAAAAATTTAAAGTTGAATCAGGATCACAACATCCTATTATAATGTCATTTTTAATAATCTTTATAATATTATATAAATTTATAAATTATTATACATTATAACCAAATAATTATATGAATAATTCATAGAAAAGTAAACAGTGACTCTCTTTTATCATTTTACTTTATTTCTACTTATATATAAAAGGTATATTCAAATGTTGAAAATTTGAAATTTTAAAATTTTTATATTTAAATTATACAAAATGTTGAAATAGAAAACAAGTATATTAGTCACTGTGTCACGGGTTTAATCATTGGGTTATTCTGGTCAAGTCAACGAGTCACGAACTCAACCACCGGGTCAACCCGGTCAAGTCACGAGTTTGTTTATTGAAAATGGATTTGTATTTTGAAAATATAATTAAATAATCAACAATTAAAAAACGTGGTTTTAAAAAATATTGTTTTAATTTGATTATATTGTTTGAAATCACAATAATCAGACTATCAATTTTTTTAGTGTTAGGCAAATCATATTATTTTTTTTTAAGATTCAAAACGCAAATAATTTTTTTTTCCTTTTATTATTCAAACACTCATTTTACCTTATCTCCATTTTGAAAATAAAATAAAAAAATAATCTATTTACAAATGCAATCCCAAACACTCCTTTTAATGCATAAAGTTGTAAAGATAATTAACGTTATGGTCCAAAATAACAAGGTTTTTAAGATCCGAATTTTAGCCAAGATTGTTTTTGTCTTCGAAAGATCAAAATTTTAAAGTTGAATTAAGATCACAACATCCTATTATATAGACTAGGGTGCGTTTACTTTCCACTTATTGAGCCTTGTGGGGACAAATTCGGTTCACACAACTAAAAGTTGGTGTTTCTTTTTCTGTAACTTACCTTATGACCGTCTGATTTAAGAGGAGATAAAAAAAGCCCCGTTTGCCAATCTATAACTTCTATTAAAAAGGAGTTTTAGCTGACATCATTATTTTGTACTTTTGCAAACGTGTCATGTTTTGAAGGCATTTCCTTTCCATTGGCTGATGTCATAAATCTAATAAAAAATCTCTTAATAATAATGCATCCCACCCATTTCTTTTTCAGATTCATACATTTGATTTATCACCAATCCTTTCCCCGAGGCTTTCACTTTTTCTTCTCTTAATCCAAGAATTCAAAATTCAAAATTAAGATGATAAAAGAATTCAAGCTCATAGATCCATGGAAGAAATAAAACCTGCTTGGAAGAAAAAACCTGCTTGACATCAGAAAACCTTCTCAATCATCGATCGTACACCAGGTTTGAATTTCTATTATTGTTCCATGTATTTCTTTGATTCAAGTATCTGAAGCACTATACAATTTTTTCAGAATATGGATTTGACTATGAAACCCATTCCACTGATTCAAGTATCTGAAGCACTATACGCAACCCTTGATGATTCAGGTATATGATTCTTCTTTTGCTTATCCTTTTTTTATTTTATTGAATTAGACTTGCATCGTATTCTAGGCTGGATGTTTTAGTCAATTATGAAATTAGTCACATTTCAAACTTGTGGTGATACAAAAAATTCTATAATTATTTCAACTTTGTTTATAAGAGTTATTGGAAACTCAAATATGTGACAAGGTAAACTTTACAAAAAATCAGAATATGGATTTGCTTTGTAGTGGAACCTCTTTTATTTGTTAAGTAACATTTTATTTGCTTTCTGTTTGATGATTAGTTCATTTTGTTTAGCAGGTTATATATCTTGGATCAAAGTTTATTGTTTACACACCAGGTGCTCAATAAAATGTCACATAAAACATCAACAATATAACATATTTGTAAGTACTTTCTCAATGCTACTCTTTTCAGTTGTTTGCTGCCTGATTTAACTAACTTTTTAGAATTTAGACTTTTTTTTATTTGCAATAGATTAATGTCTTGCTTAATGAGTTATGTTCTGCTACACAATGAAGGATGTGTTACTAACGTGGTATCATTCATCTGATAGCTATTTATTGATATCTGATATTCGATTTTGATGAGTTTATGATAACAAGTTGATAAAAAGGGTAGAAAAGCACAAATAAGCCTACAAGTCACATTAAAAAGGTTGTCTATATATCTAGCTATTCACATGATTATTTACTTTACTCAAGAGCTAAATAAATAACTCATGGTATACACTGATTAATACTTGCAATGGTACTCATTCACTCAGGTTTGTGAGTTTCATTTTGTAAAAAGAGTACCCTTAAGATCCCAATTTTAAACCTATGAAAGTTACTGTTAGATTCAATAAAAAAAGCACCTTTTATGTTTATCTAAAGGGAATGTAGTCCAAATTATGATTTCAAAATCTGTATTTTAGTTTTTTTAATGGCTTAAAGCTATTATCTAAGATACTCAAAGAATGGAAACTTTTGAAATTTTGTATTCTGAGAAGAATGTCTTGAGTAGTGGTTATGATTTGAATGTATATTTTTTTCAGTGTTTTTAAAGAATTATCTATGTATTTTATTGTAGAAAAGAAATTTTAATGGAGCTTTTAAAATTCCAAGGGAAAATGGCTTTTTATAAATGTGCATTACTAGCTCATATTTGATGCGTTCTTATTGACTAATAAATATGACTAAATTTTTTATCTTTGATCATGCAATATTAGTTCTCTTTGTGTTATGTTTTGCAAGTTTTGAGTTTTGTCTACCATGATCTTTTTGGCAAATTAGAAATAGATTTGGCATGATGATCTTGATATTTTCTTACCACCAGTGGCAGATGCAATTTATAACAGTGGGAGGCAATTTGTGTAGAAAATATTTACCTTACATTCTTAGTTTTACATACTGAATAAGTATTCTTTATTTAATTCTAACTATTCAAAAAATTTGCTGTCACTTTTTCTTTTCTGCAGGCATGTCACTTTCTCTTCATTCAAAAAATCAAATTCAAAAATCATACTGTACATGCTTCTATAGTCATTTTCTTTTATAAGATTGATTTTAAACTTCATCTTCATCAGACCTTTGTATTTTCCAAATTCATCTTTTAGTTGACCCTTTTGTGATCTTTATTTCAGGGAAATGAAGCTTAAAAAATATGGTCATATGGATGCATCACAATCTAAATATTTTGAAGAGGGACTTCCAAGAGGTGTATGTCTTGTGCTTAAATCTGACAATGGGTAAACCGTTAAATTTAATGAATCAATTGTAAAGAGCAGTAGGTGTAAATTTCCTAAGCAATAGAAAAAGGAGTGAGATCTTAATATTTCATTTTTCGTAGTATCTTTGTATCATTATCCTATTTATCTATACTTTCTATTAAAATGGAGTTTTTGATGAGATCATTTATCTGATGTGTCAACTAAAGGGCCCTTCCACGTATACAATTTTAAGAGTTAATGACATCATGTCTGAATTTTATATTTTTCTTGAGAAATACCATAGAAATACGGTTCTTTACCAGTTGACCATATGCATCAAACTTTGTGTAGTCTTTTTCCTTACTTTATGGCTTTTGTGAGTCTCATAGCAAACAATATTTTTTTACTTTCATTTGAAATTCAAATTCAAATCTTTTAATCTTCATTTTCTCGATATCTCATCTTTATCAATTAAGAAAAACTAGATCTCTATCACAACTTTTCAGCCATATCTGCTGGGCCCTATAGAGTAAGTGCAGTATGTTTGACTTAAGAAGTAGTGAGGAAAATAGATGATGATGAAGATGATAACAAATTTTGGGTAGGAGAAATAACTTTAGGCAAAGTGTCACAACTGTTCCTATACAATTAGAAAATCATTTCAAAATTCTTTCTTGTGTTGAGTTTCGATCCATTTAATTTAGTATATGTTTCTGTTTCATTTATCAGGCTGTGAAGGAGTTACAAAGCTTTGGTCCAATATTAAGTTGCAAATTTGTCATAATCATTTTACTGCTCAATCAAGAGGTATGTTTCTTTGTTCATTGAAGTTTTCTTAAATTTGTTGCCTTATGGATTGTTTCTTTCAATGTTGACTACCTCATTAGGGGCTTAATAACTCATCCAAAAGAAATGAACAAATTTTTTAGTTAATCCATTTTTTAAGCAAAGCCAAATTTGTCACTTGGTTTAAATTAGTATTTTTTTTAGTTTGTTTATATTTAAGCAGAACCACCTTGTTGTTTCAACTGCGTTGCCATTTGATGTTTATGCTACTAACTTGAAATCTTTTGTTATGAATTATAAAAAAGTCTGGTGAACTAATTATGTACGAGTACTAACCTGTATGTCCTTTATTTTTTGTTGCGAGTATACTTGGTTAAAAGTTTTGTTAATCATTTGGATATATATATGTTTCAGGCTTGATGATAATTTGGTATGAATTTGTAATCTACAACGCATATGGAGATTGAATCGGTAATTTTTTTTACTTTTTATATTGTTGAAAATCATTACGCGGAATGAGGTTTACTCTGTTTTTATGGAGTTACTATTGAGTTTGATACATGGTGTAGTCTGCATATGTTTCCTTTTGGGATTTTAGGCGTAAAAGCGTTCATAAAGATTTATAATGTTACTGTCCCAGGTATTCAGTGACTTTATAGCCGATGAATTATGCATTCATTCTCCAACTCAGGTTGCAAATTTAATTTGGTCTGTTTGGCTTTAAAATTTCAGAGAATCTGTATATCGATTTATTGTGTTTTATAGTTCTCTTAGCAATCTCACAACTCACGTGAACTAAAACATGTTTCCTTTTACCTAAACTTTCAACATAACATTTTAAATGGTAGTTTGTTTGGTCCTTTTTTATATATAATGTTGATTTAGTATCATTTGAGAATTGAACTAAAGTACTACGTAGTATAATTTGTGCAACTGATTACTCCATTATATCTTGCCGACTTTCTGTTTTTTTTGAACATTTCCCTAATGTTGTTTGTTCCATTACGAAGATGAGAAAGATTATTTTTACTTAATTTTAATTCAATTCTTGGATATTCCTAAAGTATTGATTTTTTTAACCTTGGTGATAATACTGTTTCTTCAGGTTGTGTGTTCTTGTGATAGGCCCAAATGGATATGTAGCATGTGAAGGGTACCCTAAAAACAAAGTTTGTACTCCCCACATGGGATTGAGGCCACATTTCTTTTACCAGGAACTCATTTTGGGAGTGCGATATGCCATATCATTGTGGTAAAGCTTATCTTAGAAGACATGGTATTGGATCAAACAATGCTCGCGGTATTTTGCCTCCTTTCTTAGTTCAAGTGGTTTTGAGATTTAAGTTATAGAACTTTTGGGAAACATCTGAGTTGATAGTTAAGCAAAAACAATGTTTGTGTTATTTTGGGCTTTGAATACAACTTAACTTCAACTCTACTCTGTATTGTGGGCGATATATGCCCATAATACTGCAAGATTTAAGTATTACTACATGATAATTGTTTGGAGTTTATAACTGAACTATAGCAAGCGCTAGCAGTTTTATGGCTTAATCATATATGCGGTACCAACATTATAGATTAATTATATTCATCTTTTACTAAAGTTAAGCATTTGAGGTCTATTGAGCATTTGAGGTCTAACTGATATACAAAATTACAACTTAAAGGAGCTCCTTTAAATACAAACTTCTGCGTACTTGCTATTCCATTTGAACTTTTCTGGTTTTTTTTTGGTATTGTATTCTTTACTTGTGGGGTGTATAGATAGAAGAGTTATATGCCCGGAAGTCGGAACTGTGTGGTACTTCATTTGTTCTTTAAAGAAGGATGCACAGTTAGACTTTTTAAGTACTTGTCATGAATTGGATTCTCTCCGATCAAGAAAATGATTTTTTCTTCTAAATCTCATTCAATAGCTTTTCATATTGAAGGAGCTTGTCTAATAGCTTTTGCCATGAGAAGAAGTTTTCTAAAAGATTTATTGTATCGGTGATGCTCTTATATTGTGATAGAGAATTTTAATTTCAAAAAGAAGTGATATCAAGATTTGTAGTCTGTTTTAGTATATCATTATTCTTAACTTTGACCTTTTTGTTAATCTTATGTGTTGATTTCAGTGATATGCTCATAATTTGATATGAAGGACCAATTCTAAAAGCATAATATTTTTCAATAATTAATTAAATAGCCCGTATAATACACGGGTCATGAGCTAGTTCAGACAATATAGCAATCTCATCTTTTTACTTTCCCTTTTTGTCCTCACCTATATCATCTTTTTATTCACCAAATGTCATCTTCAATTCAACTACTCATCTTTTTCAACAAAACAATTGATATTTAATTCCTATCCTTAAGCCTTTTCAATTATCATCTTCGTCAATCATCTTCATCGATGTGACGATCTATATTCATGAATCATCAATCATGTTCATCACTCGATTCACGATGTCCTCGCTGAACGTGAAGTAACCGGTTTTATTCTAATCCTCCTTTCATGCAAATTAGATGGAGTGTATTTACTTTAAATTGTAGCCTCAATTATTTATCTAGTTTGTTGTTGGATCTGAAATACAACTATATAAGAGTCAAGAACTTGAGAGTAGATTTTCAACAAGTGGGTTTTGATTTCAAAATTGTCATTTAACAAAAGATATACTCCTTACGAGTTACAAGATTATTTTGATTTGCATATTATTTGCAAGTGAGGGATCTGTGTATTCAACTTCAGTTGATGGTGGTGTTGTTTTTTAAGGGCAAAATTGACATTTACTATTGATGGTGACCTTCATTTGGGCGAGAAAAGAAACAGCATTTTTCAGTTTAGTAGTCACTCCACAAAATGATTTTTCTATAGCCAGACTCTATATCAAGACAACACTTAGGGCTTGTTTCTTTTTTTACATGCTTCCATATTAGCCTTTTGATTAGTCTCTTAGTGGGAAGAGAGAGATATTTGTGTGAGTATGGAACAAGATGTTTAAAGTGAATTGTGAATTGGGCCCACAACTTTTCCCACTAAGAGGCATATAAAGAAAAAGAAACATCCCCTTAATACTACAATAAAAAGAAACAGCCCTTAAGTTTATCAGCGAACTAGTGCAACCGGTTGGAACACAAAAAGTCAAAAAAAAATTATATTATATTGCAAGTACCAAGTGAGAGAAAGAAATATATGGACGACCGGTTCGGCAAGTGACTTCCAAATCGTGATACCAATCTTGCCACGTGTTGCATTGAAAATGACAGAAAGTTGCAAAAAGGCCCAAAAAGGACACCATGTTATCCCAACTAAGACAACTTTTTTTTTTCTTCCAAAATGAGACATGTACTTTTGATAATCTGATCAACTAAGTTTATCGTGTGACACGTGTCCATCTGATCAACCAACTTTTTTATATTTTATTAATATATTCTCCCAATGTTTGACCTATACATGTCCCCACCTATTGATCAACCGACGGCGGATCATCTGATCGACCTACTTTTATATCTTGGAAACTGAAAAAGTAAAAAAAAAATAAAAAAAATTGTACTATTAGATTTCCTAAATCTTTTATTAGAAAAGTAATTTGACTAAAAAAATAAAAATTTTGAAACCTAAAATACACACACTGCACACATTACACACAATGCAAAAGCCTTAATTATGATTTTCATCACCGATCAATCCAAAGGCCTTAATTCTGGGTTGCTATCTCCATGGTTTTCTTCATTGCTGCGACTGTCTTCACCCTTCGTATATCTTCAATTCCATAACTACTTCGATAATTCATTAATTCATATGACATGATCTAATAGCAGATCATTAGATCTGCTATAATTGATGCTTATTATATGATTAAATAGCGGGTATTTTAATTTCTTGTTTACCATAGAATTTGTCATCTGAATAGCAGAACCCCAATTTGTATAACCTTATAACATTAGATCTGCTATAATTGATGCTTATTATATTTATTATTCGTATATTAATTTCTCATTCCATGCGTAATTTTCAATATTACATGTATTTGTTATAGGACTTGTGATGAATTGTTTGGTTGTCGTAAAAAAAGTAAATAGTTTGCATAGTTTTAGCAAAACAGCCTTATAGAATAAGTGAAAATGGTGAAACTTAATTTGGTGATGTTTGAGTCACATACGGGTTGCTTTGTCATATAAGGTTGTGAATATGAGGCTATTAGACTAACCAAGGGCTGTTTTTGGGGGTGTTTATTTTGGCTTATGAAACATAAGCCCATTTGGGCTTATATGTCTTAAGCGCTAATTTTTTGGCTTATTTTTAGACCTATGGATTTATATAAGTTTCTTATGATATAACAAATTTATATAATTAAAAATAAGGCGCACACTAATTTATTATTTGAGGCAGTTGTATTAAGGTGCACACCGTTGTTAATTTTGTTGAAATTTATTATTAAGTAGGATGAAGAGGGGTTAATATATATTTGTGTCTTGATCTTACAAAAGTTTAGTTACTTAAGGCACTATTTTGATTTAGTTGGCTCTTTGATCTTGGTTGGTGGTGATCCAAGTGTTGAGAAGAGTATAATCTTACAATCTTACAGGTATTACAGTTCATATTTTTTAGTTTATGTGAAAACTTATGATTCTTTGTACGTATGGAAGTATTTTTTTGACTTGCATATTTAAACTTGAACGACAGGAAAAATTATAACAGAATGGAAAGAGATTAGCAAGCTAGACTCAGTTCTTCATGTCTAAGGTGAAGAGGTAACAATATTCTGGAAAGCCTTAGTGTTGAGAAAATTGGAAACACAACATATCAAATGGATATTTGCACTCATGAATTGTTCTTGTATTCTAGTACTCAAATTGAGGTAATTGTTCAAAATATGATTGATTACTAAATTATGGATTATTAACTTGTATATCACGGTTTTTTAGACATTTTGGAAAACCTTAGTTATTAGCTAAAAATTTTACATTCCTTAGACCAACTGTAGGTCTTAATGATATAATTTCCAATTTATTAGCATATTTAGAAAGTGGAATCAATATGGATATCTTTATAGGTATAGACAAGAATTAGATTCTTAAGATTTATTTAGGCTTATTTTTAACAGGGTGTGTTTCTCTTAAAGAGTTTAGAAAAATTCAAGAGGAAGGCCACTCATCACTCCGTGTACTTAAAAGTGTAACAGAACTCACAAAAGTACGCAATTGTTAAGTCTATATTTGTAATTCTTCATATACTTATAGTGGTGGGAATCGGGTCGGGTTGGTCTGGGGAGATGGCAGTCCTTCTAGACCCATCAACTTGGCTATGAGACTCGGTGACCGTTTTTTGGCCAAAGTTTCATTCAACATTTCTTTAGCTAACAAAGTCTTCATAGGTGTCCCGTAAACTAGTTTAGTAGAGGGTTGCCCAAACTACAATCACCATATAGATTTAGTATCACTGACAACTTAACAAATATATCAAAGATGCTAATAACAATAACACACCAATAACTGCAGACAACAAACTAAACACCGTTAAGGTTTATATCAAGCTGATTTTTCATACTCATTTGTTTTGGGATAAGTCAGCTTAAAAAAACTTGCCTTCCACTATAAATAGGATTGGGAGCCGTATAAGGAGGCCTTGGGCACGGACTAGGTTGCTGACCTTGTGCATTGTAGTATGATCCCTGCTTAGGCGGATATGGGGACCCGCCAGCAGGTGGTGGTTGTTGACCCTGCTTAGGCGGATATGGGGACCCGCCAGCAGGTGGTGGTTGTTGACCCTGCTGAGGCCATAGATGTACTTTGTGGTGAAACTTGCTCGTTGGGGTTAGTACAGTATGAAATAATCTTTTGATATGGACCTTTGTGATCGATCGCTTGACTTTCAAGCCGTATGTGCACTCTATGCCATTACTGGTATAGTCTTGAACTCTTGATGTTTATTGTTATGATTTATAATGGTTGTATGCTTTATTCGTGTGAAATCAGATGTGGCACTGATTACATATTTCAGGGACGGGATGAATCTTCTGTTTTAGTTATTTTATTTGTCGCAACTACGCATCTATTCTGCTGACTAATCTAATTTAACTTTGACGAATTTTGCAGCTTGGAACTGTTCATCCTTGCCTAAGTGTTATAAGTCCGTATATTCGATTTTGAGGAATTTCCTGTCAGTGATAAAGTAAGTTAATTCATTTTTGGCAGCGATTCTAGTGAAACCAGTTTTTGAATCATAATTATTTCGTTACAGGTAACATACATGTACTACACTGGTCGTTTGGAAGTGCTGAATGAAAATTTTACAGCTATAAGTATTTCCGAGTTTCTCCGTCACAATGATAGTCAATGTTATATTCTTAACTTGATGATCTTGTTCTGTATCCTGCAGGCTGATCATAAAATGTCGTATGCTTTGACACATTGCGACCCTCAAAGTAAAGCAAACATAAGGTTACATTCCATTTTCCCACACGTTCTTAATGTTGTTCTACTATTTTAAATGAAGTCGCTTCTGTAGGCCATGTGTCCGTATTTGGCTTATGTTTCCAACCACCCTCCATTCATTGCCAAAAAAAGACTTTAATGTTCAAGAATAAGCGATTTTGGAGCCTTAAGAGGTCTATGTACATGTATATCCCTAAAATGACATATTCCAAACACTCAACAATGGATTAAACACTATTACGGAGTATATCACGTAAGCACTTTCAGAATGCAATGTTAAACACCTTTCTGTTTAGTACCTTTACTCTATGTTTGGCTCATATCTGCTGTCATTGAAATTATACGGTATGGCAGTCAAATGGATATCTTAATGGAGGTGAGGAATATTACTTCCCCGCTGCACAAGCAGATCCTAAAGACGGTGAAACATTGATGCAATATGCAAAATTGGTATGGGAGCTTCATCATAACCAAGATCGAGCTTTAAGTTACTTTGAGGAGGCATATGCAAGTATCCTGTGGGAAATGAGAAATAGACGATGACGAAGAGAATAAGGAGGAAACTGCACCCGTTGAGGTAATTTTGACTCATCGTTTTCCGTAAATGTCTACTTAAGCGAAAAGTCTGTTTTAATAACAGTAATGCACCAAATTCAGTAATCGTTGGAGGAATATTACAAGAGGGTGGTCAACGAAAAATGTCATGAACCATTGCTTCTTAGAAACAATGCCCATTTTCTGCAACAGGTTAAGACTCTAACCCGAGGAATTCCTTTTGGCTTTTGAGGTTAAAGAATTCATTTTAGAACTAAGCAAAGTTATAACTTATTTGTTTTCCTTTTGACAGACCAAAGGAGACCTTTAAGGAGCTGAAGAGTATTACTCGCGTGCAGTACAAGCAGATCCTCGAGACGGTGAAGGTCTTTGATGAAGTGTGTACAAGCTTGTTTCTTAAAGAGTTTTTACTTGTAACTTGTAAAACAGCCAGATTTGTCTATGTAAATTACAACTATTACTTATATTTGACCTGCACAAGAAAAATAAATAGTAGTACCTGATGAGCAACTTTGGTTTGGTTGTAGTTACTCGATTGGTTTTCATGGCGTGATTGATGTTTTTATCTTGCAACGTTAACTTTTTTTTATATAAATAGTACTATAGAACCTGCTAGATGGCTATAAAGTAGCTAGTTATGGCCATGTGGCATTGCTCCATTGACACAATTGTATAATTGTGCTTTGTTTGCGCCACTGAATATGACAGGGACATATGACCCAACTAGCATATATACTTCAAAGATATTAAGAGCGCCCGTAAAGGGAGATTTCTGCTCGGTCTCATCCTTGCTTGGACACTGCGGCCAGATTGATGTCAAGTCTCTCGTGGTCCTGAAGCCGATTTTGTTTAGTGTTCTAATGGTCACTTCACGTAAAGGAAGCCGTCGGATCACCACATCTCACCTTTCTAAAACCTTCATGAACTAGCACAGTAGCAGGGGTTGGGTATATACAGCACCACACCTGTAAGTTCATCATAAAATTCCAATACCTCTATTAGAAATGCCCTTTAATCTCACATGGACATTTTAAATGGAAGTGACAAGTGACGACATATGTCTCAATATTGATAGCCAAACAATATTCATATGATTTTATTGGTCTCAAAAATGAAATCACATTGTCTAGTGACAAGAAATGGGAAGCCAACCTAACAAAAGGTTCATCTTGACGGTTGTCCAGAGCTTACGACAATATTTTCATCATCATGGCTGCCACAGACTCTCAAAGTTCTTCAGATCAAATTTTGTGACAAGATGAAGTCTCTATCTGAAGCTGAAGGTGAGCTTCCATATCTTAAAACATTGCATCTGTGGGAACTACCAGAACTGGTGAGCATCGGTGTCTCATTTTCGTCTTTACAAACTCTCAAAATCTCTGGTGCGACTAGTTTGAAGAGCTTGTATTCTGGAAACCAGGATTTCAAGCATCTTGAAACTCTTTACTTGGAAAACTGTCCATTGCTTGAAAATGTTATCTGTTAGAGTTTGCCACTGGCACAACTTAAGAATGTCGAGATTAAATCTTGTGAGAAGTTGCAAACTCTGTTCGTACATAGCAACTCAGTTGGTTGCAATTTGCCATGTTTAAATAAAATGCACCTGGAGGACCTTCCAAGGCTGAAAAGCATAGGCGCTACTTTTCCCTCCCAAGCAGAGATATGTATTTTAAAATGCCCAAAGCTGCAGTTAGTTGGGATGATTGGTGATCAGAAGTGACGCGACACACTTTCAGCATTGTTACAGGTATTCTATCACCTCCAGGCTAGAGAACTCATTTTATAACTTTCATGGAGACATGGACTCTGTAGTCTGTAGAACAAGAAAAACATATCTCGCCTTTTTTAAACTGCAACAATAATGAACTTGTTGTCAGCATGTTAAACACTCTCCTCGTTTTCTGACCCGTACAAAGTTCTACGTTCCAAAGTTCTGCCTATCTTTCATGTTTTACTCAATCGACTAGCTTAAATATAGTATAGTAAGTTTTGATCTTCTTTTTTTTTCTCTTTATTAGTTACAATCAAACATAAGAAAAGTTAATTCTCCCACGCTTTTTTATGTTTAGATTACTCGATACCACTATAATTATAACATTTATTTATAGATATGCATACGCTTATTGTTCAACATTCTTTTGTAGCGCTTCATAGACATCGGTTATGTGCTGGAGTTCAATGTAAATTTGAACAACATGAAGCAACTGGTGACAAGATATTACAGCAACAATCTTTCAAGAACTAAAGCTTTTTGTTCAGCAACGAAGCGTCAATGCAAGATGGTACAATGCAAATATGTATGTGGCGTGCAAAGTAATCTGTAACTCGTAGTCACTCGTCATTTTTCCCTTTTGGCCTAACAATATATATCACCATTTACTTGGATTATTTTTACGCCAAACATCTGTATGAACTCGTTCACGTCTATATGTATATAGGACTTGTAACATTTTCGAATTCGTTCTAATCTATTAATAAAGTCAACTAGGACCATGCTATAAAATCTCAAATATATTTGTTAAGATACTTGAAAATTTGGTACCTAAAGGTGCTGTCATACTAATTGGGGTAGTTGTTCCATAATTGGGGTAGTTGTTCCATCACTTTCATGTATGTTTCTAGGAAGTCCTCTGAAGTCTGATGACAAATTTACAGCAAACTAAGTTTTATATCATGTTCTATTTGAAACAAAGTATCACTTTATACACTACAAGAATACCAGGATCGGGCGGCAATGGTTTCCCCGGCGACCAATGTCGCCGGAGAAATCATGCTAAACGACAAACTAAATCTGACGTGGCACAAACTCGGGGGAGAATTTTTAGTCAAAGATTGACTGACTTTTCCCGTCAACGTGTCGCTGGAGAAAAGTCGGCCAAATTTTGACCAAAATAGTCTACTAAAAAACGGGGGAAATTGTCCTGCCAACTTGGGAAAAGTTTGTCAGACAATTTATCAATTGATTAGTGTTGACCCCATGGCTTAAAATGGGGACACATTATCCCCGGTCGCTGTGGAAACGTTGGACGCGTGGCAAAGTTAATGTTAAGTTAATCAAGTTTTTCTTAATACGCCGTTATTATCTCCGGCTACGTGTCGCTGGGGAAACCTTGACTTATGGCACCACAAATGACATGTTGAATTTCAAAATACAGTTACCTGATTAACAAAACCTAGCCCCCTCTCATGTTTTGAGGTGCTATCTCAGCTATATACACAGGAACCTTTCATCTAAAAACATAATATTATCATGACACTTTCCATAAACTATGTATTTCTAGAGCAGACATTGAATCCTAGTGGTTGGCACACCTGCGTAAACTGGCTTCCCCTTGCCGTTCGTATGCACACCCGTCACTGCGTAAAACGATAGAGTTTTTTAAAAAATTATTCTTAACACAAGGCAACATCTGACATAAAATTGAAAAGTTAAAGATCAACCGTTAGTGGATAAATGATCCTTGACTAGTTTTGGCATAAAACTTTTCGGCAACATTGACTTCCAGTAAACATCAGGAGTCACAGCATGACTTGCCACAATTGCTAGCTGATAACCGAACCATAAACAAACACAAAAAGTTAACTCCACATTATAGACTGAAAAAATTACGGTGTATAAAAGTAATGTGTTTAGACATTACATAGGATTCCAACTTTGTAACACATTATACTGAGATATATGTACATTAGTACATGTACATGTACTTACAGAAACAAGTGTGAAACGAAAGATAACTAGACTGAACTTCATTGCAGAACTGAAACTGTATGTTGAGATGGATTTAGACGACGTTGAAAGGGTGGTTGGACTAATGAGGTATATATAGGACTGCAAATCTGCAGTCACTGCATTATGCATTTATATCCGATACGGGTCACAGGCTTTAGATATTGCCCAACTACCGCTAGCAAAATCTTCAAGTATGCCAATCCAAAGTACATGTGGGTAGGGCCGCGTAACAGTTATGATCGAAACAGATGGGTCATGTTCTTGATTATACAGAGATGTAATCTGCAAGAATGATAGAGCAATAATATAGCATTCTGCTTGGAAGACCTTCTACTAACAGAGAAGCTAAACGCCGAGCCTAGTATTGAATCAGTACTAGGCCTTGAAGAATTCGATGGCCACGAAGGGATTGAGCTTGAGTTCAACAAAGATGATTTTTTGCTTGATGTGATTCTATAGTTTGGTTCATGAACTCGTCGTTGACGTTTTGGCAGCCCATTTTTGTCTAGTTAGAGGTTTTTTAAGGACATGGCATACTTGATAAGCGGTTCAGGTACAAGATACTATCATTATCGTCTGAAAAACTCGACGAATTGTCAAGTAGTTGTCATTTCTGCATATGGGTTAACTTTTTCTTGGAAGATTTATGCAAATTTTTGTAGGCATTGTCAATGTTGTTGTAGAGGTTCAAACTTTCTAGTGCTAGTTTTCATTCGGGTGAACAAATTTTTTGAAAAAGAATACCTGCTAATCTGACCCATTGAGTTACTGTTCCAGATCAAACAATTTGAGAAAACTTTTGTTTATCTGAGTGACTGAGTTAATACCTGTTAGCTGAAGCCACAACCCTGTTTACTTTCTCGTCAACCTTAGCCGCACCAGTTGCTTTTGCAGCTATACGCCTAGCTTCCTCAACAGCTTTAAGTACTTTGGCATGTGATATAGACAACAGTGAATGCGAAGGGACCGTCTTGTGAGAAGTTGAGATGCTGAGAAGGCCGTCATCCGAGTGACCTGATTGAGTGTCGCCATTTCTGAATGTATACATACCGAACCCTTGCCTTCGTCATTCATGCCAAGCACCCTCGTATTTATGTCCATTTGCAAAATTATAGACACCAAACCGTGCATTTTGTCTGCAAAATACTCACCAGCGTACATGTCACCATTTCTGCAAAATGTCAAGCAATCACATTAACTCACTTGCACAATATTTTCACTATATTAAGAGAATATCAAATTAAAAGAGCTCGCACACTAGTCCTAATTACTAAAAAGAGAGCCATCACATGTGACTCATTCGACCAAATGACTAAAATATTTTCAAAGTATAGTGGGATTAAGAATCATAATCAACAACAAATATGCATACAAAATAAAGTAAATTCTACTGATGTTGGTTCAGGTGTTTCGTCTCTACAACACGAGAACCCATTGGCACCTTGACAACATCATACAACAATAATAACATTAAGTTTATAAATTCAAAGCCATTATCTTTCTTCCAAACTACAACTTAATGCAGATTTCTCTAGTTTTTCATATCTTGACAGTCATTAAAATGGACTATTGATACCAACTAGCTTAGATGTTAAACCACCATACAATACAAGTGAAATGCTTATCGTATTTGTATGCACTGCAGATACTAAATTTTCTAAACAAAGAGCGTAACTCTGCCTATTATGTTCGATTATCACTTATGCTTTTTGCTTTTTTACTATCCCACACTTAGAGTGATGCTAGCCCTTAATACAACACCACCACCAACAATCTTACCTACTGAAAACTAAATATCGATAACTATCAAAGTCAAATCCTACACTAATTTAGCAAATAATTAATCATGAATCAATTAAACAAAAAACACCTTACACAACCAAATATATAAACCTAGGACCACTAATGCAATGGCCGTTATCAATTAACAACACTCCCCCACTAACGGACTTTACTGGCCTGAAACTTTCAGTTCTCTTACTCGACTAGAGGGCTTTCCCTCACGACTTTCTTTTTTCGTAATAAATAATATCATTAACAGATTTAATTAAAATTAAATTATATAATCTAAAAGGTTACTCTTAATCGGGATTCCATTGATTGGCGATGGAAAAATTAATGAATCATTAGATTGACGCCAGTGTGTAGTGTGTGTTTAGTGTGTGTATGCTGTGTGAAAATTTTGGTTACATATTTTTTTTTTCTGTTTTTTTATTAAAATGCTCATTGTTATTTCCCATAAAAAGATTTAGGAAATCTATAAGTACAAAATATAATTTTTTATTTGTTACTTTTTCAATTTCCAAGATGAAAAAGTACTGTGGTTGATCAAAAGTGGTTGATCAGCCGTCAGTTGATCAGTAGGTGGGGACAGGTGTAGGTCAAACCTTGAAAGAAGATATTAATAAAATAAAAGAAAGTGGGTTGATCAGATGGACACGTGTCACACAACAAACTTAGTTGATCGGTTGATCAAAAGTACATGTCTCATTTTGGAAGAAAAAAAAAAGTTGTCCTAGTTGGGATAACATGGTGTCCTTTTTGGGCCTTTTTGTACTTAGCCCTTTTGATTTTGCCAATTCAACCAAAAAAACATGATTCTTATGGGTAGTTTGCTTTTTACTATTTGCTTTCACTTTTTCTGTGTTTCTTAGATTCCGAATGTTTTTTTTTTAAATTAAATAAATCAATTTGGTTGGTAAATTAGTACGTATATAGTTTGCATTATCAATTTTGGTTGGTAATTAAATTAAATGTAAAAATTTAATATTATATATTAAGTTAGGTTGAGTTGGGTTGAGTTGGGTTGAATTGGGTTGGATTGTTAATAAATGATAAAAAAGGTTTAGATTGGTTGTATGTATAGTTTGTGTAGTGGAAGAGTAAAAAAATAATATTATAATGATAGTTTAGGTTGGGAAGTTTGTGAATAAAGATAGTCTAATGTCATTTTTAATAATCTTTGTAATATTATACAAAATTTATAAATTATTATACATTATAACTAAAAAATTATATGAATAACTCATAAAAAAGTAAACACTTTGACTCTTTTATCATTTTACTTTATTTCTACTTATATATAAAAAGTATATTTAAATGCTGAAAATGTTGAAATTTTAACATTTTCATATTTAAATTATACAAAATGTTAAAATAGAAATAGAAAACAAGTATATTAGTCACTGGGTCACGGGTTTAACCATTAGATCATTCTGGTCAAGTCAACGGGTCACGAATTGAACCATTGAGTCAACTCGGTCGAGTCACGAGTTTGACCGCTAGGTCAACCTGATCAAAGTAACGTGTCCTGTATTAGACAACCGAATCAACCCAGTCGAATCACTGCATAAAGACAAGTTTGCCGTTATCTACGCGTAGAGTAGAGTGTTTTATTAAAAGTATTGAAATTTCGTTCAAAAATTAAAAGTATCTAAATTGAAATAAGGTGGCATTTGCGTAAATTCTTTGAAAATTAAAGGTTGAATATTTGGACTTGATGAGTGGTGGGCATTTGTTCGTTTTTTTCTTCAAAATCATATTATCTAGCTAGCTTGTGCTTTTAGTGGAACATAAAAATGGCGGGTTTGGGTATAACTAATTTGCAGTTGATGCCTATTATTTCTTCCAAAACAGTAATCAGATTATCAAAGCCTATTCAATGTATATCTCTTCAGCAACAGGTATATATACACTCAAACACTCCTGTGCATGTGTTAAGTTTAAATTATACATTATGGTTAGATAACTCTATGGTTGTATTTGGCATTGCCTTTGCAAAACTGATAGGTGTGTTTGGCGCGGAGCATCTATGAGCGTTGAGCGTTATGAGTTTTAATGCTCGTTTCATATTGGTGTAGAATTAGCCAATTAGGGTGTGTGTCAGTGTGTGTGAGTTTGCAGTTTCGGATAAAAATAGTATGTTTTAATTAGTAAAGAAATTAATTCCTGTTATTTGATTACTGTGAGATACTCAATTTAGGAGTAGTTTTTACTTGTAAACACTTAAAAACAATTTAAGTGTCTCCTACATTCTGTTTATGATAAGCGATTCTAATTCAGTGTAACTTGTACGAGTGTTAACTTTTTAGACATTTTACGGTGCTCTGTTCTTGACACTTTACGGTGATTGGTGGTCCATGTCTAGTTTGCCCATTTTAATGGAAGCAATTCTGAACTCTACTAATCGTGTACATGTTCTTTTTGAAGGCAATACAGACAGACGAAAGGATTGAATGTGAGCCTTGTGATGGGAGAGGATGGCTGCTTTGTGATTTCTGTAAAGGTCAAAAGACGAATATCAAATCTGAAACCAATCGCATCTACCGTAGATGTCCATCTTGCAAAGCTGTGAGTAACGTTAATATCTTGTCTGGTTTGGTTGGCAATGATTAACTGTTTCTGAATGTTGCGTACTTTAATTTCAATGCGTGTTTTATAGGTTGGGTATCTGTTGTGTTCCAAGTGCAAGGTTTACAAATGTGTTACATACCCTGACCAAAGTGATGGCCAATTCTGAAGCCTTTATCGCCAGCTAAAAATGGTTGCCTCGATTCTATTTGTTTCATTTGTGAAGAAAATACTTTCGCCTAAACTTTTTTACGAAACACACTTCTTGCAAGAGTTGACAAAATTTGACCTGTAAACTATAAAGATGATTGAAAAGATTGTTAAAAATGTTAATCCTTTTTATCATTGTACTATGTTTAATTTCATAACAAAAGTTGAATTGAGTTGATGGGATAAGAATGATCCTTTTGAGGTACAAGTATCAACAGATGGGGGGCAAGATGCCTCTTACTGTAATTGTTATTTACTTCAAAACTACAAGTCTGGTCTAAACACACAAAACACATCCGTAAACGATGGTGTTCATCACCGAGTGGACACTCTTCATCATCCTCGCACGTGGTCTTCCTCTCACCTGTATAAACCTTCAGGCGTGGTCTTAGAGCCACCTGATCAACGCCTCATAGGTGATGAGGTGCATTACTATGTCTCATCTAGAAACCTTAGAAATATATATGCATTTCTAGCTAACTTCTAGCAACATGACCTTTTGACACACTGGGACATACATAATAGGCTGTCACGTGTTCTTTTCGCGAGAAAGGGGTTTAAAAGGCTACAGATCAAATTTTAAATCTGTATAACAAACCACACTTAGTATTTTGAAGTCGCAAAAAATATGTAGTATATTACTCGTACTACATATAAATTGGTAAGGACGATATAGCCAAACTAGTTTTAACACCCGTGCACGCACGAGACTTAAACATAAATGATACATTAAATAATACTTTCATTATTGCAATATTAATTATGTATATTATATATGCTTTTTTAAGAACATCTAATATTTATATATTTGATTATCTTGTTGTTCGACTGTGTACCGTGTAAATTAATATAAACGCAACTTAATTTTTATTTTTAAATTTCATATTCTTTTTACTTTCGATATTTTATTCTAAATAGTTATATCTTAATTATTAATCAATAAACTATTTAAATCAACCTTATACATACACGATTTATAAATTCATGGTTTTGTGTTGTTTAATATTATTCTACGTAGCAATATTAAAATTTTAATATTTAAATAGTTATGTTGCTCTTACGCACACGGGTTTAACATGATTTTTTATTATGTGATAATATTAATTGATATTTTGTATAAATATTTGTTGCATAAAGGATTTGACTTTGTTTAATTGAAATGTTAGGCATAGACAATGTGTGTTTAGTAACACACTAGACGAATACTCGCGCACAGCGGCGGAGATTGCTAGTGATAGACAATTAACGATATATGAAATTGTGGTAAGTGTTTTATGTAATGTTCAAAATATATATGCGTAGAAGGATGAAACTTGACTAACCTGCTATAACAAAATGCGACTGTTAGCAACAAGCTTTAGCATCACTGAGTCGTGCCATAAAGGGGTCACACATATCTAGTTGACAAAACAAAGTATAACCGACTAAGTCGTGCCATAAAAAGGTCATTCTACAAAGGCGACGAGACCAAGCGTTTAGACTGTTAAAGTATATGTTGGGTGATAAATTTACCATAAGATTACTCTAGGATATAAGTAAGGGAAACAAAAGCATATCATATGACGATGAAACACGTTTTCCTTTCATACGAGCCTCGGCAAAAGAAAAGGTATCTTAATTATGAAAATGTTGCATGACATATAAAAGGAAAAAAAAAGCAAATGCATTGTTTTTCAACTTTAGGGGATCAAGTGTTCAGTCATATATCTTTTGTATATACTTATAATATAGTTCTTGATAAAAGATCTTTCATTTAAAAACTTAGTTAATGGTAATAAAGGTCATAAAACCACAAGTGGCTTATCCTCTTAAAAGTTATTCTAATAAACTAGTGAATGAAAACAAAAAAATGGTATAAACAAAGTAGTCAAGAGCAAACCTATGCAAAGATAAGAAAAGAATTATAGTTTCAAATTAAGATATTCACAAACTTGCTTATAATCTTTCATGTAAATCTTATTAACTTCTATAAGTACAATTATAGTTTCAAATTTAGTATGCGCTACTTGTAACTTATTAGTGCGCATCACATCTGCATGAAACAAATACAAAGAGTTTCTCGGCAAGAAGATGGCCTTGTATCGCAAGAATGCAGATCTATACAGAGATAAGACCACATTTATCATGTTCGCATACTGTTGGTTTTAACTCATAAGTAAACATAAACAATAAAATCCTTTACCTCAAACCGAAATATTGTAAAAAACTTTTAATAGAAAAATTAATGTATAAACCTAGATTTATGGATTTTTTGCACATATAATATAATATAAGTATATAATACCGTCATTAAAGAATTATCAAGCACTTGGCAAAGTTCCTAATATGCATAAATTTTCTTTAGAAAAGCATGAAAATATAATGCAAAAAAAAAACGCTCATATTTTTTGCCATTGCAAAAGAAAACATGATCATCTCAAATAGCCAATGCAAAAGAAAATAAAACAGGTAAAGAACATGTAAAATCTTCCCCTGGCTAAACTTTCTGACAAATGTACGATTACATAGCTAAATTTGCCACATGCCTATTTTATTCAAATAGTCAATGGTATGATCTATTTCAAACAAATATCTGCCCGTCGCTAAACTGTATGTTACTACCTATTACAAGAAACATTTCTGTTTTGATAAACTATTACCAAACAATCCTTACTCTTTCATTAGAAGAACATGACGATTCCCAACAATATACCAAACGCTCGCTACTTATACTGCAATGGTAATGTAGTACACCACAGTTATAAACTTGTCAAAAAGCATGCACTTTTTGGTGTAAGCCTTGATATTGCGAATAACGCGAGACATAGATGACCTGCAACTGAAACCATCACGAGTGTATACTCGTTGTCGTTAGTTTCATGAAACGCTACCCATATGCTGCTCGTGTAGCCATCCAAAATACCAAGAAGGATAGTATTTTCCGAGAAACTCTTTGTATTTTTGTTTACATAAGCTCTCTTTGTAGCAATCATCTCTAAGGTCCCAAAGCTGCACACCCCATTATTTTGATTAAACAAGGCATAAAAAATGTTCATTATATTTAGATATTAAGATGTTTACTTACATTGGGTCTAATGACGAACATTCCTCCAATTAGAGTTGTGAGTGCCAAAGCTACGATGGTCACTGTAGTAAAGCAAAGTATTAATTCGTTGCTAGAATATATATGATAACAACAAGTTCCGAACAAAGATAATGATTTTAAACTCCACATGCGATGCTTGAAAAACTATTTAGACAACTATAAAAATGGGCAGCAATCCAAATGAAATATATTCAAAACTCTATCACTTAATATACACTTTGTCAAAACTTACAAATAGCCATCAGAGGCAGCACTTAATCTTGCAATCACCTCCATTTAACCTCCATAAACAATAAGTACTTTTCAAGATCTCTAAAAGCAAACCATGCTGACCAAGCAATGGTCTTCCGTTAGGTTGGACATGTGCAATAAAAACAGGTGCGGTTCTGCATCATAAACAACAAATGCATAAAAAATTGAAAAAGTTGAGTTTCTTTGTGAATCACCATTGCAAAAGAAAAGAAAACACGATCATATTCGAAGTTAATATTATGTATTATATACAGTTTTGAAACAGTTAATTAAGAAAACACATTTATTATACAAATCATTTTAATGTAACTAAGTAATTAAAATTATTAATTATCATTAAACATCAATTAAAATACCAACCTTATTTTATGTAATTGATAGTCTAAATTACAACATTTCCCAATATAGTCTTTTTTTCAACATTTCCACTTATTTTTTAACATTGCCCCATAACATAGTTTTTTAGTTACCATATTTTTCAACTTTTCAACTTTTCAACTTTTTAACAAATTGGATACACCCTTTATAGGATATATAGATAGATAACGACCTTGAAAAAATATATGTTGTTGTAATATTTAGAATCTCGTCTATTTATTTTCCTCTCACACCGATTTTTGAGGTCATGCGTTCATTTTGATATTTATATTTGTGTTAACAATAATTTACGTAGATTGCATTGTTTGACTTTGTTAAGTGTCAAAACAAGAATAGATAATAATTTATGCTTTTATTTGAATATTTATATTATGTGATTTGTTGATTTTGTAATATTACATATATGTTATATTTTTAAAATATAAAGTATACATGCTATAAAGTTTAATAGGACATTTTGTTTATTTTTCAAAATTTTTAAAAAAATATGGAAAAATATAATTTTTCATTTAAGTTCATCTAATTTATTTAGAATTCAACAACTAAGGTTTTATTAATCTCCTCCTCTTTCTTTAAGTTTTTATTTTCACAAATCTGACACATATATTTTTATGTGTTTTTCATCAAATTTCTCCACCAAAAATTTTAATTTTGACTAAAATGAATTCTATTTTAACTTTTTTGGACCAATCACATTGTTTGATTTTGATTATGTGTCAAAATTAAGCAATTTGATTGGTCAAATTATTTTTTTTACAACTTTCACTTTTCACTAAAAATCTTAAAAAATGTAATTCTTTTATTATATAAACTAGTTTTAATGCCCGTGCACGTACGAGACTTGAACATAAACGATAAATTAAGTAATAATTTTGTTATTGTGATTTTATCTTTATTATATACTAATGTTATATGTTTGACTATATTGTTATTTTAATGTGTACCGTGTAAATGAATATAAACTCACTTCAATTTTTATATTTCGAATTTCATACTCTTTTTGCTTTCGATATTTTTATTTTAGATAGTTATATCTTAGTTATTAATCAACAAATCATTTACATCAACCTTAACGTACACGATTTATAAATTTAAAATTTTTTAATGCCTAATATCATTTTATAAAACAATATTAACATTTTAATATCTAAATAGTTATGATGCTCATGGACCCACTACTTTTACATTATTTTTCATTATGTGATAATATCAATTAATATTTTTAATAAATATTTGTTCCTCAAAAGATTTAACTTTGTTTAACTGAAATATTATCTATCTTTTTTCTAGACATTGTATGTTAAGTAACATATAACGATCTTGAAAAAATATATGTTGCTATAATATGTTTAATCTCGTATATTTATTTTCATCTCAAAACGATGTATGATGTCATGTATTTATTTTGATATTTATAATTAGTTAATATTAATTTACGTAAAATTGCATTGTTTGACTTTGTTAAGTGTTAAAATACAAATAGACAATAATTTGTGTCTTTATTTGAATATTTATAATCATTTGATTTATTAATTTTTATAATTTAATATATATGTTGTATTTTTAAAATATAAATTAAAGAGGGTATAAAGTTTAAGTGCGTATTTTGTTTATTTTATAAAGTTACTAAAAGATATGTAAAATTATAAGTTTACACTTAATTCCATCTAATTTATTTAAAATTCAACCACTAAAAGTTTATTATTCCACTCTATCTTTTTTAAGTTTTTATTTTCACAAATTTAACACATATATCTTTGTGTGTTTACATCAAAATCTTCCACAAAAATCTTTAATTTTGACTAAATTGATTTATTCTTTTATTATATAAAAGAATAAAAGATATTATGAGACGGAGATAGCCACTGGCTGGGCTTTAATGTGTTAAGTTTAGGTTAAGGTGTTTATAACTTAGAGTGATGGAAGAAGAGTGTTTTTTGTTTAAAAATACAAAATTATAAGAGAAAAAGAGTGATGTTATTATACGTTTTTGCACATCATATGACTTATCAGCACCTATGCTCAACCTTACGAGTTCGTGACAAGCTTACGAGACTAAACGACTAATTCAAAAAGAAAAAAAAAATACTTACAATCCTATTTTACAAGATTTCCGACCCATAAAAGTTGTCATCGCAATATGCATAAAGTTTTATGAAATTTCGCTAACTTCACTTTCCAAAGATCACATATAATCTCTCTTATTACAACTAGATCGTACCCGCGCAATGCATCGGCGAGTACTCGATAACTACATTTTTAGCGAACAAATATTACAATTTTACTAAGGTTCAAATTAAAGTTAAATTAGTAAAAAAATTAAATTAACTTAAATAAACTCATTAAAAACGAAAAAACTAAAATTTAATAAAATTATATCAAAATAGATGTTGAATTAAAGAGCACGAAATTTTTAAAAAAATATTGTGAAATTAGATTATAAAAAAAATATATATCAAAAATATTTCAATTTAAAGATAAAAGTTTTCTTAATTGTTTGTTATTAAGGTTGTTACAAAAGTTTGTTATAAAAACATATGGATCATTACTAGAAAAAGGAGCAATAGCGACGTTGTTTTCCGTCGGAAATCCGTCAGTGTAGGTATTTTCCGACGGATTTGTGACGAAAATGGTGTGTCGCTAAATGCTTCCTAGCTAATCCCTATCAGCCGGAACTCTGTCGGAAATCCCGACGAAAAAAACGTGTCGGAATTCTATTGGTATTTATTTCTCTCGGAAATTCGTCGGTAAAATATCCCTCGGAAATCCGTCAGAAAATTTCTATCGGTAAACAATCACAAATCTGTCGCAGATATAAAAATTAATTTGCAGCTTAATGCTCAAATTTATGTAATCCTGTTACTAAAATGGTTACAAAAAATGGACAATTCACGACCAAATAGTTCAATTACCAAATCTCAATTTACATATAATAAAGATAACAGATTCACTAGAAATGGATATTCAGTATTAAACAATCGTTTAGGATTCAAATAACAAGTTATAGTCGAATTGAACGAGTCAAATAAACCAAGTTAATGTCATCCATTTTTGTTTCCATTCCCTCTCTCGGGCTTGTTCACGAGCATCTGCCTCTAGTTCCCGTTGTCGCATGTGCTCTAGCACTTGATGCTCAACTTGACGTTGTACCTCAATCTCCATATCTCTTTGGGACTGTGCTCGAATTTCTGCGTTTTCCTGTTCCAATATTTTTATCGTATCTTCTAAAGTTTGTACCTACAAAGGCAACCATTCGATACATTGTCACATGACTATTGTTAATCAGACAAGTGTGCGTAAGTTTATGTCAGATGGCTAAGTTTAGTAACAGAATGACTATTTGCTGATATGATGATATCATGACTTATATGTTTATTGCATATTAAACTCTAAATTGGATTCAAGTCGCTTTGGGCTCTGTGATGATGCTAGGAACCTGGTGTAAATTTAATTCATCCCAAATAAGCATTTCAAATTAAGCACATTCCTCCTTTCTTATCTAAATCCTGCTTATGTTACCTCAAAATAAGCCGATAAGAATATAAGCAGAAAAGCAGATAAAATAAGCATCAAACACCCCCTAACTATCAGTTATATTGGCTTGAAGGGTGCAACAAGCTTCTATCTAGTTATATGTAAATAAGTACCTCATTTGACACTCGAAACAAGTCATATGTGGACTCTCTTTTTGGAGACGAAGTGATGTGGAATGAAAATATTGTTCTTGTTGTGTGTATATATACTCTATGTATGGATGTTGTGTAAGTTGAATAAATTTCTAAATTGCATCAGGGCTCCCAACTGGAGGAATCTCCATTTACTGCAAGAGTCAAGTATATCATATCTCTCGAACTTTTGTAACTAACTCTATATCTCATGCAAATTCCATTATTTAATCTTCTATAATTCACTTGCATTACTTTATCAGGATTGAAAATTTGAGAAAAGAAGGTTCAGCAGGTCGGTCATCACCTGCCCTAGCTTCAGGTAGGTGCTAGCTCTCTTTTGAGTTATACCTCTATTACACACATACACACGCGGCAGGTAAAAGACCAGCAAGTGTTGTACAAAACGACAAAGGTGGCGATGGAATTAAAATAGAAGGTAGGTCAAGAATTGTTCTAATATCCAGGTAACCATCATTACTTTATGATTATAGTTTTGTGCTAATGATGTGTGTTATTTTCAGATACTCATGCAGACAGGAGCTTCAGAGAGAAAAAATTAACAAAAACAGTAAAAAAAAAGTGATAAAATTAGCTGCTAAAAGTTACTGCTATCAGTAATCGATCACGAGGTATCATCAACTCTAGGTATAAACTAATCTCTAACACAAACTGTTCTGTATAACAAATACCTAATAAACACAAAATCTGAATTAACAATAAGCAGATAAGCACTAAAGGGGTGGTTGTTTAAACTTATTTGTGAGCTTATGTGATTTCAGCTTCTTCTTCCTACATTCTTTTTATTTTATTTCTAGCTAGTGTGTCGAATTTCAAGATGTTGAAAATGGAAACTTCAAATTATATTGGTGAATTAATAACTAAGCAAACCTGTTCGTTAGATGTGGAACTGGAACTAGACGTTGTTGATGTACGGGTCACCATGAGTCTCGAATCCCCTCTTGTACCCATCCCGACTAACTTACCCTTCTTCTTCCCACCCGTAGCCTCTTCCCATAAATAAAAGTCGTTAGGGTTTGGTGGATGGTCACTAGCATCAGATCCATGTTTCTCCTCCAAAGCAGCCTTAACGGCATCCTGTGATTAATGGAAAGTTCTAAATAAATAATATCTATTGATTAACTACGTTACTGAATACACATGAAATAAAAAGAATTACCACAACTCTTTTTGAGCTAGCTGTAATGTACTCCCCTCGTGTTGCGTACCCTGATGCTTCATCCATTTCACTACTTGAAGCCTCACTCGTCACATTTGTGCTTGTGTGACAATGCTGGTAAGCTTCTAACAAGCTAACAGGTCGTTTTTTTTGTTTTTCCTTTAAAAAAATCATTAGTTAGTAGTTTATTAATGAATACATTTTAAAAGGTACATTTATTAATATTGTATTTACCATTTTGTACTTGTGCTAAGGAAGGGTGATGGAGCCCCCAGCATGTTTTGAGACCTCACCATCTATTTTGGTTAATCTGTTTTGTCTACCGACATTTGCCTTCTTTTTCCATCCTGATGTGTTCCAAAGCGTATCAATCATCTTATCCCAATGTTCTTGATCTATCCAGTATGGGGTATACGGCTTAAGCAAAGAAAAGTCATCTCCAATGGTGATGTTGTCCACTGCGGCTCTTTGAGCAGCATCACTTCGACATTGACTCAAATGCCACTGATATAGATCCTGTATATAAAACATATGTTATGGTGATCACTGTATGAAAGATTAGAAAGATAAGCTAAAGTTGTTTTGAAAGACTTAAGATACCACAAATGGAATCTCTGTCTTTTCCTGTCTAATATCAAATGGTAACATTCTTTCCTTTTGAATTTACTAAAATGTATTGTGCAATATGCAGGGAATGAGGATGACAATGAGCCTTACATTAATCTCAAGGTAAACAGCTACACATTGCCTTCTGAATAAAATCTATTAGGAGTATTATCTAGAAGACTTGCGTCTACAACATTGGTATATATAACTTTTGCCCCTTTGCTTGAGTACTACCAAGAGGTTCATTTACTTTTCTAACACTAACTATTATTAAAGACTTAAGATACCACAAGTGGTGACCAGAGAGTCATAGATATGAATAAAATCTATTAGGAGTATTATCTAGAAGACTTGCGTCTACAACATTGGTATATATATAACTTTTTCCCCTTTGCCAAAGAAAAATACTAAATTATTTTATAACAGTAACATATTACGTGCAACCGCCTGTATAAACTAGTTTAAGGTAACAATTAGAATTTGTATGAGATAAGATATATAGGTGAACAGTGTACTTTTTGAAGCAGGTCAAGTCGGTTCGCCTCAAGATGGTATTTTTTTTATAAACAGGGTGCCCCACTTATTATTACCCAACTGTGTAAATGTAACTAAAAACCAAATATTAAGTACCAAAATTTCGAGCAGAAAGCGTAAAGAAAATTATAACTTAACCCTAGAATTCTTTATAAAAATAGCACACCAAATATGCATTTACACAAGTAAAGTAAATTAAATGAGAATCAGTATAAGAAACAAGGTGAGCATAAAAAATGGGTAATATGAGGGTGTTTGTTTCGGCGTATATAGTGGGCTTGTGGCATATTTAGTTTTCGGCTAATGTTTCATAAGCTCCCTTTTTGTGGCTTACTTCGAAACTTTGCGGATAAGTTGTCATACTAAGCTCATATAAGCCGAAAAATTTCAAAATAAGCCACAAAAAGTGAGCTTATGAAACATAATCCGAAAACCAAATAAGCCATAGGCCGCTTTTCTTTTCCATTGGAAACTCAGGTTCTGCTAAACAGAAACTGACTCCAAATGATCGAATAATCAGACTATCATATTCAAATATTCAATACTTAATCCCAAACACCTTAAGAATCTACAACACTTGCAAAATAGAAAATGACTCCAAATGATCCGATATCAGATAATCAGACTATCATATACAATACTTAATCCCAAACACCCTCTCATTCATAAAGGCTTAAGAATCTACAACACTTAGCAAAATAGTCCCTTTACCAAAAGAAAAGTCCCTAGCACCTAACTACCTAAGTCACATACTCTACTCATTGATAGTTCCAAAAGAATGGCAATCATCTGATTGCTAATTGAACCTACACTACAAATTGCTACCCTCTGTTACAACAGTTCTATCTTACAAATGAAGTAACTTTATGGTAACCAGAACTACATTTTTTCTTGCAACTGCCTCACCTTTGGTTACTCAGTAATAATGTAATATGTCACGCTTTTCACTTCACTTGCTTCATAACGGTTTTCCTACTTTAATTGGTTGACAACTTCAACAAGCTTTACTTAATCATGGTTCTTATAATGAAAATTACAAGCTATAAGAGACATTCCTATTTAGAAACCAAAATGCATATGTGCAAGATAAACTTATACTCCCTCTTATATTTCTACTACTACGTTATCCTAACATGGATCGATAATTGAGCCAAACACAATCAAATTATATCAAATCAAAATTAGGGCGAAAGTATAGAAGTACTGAGTTTTTGAAAAACACCTAGAATTCATCAAACATCAACATCTCTCCACGACGTCCAAGGACCATAAAACATTGTTTTAAAAATACGTATAATATCGCGAGTAACATGGCCTTCTGCAAAACTATAGGATTGGAACAATAATCCGTAAATGCAATTACAAGGATAAGTTAAAACAATTTAAGTATAAGAAAGGAGCAATAAACATGATTTAAAATACATACCCGCCAAAATAGAGTGTAATTATCGGCCTTTGTGATGGATGATTAGGTATTGACTGTGGCAAGTTCGAACCACGCACACATTGTGATGTCTCTGTTTCGTTGACATTATTATCACCGCAAGTTCCATTTTCATAATCCGCATTCGGATTACCGCTTCCAGATGTGCTACTGCTACCACGAGCGCTTATATTTCTACTACTACATCTGATGCTTATATTTCCGATTCTACCCAATCCTCTTCCCTTTCCCCCGCTTCTACTACCATCTTCATAATCTTCTTGCTGATTACCAAATCCGGACACATTACTACTTGCACCATTGCCTATATTTCCAATTCTGACCCTTCTACTTCCCTCTCTTCTACTACCATCATCGTTACCTCTTCCATCGCTTCTACTACCATCATCATAATCTTCATCTTGATTACTGAATCAGGACACATTTCTACTACCAACAATGCCTATATTTACACCTCTACCCCTACCTCTTCCCTCACTTCTACTACCATCACCAGAATTTACATCTTGATTACCGAATCTAGACACATTTCTACTACCAACAATGCTTATATTCACACCTCTGCCCCTACCTCTTCCCCCACTTCTACTAACATCACCAGAATTTACATCTTGATTACCGAATCTAGACACATTTCTACTACCAACAATGCCTATATTCCCGCCTCTGCCCCTACCCCTTCCATCGATTCTACTAATATCATCATAATTTACATCTTGAATACCGAATGTTGACACGTTTCTACTACCAAAAATGCCTATACTTTCGCCTCTGCCCCTTCCCCCGCTTCTGCTACCATCATAGTTACCGACGCCTAAATTCACACCTCTGCCCCTACCTCTTCCCCGCTTCTACTACCATCACCAGAATTCACATCTTGATTACCGAATCCAGATAGAGTACTATTATCACCAATACCTATATTCCCGCCTATGCCCCTACCTCTTCCCTCGCTTCTACTACCATCACCAGAATTCACATCTTGATTACCGAATCCAGATAGAGTACTATTATCATAATCTGCATCTTGATTACCGAATCCAGATACATCACTACTACCATCACCATTTTCTGTATTTCCACTTCTGCCCCTACCTCTTCCCCGGCCCCTTCCCCTGTTGTTATTTCTACCCATGTTTCCTGCATAATGTGTCCAATAAACAAAGATTAGCGCAATGCATTTATACATGTAACCATTAATAAGTATCACAGGTCAGTTACATATAAGTGCTATAGAAGAATAATTGATTGATCACATAAATTAACATCATATAAGTAGACATCATAGTCCAATCACTTGTAAGAAAAAATGTACGTACTAATCATTCATAGAATGATCAGATAAATTTACTTCATCCTCATTAGAAGAATGATCAGACAAACTAAGTTCATTATCGTCATCTGAATCATCATATGTATCTATCGACTCTTCTTCATCCTCACTAACTTCCAAATTATCATATGTATCTACAAACTCTTCTTCATCTTCACTAACTTCCATATATGCATCGTCAATGTCTAAATCGACTTCTTCTATTTCTCCTTGAGTGACAAGAGAAAGAACTTCATCATTCTTATTTGCATCTTCAGTATTTGAACATATTGGCATTTCATTCTCTTGAAAGAAGTCTTCAGCATCTACAATACCGTCAACTACTTCAGTAGAGCATTGTGTTACTTCGTATATTCTTCTCGGTGCCGCTTTAACAACAGCCCACCAATCTTTCAAATCCTTGGTCATCGATGGATATGGTGCATAATAGACTTGTTCTGCTTGTGATGCAAGAATAAAGGGGTCATCTTCGCATCCCTTTGACTTGTACTTTATGTCAACCAAATTATGTTTACGATTAACCCTTACCCCTTGAATAGGCGCAAACCAATCACACTTGAATAAAACTACAACACAGCGGCCATTACTATCACGGTAATTGACCTCTAACACTTCAACCAACAATCCATAATAATCAGATTCAAAGTCGTTGTAGGTAGAACCTTTCACGCATACCCCACTATTATGTGTGACCCGCCCATCACCATGTTTCAAGGTGTGAAACTTGTATCCATTTACAAAGTAACCTTTATGGGACTCAACATAACGCATTGGTCCTCTTGCTAAGACTTTCAAGTGTTCGTTGCCATCACTTGATTGTATATGATCCTTAAACCACCACGCAAATTTCTCATCTCTAGCTCTATCAAGAGTTCCTTCATCAATGTATGGATCAACTTGCATAATAAAGTCGTCAAACAATCTGTTCAATAAAAAAATATCTTTTAGAGACATGCGATGATGACAACAGACAACCTACAATTACAATTCAGCCTATAATTAAAGCAAATACCTGAGATATAAGGGCTACTGCACCCAACTTATATAAACTTTTATATCAATCAAACATTTAACACAACTTATTGCCATTTGGATTTGAATCAATCAATACTAATAGATAACTACAGCTTCTTTGCAAGACTTCAGCAAAAAAAAAACAGATAACCGCAGCTTTTTTACAAGAGTCTAGCAAAAAGCAGCAAAGTTCCAACACAACCCTAGTGTCCTACAACTGTTCAGCAAGTCCAAGTTGATCATTATTCCTTTCAAGTTCTAATTCATTTTCCGATCAAAAACACAATCCTGGTGTCCTAATAGCATTTCACAAAATACTACTAATGCATTTTAGTTACTTGAAAAACATGCAGATCTTACTGGTACTGGCACACTCAGACACCAAAGTAAAAGCAAAGACAAGAATCAACACACAACAGCCGAAGACAAACCTTAACTCCCTGTATGCTACTATACTCTGCACCAAACCTTCTTTAAAACAGCTTGCCAGCGTTATACACAGAATTCAACCAGACCATCCAATCTTTAAACTAGTAAATAAATTTGACAGTAGACACCATAACCTTAACTCCATTCGCTATAGTTACCAACTATCAGTAACAATATGCATCTTAATATTTGTGATGGTATCTAACAATATGCAGGAAAACAATTATTTTATAATGTAAAGATAATACTTGACATACCTTAAAAATGGGTGAACATCTTCACAATTAAGCAAGATATATGTATGAGCTTTAAGCTTCTCCTCATTTGTCAAATATCTTTTGGTTCCCGTATCAAATAATCTGCGAGATGGAACTCTGAATATGTTTAATCGAGAATAGCAATTAATATCTGGAGCAAAATTCTATGGCTCACGATTCAAACGTGTTTCTATTCTTGGATCAAAATAGAGTGCGACATGCATAGACAGTTCATTTACAAGATAACTCTCAACGATAGATCCCTCAACCCTGGCCTTGTTTCTTACTGTTCTTTTCAAAGAACCCAACTTCATGCATAAATTTTAACAAACAATATGTTATAACTAAGATATACTAGTTTTTTTTAAGTTAAGTTGTAAACATAAGTATGTAATAAGTTAAAGCAATGATTACCTCTCGTAAAGATACATCCACCTATATTGCATTGGACCACCAAAAAGAGCTTCCCTAGCTAAATGTACAACAAGGTGTTCCATAGAGTTAAAGAATCCGGGTGGGAAGATTTTTTCCAACTTGCAAATAGTTTCAACTATACTTTTTTGCAGTCTCTCTAAATCTTCAACGCGCAAAACCCGTGAGCATATTGCACGAAAAAATGTACATAACTATGTTATAACATCCCATAGTGCATTCGGTATCATCCCTTTTAAAGCGATCGGAAGCAATCTTTGCATAAACACATGACAATCGTGACTTTTAAAACTATAAAAGCTATAATCAGCAAGATTTACACAGCCCCCTATGTTTGATGCATACCCATCGGGGAACTTTAGCTTTGTCATCCATTCGCACACACTTTATAGTTGCGGTTTCGACAAAGTGTATGAAGCTTTTGGTTTCATATCTTTATTTTGGACCTTAAAAATATGCAGCTCGGGTCGATCGCAATATATTTCAACATCTTTCCTTGCCTTGACATTGTCTTTTGTTTTCAAAGTGCCCATGATGGTATGAAATAAGTTCTCAAAAAAGTTCTTCTCAATATGCATTACATCAAGATTGTGTCGAATCAACAAAGTGTGCCAATACGGAAGCTCCCAGAAGATACTTCTTTTGACCCAATTATGGGTTACACCGAAACCGTCAAGTTTTTTATTTTTAGGATGGTATGGCTTGCCTTCATAAACGGTTGGAAGGTGGCGAATCTGCTGCCAAATCTCAGAACCGGTTAATTGTGGTGGTGGGCCAGCTGACACGGTTTTTTTAGCCAAAAATCCCTTCCTATCACGTCTGAGGGAGTGTTTTGAATGTAAAAGTCTTCGATGACAGTCGAACCAACACGGTTTCCCACCATTTTGCAACTGAAATGAATCTACGTTACCCATTCAATATGGACAGGGCCGGATATCGGCATGTGCCGGCGGTGCTATGGCACAGGGCCTCCGTTTTCTTAGGGCCTCCGATCCCGTCGTCTTAATGTTATTATAAACTCACATTTAATTTGATTCAATCAAGTGATGTTTTTAAGGAAGAACAAGTTTAACAATGCTAGAAACTTATAAATCGACCAATCTAGTCCAAAATCTGTTTTAATTAAGTAAGCAGAGATGGGTTCCGTTGTAGAGATGATGACACAAAGTGACAACCCACAAGTCTTGTCTTTTTCTTCTAAATTTCAATACTAACCCTTTGTTTTATATTTTGACAACTAGGGTAATAGACCATACGTTTAAAGCAATACGTCTATCATTTTACTATAAAGTTCAACAAACTAGTATATTTTTTGTCTTCACACTTAATTTTCGTGTAGATTGTTGTTGTTGATATTATAGAATATATTTTGAAGTAATTATATCTTTGGAATGCTATTATTTCTTTTTAAAAATAAATATTTATATTTGATTTTCGAAATCTTTCATTTGTAATTTTGACCATAATTATCTTTGTGTGTATTATATAACAATTGATGCAATATATATAGATGGATGGAGTTTCAAATGTATTTTTCATTGATATAACTTTTATCAAATATTATATAACATAAACAAAAATATTTAGCGGTCAAAGTTACAGAAAAAGATTTCAAAAGTGGACTTAATAGTTAATCTTTAGGACTTTCTACATATTTTTCAAAAGTTTATTAAACGCGTAATCAGATTCAGTTTCTAACATACATTGTTTGAGGGCCTCCAATATAATACGGCACAGGGCCTCTAAAATCTACGAGACGGCCCTGAATATGGACATGCTAATCTACCGTGTGTACTCCATCCTGACAGCATTGCATAAGCAGGGAAGTCGCTAACTGTCCACAATAGTGCAACTTTCAACATGAAATTGTTTTTACGATATGCGTCGTAAGTTTCAACACCAGAACTCCATAAGTCTTTCAACTCTTTTATCAACGGCTGTAGAAACACGTCTAAGTTCTGACCGGGGTTCTTTTTTCCTGGAATAACCAAACTCAGTTTAACATGTTCTCTTTTATGCTCATCCAAGGAGGTAAGTTATAGATCGTAAGAAAGACGGGCCATAATGAATATGAGTTAGAATTCGAATTATTTTGATTGAACCCGTCAGTGCATAACCCAAGACGTACATTCCGAATCTCTTTAGAAAATGATGAATGGGTAGAGTCAAAATGCTTCCATGCCTTACCATCACTTGGATGTACCATCTTATCCGGGTCTGTTTTATGTTCATGATGCCAAGTCATCTCTTTGGACATCTTCTTTGACATGTACATTCTTTGAAGTCTAGGAGCAATTGGGAAATACGTAAGCACCAAATTAGGGACATTGTTTCTTCCACCATTCTTGTACCGAGAATGCCCACAAACTTTACACTTAGACAACAGAGAATCAACTTTCCCATAGAATAACATGCAATGGTTTATGCAGGCATGAATCTTTTCTCTTGGCAGGTTAACTTTTCTCAGAACCTTTTTCGTCTCATAAAAGTTCCTAACCATCTTATTACCATTATGTAACATGTCCTTAAAGAGAGAAAGTACTTGATTATATGTTGCCTCGGGTACATTGCATTCTGCTTTCCAATTTAACAGCCTTGTGGCAGCTTCAAGGTTCGAAAACTTTTGACACCCCTCATACAAAGGCTCGTCGTTAGCTTTTAACATTTCATAGAATTAATTTGCAAACGAATTTGGGGCTTCTTCTTCCCCAGTATCCGGATGCAAATCTGATTGAAATGTTGCATTATGAATATCCAAAATCATTTGTCTGCAACCAACAACATTCTCCTCTTCAATAGGCTCAGAACATATCCCTATCTCCCATCGTCTACTTTTTCTTTCGCCATGAGCATACCAAGTTTTATAACGAAGCATGAACCCGTTACGCCACAAATCATACTTAACTTCATCTCTTTCCTTGGATACTTTTATTTTACACCTAGAACACGGACATTTGATATGGAAAACTATACGACTTCCCAAATTTTTTCTTTCAACGACTCTCTCAATTGAAAACGCGAAATTCAAAAACTCGTTGACTTTTGATTAGTAAATAGAACAAAGAAGGCCTTGACTATTTCTTCTTTTGTACATCTATCCTCTATCCTCTCTCGCCGACATAGCTAAACTTTAAACGAGCTCACATCAACTAATAATGGTAAAACTATATACAAGTAATTAAGCTATACCAAATAGTGCAAACAAGTAATTAAGCACACACCAAAAAAGTAAGTGTTGCAAAATATTGTAATATTAGTTCCTATCAGTCCCATTTTCAAATTAAAGCAACACATATTTTAACTAAAACTGTGTGACTTAAGTCAGCGAAACAAACAACTGCCTATGTGACTTAAATCAAGAACTAACAGAAGCACCTAAAAGTAATCCCATCAGCACTAAACTAATCCTAATTCTTAAACTAGTATGCAAAAATAATGTGCATATTTCAACACAAAATAATCAAAAACTAGTATGCAAAAATTAAAGTCGTTAGGGTTTGGTGGATGATGACAATAGACAGCCTACAATTACAGTTCAACATACAATTATAGCAAATACTTGAGATCTCTTAATCTCTTAAATATACTATCGAGGAATTCGTTGGCATATCAACTATTTTGATTGTATCTTTGTGATGGTTCTGCTGTATTTTGAAGCAATGGCATTTGGTATTCCGGTACGACACTATAATACTCTATATCCAGATCCTATAAGAAGTTGAATCTTCTCTTTTTTTTTGTCAAACATGAATAATTATAATTCATTACATTCTTTGATCCGATTTTGGTTTCCAGTAACCAGTTTTTATTTAGACTATTAGGACAGATAAAAACCATCAAAGTTTCAAAAATGCTATTTTAAGACAAGTACCCAAGGTAACAGGTTGACGGCAGTCCGGCACAACACTTCACATCAGAAAAGATGTTATAACTTTTCAATGAGTGAATATTACTTTTCACTTCACATCAGACAAGTACCCAAGGTAACATGTACATGATGTTCTGGCAGGTTCTTTACGAAATACAAATAAACTTTTCACTTACATAAATATCTTTGAATCTTTGTTACTAGTTCATGTAATAGAATTATGTTAATACAAATTCAATAAGTGAATATTACTTTTGACATTTAGTTATGTTAAAGACTACGTCTTTTATGAGAATATAAATTAATGAGAATATAAGTTGCACTTCATATTTGATACATTTTCAGGACATTTTCTTCCAACACATTTTTATGCGTTACATTAGGTTTAGGTAAATAAAATTTATCTTCTCAAAATCTATACATTAGCTTTTGTAAACCTCTTTATTAAGATGAAACAAGGCTTTTGAGACACTTATTAAATTAGTGTAAATCTAACATCGAATTAGGTATACATGCACTACTAAATATGATGCAGAAAAACAATTATAAAGTGAAGATAATACTTAACTAATATCACATAAGCCAATTTTCAAATGTACAGCTTAAAAAAAAGACAATTGTTATCAAATACAGCCAGGGTCCTTATGTGCTAACAGCCCTAACTAAGTCGGATATATGCGTTCTAACACCTTAGTACTTGCTGTCTAATACCCAAAGCATTGAGTAGGTCTTCATGACCATAATGTAAACAATATCTGATGGCAACTTATAAATAGTACACGAGCCAATTAGTTGATAACTGCGAATCAAAAGTTAATTAGGCGCAGGTTCCGTAATTCATAGATCCTAAGGTAAAAGGGATGCTTAAACGATAGCAACTTTATGCGAAATGTTACTGATATGGTTGTAACTTTATAGAGTTCATTTGCTTTCATCCTTGATGTTTTGTTAAGTGTTGTACCATCTTATGAAATTGCATATATCTTGTCTCCCCTCTCCACTCCCCCACTCAAAAACCAAAGATTCATCGACACAATTAGTGCTTAAATTCCTAAACAGCTTTTTATTCGATGCATCGAAAGGTTGAGTGGCACTAGCTAGAAGTATATTCTGAACCAAAAATGCATTGCATAAGCTCAAGAAACTGTGTTTTCAACAGTCACCATTGTATTTTCAAAAAAAATACAGTTAGAACCTTAACCGTAGCTAAAAAAAATGCAGTCCTGCACAGGATATAATTTTTTCACGATTATTAGTCGATTTCATAAAAAGTTAACTAACGTGATTAAAAATTAACCCACATAAATAGAACTGTTGAACAAGCGAGGAATTCCAAGTTTCAAAATATATATGAAAAATCGGGTACATGTCAAACTTGATGATAACTGCACAGACCAGTTCTAGAGAACTTTCCTTTTAGGGAAGAGGGTTGTGTGCCTTTAATAAGCCTTAAATCAAAATATTGTGCTTTCGTATACAATTCTGTTTGGTTCATTTAGGTACGAAATGTGACATTTACGGATGTTAGTTGTCTTACGTCATGCGCTCTATGTCAGATAGTGTTTTTAGTCAACTTTTGATTTATCTTTATATTTTTCCTAAGCGTTTTAAGAATAACTTAAAGCCTAGAAACTAACCAAGACCCTTAACCATTATACAACCCCGTCTGAACCTCAAACCAAATAGCTCCAACGACTAAAAAACCGATAGGTACTAAATGTAAAAAACTTAAGATATGTTAAAACGACTATGACCAGCAACACTTACTGGACAACAAGTGTAATTAGATAATCAAAATGCGTATTTTGCAGGTCAATTTTCATAGCAATAATTCCATATCAATAATTCTACAGCCACATGTGTTACACATATGGTGTCATATCATGAATCACGATCAGGCTTTGTATTCATATCTTGACTGTGGGCTCTATTAAAACTTTAACCCTTTTAAAAACTGGTTTTATAGATATAAAGCACATGTGAACTGATTTATTGACTTACTTTGTTTGAAAGAAAAAAAACATAAGCGGCACCTTTATATCATCATGTCTTTATCGAAAAAAAATACAAATAATAACTAGATGTCATGATTGTGAATTTGTGATAAACGTGCGATTGTGCAAAAGTTAATACAAGGAAATGAAGGCATATGAACTCGACTAAAATAATATTTGATCTGAGCAATAGCGAAAATATGAGCAACTATCTGTATATTTCGTGTGTACCTGTATCGTTAAACCTTGTATTCAATCTGGGCAATAGCGAAGTTATATACCAAAAAGGATTACTATTTACATATCATCTAGAGGTGGCAAAATGGGCGGGCGGGCGGGCACGGGCGGCGGGCTAAACGGGCAACGGGCTAAACGGGCGGCGGGCTAAACGGGCGCGGGCTAAACGGGCACGGGTCAAACGGGCGGGCAAAACGGGCGGGCTAAACGGGCGCAAGCTAAAAAAAGAAAAAAACATATGAAAAATTACAAATAAAAAATAAAAATACTTGTTTGAAAGCCGGGATAAAAAATTTAATAAAAAATATTCGTCGATTATACTAATTTGTATTTTACAAGTGCGCCCGTTAAGCCCATTTTGTTTCTTACATATGCGCCCGTTTAGCCCATTCATTATAAAGAATGGGCAAAAAGTGCCCCATCCTTTTTTGAAAATGGGCAAAAAGTGCCCATATGTATCAAAATGGGCAAGATTTGCCACCTCTAATATCATCCAACAGATTATTAGCCGAGTGGTTGATGAACTGGGCATCACCCGGTCATCCCAAGTATGACTAGAACTTCGGCCTCTAGTTAGAACCTTAATCGTTTGAACAAAAGTCAGTTAGGCCTATTGAACTCGATAATTAATGTTTTCTTGACAAAGACCTATTCAATATAGCGTCTATTGTATCTATAAAACGCAGCCCATCATAACTAACTTTTTTTTTTCTTTTCAAATTTCGTAGTAATAAAAAGTGGATATTTAAAACTGTTAGTGTTTGTCACACCACGCTAATAACAAATCAGCGAGGCTTCCTAACAATCACAACCACGCTTCCTAACAATCAAATTAACAAATCAGCTTAACAAAAAATCATATCAAATCAGCTTAATCAAATTAACAAATCATCTTAATAAGCTTAACCAGCTGAATCAGCTAAACAAATCAGCTTAATCAAATTAACAAATCATCTTATTAAGCTTAACCAGCTAAATCAGCTAAACAAATCAGCTTAATCAAATTAACCAGCTAAACAAATCATCTTAATAAGCTTAACCAGCTAAACAAATCATCAAATAAGGTTAACGAATCACATAAGCTTAATAACGAATCACATTTGAGCTTAACCTTGACGATGGCGACGGCGGAATAGCGATGGAGATGATGGCGATGGGCGGAATAGCGATGGCGATGATGGTGATGGGCGGAATAGCGATGGCGATGATGGTGATGGGCGGAACGAGAGGATGAATGAATGAATGAGACGATGAAATGAGATCCAGTAATGGGATTTTATTTAAGTTTAGTGTAAATGTATTTTATTTAAGTTTAGTGTAAATGTATTTTATTTAAGTTTTAATATTTGTATTTTATTTAAATTTTAATATTTGTATTTTATTTAAGTTTTAAGATCAATGTATTTTATTTAAGTTTTAAGTTTTAAAACTCGGGTCAACCGATTGACCCGGTTTCGGCGGAAAAAAAGTCATATTAACTCGAGATTTATATTTTTGAAACCCAGCTTGACCCGTTGGGATTGGAATGACTCGAGTCAACTCAGTTCTCGAGACCCGACCGGGTTTTAATTTTTTTATTTTTTTTTTAAAAACTATATTAATTTTACATATTTGTAAATTAATTTTACATATTTGTGAAATAATTTATTTTTTACATATTATAGTTAGTAAACAATTTATATATTCAATATAAGGGATTTTATGGTTTTATACATAACTTTTGTTAATTAGTAAAAATATAAAAATTTTTTTTTTTTTTTAAATCGGGTTGACCCGGACCCGGTGATTCAACCGGGTCGATTTGAAAACCGGGTTTCAAAACACTGGTTTTAAGTTTTAATAATCGTATTTTATTTTATTTTTAAAATATAAATATAAGAATTTACACTTTTCCGTCACAAATTCGTCAGAAAATGTTTTAATTTCCGACTACTTACCGATAGATATAAAGTTAGTTGCATTTTCCGACTACTTTCTGATGGATAAACATAGTTGTCGATATTCCATCGAAAACTCGTCGCAATATAAACAAAACACCGATAGATTTCCGAGGACAATATTTCCCCTCAGAAATTTGTCAGAAATCTGTCGGCATATCTTCACAAAATATTGACCAAAATATCAGTCGCTAAAGTGTTAGAACTTCGTCAGTAATTAGCGACAGAAATCTCTCCGTCGGAAAATCCGTTGCTGAAAGTCCTTTTTCTAGTATTGGATGGATGAGATCAATTTAACAAAATATAATCTAAGGGTTTAAATTTAACCTTCTTATCTTAACTTTTGTTTTAAAATTAGGTTTGAAAATTTTAAATTCGGGATTAAGATCGGAGTTAGTCTCTCTTTATATAGTAGTATAGATATAAATAATTATTTTCGAATTGTTTAAAATAACAACATGGGTTATAAAAAAATGAAGATTTATAATGGTTGGTGATTCAAGAACCCGGTTATATTAAATCTTTGCATTTATTTCCATGATTTAATACCACCGAATTAGCTAAAAATGTGATCGTGACAAAAAATCCTGGACCGAAAACAGACTACAGTCTCGATTTGGTTCTACGATCCGGTCTAGTTTTTCGATCCGGTTCAATAACGGTCCAGAATGCTCACCCAAATAACATAAAAAGAAAGACAAAGAATTTGATACTATGAAATGAACCCACCGTGCCCCCAGTGACCACCTGCAAAACCCCCCCACCACCCACACCCACCATTAAACCCACCATGAACCACCAGGAAACCGGAACCACAAGCAGCCTCCGAACCCGTTCCAAAGCAGCCCCAGACTGGACAGTAGAAGAATCCTTAATCCTAGTAAACGAAATCGCCGCCATCGAATCCGATTGTCGGGGCACACTCTCCTCTTTCCAGAAATGGAAAATCATCGTCGAGAATTGCAATGCTTTAGATGTTCACAGGAACTTGAACCAGTGTCGTAGGAAATGGGACTCTTTGTTGTCTGATTACGAAAAGATTAGACACTCCGGGTCGAAAAAAGCGAGCTTTAATGCCGACTTGTATAAGGCGATTGAGAGGTATGTCAGGGAGTTTGAGGAAGGGGGTGGTGGGGAGTATGATACTGATCCTGAGGATGATGATGGTGATGCTGGGATGGAGCTGCCTCTTGCGGATGTTGCGCATTTTGGTATGTCGTTTTTCGTTGTTTTAGTGAAATAGCTTGGGCGCGTTTAGTTAGAAAACGTGTTCTGATGTTTTGCATTTTGCTATGTTGTTGTATTACTAATTTAAGAATTAGCGTTATATGTAAAAGTAGCTGTAACGATATGCTTAAGATGTTATGAAATGTTTAAAGTTTTGTATTTCAACGGGTGTAAAGTAAGCTAGCCTATAGGGGGCTTGAGCTTTTAAAATAAGATAACTTATAAAATGTAGGCGTAAGGGTATGTTTTAGAGACTTAGGATCAACCGAGAAGAAACTATAGCCACCTTTTACGAATCCCTAATCTTTTAGATGAACCCTATGATATTTTCTAGCTACATATTAGATGCATACACATATATTAAATGCATAATATCAAGGTAGTCGAATCCTATGTATTTTTGGTAGTCTGCAGCAAGGTAGTTAAAAGCGAAAGCTACCTCAAAGCGACATGCCTTCATTAGAGCGAGAAACCGCAAAAAGCGAGCGCTTCAGTGTACTTTTTACCCTTTCTGCATATAATAGTGTTTAAAAAAGAGAAGTTTATTCAAATACTTAAAGGAACGTGGGGAGAGAGGATTGTGTACTGTAATTAATACGTGTAGTATTTATAATATTATATTAAAGGATTAGTTTTTGTAATTAATCTAACCTAATTTAGAAGATTACGGCCGGGTATAAAACTTCATTAGCAAAAAATTTAAAAACTAGCCGTTATAGAAAAAAAACACTCGCTTTTTTATCGCTTCTCGGTTGCTTTTTATCGCTCTAGTAAAAAGCCTTGCTTCTTTAGAATTAAAGTGCTTTAGTGCAAAACGTCTCGCTTCTTTGCTTGAGCATTTGCTTTTCTCGCTTTTGACTACACTGATCTACTACAGGTCAAATTTGTTGCTTGTACTACTGTGCATCGTTTTTTACTTCAAAATCACTTTCGCAACTAATTGGGATGCATCTAGATGAATAGAGATGCATCAAATTCAAGTCGATAGCATTCAAATATGTGGTTATAGTTATTTCTCATCCTTCTCATTTTAAGTTTTGTTTTCACCGGATCCCTACCCATGTTTAAAGTTTTGTATTTTAACTAGTGTTAGACAATTATAATCACCTAGTAGAGGTTATATCCTTCTCTTTTTAAGTTTTCTTTTCACTGGATCCCTACCAATGTTTTAGATGTTTTGACATGGTTGAAGTTTTTCATTTTAAGTGGCCAATTATTATCAGCTAGCTAGAGGTGGTTATGATTAATGTATAATTGTTTAGACATGTTTTTACATCTTATACATAGCCCATAGGACATGTTTGCAGTTTCGTACTTTAATTGTAACTACTCTAGCTGGTTGATAATAACGGTCTTAAAGTGGTTAAAATACAAGCTTTAACATGCCATGATCTCTATACCTTTTTAGGGCTATGATTACCAAAACGTGGATGATAATTAAGTAATCTTGTGCTTGATGATTATTGTTTTGCGTATTTGAGGGTGAATTAGTTTAGTAATTAGTAATTTGGAGTGTTTGGATGGATAAAAGCTATTGGAAAGAATTAGTTTTAAATGCCTGTTTATAACAGATATGTACAACATATTACACACTTCACGAAGTGTGTTATAACCAGGCATTGGAATAAGTACTATTAAATGCTCGTGCCCAGATAAAGAAAGACGAGACTCTTTTGATTAGATTCTGATTATGTCATTGATTTGTATGAATATGGTTACGAAAATAAGACTAGTCTCTTTCAAATCTTCTGACTATTTGTGAATATGTTTTAATTTTAAGCCATAGCTGGTTGAAGATGTTCTGTTCTAGAAATTGGGCGAGTGGTTTGAGTGTATTCAATAGGGAGACGCTTAAATCCAAGGCCTTTGGTCTAGTTGTATGTGATTGGACCACCAACCAAGAGGTCATGGGTTCAAGTCCCGTTGAAAACATTTCTGAGATAGGTTGTATAAGGTGTGTGAAAAAAAAATTGACATTAAAAAAACGAGGAGACTTTTAGATTAGAGAGTCAAGTTGAGAATTTTGAACTGAAGAGGGTCACTGTTTAGTGTTGGGCTGCATAGAACAGTAGCAGGCTACTTTCTGATTTTATGTGTCAAGGCTCTTTACGTTACATATGTTCAGCATCCGCACCCGATCCTAAGCCGCGCCAGACTAGACAGTAGAAGAATCCCTAAACCGAGTTAGCGAAATCGCCGCTATCAAAGGCCATTGTCGAGACACAGTTTCCTGTTTCTAAAAATGGAAATTTATAGTCGAAAACTTCAATACCTTAGAAGCTAACTGCAACTTGAACCAGTGTCGTAGGAAACGGGACTCGTTAATGTCTGATTGAGAGATATGTTAGGGAGTATGAGGAGGGGATGAGGGAGAGTATGATACTGATCTTGATGATGATGATGTCATGATGGGATGAATTTACCTCTTGCTGATGGTGTTTATTTTGGTATGTCGTATTAGTCGTTGAATGAAATAGTAAGGGTTTTGCTAAACGTAGACACATAGTTGTGAGGATATGTTAACTGGTTATGACGTGTTAAAATTTTGTAGTGTAAATATTTTGAGGCGATTGCCATCAACCATCTTGAGATGGTTATAATTATGATACACACACTTATAAGTCTGTTTTTTTTCTTATAAATAGCACTAAGGGCTATGGTTAAGGGGTTAAGACATGCTTAATTTTGTGCATTATATCCGTATCCAGTTAAGGTGGTTGATGATAATTTCTCACAGTGGTTAAACTTCATGCTTTTAAGCATGTCGTAAGCGTTATGGGCATGCTTAACAAAATCCGAGGGATAATTGAGTATTAAGATGGTAAATGAATTTAATAAGCAAATTTATAGTTACTTAGAGGGTGTTTAGGATTCTCAGTTGAAGTAGTTACGTATTTACGTGGCACATAAGTAGTTTAGATGGATTTAAGCTATTGGAAAGAAGTAGTTTCGAATAAGCTGTTTGGTGCTTAATTAATCAGTAGATAAGTAGCTTTGATTTAGAAATCTGACTCACCCCTTTATTCTATAGTCATTATATTACTACTTGAATCTTTAAATAACTATGATTGCCACATACTAAATCGACTGCTTATCGGATTTTTGCCTTTAGTTACCGAAGGAGCTAATGCAAATTTATGACCTGCATTGAGTATTACAACTGATATGCTATTTTTTTGGTAACCATGGTTTCCGACCTTTTGGCCGACTAATCCATGGGGTTTGAACCCACCGCTACACAGCCTCAAACCAGGTAGTTGTTTGCACCTAGCAGGAATCAAACTTGGGACCTCACACTTTTTAGTGTGATAGTCGCAACTCCTTTTGCCACTAGGCCACTCCTGAGTGGTTACAACTGATATACTCTTATCACAGGTAGCCCTTAAGAACTGAATATGTGTTAGCTTGACCTTTTAGCGTTTCAGGGCGATAGAGTACTTGAATTAAGATTTATCAGATTACTTAATTGATCCTTATTCTATTATATAAATGAAGCTCTATACTGGTGATCTTTACTATATGGGAGATAGTTTACTAATATAAAGCGTCAGATACCTGCTTCCCAGATGTTAAATCCCCGGGAAAATATTCAAAGTATGTAATATGCTGACTTATCTGTTCAAATAGGCATTGGAGTAAGTCCTAGAGTCGGTATTCATTAATGCTAATGTCCAGATATAGAAAGACTGTCACTTTTGATTAGATTCTAAGTATGCCATAGATCTGTTTGAATTTGGTTACGATATAATACTCGTCTGAGTATGCATGTCTTCTAACATATAACTAGTTGAATATATCCAGAATGTGGGCGGGTCACAAGTGGTGTGACGTTTGAGGTAATTAATTAGTAGAGTTTATGAGGTTGTTGATGACTGATGAGTGATGAGACCGTTTTCATGAAGAAAAAAAAGTCTTGTCTACTTCTTTTGTTTTTGGTAAACTGCTGAATATTTATACTGTATAAACAACATTTTCAAAGTTGCTATATTCTTGGTTATCCTTTGGAAAACCAGAAACAAACAACTATACAAATACTATCAGTCACAAAGTAAGACATTGGTCCATAAACACCTTTGCTTATGGCTAGAGATAAGTCAGCAGAGTCTTTGTTCCTGTTGAATCCTCTTATTCCCCAAAGATCACACACTTCTTTGACACTAGCAGCGTTTTTCACTTTAAGGCCAGTGATCTTCATCTTTACGGCTTCCATAATGACTTTCCACTAATTTCCTATGATCTTTGAATGCTTTGGAAAAATCTGAAATTTCTTTCTTTGCCAAAGAAAGTAGACAGTTGCAGCAAAAACCAGTTCTTTAACCACTATCCACATATTTCTTGTCTGTTAACTTTGACTTGTAATCCAGAATATCCTTATTCCTTACATTCATTGTTCAAGTGGTTTCAGCTTAGTCATATTCTTTGATACTTATCACAAAAGAAGCATACTGCAGCTGTAGAAGAGATGTTGATGTGATCACAAACATTCAAACAAAACACACATTTCGTAGTCTTCCCCCGTTACCAGTTCATAATCCTGTCTCGAGTAGGAAGTCTCTCCTCAACAACCACAGTATGAATTGGTACTGAATCTGAAAACCACACTACATGGCACCATTGCACTTTAAATCCAGGGTCTCGTAAATTCTTCCAACACCTTTGTATACTGAATTTTAATGTCTTAATAGAGTTACTGAACCGTAATACCCCATCATCTTTTCCTCGACATAGCACAGGGATTTTCATTTGCTGAAGTATAGGTAAAGTATGCAACCAATTTTCTGGCCATTTCCATCTTCCATCCTCTTATCATTTCAGCAACAGTAATTTATTGGTAACCATTGCTTGGAAAACTTGTCTTCTTGAAATGAAACTGGATAAAGGTCCAAATCTTCACTGCTTATCATGCCACATAGCTGTAGACTCTCAGATAATTCGGTAATTCATTTCAGCAACAGTAATATAATTCGGTAAGATTATGATAATAAAGAGTATGCCAATTGTAGACTTAGGATTAAAATCCTTTAGATGCCCGCTAATATATTTTCTTTTTTTTTTGTTAAATTCTTTTTCGGGGTTTGAATCCACCGCCACATTGACTCAAACCGGGTAAAGCCCTCCTTTTTTCAAGAGGTTGGTATGCATCTACAGATGCATTATATTCAAGTCGAAATATGTGACTATAGTTATTTCTCATCCTTCCCGTTTCAAGTTTTCTTTTCACGGGATCCCTACCATGTTTAAAGTATTGTAGTTTAACCGGTGTAAGACGGTTATTATCAACTAGTTGTAGGTAGTTATAATTAATGTATAATTGTTTAGGCATGTTTTTGTACGTAACCCTACACGCTATGTTTGAGAGGTCAGGACATGTTTGCACTGCAGTTTCGTACTTTAATTGTAACCACTCTAGCTAGTTGATGATAACGGGCTTAAAGTGGTTAAAGTACAAGCTTTAATATGCCATGACCTCTTTACCCATACCTTTAAGGACTGATTATCAAAACGTAAATGATAATTAAGTATTTGTACATGAGGATTATTGTTTTCTGTATTTGAGGGTGATTTGAAGTGTTTGGATGATTTGGACGGAAAAAAACTATTGGAAAAGAGTAGTATTGAAAAAGCCGTTTGGTGCTTAATAATAGAGTAGATAAGTAGTTTGAATTAAGCAATTTATCAGAATCCCCTTTATTTTAACTGTTTATCCGATTGTAGTTGTATTACTACTGAAAGTCTTTCATCAAGTATGATTGCCACACTTACCGATTACTTATAGGACTTCTGCATCGAGTTTCACAAGTGATTTTTTTCTTTTGTGTTTATTTGAGAAAAATAAGCAATTTCTAATCAGTAACTAATTACAGACTGCCCTTAAGAATTGAATATGTGTTAGCTTGTCCTTTCACGGTTATAAGGTGATAGACTACTTGAATTAAGAGCTATCAGATTAATGTATTGATCTTTTATTCTATATAAAATGAAGATCTACTCTGGTTTCTATTCGAGATAGTTTACTAATGTAAAGCTTACACACCTGCTTCGCCTAACTATGACATTATATGCAAAGTGTGTAATATGTTGTACGCATCTGTTATAAACAGGCCTTTGAATAAGGGCTAGATTCGGTATTCATTAAATGCTCGTATCCAGATAAAGAAAGACAAGACTCTTTTGATTAGACTCTGATTATGCCATTGATTTGTATGAATTTGGTTACAAAAAAAGACTAATCTCTTAAAAAAATTTCTGACTATTCGTGAATATTTCTGTATTTTAACACAACTGGTTCAGAATGTTCTAGAAAGTGGGTGGGTGGTTTGAGTGTATACAATAGAGACAGGTTGCTCAAGACATTTGGTCTAGTGGTATGTGATTGGCTCACCAACCAAGAGATTGTGGGTTAAAGTCTCGCTGTAAACATTTCTCAGATAGGTGGTATAGGTGTGTGATAACAAAAACCATTGCCGTTAAAAAGAAAGGAGACTAGACAAATTGAGCATTTTGAACAAGTGAAGAGGGTCGCTGCTTAGTGTTGGGTTGCATATAACAGTAGCAGGCTAGTTTCTGATGTTTATGTATCAAGGCTCTTGACGTTAAATATATTCAGCCTCCACACCCGATCCTAAGCTGCACTCAGGCTGGACAGTAGAAGAATCCCTAATCCTAGTAAACGACATCGCCACTATCAAAGCCGATTGTCACTTTCCTCTTTCTAAAAATAGAAAATCATTGTCGAAAACTTCAAGACCTTAGAAGCTGACCGCAACTTGAACCAATGTCGTAGGAAATGGGACCCGTCAATATCCGATTATAAGAAAATTAAACAGTCATGGTCGAAAAAAGGCAGTTTTAATAACGAGATGTTTAAGGCCATTTAGAGATATGTTAAGGAGTATTAGGAGGGAGGTGGGGGAGAGTATGATACTGATCCTGATGATAATGGATGTATTTGCCTCTTGCTGATGGTGTGCATTTTGGTATGTCGAATTAGTCGAATGAAATAGTAAGGGTTTTGCTAAACGTAGTTGTGAGGATATGTTTAACAGGTTATGATGTGTTCTAAGTTTTGTAGTGTAACTACTTTGAGGCGATTGTCATCAACCATCTTGAGGTGGTTATAATTATGATACGCAGTTATGAGTATGATTTTTTTTTCTTTTACATAGCACTAAGGGCTATGTTCAAGAGGTTAAGACGTGCTTAATTTTGTGTATCATAACTGTATCCAGTTAAGGTGGGTGATGATAATCATCTCAAAGTTGTTAAACTACAAACTTTTAAACATGTCGTAAGCGTTATGGACTTACGGGTATGCTTAACAAAACCCGAGTGATAATTGAGTGTTATTATGGTATGATTATTATCTATGTATTTAAGAGTGAATTAAATTAGCAAATTTAGAGTTGCTTAGAGGGTGTTAAGAATTGCTCAGTTGAACTAGCTACGTACTTACGTGACACATAAGTAGTTTAGATGGATCTAAGCTACCGGAAAGAAGTAGTTTCGAATAAGCAGTTTGGTGCTTAATTATTTAGATAAGTAGCTCTGATTAAGAAATCTCACCTCTTTATTCAAACTGCTTATTGTATAGTCATTATATATATTTTTTTGAACAGTATAGTCATTATATTACTCCTTGAATCTCTAAATAACTATGATTGCCACACACCAAGTCAACTTCTTATCGGATTTATGCCTTTAGTTACCGAAGGAGCTAATGAAATTTATGACCTGCATTGAGTATTGCAACTGATATACTGTTATCACAGGTAGCCCTTAAGAATTGAATATGTGTTAGCTTGACCTTTTAGCGTTTCAGGGCGATAGAGTACTTGAATTAAGATTCATCAGATTACTTAATTGATCCTTTATTCTAATATAAATGAGGTTCTACACTGGTGATCTTTACTATATGGGAGATAGTTTAAAAGACAGACCGTCACTTTTGATTAGATTATGCCATAGATCTGTTTGAATTTGGTTATGATATAAGACTCATCTCTTTCAAAACTTCTGACTGTTCTGAGTATGCATGTCTTTTAACATATAACTAGTTGAATTTATCTAGAAAGTGGGATAGTCACGAGTGGCTTGACGTTTGAGCATAATCAATTAGGAGACTATGTGAGTTTATGATGACTGATGAGACTGTTTTCTTGAAGAAAAAAGTCTTGTCTACTTCTTTTGTTATCGGTAAACTGGTAAATATGTATACCATATAAACAACATTTACAAGGTCCTATTCTAATTCTAATTTCTAAGCACTATCAGTCACAAAGTAAGACATCATTCCTTTAAACCTTTTCTTATTGCCAGAGATAAGTCAGCAGAGTCTTTGTTCGTGTTGACTCCTCTTATTCCCAAAGATCATACACTTTTTTTGACACTACCAGCGTTTTTCACTTTAAGGCCAGTGATCTTCATCTTTACGGCTTCCATAATGACTTTCCACTAATCTTCCTATGATCTCTTAATGTTTTGGAAAATCTAAAATTTCTTTCTTTGTCTGGGCTATCCAAATATTTCTTTTGTCTGGTAACTTTGACATGTAATCCAGAATATCCTTATTCCTTACATTCATTGTTCAAGTGGTTGAAGCTTAGTCATCTCCTTTGATACTTCTCACACAAAAGAAGCATACTGCAGCTGTAGAAGAGATGTTGATGTGATCACAAGCATTTGAACAAAACACACATTTCGTAGTATTCCCCCGATACCACTTTATAACCCTGTCTTGAGTAGGAAGCCTCTCCTGTATCAACAACTACAGTATGAATGCATGCCTTGGTATCGAACCTGAAAATCACACTACATGGTACCACTGCCCTTTAAATCCACGGTCTCGTAAATCCTTCCAACCCCTTTGTATACTGAATTTTAATGTCTTCATTGAGTTACTGAACCGAGATACACCATCATCCTTTCCTTGACATAGCACATGGGTTTTCATTTGCTGAAGTATAGGTAAGTATCAACCATTTTTCTGGCCATTTTCATCTTCCATCCTCTATCATTTCAGCAACAGAAGGAAAACTTAGCTTCTTGAAATGAAGCTGGCTAAAGCTCCAAATCCTCGCTACTTATCAGGCCACATAGCTGTAGACTCCTAGATAATTTGGGTCTAACCATAGTCTGACTCTTGACTTCTTAGACTAGCTCAGTTGGACAAAATCAGAAACAATTCGTTGGTGGGTAAGGAAACTTGCTCTTTATTCGAGCCTTTTTTGGGGGAGGGCGAGCTCTAATGAATGATAGAGAGAATTTCAAGCCGGACTCTTTTAGCCAGTAAGGAGAGTGGTTGCTTAGTGTTTGGTTGCATATAACATAAACAGGCTATTTTCTGATGTTAATGTACCAAGGTCTTCGATATTGATCATATTCACCTTCTTACTTTTCCATATTCATGGCAAGCCTCAAGGCTAAACTTCTGAGTGCCCAAGTGTCTTATCGACTTGATCTTGTAGTTGGTATTGCGTTACCATTACAAGAGTCCTGATCTTTAGATTAGCTATTCAGTAAGATTCATCATTAATTAATTACTTTCAACTGCATATAAGATCTGGATCAAATTTCTCTTTCATATTAATATCATTAGAGGTTGCTAACATTATTTTTAATCACATTGTTAGGATGTCTGTGTAATATAACAATGCTGGTACTCTTAGAATCTTAGTGATCTTCAAGTGAGACATCTACTTTGTTTTTATTACGCGAAGTCACTAGCTAGTAGTCAGCAGCTGTAAAAAACAGAACATGAAACCGCAGGAATTTACTTTTGCTTTTGTGAAGAATGACAAAACTTATTTCTTTGTTATATATCAATTTGTTCTGTTGGTTTATGATTCACCAGCTTACATGTTTCTTTGAACTGAAATCAGGTTCAAAGAATCAAAAAGCCAAGGTAACAGCACCTCAAAAACGCACAGTAGAAGTGAAACCCAAGCCAGTGAGACATCCGAAAAATGAAGACATGGAAATTGAGGAATGCAGTTCTGAGCAACGTGTAGACCACCATACAAATAGCTTTGATGAAAATACAGGGTATGTTCAAATCAGTCGCGAGGAGCAAGAACAAATCTTGGGTGAGAAAATGAGAGAAAATGCACAACTAATTGAAGCTATAGTCAATGGCAACAATAGTACATATGATGTAACTAGGATGAATGGTGATAAGATAATAATTTGCCTCAGAAATCTTGCAGCCGCCCTTGATGAACTATCCAAATTGCAGACTGATTGAGTAGTGCAGGTATTTCGTTTTTGGTGCAAGTGCAGCTCAGTATACTTTGTGTCGTTGGTCCTGTTAGGTTTGTGTTGATATGTTCTATTGTTAAGATTGGTATGGATGTGGTACTTTTTGTCTAGGTACTTTTAACTAAATCTAGTGGTATCAATTTCAATCATTTACTCACAACTCATGGATGATTTGCTTCATGATATGTTTTATCTCTTAGAGGTTAAAGCTTTGGTTTATGTTTTGTCGCTTACCTGATGAAAGTTTTTAGAACTGGCTAAAAACTACTCCGTATGTGCTTTAACTAGCTAAACTTGATTCAAGTATAAGTCAAGAAACAACCACCATCCAAATCTGAGTTTTTTAAAGAAATTTGTGTATCGTAGTTTAAGGATCTGAGATGTATCCGCTTATTAAACCGATGAGCGACACCATACAAACAATTGCTAAGGAGAAACCTTTCTTACTTCTCCTATCCTGCAAACAAGTAACAAAACAATAGCATTAAGTAATACGAGGAGCCTTCAATGCATATGGTGGTTATCATGAACAAAATCGTACTAACTAGGTACAGTCTATGAAATACAGGTGAATGCAATGTCTCTTGACGTATTATGAATCTTCAAGATATCCCGAGATAGAAAATAGGCCAACTTAGGAAACAAAATAAGGGGACTAAGAAAGCGAACACAACAGACTCACCAGCTCTAGCTGAAGTGTCTCTTTTGCTTCAATGATTATGCTGTTTTGATAGGTTAGGCTCGAGATAGTGGATTTGGCCTAAAAAATTTAAAATCAGAAATATATGTATGAGTTAAATACTTAAAACACTAATGTAGAACACCAATGGAAACTACTCTGAGGATCTGATATGTAATTAGGCTATATCCTGCTAACCCGACAAGTTTGAGACATTGACTTGGCATAGGGTTTTATAAGGCTATCCGACTATTGATCAGATGACTAAAATGTCCATTAACGACAAGATAAGGAGACAAGCTAACCTCTTTCAGTTGATTTTCTAACGTAGTTTCCTTCACTTTCAAATCCTTGAGTTGTTTACTTAACCTCAGTTTCCTTTCTGGGTCCTCTTTCACGACCTTTACCGGTTTAAACTTCAAATTCTTGGATAGATCCCGCTCATTCCCATCCGAATCACCAGATGGCTTTGGTTCCTCTTTAGTCGAAGCAGCTTTGACTTCCACAGGGTCTTCAACTTTCTGAAAGAAATATTATGTTACCAATTTACTATCAAGAATATTTCAGGAAATGTGTTGTGATGAGTAAATATGCATCACTCACATTCTCTATTGCGACGACATTTTCGTCTTTTTTCACCACATTCTCTATTGGGACGACATTTTCGTCTTTTTTCACCACATTCTCTTGTTTAACGGGAGTTTCATTTGATGGATCTTTTGCCAACTCTTTACCTTTTTGTTCCGCTGTTGGAGAATCTTGCTTGCTAACTAGAACAACCCTGAGCTTCTTCTCTTCAACATACTTACCGCTGCTTTTTGAGAACTGTCATATACAATAATGAGCATCAGCACAAATAAAATGACTAAAAAAGCTCAAAATACTTACCAATTCAAGAGTAACTTCTTCTTCTTTTAACCCAGAATCGACAACTGTGCTTTGAATCAAGAATTTATCCTTGCACTCCACCTCAGATGGAGCCGACCTTAGACCTTGCATAGTAACTGCATAACACGCAAAAGGATACTATTTGAAAGAGGAAAATGTAAATTATTTACAAAAAAACATTTAATGTAAAGTGCACAGGTACCTGTGAAATCGTATGCCGACTTTGGGCTAATGATTCCTGAATTTGGTCTGACACAGAATCTTTTAGGTGATGTAGTCTTAACCTGTTAAACAAAACAATGTTCTATATGTGAGCAATATATAGCTAAAAAAACCTTGCGTTGACTGAGAAACAATAAGAAATTATGTGACAGATAGATTAAAGTACCTTAAAAGCAACATAGTCATCGGATATATTTGAGAGGTGAACTGAAGATGTACTCTGTTTCTTCACCTCACCTGCGACCAGAATGAGGAACTTATCAGGTTCTTGTGTCAGAAAACGGTTGCAGATTACTCAATAATATATCACAATCTGCGAGTCACATTCTGTTCACGGTATCAGACTCTTGGATTGTTTCTGGGCACACACAATACTATCATAGTTCTACTAAATAGCTATATACAAACATAAATCTAATGCAAATTCCCCACGAGGCCACAACTCAAAATTGTTACCATGTCTGCTCAAACTATAAGGACTAAAGGGATGCTTGATATAGCGTTGTGTAAGTCATTATACGATAATTTCGATTTTTAGAAGCATATAATCAGAAGTAGCCTAAACATTAGTTTATTCTGGGTCATCATTATACATGTGAATCATTAAGCTGTCAAACTTTGCCAAACACTCAAATAACTGCTTATCCGACAGTGTGTTGAAGACCGTTTTGCTACTAGCTAATTACCCGATTCTATTCATTCCAAATACATACGGAGTTGTAACTTTCAAACAATATTTAATTTAATTCTAAAGAGCAAATAAAAAAATGTAATTAAAACAAAATTTTATTCCTAAGGTTGTTTAAGCTTATATAGCGGGCTTATGAATATATGGTTTTCGCCTTATGTTTCATAAGCGCATTTTTTGTGGCTTAAAATGAAAATTTTCGGCTTATATAAGCTTATAATGTCATAATAAGCTTATATCTTTCCGAAATAAGCCACAAAAAGTAAGCGTATGAAACATAAGCCGAAAGCCAAATAAGTCATAAGCCCGCTGTATACACTTAGACAAATAAAGTGCGAATGTGCTTACATATGAACTTGATCGAAGATCCATCGATTTCCAATAACTTTCCGCCCATATTTTTTTTATTCTTGGTAACTGAAAAAAAATGTTATACAATGTAAATCATAAACAATGAATTATACAAGTCATTATTTGGTAAAATTTTCTTGGATCTGTCATTTCATTTTCGTTTTCTGTTTGTTGGTTGCTGCATGGTCATGGTCATGTTGGTTGATTTCCTCCTTAATTTTGATGTTTTTCCATTGTTAGTCCCTTGTCTTTTTCACGTGGGTGTTGTTTGTTTATTAAGAAACTCTTAATATGAATCTAATGTAAATGTCTGAATGTAAATTCATTAAGATTGTTTGTTTTTTTTTAATTAAAACGTCCGAATATTGTAAATATAAATAAGTTTCAATTTTATAAAACATAAATATAAAAGGAAAAATTACAATTATTTCGCGATATAATTCAATTGTTGTGTTATAACACGGTATTATGTCAACCGTAATAGAATAAGTAAATTGTTGGTGAAATTGGTCCCCTTCTTTTTGTAATCCCTTTAAACTTTTGATATACTGAGTATTGGGTTATATTCTCTCAATATCATTGACATCGCTAAAGACATTTTGAATGCAAGAAAAGAGATTGTCGTGACAAGTTTTAAGTGATAAATACGGGGTGTTTATTTTAGCTTATACAGTAAGCTTAGTGATCAATACGGGGTGTTTATTTTAGCTTATATAGTAAGTTTATAAGCTTATTAATTTATAAAAGTTTATAAGCTGAAATTAAATATTTGGTTAACCTTATATAAGTAGGCTTATAAGCTTATATAAAGGTTTTAGTAAGCAAAGGATTTGTGGCTTATATAACAATAGATGGGCTTATATAAAAATATTATATGAAAAAACATATACACCCTCATTTAATAATTACATCTTTTTTATTTTTTATATATTTTTTTTTTATCATTTTACCAACTAAACCAAACACTTAAAGCTTCCTTATATATATGCCATAAAATAACTTATATAACATTATATAACCTAATACATAAGATAAGTGTTCACGTATGTCTCCGGCACATGGCTGAAGGCACGACACTTTCACCAAAGTAGTTGCCACGTAGGAGAGAGACAACATACAAGATTCCCCATATCTCGGGAGACCTTGTTTCATCCAACATGCAAGGTTTTATCCAATGATCCATCCATTAACCGCCGCCTGCTTTACACTGTTTCTAAACATAGGGTACTGTTCATGGTGCATGTCTCGATGACATGACTACTCAGCCATGTATGCTTTTACTTTGGGTATAAATACCCCAAGGCATTTACTACACACAACAACACATAGTACATTACATTGAATTCTACTTAATAGATTCCTCCGGTATTCCACACCGGATACCACTCTTGTGATAGTTACTTACTCTCACGCCGGAACTTGGTCTCGGGTTCACACCTGGGACGAGCTAACGTGCGTTCTATTATTGCAGGATAGGCCCAACCTACAAGCAAATCATACACGAGACCGAAGCTTAATATCCTCGGGCCAAGTGCCTGCGGGTTTTTGTTTCAACATTTGGCGCCATCCGTGGGACCCTAAACTCGAATCTTCAACTAGTTACTAATGCCAAGACCTTCGGGGAGCGGGTCTCCTTTGATCATATCACTGGAGCGTGATAATACCACCGCGGGAGGAGAAACAGAAACGCCTTCCACGTTGCAGCAGAAGATTCTTGATAGTGTAAGTGAGTTGTGGAATTTGGTCGGACGCTATAATGCCGTTGGGCAAGAGCCTCTTATGCCTATGAAGTTGGTCTTCGACGAAGAGCTACAGGATACTCATAGGGAAGAACCCGAAGCTTCAAAGACTTACAAAAATGCTGATATGTCAGCCGAGGACATACAAAAACCTTTCAAGGATGTCGTCTCTTCACCGTTTACTAGGAAGATCATCCAATTCTCATCACCAAAACACATCCTCCCGTCAACACTGAAATTTTACACCGGTGCCACACATCCGAACGATCACATAACACGTTTCGCCGGTGCGGCCAACTCGGGGGAATGGCCCATGCCGGTATGGTGTAGATTTTTCCAACAGACGTTGGATGGGGCAGCCAGAGGATGGTTCGAAAGATTGCCACCGGGTAGCATAGGGCATTGGGACGATCTGAGAGATCAATTCCTAGAAAGATTCGCCTTGAGAAGGAAAAGTCACAGGAGCCCCATGGAGATCACAAGTATTGTGAGGAAGGCTCACGGATCGCTCCTAGCGTTCAAAGAAAGATGGACTGATGAAGCTAGCTACATACAAGGGGTTCCAGAACTTATGAAAATTTCTTCCTTTACAGCTGGAGCTAAGTGCCCAGAGTTGTCCCGACGTTTTTCTGATGATGAGCCAAAAATCATGGCTGAAATGTTTAGGAGGGTTGATGACTTTTCTAAGTCCGAAGAGGCTTATAGGAACACAGAACTGCCACAGGGTGAAGGAAGCGAAAGAGGTGGAAAAGGGCATAAAGGAAGATAAGTACTTTTCAGGAAAGAACTCCAACCGCAACAAAAACAAAGGTGACTACAGACCAAAGCCTGCATACTCACCATATCTTCCACCCATGAATCTAAATAATGCAAGAATGAATCAATATCAACGCTCCGGTCTCGAGACGTTGACAAAGTTTCCTAAAGAAATTCTAGCCACAAAATTACAGCTTCGGTTACCTCAACCTCCACCCACAGAAGGCATGGTCCGCCCAGAAAACATGGACAAATATTGTGATTATCATAGGTAGAAGGGCCACCTCACTAATGATTTTCATCAGTTGAGAAAACAACTAGAGGCAACACTTGAATCAGGAAATTTGAACCATTTAGTTAAGGATTTGAGGGGAAGAGTGAACAAAGGAAATCAGGGAAAAGGAAATGGAGGAGGCGAATACAAGGACAAAACAATAAACATGATAAGCAACAAGTATTGTGGGATGAAGCAAAAGGAAGTATGTAAGATCGAAGTCGATTGGATGAATGCTCTAGTATACTTCCCTCCGGTTACCGAAGCTGAGGCCTCAGACGATCCTTTGATATTCGAAGTAGAAGTAGAGGGTTATTGGGTGAAGCGTGTATTTGTGGATGAAGGTGCAGCTATGGAAGTAATGTTTAAGCATTGTTTCATGAATTTGGATCCAGATATCAGACGAAGGCTAACATTAGACCCTGTCAAATTCCTGAGTTTCTCAGGTGAGGAAACTGCACCTTTGGGAAAAATCGAGCTAGAAGTAACATTCGGATCACATGACATGGAAAGAAAAACAACAATGACTTTCTGTGTGATCAGATCTCCATCACCCTACAATATCATTCTTGGTCGAACCGGAATCAGAGAATTGAGAGCCATACCTTCGACAATACACTCCGCAATGAAGTTCCCCACTCCTGGTGGCATCGCCACGTTGAAAACAAAAGCAAGAGCAATCTTTGAATGCAGGGTGATCGAAGATGGACAGAAGATAGCAAAAGAAAAGGCTACGCCATGGGGAAGGAGTTAGATAAATGAGTTGCTTTCGAAAAGTTCAATCAGCAAGAAAGGATCGAAGGGGAGATGACGGAACAAGTTATCGTCCATCCCGGATATCCTGAACAGTTGGTGACCATCGGAAGGCTGTTCACAAAAAAGTGCAGATTGCAGCTAATAGACCTACTGAAGAATAGCACAGACGTCTTCCCTTGGGAGCCATCAGATATGACGTGTGACACCCCCAAATTGGTCAAAATGCAGCGGATATAGTATTTGGGTGTCACGTGGGTGGATCAAAAGCAATAGTACATAGAGCATCAGATAAAAGTTTATCAAACATTTATTACATGACCAAAAGTGTAAACCATTATTTTAAATAGTTCTGACATAATAAAAAGATCGTTCATGAGTCCCTTATGAAAATCCCCAATGCTTGCTAAGATGCTGTCTACTCAAATGAAAACAGCCCATGCACTTAGTGTCTACCTGCTTCAAACACCTGAGAAAAACATGCTTTGGAGAGTCAATAAAAAGTTGGTGAATTCATAGGTTTAGTTATATAGTTTGGATATAAATAGTCACTGTATCAGTAAAGCACAAAGCATTACTGAAAAAGGGTAATTATACTGTCTATTGCCCGAAACTGACACTTTAACATAGTTGGGCCCTCAACAAATGAGGACCATCGCCATTTCTGATTCAGGCATCCATCAATAGTAAATGCTGACATGGTAAACACCTGTTGTCCTGACCAGGGCACAGTGAGCATGACTCACCCAGGTGGGGATGGTCAATCCCAAATAGATCTATTTATAACATTCAGGTAATCCAACGATTTTAACAGTTTCAGCTCACGGTTCATGAGTGTCTCTACAATAGGCACATATAATTAAAGTTGGTACAGTTTAATTTATATCCATAAATCAGTTGCATGTTTTCTCCCCCAAAAGGATTTTTAAAAGTTTGTCAATATATGAAAGTGGGGCCATGAACTCACCTTATCTTATCAGTATGGTGATAGTCACAAAAATCTGGAGTAGTGCTCAACACTCAGTCAACAACCTAGATAATTATACAGTCTCAGTAATAGTATAATAGGTTGCACCAAAGTTATTGAAGTATTCGTATATGCTTCTACAAGTTTTAAGCATTTTATTTCAATGTTCGTACAAGTTTAATCGTTCTGGATCATAATAATGTAATCGTTCCCAAAGACGTAGTGAATTATATAAACAAACTGATTATTCCGTATTAATTACTTGTTCGTACAGATAATGTTTTGAGTTGTGTCAAATATAATAATGGGTCTTAAATTTATATTTGGATGTAAAGGTTTTAAATAGATAAAATCAATGTAATTGTATTTATATTTTAATTCGTCTCCGTTTAATGAGTTTATATAAATCAAGTTTACCAACGATATTTACTATTTATTTCGTAGCCGTTTCCAAAGTTTTTATAATTTTTAGATCAAGTGACAAAAATAGATTTTGTATTTATAAATTTATTCAAGTTACACCTTTTATATATTTAAGAAATATATATATATTAAGTTTAATTAAGTTTGGAAAAATGGCAAAACTAGTCCCTTTAGTCCCGAAATTAATGTTTTCGTCCCATTTAATAATTAGGGCTCTAAATATGTTTGCATTATGTCAAGTTAGGTCCTCTTGGTTCTTAAATAGGGTTTGCATATTTCCAATATTTACAAAACAGCCCCCCTAGGGCTCGGTTTATGTTTCAAAAATGGCAAGATGGGTCCTTGTGGTTTCAAGAACTATAAAAGAGGCAAGATTAACATTTTAGGTTTTAATAAGTTTTCCAAAGTGTCAATACAAGTCCTCCATGTCTCGGCTATGTTTCAAAAAGGTATTAGGGCTTGAAATTTGTTTGTCAAAAGCCATGTTTAGTCCTTGGGGTTTGATTTATGGCTCGACTTATACATGCCGCACCCCTCAACTATCAAGTTTGGCATTTTTGGTCCTTATACTTAATATATGCCACGAAAGTATATATAACTTTTACACTATGCCATATTCGGCTAATATTTCCACTATATTATCAATTATGGCCCAAAAAGTCTCCATAATAATAGTTTAGTGCTTAATGGGCCTAATGGGCTAATAAACTTAATAACTTTTACCAAGTATTTATTAGTTAACCAACATGTTTAGCTTGGGCTTATGTGATTCCTAATGGGCTTATATATTTTATTACCAATTAATCCAAAACACTAAGTCTAGTACTACACAATATGGGCTTATATGTCTCGGCCCATATTTTAAAAATAATCCGATTAGTGGAGAGCTTATGGCTTATAGGGTAGCTTAACAATGGATCGGTTTAAGCTTATATTTCTAGGCTTATAACATCTAATCCTCCCATTAGATCACAAGTTATCTCAAGGAAATGAAACATGGTGTTCCTTCCTTGGTTATGATTTTAAGCCGAATCAACTAGGGCTTCTAGTTTAATTTTAGGATGTTTCTTACGTGTGCATGCATTCTCATCTTGGTTATCATAGATTTACGTGAATGTCATGCATGAGAAATGAAAGAATGGAAAGGATAATGAGGGAAATAAAAACGTACTTGTTTTAGATCTAGGATGAGTGAAGTGGTAGAAAAACAAGGACTAGAGATTGATTAGGAGTGAACCAAGTATAGTTTTTCCTTAGTCTACACCCACATGCCGCGACCACCAAAATACTTCATTATAGATTCGACTAAATTGAATGCTATGAGGAGTAAATGTGTGATTTTGTTAATGATTGGGAGAGTAAATGAAGTGGAAGTAAATGATCTAGGCTTGATCTTCTTGTCTTCTCTTTTCTAGCCGAGAGCTTCTATCAAGAGGATTGGGTGGTTGGTTTGTGTTAGTGGTATTGAGATATGTATAAGGAGCTTTAGTACATTCCCTTAAATGCAAATGATGTACACTTGCCCCTTGGTTCTCTTAATCGGCTAGTAAGGGGTAGGTTAGGAGACATTAAGGTACTATCCTTAATTACAATATCCTAGTACTAGATTTCTTGGAAAAGTGTGATGCAAGAGTTGGGTTGGAGCTCTCCTAACCGTGTGTTATTACACATGTGAGGGATTAGAGTTTTCAAAATATCTAGCAACAAGAGTAAGTAAAAATCTTGTGTAATGTTGATAGTTAGGTAGGGTTTAAGGTGTAGTAAAGTTTTATCGAAGGCAACTTGCAGGTAAATGCCCAAATCGTGTGATATGAGGTCTAAAAAGGGAAACAACGTAGTATGTTGTTATATATTCAAGTCTTGATATAATGTAAGGAGTATAAACTTTATCATAGTGAATTGTGGATAAAATAACGGGTTAGCGTGACTCAGTGAATGTTAACGAAGTTAGAGGTGATAAAAACTCCTATTTATATAAAAAGAATGATCTGACAGAAAAATATGATCGAGAGTCTGAAACTTCATAAAATATTTGAAGTGAGATTGCATTTATTCATGTTCACGTATACATAAGGTGACAAGATCAAAGTGGTAAAAACAGGGGTTTTACAACACATTCCTGTTATTTTAGCTTTGTCCTCAAAGCTTAGATTAACGCCACTAGTTAGGTGAACAACTGAGGATATTTAATCTTGAATGATTCTTCTCTTTCCCAAGTGAACTCAGGTCCTCGCGTTGAGTTCCATCGTACCTTGATCAACGGAATGCGACGAGTCTTCAACTTTTTCACTGATCTTTCCATGATTTCTACTGGTTCTTCAGTGAACTGGAGCTTGTCATCAAAGCGAACTCCCTCTAATGGCATAGCTAGGGGCTCATCAGCGTAGCACTTTTTCAGGTTAGACACATGAAAAGTGGAGTGCACTCGACTTAATTGTTGGGGTAACTCCAAGCGGTATGCGACTTCTCCGACTCTGGCTATTACTTTAAAAGGGCCTACGTAATGAGGGTTCAGTTTTCCCCGTTTACCGAAACGTACAACTCCCTTTCATGGCGATACCTTGAGCATTACACGGTCACCCACTTCATACTGCATAGGCTTTCGTCTATGATCTGCATAGTTCTTTTGTCGGTCGCGGGCATATTGGATTTTTTGTTTTATCAGTGTTATCTTGTCAGTTGTTTCTTGGATCAGTTCTGGTCCGGTGAGCTGAAATTCACCGACTTCTGCCCAACATACTGGTGAGCGACATTTCCTACCATATAGTGCTTCGAAAGGGGCAGCTTTAATGCTAGCATGGTAACTATTGTTGTAGGAGAATTCCACCAACGGGATGTGATCGACCCAACTATTCCCAAAGTCAATCACGCATGCTCGCAACATGTCCTCAAGGGTCTGAATTGTCCTTTCGCTTTGACCGTCAGTCTGCGGGTGGTATGCCGTGCTCATATCGAGGCGGGTTCCCAAAGCTCGTTGGAACGCCTTCCAGAAATTAGATGTGAACCTACCGTCTCGGTCGCAGATTATTGAGATGGGTATTCCGTGTTTAGTCACCACCTCCTTCAGATATGTCTTGGCTAACTTAGACAGGGAGTCATTCTCCTTGATGGGTAGGAAGTACGCGGATTTGGTAAGTCGGTCAACGATCACCCAAATGGTGTCGTAACCGTGAGATGATCTTGGAAGCTTGGTGATGAAATCCATAGTGATATTCTCCCATTTCCACTTGGGTATCTCTGGTTGAACTAGTAACCCGGAGGGCCTTTGGTGTTCGGCCTTGACGCGAGAACAGGTCAGACATTTCTGGACGTAGGTGGCGATGTTTGCCTTCATATTTGGCCACCAGTACAACTTCCTCACGTCCTGATACATCTTCTCCGACCCGGGGTGTATGGAATACTTGGATTTATGGGACTCGTGCATGATTACGTCCCTCAAACCCCCATAGCAAGGTAACCAACTCCTCCCATGCAAACACAGGGTTCCATCTGCTCTTGGTTCCAAATTCTCCTTGGTGAGGTCAGTCCTGAGCATACCCCCAACATCTTCATTTACGAGGTTTTCGGGCTTCTGAGCTTGTGTTTGTGCTTCTAGGATTTGTTTGGGTAAATCCAGGCTAATTGTTACGACCAGTGCCCGGACTCTCATAGGAGGATCGGTCTCCTTACGGCTTAGTGCGTCTGCAACCACATTTGCTTTACCGGGATGGTATTTGATCTCGCAGTCGTAATCGCTTAGCAATTCAATCCAACGACGTTGTCTCATATTTAGCTCCTTTTGATCTAGTATGTGTTGTAAGCTCTTGTGGTCCGTATGCACCGTGCACTTGGTTCCGTACATATAGTATCTCCAGATTTTTAGCGCAAATACCACAGATCCAAGCTCTAGATCGTGAGTAGTGTAATTCTCCTCATGTTTCTTTAGTTGTCTGGAGGCGTACGCAATTACTTTCTTCCTCTGCATCAATACTGCACCCAAGCCCTTATGTGACGCATCACAATATACCACGAAGTCGTCGTTGCCTTCGGGTAAGGCTAGGATAGGTACACTACACAGCTTTTCCTTGATTAGTTGGAAAGCCAACTCTTCTTTCTCTCCCCAGTCAAATTTTATTCCCTTCTGTGTGAGTTTGGTCATTGGTTTTGCTATTTTGGAGAAACCCTCGATGAATCGACGGTAGTATCTGGCAAGGCCTAGGAATTGACGGATTTCTGTTGGTGATTTTGGAGATACCCAATCTTTGACTCGCTATCAATAACATGACCGAGGAATTGGACCTTCGAGATCCAGAATTCACATTTGGAGAACTTGGCGTACAACTGTTCTTCCTTAAGTACCTTCAGAACTTGGGTAAGATGTTCCTCGTGTTCGTGTTCATTCTTGGAATAGATAAGTATATCGTCTATGAAGACTATCACAAATTTATCCAGGTACGGCCTACACACTCGATTCATAAGGTCCATAAAGATGGCAGGAGCGTTGGTCAACCCAAAAGGCATGACCTGAAATTCGAAATGGCCGTAACGAGTCCTGAAAGCGGTTTTTGGGATATCCTCCTCCTTGACCCTTAATTGATGGTACCCAGATCACAGATCTATCTTGGAATACACACTTGACCCTTGCAATTGGTCGAATAAGTCGTCAATACGGGGGAGTGGATAACGGTTCTTTACAGTCAACTTATTCAGTTCTCTGTAATCGATACACATTCGAAACGAACCATCTTTCTTTTTGACAAATAAGACCGGAGCTCCCCATGGCGAGGAACTGGGTCGGATGAACCCTTTGTCGGACAATTCTTGAAGTTGTTCTGCTAGTTCCTTCATTTCTGATGGTGCTAGTCGATAAGGAGCTTTTGCTACGGGTGCAGCTCCTAGGATCAGGTCAATCTGAAATTCCACTTGCCGTGCTGGTGGTAGGCCTGGTAATTCTTCGGGGAGGACTTCGGGAAATTCCCGGACGATGGGCACGTCCTTTATTTGCTTCCTTTTGGTGTCATCTTCTTTATTTGCCTGGGAGATATGGGCCAAGAAGATGGGACATCCTCTTGATAAGTATCTCTGAATCTTGGTACAGGATATGACACTGAGTCTAGTGTCCGCAAGGTCAGTATTGCCATTACCTCGAACGATCAATGTCTCATTTCCCCATGGCAATCGGACTAGTTTCTCGTCGCATACGATCACTGCGTGGTACTTAGATAACCAATCCATGCCAATGATGATATCAAAACTGCCTAGATCCACTGGGATTAGGTCAATATTGAACGGGTGGTTGGAAAAGTTCAGTGTACAACCCCTAACGATGGTATCGGCTTCTATGATCTTACCGTCTGCTAATTCCACTGAGAATCGGTGGTCTAACGCGGAAGGGACAACTTCTAATATTCTACTAAATTCAGTGGAAATAAAGCTCCTGTCGGCCCCAGTGTCAAATAGAATAGATGCGTAACGATTATTTAGTAAAAACGTACCCGTAACTACGTTGGAGTCTGGGTTGGGCTTTGCATTGCCCACCACGTACACTCTGGATGTGTATCCTCCATTGTTTTTGTTCTGATGGGCTAATTTGGGGCAGCTTGATTTTACGTGACCGGGTGCTCCGCACTCATAGCATGTGACTCCTTTCCTTAGGCCACTGTTGCTTCCTCTTATAACACCACGGTTTCCTGGCTGTCTATTCCCAAATCCACGGCCATTGGTTCCACCTCGATTATTGTTCCTCGCAATATGGTTGGGCTGAACCTGGGTAGCAGCATTTGCCTGGCAATCGCGAGCAGAATGGCCCACCGTTCCACATTTGTAACAAGTCCTGCAAGGTTCACCCATCTGATGGTGAAAGCGGCAAGTCGGGCACAGAGGTCTGGTGCCTTCATAAATCCTTGGCCCTGTGGGGGCGATTGCACTGTAAATTTGTCCGGCGTTTTGCCTTTTTGGAGTTGGGTGATAGGGAGCACGGACATGGTCGTCCAACTTTCTCTTGTTCTCTGTGTTTCTCTCAGAGATGGTACGGTTCCTCTTGCTGATTAATTCGGCGGCAAGCTCCATGGCTTTCTCGACGGTAGTAGGCCGCGAGGCGAGAACGCTATCATGGATGGCATCGGGGAGTCCCCCAACGTACTTCTCGATCTTCTCCTCTTTATCGGGAAACATCCTGATGCACATGAGAGTCAATTCTTGGAACCTTCGGTTGTACAACATGATGTCATTGTTCTTACACCTAAGATCCCATAGTTCAACTTCCAGTTTCTTCATTTCGCTCCTTGGGCAGTACTTTTCCGTCATTCTTTCCTTCAGATTTGTCCAGTTCAGGGTGTAAGCAGCATCATGCCCTAGAGTAACGACTACAGAATTCCACCAGGTGAGAGCACTTCCAAGCAGTGTGCAGGTGGCGAACTTAACCTTGTTCTCATCGGCGCAGTCGCTGATGCTGAATACGCTCTCTAGTCTTTCAAACCATTGCATCAACTCCACCACGCCTTCGTTGCCCCGATAGTAAGATGGCTTGCACTTGAGAAAGTCAGGATAAGAACAACCCCTGGTGGTAGTATTATTCCTTCGGTTATTGGAATTTTCACTGTCGTCCATATTTCGGCTAGCTGCCATAGCGGTGGCGATGCCTTGGTCAATCATTTCCCAAAGTTGGGCAGTGGTGACACTGTGGGTGGCATCGTCATTAGGGGGATTATCAGCAGTGTTATTAGCTGGGTTAATGGCAGGATTAGTGGCAGGGTTTTGCCTAGTGATTGCCATTTGTCTGTAGTTATACACAAAAATGAAATTTGTTAGCTTCAATGTCCGTATGATTATATATTATTGGCATGAGCAAACCTGTATACAATAATTACAACAATTTGAATAACCTGTCACATTTTTATGATACAACACATGATATAACAAAAGAGGGTGGACATATGTCATTTCTTGCAAGAAAATACATAACATCAAGCACAACCGATCCAAGACAGAAGTATAGTACGTCTGTCTGGGGTAGTGGTACGCACAGTCTAAAGTGATATATATACAAACACCTATCTATGAGAGTACATTACTGATAGGCTACAAAAGCTGCATGAAAATAAAAGTACACGAAATCCTATATCATGATAGCTGGGATGCAACCCAAAGCTTATCATGATGTACATGAGATCTAGTACATCTAATCTATGCTGGTCTAACGAACCCGGTAGAAGTGGCTGGTACGACGGATGCTGGCGGAGCTGCTGGTGCTGGCATGGCGTCCTGTAGGGCGATCATAGCAAGTCTCGTCCTCTTGACGTGACGGAGAGTTCGAACTAACTGGGCCCTGAGGGTGTCCAAAGCTCCCCTGAGATGGGCTGTCTCTGCTGTGACTCCATCGTTACGAACAGTCGCCAGGTCAAAGAACATGAAGAGGGACTGCTCCTGGGCTGTGAGAGTGGCATGAGTCTGCTGCTGTCGGACCTCCAAGGTGTAGATGCGGTGAATGTCGTGGTCGTACTCCGTCATGAGCCACTGAAGGGCATCATAAACTGTAGTCCAAGTCCCTCCGGCAACCTGGGCTTCTGCCCATGTAGTCCAAGTCAGGGAATCCAGTCGCTCCCTCAAGATCGATCTCTCAGCCTGGCTAGCTGCTAGTAGGCTATGAACATCGTCCATATCCTGAGCATGCTGAGCGGTCAAAGCCGCTATCTGAGCCTGGACAGGATCCACCTGTCTAGTTCCAGATCCCTCTCCGACCTCAAAGATGGAGGCCGGGGTCGTCTTATACCTCCTCTTACGAGGGGGTAAGGATCCAGGAGCATAACCCTGGAGTGATGACGTGGGTGGTAAGGGCGGCAGGATGTGGGCCACTGGGCCCACCTCCTCAACTGGAGGGGTCAAAGCAGTAGGTGGTGAAGAAACAACTGGGACTACTCCATCGGACTGACTGTCCTCAGAATCCGAGGCGGGCAGCCATCCTGGCAATACGGACGATGGTGATGTCATAATATCTCTGAAAGAAAATCATCGTTTGGCTGACATGAGTGTGTGACAAAGAAATAAAAATGTATACTAATATTATAATAGTGGTAGTAAGTATTTCCTTGACATATCATGTTAGGGTCTAGTTAATACTTAACAGATCATTTAATCGATGTTCACATAGATCACATAGTAAATGTATGCTCTATATTCTATATGCTTCTATTCTAGTCCCAAAAGAAAAATCCCAAAGATTTTTAATGTAGTTATAGTCCAGTTTATTTATAAAAGAATTTTATTTTTATCTTTATAAATTTTTCTGAGTCTGGTTCTCTATAACATTTGCTCTGATACCATTCTGTGACACCCCCAAATTGGTCAAAATGCAGCGGATATAGTATTTGGGTGTCACGTGGGTGGATCAAAAGCAATAGTACATAGAGCATTAGATAAAAGTTTATCAAACATTTATTACATGACCAAAAGTGTAAACCATTATTTTAAATAGTTCTGACATAATGAAAAGATCGTTCATGAGTCCCTTATGAAAATCCCCAATGCTTGCTAAGATGCTGTCTACTCAAATGAAAACAGCCCATGCACTTAGTGTCTACCTGCTTCAAACACCTGAGAAAAACATGCTTTGGAGAGTCAACAAAAAGTTGGTGAATTCATAGGTTTAGTTATATAGTTTGGATATAAATAGTCACTGTATCAGTAAAGCACAAAGCATTACTGAAAAAGGGTAATTATACTGTCTATTGCCCGAAACTGACACTTTAACATAGTTGGGCCCTCAACAAATGAGGACCATCGTCATTTCTGATTCAGGCACCCATCAATAGTAAATGCTGACATGGTAAACACTTGTTGTCCCGACCAGGGCACAGTGAGCATGACTCACCCAGGTGGGGATGGTCAATCCCAAATAGATCTATTTATAACATTCAGGTAATCCAACGATTTTAACAGTTTCAGCTCACGGGTCATGAGTGTCTCTACAATAGGCACATATAATTAAAGTTGGTACAGTTTAATTTATATCCATAAATTAGTTGCATGTTTTCTCCCCCAAAAGGATTTTTAAAAGTTTGTCAATATATGATAGTGGGGCCATGAACTCACCTTATCAGTATGGTGATAGTCACAAAAATCTGGAGTAGTGCTCAACACTCAGTCAACAACCTAGATAATTATACAGTCTCAGTAATAGTATAATAGGTTGCACCAAAGTTACTGAAGTATTCGTATATGCTTCTACAAGTTTTAAGCATTTTATTTTAATGTTCGTACAAGTTTAATCGTTCTTGATCATAATAATGTAATCGTTCCCAAAGACGTAGTGAATTATATAAACAAACTGCTTATTCCGTATTAATTACTTGTTCGTACAGATAATGTTTTGAGTTGTGTCAAATATAATAATGGGTCTTAAATTTATATTTGGATGTAAAGGTTTTAAATAGATAAAATCAATGTAATTGTATTTATATTTTAATTCGTCTCCGTATAATGAGTTTATATAAATCAAGTTTACCAACGATATTTACTATTTATTTCGTAGCCGTTTCCAAAGTTTTTATAATTTTTAGATCAAGGGACAAAAATAGATTTTGTATTTATAAATTTATTCAAGTTACACCTTTTATATATTTAAGAAATATATATATATTAAGTTTAATTAAGTTTGGAAAAATGGCAAAACTAGTCCATTTAGTCCCGAAATTAATGTTTTCGTCCCATTTAATAATTAGGGCTCTAAATATGTTTGCAATATGTCAAGTTAGGTCCTCGTGGTTCTTAAATAGGGTTTGCATATTTCCAATATTTACAAAACAGCCCCCTAGGGCTCGGTTTATGTTTCAAAAATGGCAAGATGGGTCCTTGTGGTTTCAAGAACTATAAAAGAGGCAAGATTAACATTTTAGGTTTTAATAAGTTTTCCAAAGTGTCAATACAAGTCCTCCATGTCTCGGCTATGTTTCAAAAAGGTATTAGGGCTTGAAATTTGTTTGTCAAAAGCCATGTTTAGTCCTTGGGGTTTGATTTATGGCTCGGCTTATACATGCCGCACCCCTCAACTATCAAGTTTGGAATTTTTGGTCCTTATACTTAATATATGCCACGAAAGTATATATAACTTTTACACTATGCCATATTCGGCTAGTATTTCCACTATATTATCAATTATGGCCCAAAAAGTCTCCATAATAATAGTTTAGTGCTTAATGGGCCTAATGGGCTAATAAACTTAATAACTTTTACCAAGTATTTATTAGTTAACCAACATGTTTAGCTTGGGCTTATGTGATTCCTAATGGGCTTATATATTTTATTACCAATTAATCCAAAACACTAAGTCTAGTACTACACAATATGGGCTTATATGTCTCGGCCCATATTTTAAAAATAAGCCGATTAGTGGAGAGCTTATGGCTTATAGGGTAGCTTAACAATGGATCGGTTTAAGCTTATATTTCTAGGCTTATAACATCTAATCCTCCCATTAGATCACAAGTTATCTCAAGGAAATGAAACATGGTGTTCCTTCCTTGGTTATGATTTTAAGCCGAATCAACTAGGGCTTCTAGTTTAATTTTAGGATGTTTCTTACGTGTGCATGCATTCTCATCTTGGTTATCATAGATTTACGTGAATGTCATGCATGAGAAACGAAAGAATGGAAAGGATAATGAGGGAAATAAAAACTTACTTGTTTTAGATCTAGGATGAGTGAAGTGGTAGAAAAACAAGGACTAAAGATTGATTAGGAGTGAACCAAGTATAGTTTTTCCTTAGTCTACACCCACATGCCACGGCCACCAAAATACTTCATTATAGATTCGACTAAATTGAATGCTATGAGGAGTAAATGTGTGATTTTGTTAATGATTGGGAGAGTAAATGAAGTGGGAGTAAATGATCTAGGCTTGATCTTCTTGTCTTCTCTTTTCTAGCCGAGAGCTTCTATCAAGAGGATTGGGTGGTTGGTTTGTGTTAGTGGTATTGAGATATGTATAAGGAGCTTTAGTACATTCCCTTAAATGCAAATGATGTACACTTGCCCCTTGGTTCTCTTAATCGGCTAGTAAGGGGTAGGTTAGGAGACATTAAGGTACTATCCTTAATTACAATATCCTAGTACTAGATTTCTTGGAAAAGTGTGATGCAAGAGTTGGGTTGGAGCTCTCCTAACCGTGTGTTATTACATATGTGGGGGATTAGAGTTTTCAAAATATCAACAAGAGTAAGTAAAAATCTTGTGTAATGTTGATAGTTAGGTAGGGTTTAAGGTGTAGTAAAGTTTTATCGAAGGCAACTTGCAGGTAAATGCCCAAATCGTGTGATATGAGGTCTAAAAAGGGAAACAACGTAGTATGTTGTTATATATTCAAGTCTTGATATAATGTAAGGAGTATAAACTTTATCATAGTGAATTGTGGATAAAATAACGGGTTAGCGTGACTCAGTGAATGTTAACGAAGTTAGAGGTGATAAAAACTCCTATTTATATAAAAAGAATGATCTGACAAAAAAATATGATCGAGAGTCTGAAACTTCATAAAATATTTGAAGTGAGATTGCATTTATTCATGTTCACGTATACATAAGGTGACAAGATCAAAGTGGTAAAAACATGGGTTTTACATGACGGGAGTACCTAAGAGAATTATCAAACACTCACTCAATGTTGATCCAGCGAGAACCCCAATGGCCCAAAAAAGAAGAACTTTGGGAGAGGAAAAAAGTTGAGCAGTCCAAAGGGATGTGGCAGATCTATTAAAAGCTGGAATAGTGAGACCGGTCCGGTATCCCACCTGGATCTCTAACCCAGTTCTTGTAAAAAATCCGGATGGTGATTGGCGAATGTGTATTGACTTCAAAAACCTTAACTCGACATGTCCCAAAGACTATTATCCTTTGCCTGACATTGATGTCAAGATTGGTTCGGTCATGGGCTTCAAGTTTAAATGTTTTCTCGATGCATACAAGGGATACCACCAGGTGCTCATGGATAATGAAGACGAAGAAAAAACGGCTTTCTATACGGATGAGGGGACATTCTGTTTCACCAAAATGCCCTTTGGACTCAAGAATGCCGGAGCCACGTACCAACGGCTGGTAGACTCCGCATTCTGGTCACAAATAGGAACAAGTTTAGAAGCCTATGTTGATGATCTGATGATCAAGAGCAAAACTGAAGAGAAGATGATTGAGGACATCAAAGAAACATTTGATAACTTAAGAAAAATTAACATGAAGCTCAACCCAAAAAAGTGTTCCTTCGGGGTGGAAGAAGGAAAGTTCCTGGGGTACATGGTGACTTCAGAAGGAATCCGAGCGAATTCTAAGAAGACGAAGGCCATTTCAGAAATGCGATCGCCAAGGACATGGAAAGAAATGCAATCTCTTAGTGGAAAGCTGGCAGCTTTAAATCGTTTCTTGTCCAGGTCAGCAGAACGCTCACTTTCGTTTTTCGAAACTCTGAAAAATATAACTAAGGAAAACAAAGAAGAATACCAATGGACGGAACAGGCAGAAAAGGCTTTCCAAGAATTGAAAAAGGTAATTATGGAACTTCCGTCGTTAGCATCACCGTTGAGGAACGAAACATTATATGTGTACTTGGTTGCGTCAAAAGAAGCAGTAAGTGGCGTTCTGCTAGTTGAAAGGGAAGGCATCCAAAAACCAGTCTGGTATGTGAGCAGAACGTTACATGACGCCGAGACGAGATACTCAATGTTAGAAAAACTAGCCTTTGCCTTGCTACACCTTTTGAGAAGGCTTCGCAGATACTTCGAGGCTCACAACATCCATGTCATAATCGATCAGCCATTGAAACAAATATTGGGAAAATCTGAAACATCCGGAAGATTGGCGAAGTACTCTATAGAGTTGGAAATGTATGAAATATCTTATGTATCACGAAACTCGATCAAAGGTCAAGTATTAGCAGACTTCCTCAACGAAGCATCTTTAGGCCATGAAGGAAAGATGGAAATATACGAGATCACAGAGCAAGTAGAGCCGGAGGTAGCATGGACGTTGTACACAGACGGAGCATCAAGTTTAAAGGGGGAAGGAGTCGGTTTGGTGTTAACAAACCCAGAAGAGATGGAGTTTACATATGCTTTAAGATTCAGTTTCAATTGCTCTAACAAAGAAGCAGAATATGAAGCACTATTGGCTGGGTTGCGTTTGGCAAAGAAAATAGGAGTAAAGATTCTTGAAGCCAAAGTAGATTCTAAGCTCGTGGCTTGTCATCTAAATGGGGAATTTGTTGCCAGTGATGATAGGATGATGAAGTATCTGACCAAAGCAAAATAAATCATCACGTGCTTCACAAAATTCAATATCATGCATGTGTCGAGAACCAAGAACCAAAAGGTAGACGTCCTCAGTAAACTCGCTTCAGTTGCATTTAATCACCTCACCAAGGAAATCCTAGTGGAAATCCTAGAATCTCGGTCAATAGACGCTCAGGAAGTTAATGACATAGTGAAAGAAGAAGGGGAAAGTTGGATGACACCCATTCGGAAATGTTTGGAGAATGGCATATGGCCGCAAGACCATAATGGGCAATGAGAATGAAGATAAGCCAGTACACCATAGAAAATGATGTGCTATTCAAAAAATCCGACTTATCTCCAATGCTAAGATGTGTGGGTCCTGTGCAAGCCAATTACATCATTCGGGAAGTCCACGAGAGGTCATGTGGAATGCACTCCGGCACAAGGTCGGTATTGGCAAAAATCATGAGACAGGGATATTATTGGCCCACCATGCACCAAGATACATGGGAGGAAATCTCCAAGTGTGATTCATGTCAGATACATGGACCGGTACCAAGGCTGCCTAAAACCAAGCTTACCTCCATCATGTCACCGTGGCCCTTTTACCAATGGGGAATGGACATCCTTGGTCCAATCAATGGATCTCCAGGAAATGTGAAGTTTGTAACTGTAGCCATCGACTACTTCACAAAATGGATATAAGCAAAGCCGTTAACAAGGGTGACCGGGAAGGAGGTAAAAAAGTTTGCTTGGCAAAATATTGTGTGCAGATTCAGACTACCCAGAGTTATTGTAACAGATAATGGAAAACAGCTGGTAGAGGGAACATAGAGGAATGGTGTGAAAAATGGGGAATCAAGCAGATGAACACCGCCGTCGCTCATCCGCAGGCCAATGGGTTGGTGGAAAGGGCCAATAAATCTTTAATGCATGGACTCAAAGCCCGTTTGGGGAGAAATTTGACGGGGTGGGTTGATGAGCTGCCTCATGTGTTGTGGGCCCATAGAACCATGTTAAAGACAAGCAATGGGGAAACACCATTCAGCTTGACATATGGGAGTGAAGCAGTAATCTCAGCTGAAATGGGAGTATCGTCTGCAAGAACACTTCTTTTCAATGAAGACAATAATGAGGAGGAGCTTCGGCTAAACCTTGATTTGTTGTAGGAGCGGCGAGAGACCGCAACCATTGAAGAAGCAAAGTACAAGAAAAAAGTTGAACAATATTACAACAAGAGAGTCAAACTTTGCAATTTCAAAGTGGGTGATTTTGTCTACCGCCGAAATGAAGCCAGCAGGGTCGAAAAGATTGGCAAGCTGGGTCCCAACTGGGAAGGCCCTTACAGAGTAAAGGAAGCATACCAGAATGGTTCGTACAAGCTTGAAACTATGGATGAAAGGGAGATACCAAGAACATGGCATGCAATCAATCTCCAAAAATGTTTTATGTAGAAAAACAATGTAATGGAGCGAACAATTGAATGAATGAAATTTTCACTCTGATTAAGAAACACAATTGTTATTACGTTTGTGGCCCTCAGAGTAGCTAACCGCAGGACTACAAAATTGTAAAAAAACTCTAAGTGTTTGGATGCGCCCGAGAGGCAATCCGGAGGACAAATTAAAAGTGGCCACATGCCGATGTCCTCCTATATATAAATTGTGAAAAACACTCTAAGTGTTTGGACGCGCCCAAGAGGCAGTCCGGAGGACAAATTAAAAGCGGCCATGTGCCGATGTCCCCCCTTATCTAAATGAAAAACACTCTAAGTGTTTGGACGCGCCCAAGAGGCAGTCCGGAGGAAAAGCGGCCACGTGCCGATGTCCTCATGGTTGGTGAGGATATACACAAAAAACTTCTCAAAAAGTTAAGTGTTGTTATTCAACTTTAATTCACCGGTTCAACACCGAAGGATAAATAATGCAAACTTATCAAATACCAAGTAAAAACTAAAAATATGAGCAGAATAAGGAATATTTACAATATATTTAAAAGATAAAAAAATATGAAGGAACATTGTTTGTTACAAGCTTAGAAGGTAGCAAATGGAGCAAACATACATAATAATGTGCACAAGGTGTTCCAACAGAGTACCCAGAATCAAAGTTAAGAAATTATTACAAAGACAAAGAAATATTGTTTGTTACAAGCCCGTCCCGGCATACCGGAGGCAAAGGAACACTCATGTAGCAGAAGCATCAACCTCGGAGTCTGTCTTCTTCTCCTCTTGAACTCGAGGGTTCAGATGAGTCAGCACCTTTTTTAGTAACGTTGGAAGTCGCAGCTGAAGGCACTTCACTAATAACAGGCTGGGATGGTCCACACTCAGGCTCCAACTGCATCAAGTCCCCTACCGGCAAAGAAAAAGAAGAAGATACCTTTTGAATGAAGGGATGGGAAGCAACAAACAAAGCATCACAGCTTCCAACCCAGGTCTTAAGTGCATCCCTCTTAATGTTCTTGACTCTCGACAAAGCATTCTGAACTTGTTCCGGAGTTCTACCGAGGCCAACAGATTTCATGAAACCAGCAGAGAAGGCCACACTACACGCTGCACCAAGAGCTTTACGGTACTCATAACTACCAAACAGCTTCCTCACCAAGCAAGGGATCCCGTCCTGGATTAGCATTTGTTTATCAACTTCGGCTTAGCTAAGAAGGACTGTGAGATGTTTGTTGTTTGTCTCGGCAGTAGAAAGCTTGTCGGAAGTCTCCAGAAGCTCTTGGCTCTTAAGAGCAAGCTGCTCAGTGGCTTCGGCTGCAGTCTTCTTAAGATTCTCATTCTTCTCCTCCAACGCTTGAACACGAAGGTTCAGCTCCTCTTCGGTTTTGGCACATGTGGAATGGGAATCCTTAAGCTTTTGATGAGAAACCTTCAAATGATCCGGTAAAGCTTGCCCTTGAGTGAAAGACTCTTTTACAGCAAAGTGAGAGTTGGCCATCTCCACATACTCGTTATTAAGGTTCTCATAGTGTTTCATCAGATCGGCAACAGCAATGGTACTTTGAGAAACGGCTCGATAGCTATGACGGAGGACATCGTAATTAGACATGGCTTTCAAGTTTTGATCATCGGCAGGAGTAGCAAGATGGTACAAGAACTCTTTGGCATCATAGTTAGAGTTAACCCTAACATCCTCATTCAGCCTCCAATCCAGAACAAACTTGGGGGGCTCAAAATCCTCTCTTATAAAATACAAAGGGATCAAAGTTAAGAAAATACAACAATAAGGGATGAGAGGGAAGAACGTAGAAACTTACCAACAGTTTGTGAGTCATGCTCAGTATGGGGCGATGATTGATCACTCACATGCACAATAGAAGGAGATTTTTCTTTGTGACCGGAACCTCCAACCGAAGTTTGGGAAGGTGGTTTCACAACACTAATGGGTTGAGTAGAATGAGTTTTCTGGGAGTCCACCTCGGAGTCGGTATGAATGGTCTGGCTATTTCTTTTCTTCACTCGACGATCAGATGTACTTCCCTCTGCAACAGAATGGGTCTTCCTTACCCTCGGTTTCTTGTCTTGCTTCTGTTTGGCCTCCACAATCTGCGCCGAAGGCTTCTCTACCGCCAGCTGAACAGGTGTCAACTTGGGAATGTCTTGTTCAACAGGTAGGGGATCAGTTACGCGAGGAACGGGCTGCTCATTCACCCCGTAGGGTTCACCAATATCAACAAGACCTTCGTCGAAGGTAGGCAAGCTTAGGAAATCTGCAAAGCTCATTTCTGCAGAAGAAAGAAGACGGGGCCGACGCAAGCATAAGCAAGCCCGTGTAAGTAATAGTGAAGCAAAATTAAACGAAACAAAGACATACCTTTTTTATCAACGTCCAATAATATCCGGCGCAGCTCCGGATGACTGTAAGGGAAAGATAGACCAGCGAGAAAAAGCAGAACCTCGTGAGGAGGACGACACAAAATAGGCTTCTTTCTAAGAGCTTTGGAATGAGAAATGTTAAACGAAGAAGGAATCTCATCAGTAATTATAGACTCACGATGCCTCCAAGGCATAGCAAAGGATATAGGTCGACGGTCTATCAAAAAGAATTTTGTTTTCCACTTCTTAAGGCTAGAGGTGGTCTCGGTTAAACACTTACCATACTCCCCCTCGCCCCTGCTCTCGAACGAAAACCAATGACCCTGTTTGCTCAGTCTATAGAATACTCTAAACAAGGTAACAGATACGGGAACCCTCAAACCAAAACAATGAAGCTCAAACATCACAACCCTATTCGCACCTATAGGGACCAATTGGGAGATATGTACCTTGAAGTATTGGATCACATTCAAGAAAAAAGTAGAGAAAGGAATCCGAAGGCCAGCATGGTCAAGATATTGACGATATATATCGATAGCAGAGTCAGGGAGACGGTCCATGGTCATGTCCGGATCTGGGAGGCAATGCCTTAAGAGTGAAGAGATATTATACTTACAAATTAGCACCTTCAAGTCATCACTAGTCATACCGGATAGGCGTATGTGCATATCACATTTTGGATCGCGCTTCACAGGAGGATCTACTCTCGATCTCATGATCTCTTTCCCCGTCATCCGGAGCAGACAAATATACAACTGAAAGAGATAACAATTGGAAGAAGAAACTAACCTATGGAAGATAAGAAGGAAGCGGAGATGGAGAAAGCAACAATAGCAAAACGAGAGGAAATTAAACTAATGGCACATATATATATATATATATATATATATATATATATATATATATATATATATATATATATATATATATATATATATATATATATATATATATATATAAGGGGTCTAGGCGATAGAAACGATGCAGCACTGTTCATCAGCGAATTACAAGGACGAGGATCCATCGTATAATTCATAAGGGCAAGACACGTGGCATCATCCCACGATCCCACCAAAGGAACAAAAGGTCCAATAAAGAAACATACATGAACCGACTCAGAAAACGGAATAGTCCAACGACTAACACCAGACCAAAATGATACGGACCTATTTAAAGTATCAGTCCATCATAAGCATGATGAACTAATACTTGGGGGGGACATGTTCGCGTATCTCTCCGGAACATGGCCGGATGCATGACACTTTCACCGAAGTAGTTACCACGTAGGAGAGAGACAGCAGACAAGACTCCCTATATCTCGGGAGACCTTGTTTTATCCAACAGGCAAGGTTTTATCCAATGGATCCAGTCATTAACAGCCGCCTGCTTTACACTGTTTCTAAACATAGGGTACTGTTCATGGTTCATGTCTCGATGACATGACTACTCAGCCATGTATGCTTTTACTTTGGGTATAAATACCCCAAGGCATTTACTACACACAACAACACATAGTACACCACATTGAATTCTACTTAATAGATTCCTCCGGTATTCCACACCGGATACCACTCTTGTGATAGTTACTTACTCTCACGCCGGAGCTTGGTCTCGGGTTCACACCTGGGACGAGTTAACGTGCGTTCTATTATTGCAGGATAGGCCCAACCTACAAATAAATCATACACGAGACCGAAGCTTAATATCCTCGGGCCAAGTGCCTGCGAGTTCTTGTTTCAACAATAAGCTTAACCAAACACTCCCAACATCTCACTCTCATTGATCTATTGATGCTAAAGAAAGTTTATTTCACTAACCACATGCCCGTTTAATGGATTAAAACATTAACACTTCATCAGCTTTGAGAGATCTAAATCACACATCGACAAAAACTTAGTTATGAGATAAATTACGTTTTCATTTTCATCTCAAAAGTTGTTGTTATATGATTATGCGAGTGTGCTAAAATGGTAGGTTCCGTGTATTAATATACTAGCCAAAAGACTTGTGAAATTCACGGGTATTTCAAAGGAAAGCGCGCAAAGAAAAATATATGATGTTTTATCACTTTCATGTTTGTATATTTCGATGAACCGACTATACTAGTATATAATAGGAAACTTTAAGGTGGTAATGTGTAATTACAGTAATTGACTACTAATAAGCCAATTATAAACCGACTTGGATTGGATTTTATTTAGGGCTGAGCAATACCGACCGAAACCGAGTCAACTCGACCGAAACCGAGTTAATCTATCGAAGCGAGCCCGAGATAGTGTTATTCGGGTCGGTTGGATAAATAACCATTTTCGAGTTTCGGGTCGGTTCGGTAAGAAAACCGAATGAAGCCCGAGTTAGCCCGACGGCCCGATTTCTATGATATAGGGTTTTATTTAGCAGCCTCCATCTCTCCATCTCTTTATCTGTAAGATCTTCAAGATATGTTGAGAAAGATAAACCATTTCTTGAACAACACCCACAACATATCACCTCAAATCAATAATATATCAAAACCATCAACCATGTAAGATCTTGAATTCTTGAAGACGAACTTGATTTATGTTTTTTTTGTTCGATTAATCAACACAAGTGTTGAAAGTGGGGGCTAAGAAATATGAAAGTCATTAACTCATAATGTAAGTTTGATTCTTTGATGTTTGAGTTTGAAATTGAAGATGTATAAAATCATTTTTGGAGGCTAAGAAAAAAGATGGGGGCTGAGAATGATGAGATGAGAAAATAGGGTTGATTAAAGACGGGGAAGAAAATATATGAGATAACGTGGGTTTGTGTCGGTTTCGGTTTAAACCGGTTCAGATCCCGACTAAACCCGATCTAAACCGAACCGAACCGAGTTTTTCGGTTTCGGTTTCGATTTCGGCTCATCATTTGGCCTAGTTTTGGTTTCGGTTTTATTCGGGACGGTTCGGGTCGGGTCGGTTTTGGCCCGATGCTCATTGATATTTTTCTGCATAAGGGACGCAGGCTTATAAGGTATAGAGGCGAGTTCCATAAGGAACATGCATCCAAAAAAGAAAAAAGGAAGCAATCTCAACCATCTATTCAAGTTCCATCTAATGATCTATATTAATCTTTTTAAATTTAATTAAAAAACCCATTTTTATCCTATTTCTTATAATTTAAATATCTCTCAAACCGTTAATCGTTAAGGAAAACTAATTATACCATCGCGACGGGAATTAATTATCTTTCTATAGATATGCACTTCTATACACTTTCGGCAAACTTTTTCTTTAAAATTTACGTATAAAAAATTACATGTGATTCTCGAAAAATTACATGTAATTTTCGAAAACTCACGTTTGAATTTATTATCAGGGTTCTAAATAGCACGCTATAACGCGCCTTATAGCGGGCTATAGCGTAAAGCGTGACCTCCACGTTACGAAACAGACTAAGGCGGCGTCTTAAGGCGTAGCGTGCTAAAAAGCGTTATAAAGCGTGATATAGCGCGCTATAGCGCGTAACGTGGCGTTTTTTTTCGAATCTTTTTGCTGATTTACAAGAATTTTGCTCGTTTACTAATTTTTGGCTATTTAGTTGACTTGGGCTTAGTAATTTTACTATGGAGATAAATCCTTGAGTAACTAATAGCCGGTTTTGTTTTCAACTAAAATTAAAATATTGCTCCATTTTATAAACTCGCTATATAAATACTAATTTATAAATATTTTGTGCCGCTATATATCACGCTTCAGAAAACGCCATAGCTTCGCTATATCTTCTGTAGCTTGTAGCTTAACAATAACGCTACGCCACGCTTCACGCTATTTACAACCTTGTTTATTATTTTAAAAAATCACATTTGAATTTGTAATGTCACATGCGATTTACGAAAATTACGTGTAATTTTTTGGGCGAGAATTTTCAACACTGTAAATCGTTATAAGTATATGAAAATAACCGTCTATTAAATGAAAAAAAATATTTTGTATGAATTACATGTGATTTTCCTTGAATTACATGTAATTTTGCATGAATTACATGTGATTCAATGATAATTACATGTAATTCAAACATTTCAAAAATTTAACATCTTCTAATAAACCCACTTTAGATGAATCACATGTGATTTTGTTTAAATCACATGTAATTGTCAATATATATAAAATGTATTCTCATTCATGTAATGTATATATATATATATAATAATTTGGCTTCTGAACATGTGATTTTGTTTAAATCACATGTAATTTTGTTTGAATTACATGTGATTCGGTGATAATTACATGTGATTCGATGATAATTACATGTGATTTTTAGTGCAGTTGATTCGGTTTAAACAATTACATGTGATTTAAACAAAGTAATTTATAAAAATAGTATAATTTATAGTTGTTATTCATATAAAAATATATATATAACAAATTGGCTTATGAATTACATGTGATTTTGTTTGAATCACATGTAATTTTGTTTGAATTACATCTGATTTAGTGATAATTACATCTAATTTTTTTTTTGCATTACATGTGATTCAAGCATTTGCTTAAAATCACATGTAATGTAAGAAAAATCACATGTAATTATTAGTGAATTATATGTAATTCGAGAAAAATTACTCGTGATTCAAACAAAACACATGTAATTATTAGTGAATCACATGTAATTCGAGAAAAATTACACGTGATTCAAACAAAATCACATGTAATTCAGAATGCAATTTATTTTCTATATTGTACATGAATGACAACAAAACATTCTTATATATTGACAGAATTACATGTGATTCAAAGAAAATCACATGTAATTCGTCTAAAGTAACTTTGTTAGAACATTTTAAAATGCTTGAATCACATGTAATTCAATAATAATTACATGTAATTCTACTTGAATCAGTAGCCAATTCCATCATTAGCAGTTTGTTCTACAAAAATATTAAAAAATAAAATAAAAGTACATTTATCACAAAATTTTACAGTAATTTTTAGTTTGTTATTGTTATTGTCATTTCATGCTTAATTTGTAACAGTGACTTGTCTAAATCATGTCTACATTTTTCCAATTATAAAAATAAAAAATAGATTATATGTTTATGAAATGTAAGCTTTACTTCAAAGGTAATGCATGAAACTTTAAATATCATACCTGTTTCCTACTCAACCTTCTTCACATCTATTCATCTTTCATTTTTACTATTCTTCTCTATTTTGTTTTTCAGATTTAATTCTTCACCATTTTTTAACAAAAAAAAAAAAAAAAAAAAAAACTACTAAAGGTCTTGTTTTCTATCCTACACCGCTATCACTATCACATAATTACGTATGTATTTCCATCAACAACAACCACAACAAATATAAATACCAACAAAATGTGTAATAACAAATTTCCAAAGCAACAACGACAGAGACGATGGCAGCACCTCCCAAAACCACAACCGGTCAAAGATGGCGCACCACTTCCTTCCTCGCTCATCCGTCGAAACAATTGCAACAGTCGCCGGAAACCACCATAGATAATGAAAACTGTTAACACTAGCCATAGATGTTTGTTTTGGGGCGTCACTTCATTCCTAGTTCATCTGTCGAAACACTCGCAACATTCGTCGGACATTTTTGTTGGTTAGAAATGAAAGTGTGATATAAAAAATGATACTATGAGTAAATGAGATGGGTGTAATTGATCAGTAACTCCGTTCAAAAAAAAATTTAATCAGTAACTGATTTTTTAATATTGAGTTATATTACAAAAATGCCCTTTTGAAATTAATTATGTTAAAATAACTATTAATGTAGCCTTTGGATATAAAAAGAACGAACGGCTGAGATGAAGGGAATTGTTCTTTTATTAATGTAAGTTCTATGCGGATCTTTTGTCATAAGGTATAACGTCCTTTTTTTATGTTTGTCTTCTGTCGATCCGAGATTAGCAGCTTCTTAGTATCCAGGTTTAGGCTTCAATTAATTGTTGGTTCACTTATATTAATTTTCGGGCTTTTCTAACATGTGCCCTCAAGCACATGTTAAGCCATATTTATTAAACACTAACTTTTCTTTTATATTAAAAAATACATTAAAGTCACATTAAATACACTTAAAATTCACCATAAATAAATAACAATTTACATTTAATAAACCTAAACTTTACTTTTATATAAACACAAACATGTGCATTGAGGGCACATGTTAGAAATTCCTTTTTCTAATTAGTCGTTTCTCAGATATTGAATCTCCTGAGCTATCTTAAAGGGTGTTTAGCAGGTTCATATATTATACAGTAGCTAGTTAGATAAATGGATTCAGGTGTTAAAACCCATGATAAGCGCATCCGGACTATTACACACCTTCCAGATGACTCTTTGAGTCTTATATTTGAGAAATTAAAGGAAAAAGTTGATCGAGATTCTTTTGGCCTTGCATGTCACAGTTTCCTTCACATTCAAAGTTCAAGTCGTAAACGCTTAAGATATCATGATCCTGACTCGTTACGGAGTATCCCTGATGCTAATTATCATATTTTTAATATCCTTAATCGTTTTAGGCAATTAGATTCGTTGTCCTTGAACGGTTGCGGGAAGCTCTTAGATTCAAGTTTAACACCTTTGCAAGTGTATGGCTCTAAATTGCAATCTCTTAATCTCTCTTCTTGTGCTAAATTAACTGACAATGGCCTTTCCTATGTTGCTTCGGGTTGTCCCTTGTTGTCTGTTGTCAGTCTTCGTGCTTGTCTCCTCATTACTGATTACGGATTGCAAATATTAACAGACTCTTGTAAGAATTTGAAAGAAATTTATATTGCTTGGTGTCCTGAAATAACCGACAATGGAATTAAGTGTCTCAACCAAAACTGTCGTCAACTTACAAAACTTGGGATATCTGCCTGTAAAAATATCCTTGGTGAAGGTTTCCAAGGGGTTTCTCCTACTTTGTCTTGTTTAGAAGCTAAACATTGTGCGCTTGATTCTAAGGCTCTTTCTGCTATTTTAAGTGGAGGTGGTATCGAGTATCTTGATTTAACTTGTTGTTATACAGCCCATCGGAAGTACTGTGACGTGGCAGCAATTGGTTTAGGATTTGGTGCACATATTAAAATACTTAACCTCCTGCAATTCTTTTGAGGATGCTACTATAGCAAAAATTTCAAAAGGTTGCCCGTTGTTGCAAGAGTGGAACTTATCGGGGTGTAACAGGATCAAGGATCTCGGATGGCAGTCGATTGCAGATTATTGTCAAAACTTGGAGATACTTCATGTGAATAGATGTAAAAACCTTAGCAAGAGACAATTACTGTTGGAATTTATAAAAAAACTTTTATCATATTAACACATTAATAATCACGAGTACACAGCGGAATATAGGATCATGTATAGACAAGTAATTAACATAAACAATAAAGAAACGCGTACCTTTTAGCGATGGATTAAACACTTTTATCGAACCACCAATATAAACGAAAACCTAAAGATCAAACAACGACCTCTCTAAGAGTACGCACACAATACGTTATAGCAAACAATTAAGTATGCTAGTACCGATAGTGATAAGCTAAATTAGTTTTCTTAAAACAAATAAACACAAAATTAATAACCTTTTAGGTATTAATTTGAATCGTACAAACCAAACAAGTAATCACAATCGCAATGTGGAATTCTGTTTTGTCGTATGGGATAAAAGTGTATCTCACAATGACTAAAAGTCATTGTATTTATACATCCAATGTCAATGTCGGTGATAGAATAATAGGATCTTTATCTAACGTCAAAGATCAAAACATTAATTCCAAAAATAGCTTTAATTGTTTTATATTAACTTTTAATTATCGTTTGTAAAATCCCGTTAACTAACTAATTAATTAACGTTTGTTATAACTTATCACTAATTAATATATTACGCCTAATATATTAACGTACAATTGTTTTACGTATTAACACGTGCGTCTCCTTAGGCTCGGGACGACTTCTGGACATATATTATTTACGTGTACATATTCCTTCAGCTCCCACTTGGACATGTACAATAATATAATATAATAACATTGGTTAGCGTCTAGCAACACGCCAATGCTCCCAGAAACTCTCGAGTGTAGTTTTCCATAAAGTACATTTAAATGACTTAAACATATATAATCCTTTTGTTTCTCAAATGCCATGTTAATAATGGATATGGATCAAAATCATTCTATTTTAACTATTATGTTTCTCGCATTACATAATTAATATAGATTACCAATCTAATCGAGACAAATCTAGATTACCATTGGGTATGGCCATACAAACATCTAATTAATTAACGAGGGGCCCAGTAGCATTATTCTTCAATCCTAGTTGAATGAACAAATTCTATATTGACTACACGTGCCTCTTACATGCTTCAAGATACAAATGATTATAGTCTTTATTACTACCTTATTCAGGATAGCGTTAGAACTATAGCAAAAAGTACCATCCATATATATAAGACCTGCTTGCATCTCAAGTCAAAGGATTTAGTAATGTAAATCATTTACAAGTTTCACTTAAAGACGCCGATCCATAAAGTGATTGACTTGTTGGTAGGAGATGTCCAATATACAACTTTTGGATATCGTATGAGTTGGTGAACCGTTCTTGCATATTCTACGAATATTACCATCTCTCATATATGTCTTAATTCAATTATATTCCCATATAATCAATCAACATAGACAATTTAGAATAACATATTATTCAAGGATTTAAACATGCAAAAATAGGACCAGTAAATATTAAAGAAAACGAATATATCCTATACTTCAATTTATAAAATAAATATTGTTTAACAATATCCTTTATCCAAATACTAAAACAGATTACATGAAACTACTAGCAGGACGAAGTCCCATGCTCCTAGCATGTTGAGTAAGCTTTTTACCAGGTAAAGCCTTCGTAAAAGGATCTGCTAGATTATTATCTGTATGAACTTTAACTAGATCAATCTCACCTAAAACATAGTGATATCTCCTTTGATAGTGTATGGCGCCTCTCTGAACTCCCGGTTCGTTAGCTATGATGATTGCACTTGAATTGTCACAATACATCTTTATAGGTTCTTCATTAGTAGGAACTACACCAAGTTCACCAATAAACTTCCTCATCCAAACAGCTTCCTTTGCAGCTTCAGAAGCAGCGATATATTCAGCTTCTGTGGCAGATTGTGCAGTAGTACTTTGTTTGGAGCTCTTCCATACTACCGCGCCTCCATTCAAAACGAAAACATACCCAATTTGAGATTTAGTGTCATCTCTATCGGTTTCAAATCCAGCATCACAATAACAGTTAACTTGCAGCTCAGTAGCTTCAGGATTTCCACCATAAACCAAAAACGTATCCTTAGTATGTCTTAAATACTTAAGAATATTTTTCACAGCAGTCCAGTGACTTTCACCTGGATTTTGCTGAAATCGGCTTGTAATATTTTGCGCGAACGCAACATCAGGTCTTATGCATCTCACAGCATACATAATAGATCCTATAGCCGAAGCATAAGGAACATTTTGCATACGCTTCATCTCTTCAGATGTAGTAGCACCTTGTGTTTTATTTAAGTCAGTGTGCACTTGCATAGGAATGAGACCACGCTTGGAATTATCCATTCTATACTTCTTCAAGATCTTATCAAGATATGCATTTTGACTTAGTCCAATTAACCGCTTCGGTCTATCTCTATAGATTTTGATTCCAAGAATAAATGCCGCTTCCCATAAACCTTTCATAGAAAAACATTTTCCAAGATAGGTCTTTACCTCTTGCAAACTTGGAATATGATTTCCCATAATGATTATGTCATCAACATACAAGATTAGGAAAACAACATTACTCCCACTAGCTTTTTGATATACACATGGCTCATCAAGATTTTGATCAAAACCAAACTTTTTGATTTCTTCATCAAATCTTTTATTCTAGCTTCTTGATGCTTGCTTAAGTCCATAAATGGATCTTTGAAGCCTACATACTTTTCTAGGATGCTTAGGATCAACAAAACCTTCCGGTTGTTCCATATAGATTTCTTCTTCCAAGTAACCATTCAAGAACGCGGTTTTTACATCCATTTGCCATATCTCATAGTCATAGTACGCTGCTATAACTATGAGAATCCTAATAGCTCTCAAATCTGTAACAGGAGAAAAGGTTTCCTCATAGTCAACACCATAAGTTTGTGTAAACCCTTTTGCTACAAATCGAGCTTTATAGGTGTGTACAATGCCATCCATGTCCGTCTTCTTCTTGTAAATCCACTTACCCTTTATGACCTTCGCATTAGGTGGTAAATCTACAAGTCTCCAGACTTGATTATCATACATAGATTGCATTTCCGCATTCATAGCAACAATCTACTTATCATATTCAGAATCCAATATTGCATCTCTATAGTTAGTGGGTTCATTAAGATCCCCTAAACTATGTTCCTCGACTTCTACATTTAGACATAGTCGTTCAGGTGCTTTGATTGTTCTTTTTGATTTACGAATGGGGACAACATCCTCTTCTTGAGTTGCATCAGGTGCAAGACTTTCTTCCTCAATTGGATGTTCGCTAGTAGTTTCAGAAGGTAAAATATCTTCATCCTCTAGTTCTACAATCCTCCCACTCTCTTTTTGAACTATGAGATTCTTTTCAAAGAAATCTGCATACCTCTCAACAACTATTTTGTTTTCAGGTGGGTAGTAGAAATAGTAACCCATAGTTTCCTTAGGGTAACCTATGAAGACACACTTAACCGATCTTGATTGATGTTTGTCAGGCGTGTGACGTTTCACATGTGCCTCACAACCCCAGACCTTTAAGTAAGACAAGTTAGGGACTTTTCCATGCCATAATTCATATGGAGTCTTGTCAACCTTCTTTGTTGGAACCATATTGAGAATGCGTGCAGCAGTCTCCAGAGCATAATCCCAAAAGGATAGTGGCAAAGTAGAAAGACTCATCATTGATCGAACCATGTTTAGCAAAGTTCGATTTCTCCTCTCAGAAACACCATTGTGTTGTGGTGTGTAAGGAGGAGTCAGCTGTTGGACAATTCCACTAGCCTTTAGATAATCTTTAAATTCTTGACTAATATATTCACCACCACGATCCGATCGAATGGCTTTAATAGTCTTCCCGAGTTGATTTTCTACTTCATTCTTGAATACCTTGAATGTTTCAAAGACTTCATGTTTATGTTTAAGCAAATAAACATAACCATAACGACTATAATCATCAGTAAAGGTAATGAAGTATGTAGTACCTTGCTTTGACACATGTCTAAGTGGACCACATACATCGGTATGGATTAATCCAAGTAGATCTTTCACCTTCTCCGTTTTATGCGAAAAATATTTTCTTGTCATCTTGCCCGATATACAATAAACGCATTGATCAAACGGTTCACTATCCGTTGAGTTTAAAAGTCCATCATGTTGCAACTTTTCAATTCGCTTCTTGCTAATATGAGCAAGTCGACAATGCCAAAGATAAGTTGAATCTAAACTTGCTTTAGATTTCTTATTGCTAATTGAATACATTGAATTCACAATTTGCAAAGTAGGATCATGCATATCAATTTCATAAATACCATTAACATGGATACAATTAAAATAAATCATATCATTAAAAGAAACGGTCATACCAGAATCCGTAAATTTATGAATAAATCCTTTATCATGCAAACAAGAAACTGAAACAACACCTCTAGTTATAGTAGGTGCATAATGACAATCATCCAAAACAAGAATTATACCATTAGGTAAAACTAAGTCAAAACTTCCAATAGCTTCTACTTCAGCACGTATGCCATTTCCAACATACAAGTAGACAGCACCTTGTTTCAGCTTCTTTGCTCCTCTAAGTCCCTATTTTGTGTTACAAATGTTAGTACCACAACCAGTGTCATACACCCAGGAATTTTTAGAACAAGCAAATAATTCAATGGTATACATACCTGAAGAAGTGGACGATCCAACTTGTTTCTTCTTTTTCATCAACTCAGCTAAATAAACAGGACAATTCCTCTTTCAATGTCCAACCTCTTTGTAGTGGTGACATGTGGAATCTTTTGCCGGATGCTCTTTCTTATAAGGTTGAGGCTTTTTAGGTTTAGGAGGATAAGAATTTTTTGGACCCTTATCCTTACCTTTACCTTTAGCCTTACCTCCTTGCGGTTTGTACTTTTGGATCCTACCACCTTGGAACGCCATCACTTGTGGTGTAGAAGAAGATGCAACAGTTGAATTCTTGTTCTTCTTAACTCCTTTCTCAAATTCAATAAGCATAGAATGAACTTCACTAATTGTCTTCCCCATGCTTTGCATATTTTAATTTTGCACAAAGCCCTCAAAATCACTTGAAAGTGAATTAAGAATCAAGCTGACAGAGACAGCTTCTGAAGAACATAGTTGAGAGTTGCCAAATGATCCAAATAGCTTTTCATCAATAGAACATAATTGCTAACGGATTGACCCTCTTCTTGCTTGCACGAATGGAAAGTGTATACTAACTCTTGTAGTTCGACACCAGGAGGCTTTCCATACATCTTTTGGAGCTCAGTTATCATGTCCTTAGGACTTTTGTATTCAAATTGCTGATAAAGTTTTGAGCTCATAGTTCCAAGCATTAAAGAAGCAACTTCATTATGACGATCATAAAGAGCATTCCATTCTACTAATTGTTTATTAGTAGCATTAGCACCAGGATGGTCAGGCAAAGGATTGTCATACACATCCTCTAGTTTCTCCACACACACAACTAGTTTGAGCGCGCGTAACCACTCATTGAAGTTAGGACCAGTAAGTTGTTGCTTCTCAAGCATCGACCTGAAAGCCGAACTGTTTTCTTTGGTTTGGGCATTGTTCGTTGCCATCTACAAATAAACAAAGTTCAATAATTTAGTATTTTCGATAATACTTCCTTTATAGAAAATTAAATACCCATGTTTATAAATAAACAATTAATTTTCTAAAAGCTAGAATCCACCAAGACATACCACCACCGCATCAGTTGATCTGCTAGTGATGATGATATTTAAGGGGTAATTGACGTTCAATAATTGCATCCAATACAACTTCTATAATTATGGAACTCAACTTTATATACATCACTTGTGACAATTCAAAATTGAAAAAGTGAGCATGTTTATCCCATCTATTGCCATGAGTTAAGGTCTCACCTATCTTAACTTGCTTAAGTCGCCCAACTAAAAACCGTGATTATATAGCACCGACGTCTCACAATCGAGTGTATTATATCACCTTGGGTTACAAAATCACCACAGTCTAACGTATGGTGAAAGAGTAAGTGCAAGTGCTTTTACACGTTGGATGGCAAATAAACTTATTTCAAAGGGTATTAATTTTGACAATTCAAAACATGTACAAAGAAGCATGCAACATCTTTGTATCATGATAATTTATAAAATTTACTCAATTAGTTAATTATAAACATCACTTATTTAACTTACAATTTAATTGTATAAATAATGATATCATAAAAATTGACGATTCAACATGTATTCTATTTAAAGAAGTTTAATTTTATCACGGGAAAAGATTAAAGAATGATTAAAATCATTCAAACCCTAGACCATTCGCGGCTTCCTAAATAGTATGCAAGATAAGGAGACTACAAGTAGTCAGGTATTATAGGGCAATGGTATCTACAAGACCGAAGTCTTGATGAGTCTTCCCGAACCTTAGCCTTGCAACTAGATAGTACTTTTGCAAATTACGTCATTAATAAAATTTTACAACTTTAAAGTAGAAAACAAATTATAAACTTGAGTCTTGCTAATCACGGCGTGAGTTAGATTAAAACCATGTAAGGGCGACTCATTTGTTGCCACATATGATCGTGCAAGAACAAGATTATAATAAATCAAATTTCATATAGTTTTAGTCCGGTTAATTTTTATTTTTCGAAAAACCCTTTGCTTGAACCATGATACATAACAATTATAATCAAAAGCAAAACAAATAAACATTAACCTAAAACATATATCCAATTAACAATTAATCACATAGTTCATGCATACCACATCAATCATGACTTCAATTAAAACAATTAATCAAGAACACATGATCCATGGTAAACTTGCTTGATTCCCATGAATCGAACCATAAACTTAACAATTAACAACGTGATAAATAACGACTAATTAACAAGTAACATAATATTTATCAACAAAAATTGCATACAACTTAGGGTTTGTCTATTTAATTTTATTAACCCCAATTAGGGTTTATGAAAACCTAATAAGTAACATAATATTTATCAACAAAAATTGCATACAACTTAGGGTTTGTCTATCTAATTTTATTAACCCCAATTAGGGTTTATGAAAACCTAATCATCAAATAAAATAATTCAAACGCCATCATAGTAAGTTTACACAATTTTATCTCTTTCGTTTTTTTAATGTAATTAAAAGCTATACGAACAGCTCGTGATGCCACTGTTGGAATTTATAAAAAAACTTTTATCATATTAAAACATTAATAATCACGAGTACGCAGCGGAATATAGGATCACGTATAGACAAGTAATTAACATAAACAATAAAGAAACACGTACCTTTTAGCGATGGATTAAACACCTTTATCGAACCACCAATATAAACGAAAACCCAAAGATCAAACAATGACCTCTCTAAGAGTACGCACACAATACGTTATAGCAAACAATTAAGTATGCTAGTACCGATAGTGATAAGCTAAATTAGTTTTCTTAAAACAAATAAACACAAAATTAATAACCTTTTAGGTATTAATTTGAATCGTACAAACCAAACAAGTAATCGCAATCGCAATGTGGAATTCTGTTTTGTCGTATGGGATAAAAGTGTATCTCACAATGACTAAAAGTCATTGTATTTATACATCCAATGTCAATGTCGGTGATAGAATAATTAGGATCTTTATCTAACGTCAAAGATCAGAACATTAATTCCAAAAATAGCTTTAATTGTTTTATATTAACTTTTAATTATCGTTTATAAAATCCCGTTAACTAACTAATTAATTAACGTTCGTTATAACTTATCACTAATTAATATATTATGCCTAATATATTAACGTACAATTGTTTTACGTATTAACGCTTGCGTCTCCTTAGGCTCGGGACGACTTCCGGACATATATTATTTACGTGTACATATTCCTTCAATTACAAGCTTTGATTGATGGCTGTGCGCGCTTATCAGAGATATATTTGGCATCCTGTAATCTATTACGTCCTGAATTGACTAAAAATGTCAAGATCAAGAGAGAAGAATCATGGCAGATCATTACCCGCTTGCAGTTTAGAAGTATGGTTTGATACATATTTAGAATCTTTGTGACATTTGATAAGCCTCATAAGTGTACCTTTTTTTATTTACATTTTTTTATTTTATAAAATGTATGATCATAATTAACCTTTCACGGTCTTATTATGCATCTTTTCGCCAAGGAACAAAAGCATATCTTCAGGAAAAACTTCTGGATACTCTCTAATCACATGCACATCCTCTAGTTTCCTCATTTACACCATCACTAGTTATCTGAGCAAGGAACACATCACAACCCTCTTCCATATTGCACAATAGATCTAAACAGCCAGATGTAAACAGTTCGTATAAATAAAAGGTTCTAGAGGTTACGAGTAATGGATGTTAAATATAAACGATTTAGTAGGCCACTGATAACGCTAAGTATCTACGAAGAAATACTTATACGGGTGGCAAAATGTCGACAAACACGAGAATCTCCAAAATAAAAATGTACGCCGGAAATTTTAGGGGGGCACGTGCCCACCGTGCCCCCTCCGTAGCTCCGCTTCTATGCGTTATCGCACTACAAGAATCGCCTTGTTTAGGGTCGAAATTTTCGACCCTAAACATCAAAGACTTTCGACCCTAAACTTTAGGGTCGAAATATTCGACCCTAAACTGGCGACCCAAATCTTTCGACCCTAAAAAATTAGGGTCGAAACACTCTTTGTAATTTAGGGTCAAAAAACGGGCCCCACCACTTTTCAGCCAAATTGTTGACCAACATTTAGGGTCGAACACCTTTGTCATCTAGGGTCGAAAATTTCGACCCTAAATATTATCCACGTGTAAATAAAAAAACATTGTGAAAATGTTTTTATTTGTTTTAATGTATTAAATTAGGGTCGAAAGTTACTTTGATATTTAGGGTCGAAAATTTCGATCCTAAATATATACTCATTTTATATTAATTTTAATACCAAAAATAAGTTTGCAGGATTGATTTTGGGGTCGAAATTTAGGGTCGAAATTTTCGACCCTAATATTTAGGGTCGAAATTTCGACCCTAACTATATACTTAGGGTCGAAATTTCGACCCAAACTATATACTTAGGGTCGAAATTTCGACCCTAAATGTTGCCTGGAAAAAAAACTGCATTAAGCAGCTTGTTTCCAGATTTTTTTCCGGTATTTTTTCTGAAAAGAATCTATATTTCAACAAATCCACAATACTACAAATCACTAAACGGTACAATACTAATAATCTACAATACGATAAATAGCCAAAACGTTAGAATACATTTTACCAAATCCTTGTTTCACAAATGTAACAAGTCTAAAATTATTACACATCTCAATAAATCCATGTTTCACAATTTAACAAGTCTAAAGTTATTACACATAATAAAAAGTCTAAAATCAACAACTCCTAATCTGAATAGTCCCCCTCATCAGCATCCCCCTCAACTCCCCCCTCATCAGCATCCGAGTTAATTAGCTCATTATCGAACATGTTGTTGGCATTCTCAAAATCTTGAGCCAACTCTTCGACGGTCCGAGTATCATTTTGATGAGGATTTAGGCTGACGGTATAGTTGGGACTTTCCCGAGAGTTAGAGATCGAGGGGCCAGTGGTGTTGACAACGGGTCGATGACAGTTGTTGAAACTGTTATTTTGGGTAAGTGGAACTTGCAACTGATTAGATAATGGAGGTTGGAGTGGGGTGAGTGGAAAATTATATGGAAATCCGGGAGGGGACTGAGGCATACCACGGAACTGGGGCATAACAAGGACCTGAGGCATACCAGGGAACTGAGGCATACCAGGGAACTGAGACATACCAGGGATAGAAGAGAATTAGGGTGGCGGTACAAAAGAGTTATTAGGTCCGGTATACCCTCGACCCATGTCATGTGAATAAATGACTTAGGCGGGCGTTGTTTACCTCAACATTTTGTTGCGCCACATTAGCATACATATGGGCTAAATTAGCCCGTTGCTGCGCCTCCTCGGTTTGCTTCCTCAACAGCTCTTTTTCTTGCTCATGAATCCTAAATAGCTCCGAGAGCTGTTCTCGAGTCACTCCCTCACTATAAGAACTACTCCCGCATCCATATGAGGTACCACCACCCGGCAACTTCCTGCCCCTGCCGACGATATTTTGAGTGTTGCGGATCGGATTTACTAGATCAATTATTTCTTGATCAGTTTTGAACTGCTCAGCACCGCAAAGAATCGCATCTTTTATGTCCATCATTCTCGACTGTGAAAAAGAAAGAGTAAAAAAGAAGTTAAAAACAAATAAAAATATGTTATTAAATCATGTATAAATTAAATTACTTACATATATGTCTTGATTTTTCTCGGACATAGTGCCATTCTTGTTTGTGCGTGCCCTCTTCCAAGTTTGTATAAGGTCCTCGTAATCCCCATGCGCGACTTTCTGTACAATATCAATAAACAATATAAAAACCTTTAAATGATCACAAAAACTATAACGATTCTTACAAATTCGTTCCTTCTTTGAGCGAATGATTTTTCCCTTGATGTGTAGAAACTTTGTTTTCGAGCGGTTAACTGTATTAACTTCACTTATCTTCACCTGATTCGGGTGGGACCACCACCGGCACAAATCAAGCCACTCCCCTGCTGATCTGTTGCCCCACGTAGAACTCGATGGAGGCAGTACAAGCGCCGCCTCCTCGGGCGACTCATGGATAGAATAATAGTCAGCCTTCATCTTGTTCTTATTTTTACGCCAAAGTAGCCTCAACTTACAGTTAATTCCAGTTTTTATCCTTTCTCCTACTACATATGTTTTCCCGCCATAAGTCACACTTTCACGACTATCCAACCAACCCGTCAGGTTGAAATAGGTCTACATGTAAACATATGCATTTAAATAAACAAACATTTTTCAACCAAAACAGTTAATAAGACTAGATGTAACGTAAACAATTAATACCTCAAGTGTAGGAAAGATATGGGTTTTGAGGTGCAATGGTATCTCTTCCCACTCGCAAGCAAGTGAAAGTGGTCGGACTGTTTCCCCCATCAGAGAGCTCAACATCACAACATGATTGCCTAACGGATGGAAGCTATTAAGATCATAAATATCAAATGTAACTGGCAGAGGTCCTCCATGCGTCCTAACCGCCCTCCTTAGGTTCGTATTAACCGTAACCATATGTGGTATCGAGTCACCTGCAAAGATTAGTTATTGAAGTTATTGATTCGGGAAAATTCAAGCAAAAAAAATTAACAATAAGAGTTGACATAAAATAAAAATAAATCACAATTTGTTACTTTCGCAATTGCTAGGTACGGACCCTGTAGGTCGTCTAGGTGGAATACCACCAGCATCCCCACCGTGTGATCTACCACCTATACACGCCATATGTAATATAACAAGTACATGAACACACAATTTCGTGGACCGGTTAATGCTAATACACAAATTCATAAAAATTTACACATTTAAACATATAAGAACAATTCCATTAAAAAAATTACACATCTAAAGATTAAATCATTGTTTCATTGAAATTACAACTTAAGATCAATTATCACAATCTGATTAATTTCGGACGGGGGTTTTCCAAAAATTAATCGACTAGAATCCTAAAACAATCCTAAAGGGTGCAATTCAATATACATTTAAATCAAACTAATAACTAAAACATATAAAAAATCATTAGAAAAGTTATAACACTTACCTTCGATGTTGTTTCTGCCTAATTGTCGTGTCGCCGCCTAACTTTCTCGCTACCGCCGACTGCCACCACCAGAAACCGTCACCGCTGCCATAAATAAAAAAGTTAGTTAAAAATAACTAATTGATTATTATCATATCATTAACTTTAACAATTAAATAAAAAAAATCAAACCTTTATTAAACTATAAGAATCATCATATAGAGGGTTGAAAGAAAAAGAATTAAACTTTTAGAGATGGAAGATGAAGATGACGGTGAACAGTGGTGGTGGTGGCTGTCGAAATTGGTGGTGGTGGTAGAATGTGGTGGTGGTTGAATTTGATGAATTTGATGAAAATGGGTGATGGGTAATGGAGAAGGGTGATGAAAATGGTGGTGTGGGTGATTGGAATAGGTTGGTAATGGCTGGAATGTGGTTAAATTTGATGAATTTGACGAATTTGGTGATGGTGATTTTGGTGGTGGTTGAAGAAGATAAAAGAAAAAGAGAAGGGAGGCCGTCTGTTTGTTTGTTTTATGGATAGAATTTAGGGTCGAAATTTAGGGTCGAAAATTTCGACCCTAAATTACTTTAATATTTAGGGTCGAAATTTTCGACCCTAAATATAAACCGCGAATTTTTTAATTTTGGAATGAAATTTTAAATTTTTCGTGAAAATTTTTGAAAAATAAACTTTTGGTGCCAAATTTTTGAAAAATAAACTTTCGAAAATAGAATAATTTTAATTTTAAAATATTTTTAAAAATTAATAAATAGAGTTTATAAAATTAAAAAATTATTTATATAAGATATTAAAAAATTATTTTATTGATATAAAATATTAATAAGTATCACTAATATATTTTATTTATGTAAATTTATTTTATAAATTACAATAATTACATTTTAAAATAGTAAATTTAGAAACAAGAATAATTTTAATTTTAAAATAGTTTAAAAAATTAATAAATAGAATTTATAAATTACTAAATTATTTATATAAATTATTAACAAATTATTTTATTTATATAAATATTAATAAGTATCACTAATATATTTAATTTATGTAAATTTATTTTCTAAATTACAATAATTACGTTTTAAAATAGTAAATTTCGAAACTAGAATAATTTTAATTTTAAAATGTTTTAAAAAATTAATAAATAGAATTTATAAATTACTAAATTATTTATATAAAATATTAACAAATTATTTTATGAATATAAAATATTGATAAGTATCCCTACTATATTTTATTTATGTAAATTTATTTTCTAAATTACAATAATTATGTTTTAAAATATTTCGAAACTAGAATAATTTTAATTTAAAAATATTTTAAAAAATTAATAAATAGAATTTATAAATTACTAAATTATTTATATAAAATATTAACAAATTATTTTATTTATATAAAATATTAATTAGTATCACTAATATATTTTATTTATGTAAATTTATTTTCTAAATTACAATAATTACGTTTTAAAATAGTAAATTTCAAAACTAGAATAATTTTAATTTTAAAATATTTTATAAAGTTAATAAATAGAGTTTATAAATTACTAAATTATTTATATAAAATATTAACAAAGTATTTTATTTATATAAAATATTAATAAGTATCACTAATGTATTTTATACATGATACGAGTCAATGTGGTATCGTATTACATGATAGGAGTCAATAGGATATCGTATGACATGATATGAGTCAATAGGGTATCGTATTACGTGATACGAGTCAATGTGGTATCGTATTACATGATATGAGTCAATAGGGTATCGTATTACATGATATGAGTCAATGGGGTATCGTATTACATGATATGAGTCAATAGGGTATCGTATTACATGATATGAGTCAATAGGGTATCGTATTACATGATATGAGTCAATGTGGTATCGTATTACATGATATGAGTCAATAGGGTATCGTATTACATGATATGAGTCAATAGGGTATTGTATTACATGATATGAGTTAATAGGGTATCGTATTACATGATATGAGTCAATAGGGTATCGTATTACATGATATGAGTCAATAGGGTATCGTATTACATGATATGAGTCAATGTGGTATCGTATTACATGATATGAGTCAATAGGGTATCGTATTACATGATATGAGTCAATGGGATATCGTATTACATGATATGAGTCAATAGGGTATCGTATTACATGATATGAGTCAATGTGGTATCGTATTACATGATATGAGTCAATAAGGTATCGTATTACATGATATGAGTCAATGGGGTATCGTATTACATGATATGAGTCAATAGGGTATCGTATTACATGATATGAGTCAATGGGGTATCGTATTACATGATATGAGTCAATAGGGTATCGTATTACAAGAGATGAGTCAATGGGGTATCATATTACATGATATGAGTCAATAGGGTATCGTATTACATGATATGAGTCAATGTGGTATCGTATTACATGATATGAGTCAATAGGGTATCGTATTACATGATATGAGTCAATGGGGTATTGTATTACATGATATGAGTCAATAGGGTATCGTATTACATGATATGAGTCAATGTGGTATCGTATTACATGATATGAGTCAATAGGGTATCGTATTACATGATATAAGTCAATAGGGTATCGTATTACATGATATGAGTCAATGTGGTATCGTATTACATGATATGAGTCAATAGGGTATCGTATTACATGATATGAGTCAATGTGGTATCGTATTACATGATATGAGTCAATAGGGTATCGTATTACATGATATGAGTCAATAGGGTATCGTATTACATGATATGAGTCAATGTGGTATCGTATTACATGATATGAGTCAATAGGGTATCGTATTACATGATATGAGTCAATAGGGTATCGTAGTACATGATATGAGTCAATAGGGTATCGTATTAAATGATATGAGTCAATAGGGTATCGTATTACATGATATGAGTCAATGTGGTATCGTATTACATGATATGAGTCAATAGGGTATCGTATTACATGATATGAGTCAATAGGGTATCGTATTACATGATATGAGTCAATGTGGTATCATATTACATCATATGAGTCAATAGGGTATCGTATTACATGATATGAGTCCATAGGGTATCGTATTAAATGATATGAGTCAATAGGGTATCGTATTACATGATATGAGTCAATGTGGTATCGTATTACATGATATGAGTCAATAGGGTATCATATTACATGATATGAGTCAATAGGGTATCGTATTACATGATATGAGTCAATGTGGTATCGTATTACATGATATGAGTCAATAGGATATCGTATTACATGATATGAGTCAATAGGGTATCGTATTACATAATATGAGTCAATGTGGTATCGTATTACATGGAGGGAAAACATTGGCGGGAAAACATTGGAGGGAAAACCTTGGAGGGAAAACATTGGAGGGAAAATGTTAAAAATTTCCCTCACTTTTTTAGCATAAAAGGAGAACCACACACACTCCTTATCATCACAACCACCAGCAGATCACACACACTTATCATCACAAACACATTGTTATTATGAAGATGTTGAAGCATGAAGCTTTTCCGTGCAAGTGTGGACATGGAGATGTAGTTCTTCGAGAATCATGGCAAACTGAATCCTTTAGTAGGCTGTACTATGCTTGTCCACGTTCACGGGTTCAACCTCCAGTTTCATATGGATGCAATTTTTTTATGGAAAGACGAACGCGTCCAACTACTAATCAATTCTCTTGGAGGTTCAATGAACTTTTCTCCTCCAAGATCTCCTTCAAGACATTCAACGAGCTTTTCTCCTCCAAGCTCTTCTCCCAGACCTTCAACGATTCCTATTTCTTCTCCAAGCTCTTCAACGTGTGCAAACTGTGTGCGCTTGAATGGAATGATAAAGGTACTTGAGAGTACAGTAGAGTTGTACCACAACACCGATAGGCACACAATGGATTCTGCTGCACTACTTCACGACCTTTACGATGACATGGGGAACCTTAGTTTGAACTAGTTTGTGATGTGTTTTTTTCCGTGTTTACGTAATATCGTTGTAATATCCATGTTTAATTAAGCGCGTGTTTAAGTGTCCGTGACGAATAAAAATATGTTTAGGAGTGTTTGTCTGTAAGTCTCCCATGTGATATTACAAAAGGTTTTATGTAATATTTGGAATAAATAAATATTTGTTTTATAAATGTCTCATTTTTATTATATAAACGTCGCAACTGTTCGTAAAGTCTAATGACTTTAAGTCCCCGTATCGAATAAAATGTATCGTTAGGCGTTTTGTTCGTATCTTCTAACATAAAAGTTACATAAGTTATATATAAGTATAATAATAATAATAATAATAATAATTCAAAATTTATTTTAATAATTATGAAAAAAAATTGCAATTAAAACACATTACCATTGAATAAAAACATATATTTTGAAAGTCCCTTAATATGACAATTGTTGATAAACTATAACTCTTGTAACCACGAAACACAATGAAATACTTTTCAAACGCGTAATGCTTTATTAAATATTATAAAAAAATTATTACAAAGTGCTATGAATACACTCGTTGAATAACAACAAGATATGAACCCTAGAAACAAGTAAACTAGATTCGAGACTCAAGTTTACAAGGGAACCAATGAGACGCTAGTGGCAGCTGAGGGCTCAGCGGTTCCAAGGAGAGAATTAACTTAGATAAATTATCCAAGCACAAGGGTTGAGTTAATTCTTCCTTCTCACTCCTATTTATAGTGTACGAGGTTGCTTCCTTAGTGGGAGTAGTTGATACGTGTCACCTTCTGAATGGAAGAGTACAACGTATTAAATGCATGTCTAAATCGAGACATACCTTTAACCAACTTTAGGTGAACAGTTCTGTCAACTGTTCACCTTTTGTCCCACTAGGTCGTACTAGGCTTTATCTTGAATCTCTTGTTTTGTCCCGCTCAAAACACTTGGTAGATTCTCCCGCCTAAACTATAAAGGATTTGATAAGCTTTGCTTATCCCAGACTTCTAGGGTTCTTAAGTGATCTCTGAGTGTTGTCAACTCAGAGATCCTTGAACACAAGTACAATCCTTTAACATCCCAGCGATACATAATCGCTGGTGAGTCTGACTTCAGATTGTCTTCGACTTCTCTGATGTTGTCTTTGACTTGAATGTTCCTGGCGTGCCAGCTGAGGCTTTGCCTTCCACTGGTCTAGTCTCTGTCGCTGGTCCTGTCAGCGATCAGCAAACACTTAGTCTAATTTAAACAAATCTAGACTGGGCCATAGTTAAAACTTTCATTGGCCCAACAATCTCCCCCTATTTGTTTATAAATTATACTAAGTCTAAAATTATTGTAAGTGAGTACACAGCTTCTTCTTACACATAACTTAACAAACATACCTCAGAGTTTTATTAAACATAAAGAACCTAGTCTATTACAAAAACACCCAGAGGTGTAAACATAAACAAAAAGTAAAAAGGTTCTTCAGCGATCGAGGCCTTGATCACAAATTCTCTGGGCTTTAACTTTGTCACTCCTAGAGTTGATGACAAGTTCAACTTCAAACTCAAAATCCTCAGCTGCTTTGCAATTCCTTAGGATGCCCTGTTTGAGTCTGATAAGCTGGATGGTTGATGCCAGATGTAGTTCATTCATCCGCTGAAAGCAATACTCACAATTACCATTCATAAAGACCATACATGTCTCTGGTTCTGAGTATACTTGGCCCCTACTGGTTTGGTGATCTCTTTGGGCAGAACCAAGTTTCTGTGCATCCCATCAACAACAATGTTTTCAGTAACCAACTTCTCCACCAGAGGCCCCATTTGGGTTTTCCTTTTCCTTGGTCCTTGAGAAGGTTGTTGTTGTAAAAGTTGAGGAGGCAGGGGTGCCTTCAGCTTCTTTGCCGTGTCTCTTACCCAATTTAGCTTTGCTTGAATATTCTTCATCATTTGGGCAGCACCAGGCCCAGTCTTCTTTTGGGCAAGAGCCAGCATTTCTAACCATTCAGAGAGGCCCAGATCTCTGAGTTTAAAGTTACTGGAGACTTTATAGTTGGTTAGTTGGTTCTCTCTATAAAGGGTCATCACCACCTTTTTGTTCTTGTCAGTGTAACATGCATACTTGGTGATTTGACCAGGTTCAGCTCTCTGGTTTACAAGTCTTTCATATTCCTTTAGAAGGTTGCTCCTTTTAACCTCCAATTCTTTGAGCTTCACCAGCTGAGCTTCCTTTACAGCAGGAGAGAGTTTGTTCAGAGCTTCTTTGCTTTTGAGTTCAGCCGCTCTGATGTTTGCCAGCCTTTGGTGTTCCAAGATTTGAGCTTTTGCCTACTCTGGTGTGAGTGGTGGTTCATCAGCACTCTTGAATTTGTTTAGATCAGATTCTTTGGAGAGCCTTGCTGTAGATCCACCTTCTTCTTGGAGGGAGTGCAGGGTTATTTGAGGCTGTTCAATAGCAATTCCTTTACCCCTATCCTTTATTGCAACTGTGCTGGGGTTGAAGGATCTAAGAGGTTGTGGTGTAGGAATCACTGTTGAGGGTTTTGGTTGTTTGAGTGACTGCTCTCCCTTAGGTGAGGCAGTGTCTTCTTCTTCTTCAGAGGTGGAGGTTGCTGAATTCTCTCCCTCAGGCATAGCGCCGGTAGTAGCTGTGCCTGAACTAGGACTAAGGAACTTCTTGAATTCTTGATGAACAAATAGGCAGATTTCCTTAAGTTCCTCTTGTAACAGCTCTTGAAGAAGTTTTCGTGAAGGCTCAGACGCCTTAGCAATAGTTGCAACATTTGCTTTGACAACTGATGTGAGGACAGATGGTATGTATTGCTGGAGGCTCTGGTTAATAACAGCTGGGAGGTGAGCTTGCAAGGCACTCCCCAGTAGTTGCGGAAGTAAGGCAGTCATAGAGGACTCCACAGATGAAGTTAGTGAAGTCTCTAGTGTTGTGGTGAGCTCCTCAGCAGCGTGGGTTAGGGTTTGCAATTCAGAGAGGATGACATCATTTGTGACTTTGGGCTTGGTTTTACTGATGTCACCCCTCTTGATCCAGAGAGCCTCAGCAGCGAGTTCCTGAACATCTTTCATTCGAGGAACATGGACAGGCTTGAGCTTTTGTAAATATTCTAAGTGTTGCTTGGCCCCTAGTTCCATGACATTTGGTAATGTTGAGAAGGGAACTGGGGTTGGTGCACAGAGCCTCTGGTCCAATAGCCGCTTAGCCGCTAGTTCTTGCACATTGGGCAATGATGGGAAGGAGATGGGTTTCAATTCAGATGTAACTTGGTCATCATCAGCATCTATATCAGCATAATCTAAAATGGTCAAGTCCTCTTCGATAATAAAGACCTCATCCTCTGGTATTGAGTCAATATTTGACATGGCATCAAGATCTATGTGGGGGACTTCAGCATTTTCATCACCAGCAATAGAATAGGCATCATCATTCTGCTGTTCTTCATGAAGATTATGAGCCTGTTATGACATTTGTTAGTAACCAATAGTGAAAAAATATGAAGTTATAGATCGCCATTCGCTGCCCCTAGGAAAGCTGGGTGTGATTATCCAGCCCCCCCTAAGGATTTCTCCTTGGGACTCTTTTAAGTGTGAAATAGTTATGTTGAAGGGTCGCCATTCGCTGCCCCTAGGATAGCTGGGTGTGATTATCCAGCTCCCCCATAAGGATTACTCCTTGGGACTCTTTTAAGTTGTGAAAATTATGTGGTGAATGGTCGCCGTTCGCTGCCCCTAGGATAGCTGGGTGTGATTATCCAGCTCCCCTGAAGGATTGCTCCTTGGGACTCTTTTAGTTGTTAATTCATGGAAGTTAAAGGTCGCCATTTATCGCTGACCCTAGGAAGACTGAGGGTGATTATTCAGTCCCCCCAAAAGAATAAATTCTTTGGAACTCTTTTAGTTGTGAATTATTTGAAGGTAATGTTCGCCTTTTATCGCTGCCCTTAGGAAGACTGAGGGTGATTATTCAGTCTCCCCAATAGAATGAATTCTTTAGGACTCTTTTCAATGAGGGGACCTAGAGACTGCGTGAAGTGCAGAGATTCTGGGTCGAGACCTATAGCATGATCAAGTTGGTATGGACAAGAGCACAGTCCAGAGGGTGAAGGATCATCGGGGTGCATTATGAGCACAAATGAATCATATCCTTGTGTTAAGACCAAGTGTACAGATAATCCTAAGTGTTCTAGGTGCTGACACAGACACTCTATGGGTTGAGGAAAACCCTAAGTCTTCATCAGTCTCTCCTACAGAATGTTGAGAGTGATTGTATGTGAGCCTCCAAGAGAATAAAATGGCAAACTAATACCTGAGAGATATCAGCATTGAGAAGGTTCTTAGTCGTCTCTGCTGACTGGGAGACGCTAGACTCTGGTTGTTTGTCAGCGGCAGGCTCTTCAACCACATCCACCAGAGAAGGGGATGGGTTCTTTTTGGTCTTCTTGGACTTGGAAGGATTAACAAAAGGGGTTTCAGAGGAAAGGGGGATGTCTTTCCTCTTCTTCTTCTTTTCCTTGGGCACCTTGGGCTGAGAAGAAGACTGCATAGAGGTCTTTAACAGAGACTTGTCAGTTGCTCTTTCAGCATTCACCTCATTGTGAGGGATCAAGGGCTCTCCATCAGCAACCAGTAACCCAACGACCTACATCATGTGCCTGCTGAGAGGCACTTCATCTTCCAGATGGGTCTTTAGTGATGCAGCAGTGATGTGATAAGGAGAGAAAGAGAGAAGTTCATCATTTGTGTATCCTTCACCCAGCATGTCTTCTAAGAGAAGAGAGAGATATCTTGTGTAGCAGATGGTGACCAGTCTGTTCTTCTTCCCTTTGTTTTCTAGCTTAGCAATGAGGTCAGAGTAAAGTATATGGGCGATCCCTATATCTTGTCCCCAAATTAAGCTGTAGGCAATAGCTTGCTAGGCTCCATTAAGTTGATCATTAGACCCCTGGTTTCCACCCAGACATTTCACAATATATAACATCAGCATCCTCCAAATAGGTGAGAAGTAGTTCACTTTGATCAGGGATTTGGTCTATAAACCTTGTGTTGTGAAGGGTTTATTATTGTTGTCATGAGAACGAAGGGTAGCAAGAGCCTTCTTCATAGTGGCGCTGGCAGGCACAGAGGACATGCCTTCATTGACTGGAAGTCCAATGACTTTGGCAAATGTATAAAGATCAAAGGTGAGAGGTTGGGGATATGTGGAAAGGTTGAAGGTGATATGTGAAGAGGTTGGATCAACTTCCGCGCTATACCAGAACTCCTTCAAATATTGGTGGTAGCAAGTGGAGGGTACTCTAGTTATGGCTTCAAAAATGGTGGAGTTTTTGAGGAAGGAGAACAAAGGTTGGTAGAGTGAATTGGTGTGTTCCAAGAGAGCTACACAATTGTTCAAGGAAATTTTGCCATCGTGTATCCCAAAATCAACGTTCGAGGCGGCCATAACGGTGAAAGCGGTGTTAGATGATGAAGACGCCTTTGTTGAAATGTGGAAGAAATAAAGGTTTTTGAGAAGATGAATAGTTGTGTGTGTGAAAGTTATGAGAATGTGAGTTTTCAAAAGTGAGTCAAGGGTTTTGATAAAAGGGTTTGCCGTTTTACAATTTAAGCATTTAATGCAAAAAATTACCTTTTAGGAAAAGTAGGACCCCTTGACTCTTCATGTGATATTTCTATCCCTTGGAAAGCGGGAAAGTTGTTGACAATAAAGGTTAATCATATGAATTAAATATGGGAATATATTAAGTCCCATTGGAATGTAACTACCTCGTTACACTCAATTCCCTTTAATGCCCAGAGACAGAGGTCAGAGATCATTTATCAGATTTGTTTACCAATATTGAGCATACCCAGCTCAGCAACCAACCTAGTAAAACTTGGCTCAGCCAGACGTTTGGTGAATATATCAGCGAGCTGGTATTCAGTGGGTATAAAATGAAGCTCAATATCACCTTTTAAAATATGGTCTCTGATAAAGTGATACCTGATGTCAATATGCTTAGTTCAGGAATGAAGTACCGGATTATTTGAGATGGCTATAGCACTTGTTTGTCACAGAATATGGGAACCTTTTTATAAATGATCCCATAATCAGCCAGCTGACTTTTCATCCAGAGAACTTGAGCACAACAACCAGCGGCCGCAACATATTCAGCTTCAGCTGATGACATGGCCACAGAGTTTTGTTTCTTGGCGCTCCAGCATACTAACTTTCCACCAAGGATTTGACAACTCCCAGAGGTGCTCTTTCTATCAAGACAGCACCCAGCGTAGTCAGAGTTTGAGTAGGCTTTAAGGTCGAAGCCTGATCCATTAGGATACTAGAGACCCAATGTGGGAGATCCTTTTAAGTACCTAAAAATTCTTTTGACAGCTACAAGGTGGGATTCCTTGGGTTAGCTTGGTACCTAGCACAGAGACATGTGGCAAATTGTATGTCTGGTCTGCTTACTGTGAGGTACATCAGTGACCCAATCATGCCTCTATATAAGGTCTCATTAACAGAGACCCCTGAGTCATCAGCTCCCAAGTTGTTGGGAGGAAGCATTGGGCATTTCACTGATGCACAATCAGACAGATCATACTTCTTGAGCAAATCCTTAATATATTTTTCTTGACAAATGGAAATTCCTTTTGAATTCTGTTTAATTTGAAAACCCAAGAAAAAAGTTAATTCCCCCATCATGCTCATTTCATATTTTTTGGTCATTAATTTGGCAAACTGTTTGCTCAATGTAATATTGGTTAAACCAAAAATTATATCATCCACATAAATCTGTACTAAAATAACATCACCCTTGGACCTATAAGTGAACAGGGTTTGATCAATGGTACCTCTGAAAAAATTATTTTCAAGTAAGAATTTGGATAGGGTTTCATACCAGGCTCTAGGCGCTTGTTTCAGCCCATAGAGTGCTTTATGAAGTCTGCAGACGTGATCAGGATACTCACTGCTTTCAAACCCTGGGGGTTGATAGACATATACTTCCTCTGCAAGCTTCCCATTGAGGAAAGCACTCTTCACATCCATCTGGTACACAGTAAACCCCATATAAGCTGCAAAGGCTAGGAAGATTTTGATAGCTTCCAATCTAGCTATTGGTACAAACGTTTCATCATAGTCAATCCCCTCAGATTGATTATATCCCAGCACCACAAGCCTAGCCTTGTTTTTGACAATCATGCCAGCTTCATCCCTCTTGTTTCTGTAGACCCATTTAGTTCCAACCACTTGCTTTCCAGTTGGAGCTTTTACCAGAGTCCACACCTTGTTTCTCTTGATCTGATTCAGCTCATCTTGCATTGCAACAACCCACCCTTCATCTAGAAGCGCAACAACCACATTCTTAGGTTCATCCTCAGAGAGAAAATCAGCGAAAAGGCATTCATTCGCTGAGGCGGTTTCCAGAGATCTTAATTTACCTCTGGTGGTGACTCCTTCAGAGGGTTCACCAAGAATATTCACCAGAAGAATATCTTGGTTCCTACTCCATTTGGATTGAGGAGCAGGAGTCTCTGTGGGTTCATGAGTCAAAACAGGTTCAATGAATGCTGAGGGTTCTTCACAGATTATTTCTTCATCCATAATCTCTTCATCAGGAGGAGAGATTGGTTCGATGAGATCAGCATTCACAGTAGTGGGTGGAGTGATTTGTTCAGCATTTTCAACTTCTGGAGTGATGTCAGAGATTGAATGAGGATCAAAAGCATGAACATAAGGGAAGTCCTTGTGACCGCCCTTGGATGATTCCTTGGGATGTGATAAATCATCCTCTGGATAAGATTTAACTTCATTGAAGTCAATGTCACATTCTTCTGAGTTGGTGTGGTTGATGACAGCATCTGCTTCATTGAAGGTGACATGGATGGATTCTTCTAATTCTTGTCTACGGATGTTGAACACTATGTAAGCTCTGGAGGTGAGAGAGTAACCAACGAAGAATCCATCATCAGACTTTTCATCAAATTTTCCCAGGTGATCTCTGTAGTTGTGAATGAAAACAGGGCAACCAAAGACATGGAAGTAGCTTACATCAGGGGCTCTCTTCCTATATACTTCATAAGAGGTCTTGCCATGTCTCTTCACAATAATGGATCTGTTTTGTGTGTGACAAGCTGTGTTCACAGCTTCACCCTAAAATTGTTTAGGAAGTCTTGATTCGCTGAGCATTGTTCTAGCAGCCTCTATGAGGGTTCTGTTTCTTCTTTCAGCGACACCATTTTTCTCAGGGGTGCTTGGGTTGGAAAAGTTCTTTGATATTCCCTTTTCATCACAAAAGGCTTCCATGGCATGATTCTTGAATTCAGCGCCATTGTCACTTCTGATAGCCTTGACTCTGCAGTCATTGAGATTCTCAATTTCTCTGATGAAGGACATTATTCTTTCACCAGCATCACTCTTTCTTTTGAGAAAGAATACCCAAGTGTATCTATAGAATTCATCTACAATAACTAGTGTATATTTGTTGTGATTTAGGGATTGAGGTTTTACTGGTCCAAATAAGTCCATGTGAAGGAGATGGAGGCACTTATTTATGGAGAATGATTGTTTAGTCTTGAATGAGGCTCTGTGGTGCTTCCCTTTCTTGCATGCTGAGCAGGGTCTGTCTTTGGTGAAGGTCAGAGAGGGAAGCCCAACTACTAAATCATTCTTGGCCAGTTTGTTAATGTTTTTGAAGTTGAGATGGGAGAGTCTCTTATGCCATAGCCAATTTTCACTATCAGATGCTTTGGCATAGAGACAAGTGTTTGTCCCCTCTGGACAAGATGTCATGTCGATGACGTACACATCCCTTCTCCTGGGTGCAATAAGAACAACATCATCATTTTGATTGAAGATTGTTCCTTGGGTCTTGGTGAACAGAACTTTGATGCCAGCATCGTAGAGTTGACTAATGCTGATTAGGTTGTGCTTCAGTCCATTGACATAAGCGACCCTTGTGAAGGTTATTCCATTACAATCCACTGAGCCATAACCCTCAGTAGCCCCTGAGGAATCATCTCCAAAGACTACTTTAGGACCAGACTCCATTTTATATCTATGCAGATATTGTTTAACCCCTGTCATGTGTCTGGAGCACCCGCTGTCCAGATACCAAACAGATTTCTTCAGATATTCCTGCATAGATATAACAAATCCAGATTAGTTTCTATGATGAACCCACTTTCCAGTGGGTCCATGTTGTCGCTGACCAGCGACATTGGTCCTTCTCTGGTTACCTCCCCCTCTTTGCTTGCAATCCCTGGGTTCATGATGCATGCTTCCATAGATGTCACATCCAGGATAATGTTCGCACTCATCAGAGTGATGGTCGAAGAAACCACAGTACTTGCAGGGGGGTTAGGTCTATAACCCTGAGAGTTATCTCTGGGTTTAGGCTTAGCCTTTCTTGAGGGTCGATGAGGAGTTTTAGATCTCATTTGAGTTCTGGTTCTTTGAACCGCTATGATCTCCTCATGCTATCTGGATGTGTGTTCAGAGGACTCGCATGTGATACATTTAGGTTTCTTAGAACAATCCTCAGATGAGTGATTCTTGAAACCGCAATGCTTGCAAGGTCTGAACAAAGCTCTCCCCTTGGAGCTACTAGACCCCTCACCAAGAGAGTTAACAGATGGACTATTAACTCTGGGGTTGATTTGCTCTTTCAACCCTTTCACCTATTCCATCAGGGTGAGGAGAAGTTGCTTGGTGGGAGAAAGCTCTTCAGGGGGAGGAGTGGGTTTGTTGGAGTCCTTAGCCACAAAAACCTTTTTATTCGCTTTGTCAGCGACTTTGAGAATTGAATTCCCAGGGGTTTTAGTTTGAGGTTTTGGGCCAAGCAAGGAATCAAATGGGTTGGCACCAGCGAGTCTTGGTGGAGCTGGTACCTCTGATTCTTTGTCAGAGTTCTTCTCATCCACAGAGGTGGAAGAAGGAGAAGAGACATCTGATGAGACAAATTTGACATTGGGAACAGGGACATGTTTTTTAATCTACCCTTTCCCCCAATAGCCTGAACCACATCACCAGGTATGGATCCAGCGACTATTTCTTCCACTGTGGATTGAGCCAAATTCCATTTCTCAATGGTTTTTCTAAGTTCAGAATTTTCATCAGACAAAGACTCATTTTCAATGGATAATTTGCTCACTTCATTTTGAAGTTGATTAGCAAGATTCACAAATGGTTTAAGATTTGTTAAATCAGATTGGAAAAGATTTAACTCTGTTTTAAGACTATGAAATTTGTTTAACAGGTTTTTTCTTTGCTCTTCCACAAAGTGGAGGTCAACCAAGGTATAGTCACTGACATGGTCTCTATCAGGACCTTCAGTCATAGATAACATTCTTTGTACCTTTTTCATGGTGATATCCACCCATTGACCAGATCTTGCTTCACTTTTACCCACAGCGGGTTCTTCATCAGAGACAGCCATAAAGGCTCTGACGGTGGTGGTACCTTCATCCTCAGAAGTGAGAGGTTCATTATCCCAGTCGAATGAGGCAGCGATCAGACCTTTTTCAGTCTTCTTAACATCCTTTTTCTTTGCTGCATCATCGGCTTTCTGATTAAGTTTTAGCAACTCAACTTTCAAGGCTTTGTATTTGACTTTGTAGTCCTTCTTCCCTTCTGAGTCAGAGAGAGAGGTTTGCTTGAAATGAGAGTTGGAAAACTTCTTGCTGTTGTTGTTTCTGGATGAAGGGAAGCTTGGAGAGGAGGTTTTGTTTGACCAGCAATCTTTTTTATAGTGACCAGTCTTTCCACAGGTGTAGCACGACACCTTGGATTTATCAACCTTTGCAGCTCCAACTCTACCAGATCTCTTGTAGTACCTCTTTTGATCAGCTAAAAGAGCTCTGTCATGGAACTCAGCATGTAATTCATCAAGAAATTCTTGACTACTTCTTGTGTCCTCTTCAATGTCAGAGTCGCTGTCCTGAAAGGAATGGTTAGCAACAAGAGCTTTTGAACCAGTGATACTGGTGGTAAATCTGTCAGTCTCTGATTTATAAATGGAGTCAATTATCCCTTTTTCATAGTTATATCTACCAAACAATTGGGCTAAAGTATCATTCTTAGCTCTTAAGGTCTAATTCAGGCTAAGCCATTTTCTAGGTAAGCTATTGACAAAAGTGGCATTAACCTCAGCCTTAGGTAGAACAACTCCATTGTTTCCTAAATCATTCAACAAAATCTTAAGCCTAGTATAAGTTTGTGCAACAGTTTCTGTTTCCAAAGCTTTAAAAGCATTAAACTTAAGTGTAAGGGATTGGATTTTGGTTTCTTTTGTTTCCTCTGGACCTTCATACCCTAGAACTAATTCAGTCCACATCTCCTTAGCAGAGTTTTATTTAATGATGGACTTCATAATATTCTTGGGTAGGCAAGAGACTATGATACTTTTGAGTCTCTTGTCCTGGTTAGCCAGACGTCTATCCGCTGGAGACCATTGCTTAGCAGGTTTCTTAATGGGTCTCTCAGGGGTAGAGGAAACGGCCAGTGGTACATATGGACCATTTTTTAAGATTTCTATCAAGAAGGGTTCTAAGCCATCTAAATATATAAGAAATTCACTTTTCTAACTTGAGAAATCCTCTTCATCGAATGCTGGTACATTGGACACATGTGACCCCCCTCGAACATCAAGTAGTTGGGGAAGGTCATCATCATTATTACCAGTGCTTACAACTGGTGTAGGCATGGTAGTAGATGTGGTGGCCGGTATGGTGGTCGAAGTGGTACCTAAACTGGTTTGACCAAAAGGTGGAGGAGGTATAGTATCAGCCATATTAAGATCTTGATTTTAAAAACTAGAACGGTTTATGAAAAGTTTTATAAATCAAACCGCTCTGATACCAATTGAAAGTCCCTTAATATGACAATTGTTGATAAACTATAACTCTTGTAACCACGAAACACAATGAAATACTTTTCAAACGTGTAATGCTTTATTAAGTATTATAAACAAAGTATTACAAAGTGCTATGAATACACTCGTTGAATAACAACAAGATATGAACCCTAGAAACAAGTAAACTAGATTCGAGACTCAAGTTTAAAAGGGAACCAATGAGACGCTGGTGGCAGCTGAGGGCTCAGCGGTTCCAAGGAGAGAATTAACTTAGATAAATTATCCAAGCACTAGGGTTGAGTTAATTCTTCCTTTTCACTCCTATTTATAGTGTACGAGGTTGCTTCCTTAGTGGGAGTAGTTGATACGTGTCACCTTCTGAATGGAAGAGTACAACGTATTAAATGCATGTCTAAATCGATACATACCTTTAACCAACTTTAGGTGAACAGTTCTGCCAACTGTTCACCTTTTGTCCCACTAGGTCGTACTAGGCTTTATGTTGAATCTCTTGTTTTGTCCCGCTCAAAACACTTGGTAGATTCTCCCGCCTAAACTATAAAGGATTGGATAAGCTTTGCTTATCCCAGACTTCTAGGGTTCTTAAGTGATCTCTGAGTGTTGTCAACTCAGAGATCCTTGAACACCAGTACATTCCTTTAACATCCCAGCTATCCATAATCGATGGTGAGTCTGACTTCATATTGTCTTCGACTTCTCTGACGTTGTCTTTGACTTGAATGTTCCTGGCGTGTCAGCTGAGGCTTTGCCTTCCACTGGTCTAGTCTCTGTCGCTGGTCCTCTCAGTGATCAACAAACACTTAGTCTAATTTAAACAAATCTAGACAGGGCCATAGTTAAAACTTTCATTGGCCCAACAATATTTAAAATTTAAATCTATACATATATTAATATTTTAAAAGGATTCATACTAAAAGAAAATTTTTAAAATATATTTAAAAATTTAGGGTCGAAATTTCGACCCTAAAATATTACCATATAAAAATTATAAACTTTTGGAATGATTTTTAATTATTAAAAATATATTTTAAATTACATAAATAAATTAAAATATAGTTAAAAATTTAGGGTCGAAATTTTCGACCCTAAAATATTAACTTTAAAAATATAATGTTTTAAAATTATTTTTAATTATTAGAAATATATTTTATATTACATAAATATATTAAATTTACACTGCGTTTTTAGGGTCGAAATTTTCGACCCTAATATCGTGGACCCCACTACCTTTTTGACCAGCCATTTTGGGTTGAAAAGTTGTGGCCCCCACCCTGTATTTAGGGTCGAAATTTTTGACCCTAAAAACTAACCGACCCTAAACAGAAGTTTTGTTGTAGTGTCGGTACTTTCATACTCATATTTGGGGGGTTAAAAATTGTTTATTATAAACGTATTTTCTAAATTTTTTAGGTATTACCAAAATAGTGATTAAATTATCATTACAAACATCCGAACTTGTTTGTTACGGGTAAAGATTATCATAGTTTAATAACAAAAAATTGGAAAAATCTTTGTTTTCTTTAAAAATTAACTATATAAAAAGATTCATACGCGTCTCGGACACCCGCGAGAACTCTTCTCACTCCGTCATACGGATTTAGTTGTATTATTAAGCACTTTGAAATAGATATAGATACGGATTTACGGTTTTGTGAAAGTAAAAACGACTACGTGAAGCCCCTATTTTGTTGCATGAAAATCCGGATACTATTAGAAAGAAAAAAAACACAGACAATAATACAATGTTGTTCAAAAATAAACCACCATCCTAACCACTTTTCAGCCAAATTGTTGACCAACATTTAGGGTCGAACACCTTTGTAATTCATGGTCGAAAATTTCGACCCTAAATATTATCCACGTGTAAATAAAAAAACATTGTGAAAATGTTTTTATTTGTTTTAATGTATTAAATTAGGGTCGAAAGTTACTTTGATATTTAGGGTCGAAAATTTCGACCCTATATACTCATTTTATATTAATTTTAATACCAAAAACAAGTTTGCAGGATTGATTTTGAGGTCGAAATTTAGGGTTGAAGAATAGTGATAATCTTATGAATCAATAAGGTGGGTTGATGGTTCTAGAGAGAGAAAGTAGTGAGAGAAAGTGAGAGAGAAAATGTGTGTATTTTATTAAATGGAATGTCAAACAACCAAACAACCAACCCCCTTTCCATGGTGGAAAGGGGTTATATATCCAAGCCACTAATGGACTTGGGCCGGCCCATGACAAGCCCATGGGCCGGTTTTACTTAACAAATTAAACAAGTATTTAACTACGGGATATACAACATTCAATAATATTGTGGAGTGACCGATACTTCTAATATACGTTAAAAACGTATTTCTAACAATCTCCCCCTAAGGGAGGTCACTCCACGTTACACAGTTCTAAACCTAGCATACTATACTAAGTCTCCGTTCTTTAGCTCGTAGTCTTTTCTTCTTTTCTTTTTGTTGTGAATATGTTGATTTGATCTTTTAGGCTTTGGCTTGAGAGCATTGTTCTTTTGACCAATCACGTGCGATCTTTGCCTTCTTGTGAATCTTGCCTCCTCGTGACTCCATGTTCCACACACTTATGTCTTTTGTTGAATTCTTGAAAGCTTCAGAGTTTGGTACAGCGGAAGACTTCATTTTGTACTTTCTTGAATTTTGCTAAACTTTAATGCAGAAAAACATAAGCATGTGGGAACGACTTTAGCTGGTACATCGCAACGCCACCGTCTTCGCAGCAACATAATAAGACACGAATGAAATGGATTAGAACATTTCATTCTAAATCGGTAGCGTTTTACCTCAGGTCGGTAAAGACCGTTGGACGATATTAGATATCGTACCTGTGACGGATAGTTTCAATTAAGTAACTTCCTGACAGGATTTCGCGGGTAAACCCGTTCTCTTTATTCGACGATCACTAAGCTTGACTGCGAACATAAAGAGTGAATCACTTTGATAAATTATCCTTGTGATTGAAGCCGTCAATTCATGAAGCCTGGAACAAGTGAATTTCAATTAAGATTTTCACCATCGTTGCTTTCCAGTTATCACGAGCTTGATTCATAAAGAATCTTGCACGTCACCTACCAAGTGTCGTTTGATGTTAACACTAGAAGGATTTCCACTCGTCATTGTGAACACTAAAGAGTGTCACTCTGAGTGTTCTGGCAAGATCATATGATAATGCGTAGAGGCCTGGAACGAGTTTACGTTCAATTAAGAATTAAACTACTGTTTCTTTCCAGTTTTTCACAAGATTGGTTCTTAAAGAACCGCACGTGTAACCTACCATGAGCTTGTTTGATGTTGGCTCAAGCAGGATTTTCATCTTCATTGTAATACTTGCGTATCACTCGGATGTTCTGGCAATATTACAAGAATACTGCGTAGGACTCATAAAAATCTCTTACTTTTCACAGTGTGTGAGAAAGCAAGGAATAAATGGAAAGTGTCATAATGAGACTTTTGATGATCTCGTGGCTCTAGACTCGATAGTGCGTTTTGATTTAGTGAGCGATGGCTGGAGACGAGTGCCACCTTTTCAATATCAGTCTATTCGGAGTGAATAAACCAATAGATAACGTGTTGATCTCCGTGTGATTAAAACAAATACCTTTTAAGAGATATTTGAGTTAGCTGGGAAGGGTTGTGCATTGCATCACTGGGTCTATGATGTCTTTCTTCAATATCGAGAATCATTAACAAATGATCTCAATAGCATATGTATTGACCCGGTTTCTGCCTAAAGTTGTAAGGAGGGCTTCTTTCTTTACACCCTTTATCTTTACATTTCTTTTTCATTCTTCAACCCCTTCAGCACTTACCAATACATCATTACTAGCACCTTGTTGTGATTGTTCCAGTGCTAGCATCAGTAATTAGTCGGTACTCTGCTACATTTACAATCTTTCTCCATCTTTCCTAGGACTTCTAATTCTATCTAGGGAATTGTCCTTGGGAAGATTCCATCGGCTCTGATGAATCATTAAACTAATACCTATTCCTACCACCCTTTTGTCACCACATCCGTCGTGAATTAAGCGTGTTTTGGGAAAGTATAGTCACCATGAAAAATCCTTGAAAATCACTTAAGGTACTTGTGATATTGAAATCAAGAGTTTTGTACCTTAAGTGTTTTGTTCATCAAAAAACGCTCCCCCTTAACACGTGCTTTACACATATTAAGTTGGATTATCGTTAAGTCTTTTTTATCTTTTAGCCAAGTATCGTTTAAGTCTCCTGAATCCCATTTTCTCCCCTTATCTAAAATGTTAACCATTAATATTTTGGATATTGAATGGATTAACCGGTCTTTGGGTAAAAATGAAATCAATGTTTGGCCATAGAACATATTAATGCTCCCCCTTAAATTAATAAGGGTGAATTGTAGTGCTTTAGTATGACATATTTTGAAAGATTTAGAATCTCGTGAGAAATTCTTGAAAAATTATCATACCTTAACACTACATCAAGCCATAAAAGCACAATATTCACAAAATTTACATATTCACAAATAAAACCAATATAGAGTGGACCTGAGATGTACGACCCATTAGATGGATCGTTGCAGTAACTTGTAGTGCACTCCATATGGTCTACCACCAACGAATTTTTATAAGCTCCTCATCAATCTACGTTCCCGGAGCTTTTCATCAATCTTCTTTATCACATATGTCGCCATATTCTGATAACCCGCATGCCAATCCTCAATCACCTCGGGTAATGTTCCGCCAGAGTTGAGATGCTCCAATTTTCCTCTGACGTATATGAGAGTCCCATCACTGTATTTATGAAGCTCACCTACCCTCATAAACTTCATGATCCCACGACTGTTCATGTAGAAAATCCCGTACATCGGAACGGTCGTGCCGGTATAGGGACATCTTTTGACATGTTGAGGTAGAACTTGATTCATTGGACGGGTTAAGTTAAGCTTCCTTTGGTAGCTTTCAACTCCCAATTGAATATCTTCAACTCGTTTCTTGATAACAACGCTTCGTGTGAACATACGAAGTGCTGTATTCAAGGCAATGATTTCTTCACGAGTAAGATGGGTAAGTTGATCACGGGTCATCATAAGAAACATGTCTTCGATATCTTCAAGGCGAATGATAGAAAAATCTCCCTGCTGTATCTTGTATTCTCTGTCATCCTCCCTTTTTAGACGAATCTCCGTCACATGATGATAGCCATTCTTGGGTTCAATCTTCAGTCCTAAGATACTTGTGATTCGAAGATTGGATCTAACGATACTTCCTGAGTTGGCTAAGCAACAACCTCTGTACGCCCTTCGGACTCGCTCGTCCCAATGTGATGCTCCTATAGCAGCATACATATCATAATTACGGCTTACCTTTGGAACCTAGAGGCGGTTGACCTTTTCTTCGATATACGGTATTGTCCCCCAATTAGCATCTTTCAACAAGGTCAGGGAGGTCGCATACTTGGATGATCCTTTGAGGAGATACTCAAGATCATAGGTGACAAAGAAGTCAAGAGAAATTTGATTATCTTGAGAGGGATCAAGTGGAGGTGGAGATCTTTCTGACCAATGAAGGCCTGGCCTTTGAACGGTATTGAGAGCTTTCAGGACCTCTTCAGCATAATACTCGTACTCCATGCGGCTTAACCTGGTTTTGGCGTAAAGTCTCTTGTCCTTTAGTGCTCTCTTTACCAAAGACGGAGTGACCGAAGATTTGAACTCATGAGCCCAAAATGCACACAAGTCTATCGGACTACGGATACGGAGATATAGAACATCTCTATCAGCGTCTGTGATTGGATCATATTTTGTAGCTGCCGTGATCCAAGCTTGTGGCGGTGCAGTTTCATCAATCTCCAATGTATCCGCCCAGTCCCGTGTGCTTGACTCGGGAACAGTAGATTCTGGTTCTTTTTGCAGAGGAGTAGAAACATGAACACTTGCTGGTTCTGATTCAGGCATTTCGGCGGTATCATGAACAGGCGAGTGTTGTGCAGATTCAGGTTCAGTTACTGGTTCTGCAATCACAGTAGCAACAAAAGAACTAACAGGATTAGTGGTAACAGGTATAGAAACAGAAACAGATGTACCGGGAATCGATGATGCAGTAGCAGCATTCACATCATGGCGCCACTTGGTTCGTCCTGACTCCGTAGATGTGGACTTTTCCTTTCGGACAACATCTTTCTGAGACTTGGTACCAGACTTGGATGGTTTCTTTTTGCTGGCAACCTTGTCCCCCGTTTCATCGTCATCGGACTGATCAGGCTGGTCATTTTTACCACCATCATCCTCATCATCATCCCCGTTGCTACCCTTATCACTCTCCTCATTTTGATCACCACCATCACCATCATCATCATCATCACCATCACTACCTTTGTCTTCATCTTCTTCACCATCATCCTCTTCTTCACCATCACCCTCTTCTTCACCATCACTCTCCTCTTGCTCACTATCTTCCTTTTCCTCCTCATCCAAGATGTGGTAAGGTACCACACTTCCAAATGTCTTAAACAACCGATCATCCTCCAATATAGCTTCATTGAGTGCTTTGTAGAGTGTCCGCTGAATTTTAGACTTGTCAAAAGATCCAACTTCCTTCATGCGAGCTTTGAGGGTATTCTTTAGTTCAAAATCTGTTAAGTCATATGCAATTTTGTAGGCTGACTCGGAAGGGTTGGACGACTTAATCATCAAGTTATCAGCCGCAAGTTTCCTCAACTCTTCACGCAGCTTTGGCATAAGAGACTCAACAGATTCATTCACTCTCTCTACAATAGAAGCTTCAAGTGTTTCTTTCTGCTCCTTATATTTATCCTTTATGGCTCGAAGTCTTGTAAATCGTGCTTCATTCTTATCAGCTTCAGCCTGTTTGACCTGAGCAAGTTCTTCTGCATGAGATTTACGTGTCAACTCCATCTCTGCAGTGAACTTAGCTATCATCTCTTCTTGGGCTTTCTTGGATGCCTCTTCACTTTGTACTCGTCGAAATAACTCTTCTCGAAGTTGAGCCATCTCTTTTCGTTGACTGTCCATGTGTTTATCCAACATTTCTGCCATTACGAATGCAGCCATTGAAGATGGTACAGGGCTACTCTGGGATGGTTGAAGAGGCACGGTTGTGATTACAGTACTCATGATGGAAGTAGGTGGATGTGGAGGGAATGGTAGTGGTGTTGGCACCGGTCGTGTTGGTAAAGGCTGGATTGGTGGAGGTTGAGTTACAAGAGGCTGTGTAGTCACAATGATTGTTGTAGCACCGGACTCCTTCTCAACACTTGTTGTATCAGCAATGGATGTCTCCTTCGATGCTGAGTAACGTTCGGGTGATCCAAACTCTCTAATGTCATGTGGTTCCTCGTATTCTTCTTCAACATCTATCTGTGCACCCGAACCACTACCGCATGTGTCTCTCCTACTCTTTTCAATAGCCTTTTTCATTAACCTTTTCTCAGTCTTGCGAGTTAGCTCGGGAGTAGGATCGTCATCAACATCTTCTTCATCGTGAAGAACAAGCTCGTCAGCCGTGCTCTTACCCTTCTTAGCCTCAGTCTTTGTCTTTTTGGTTTTGGGTTCAGATAAAGCAACTGTTTGCTTGCGTTTACATTTACTCTTGACCGTAGTAGACGAGTCTTCTCCTGTCTGAATGCTTGCTTGTTGGTTCTTGATTTCTATTAGCATGTTCTTGTAATCAGCAGAAGCGATAATCTTATCTGTCAGGAGATGACCGGGAATAGGACCAGGGATAACAACATGGAGTGGCCTTCTTGCCTTAGGTCCACCAGATCATCAACATCTTGTGTGTGGTGACGGCTACCTGCACGCTTATCAATAGAAGCATCATTTTCCATAAAATAATGTATGATTAGCTTTATGAACCTAGGGTACTGGTAACCTTTAGCCTTAGTCTTCGTGTTTGTGAAGAGTTGAAAAATAAACTCGTCCCACAACAATGATGCATAATCAATATTAATACCTTTGAACATACCATAGAACATCTTGATGATTGGCGGACGCATAGCATCATACCCAGTCGTTTTGGGTGTGAGACATCGGCTGAGAATACCAAAAATCGCTCTCCAAGGTTGACCCACTTTGGCTGTGGTAAAATCGGACACTATACGTAAGTCCGCACATCCAATATCAGAGAACATCGCCATGAGCTCGTTATTGGTCGGGTTTGCTGAGAATGTTGTTCCTTTGGGTGACTCCCGAAAACCAAAGATCTTGCGGAAGTCTGACACGGTGAGAGTCTGTTGCTTGTTATCCAGGAAGAATGTGATCTTGTTTGACGTCTTCTCTTTGGTTGCCCAGAATTCGTACATGTAGTCGAAGGGCACCGAAGCACTACCCCTTAGCGCATTCTTGAAGTGAGAATTGTCAAGAATGGTTGAACCTACCTTGAATCCATTGTGAGTGGAGTGAGAGACTTCCTTCAACCGGTAGTTGTTTGGAATGAACTTGAGGGTTTTGGCTTCTTCAATGGCTGCTGCTCTAGTGTCTTGTATTTGTTGCACGGTTGGGTTAGTCATTGTTTTTGCTTAAGATAAAACATACAAGTTGATACATACAGATATGAATATCATTATGAATTTATACCTAAGCATTATACATATGACATAATCCCTTAAGCTTTTAAAACACTCAAACATTTAACAAGTTATTTAAGCAAAAAACACCTTCATTCGGAATAAACATCTCATCCGGAATAAACCCTTCATCCGGAATAAACCCTTCATCCGGAATAAACCCTTCATCCGGAATAAACCCTTCATCCGGAATAAACCCTTCATCCGGAATAAACCCTTCATCCGGAATAAACCCTTCATCCGGAATAAACCCTTCATCCGGAATAAACCCTTCATCCGGAATAAACGATTCATCCGGAATAAATGATTCATCCGGAATAATGGTTCATCCGGAATATTTGTTCATCCGGAATAAATGGTTCATCCGGAATAAATTGTTCATCCGGAATAAATGGTTCATCCGAAATAAATGGTTCATCCGGAATAAATTGTTCATCCGGAATAAATGGTTCATCCGGAATAAATGGTTCATCCGGAATAATGGTTCATCCGGAATAATGTTTCATCCGGAATAATTTGTTCATCCAGAATAATTTGTTCATCCGGAATAATTTGTTCATCCGGAATAATTTGTTCATCTGGAATAATTTGTTCATCCGGAATAACTCGATTCGTCCTCGATCTAAGGCTTTTGTGAACATATCTGCCAGCTGATACTCAGTGGTGACAAAATACAGCTCGATCACTCCGTTTTCCACCTGCTCTTTAATGAAATGGTAGCGAATGTCGATGTGCTTTGCCCGGGAGTGTTGAACGTAGTTGCAGCAAAGGGCAATGGCGCTCTTGTTGTAACAATACATCAGGATTTTGTTGAATCCCAGACCATAGTCAGTTAGTTGTGATCTCATCCAAAGGACTTGAGCACAACAACCGGACATGGCAATGTATTCAGCCTCCAAGCTAGAAATTGCAGCGCTTTTCTGCCTTTTTGAAGACCAACTAATCAATCTGTCTCCAAGGAGTTGCACAGACCCAGAAGTGTTACGCCTCGTGTCTTGACACCCAGCATGATCGGCATCTGCATATGATATTAAAGCAATAGAGGAATCTTTCGGATACCATAGACCACGATGAAGTGTTCCTTTGAGATACCGAAAGATCCTTTTAACAGCATGTAGGTGCTTTTCGGTAGGCCAAGCCTGATACCAGGCACACATGCATACGGCAAATTGCAAATCAGGCCTGCTAGCAGTCAGATAGAGAAGGGTGCCGATCATCCCACAGAAGAGTTTCGAATCGACAATAATCCCATTCCTATCTTCATCTAACTTGGATTTCTCCACCATTGGAGTATCCACGGGGTCACAATTTTTAAAGTTATATTTCTTTAAAGATTCTAGAGCATATTTGGATTGATTAATAAAGATGCCTCTGGGATTCTGAGAAATTTGTAATCCTAAGAAAAATGAAAATTTTCCCATCATTGACATCTGAAAGCGTGTGGACATTATTTTCTCAAAGCGGTTTGACAATTCTATGTTAGAGGCAGCAAATATTATATCATCAACATAAATTTGTACCAGTATCATGTCGTTGTCTTCCTTGAGAGTAAATAGAGTGGGATCCACCTTGCCTTTGGAGAAGCCTTCCGACATGAGATATGTTGAAAGGAGATCATACCACGCGCGTGGAGCTTGTTTCAACCCATAGAGAGCCTTCTTAAGCTTGTACACATGATTAGGAAACTCCGTGCTAACGAACCCATTCGGCTGACTAACATAGACTTCTTCCCTTAGTTTACCATTTAAAAATGCCGTCTTCACATCCATTTGATAGACGATCATGTTCATATGAGCAGCATACGCAATAATGGTTCATCCGGAATAATGGTTCATCCGGAATAATTTGTTCATCCGGAATAATTTGTTCATCCGGAATAATTTGTTCATTCGGAATAATTTGTTCATCCGGAATAATTTGTTCATCCGGAATAACTTTGAAAACATGCTCATTCGGAATAACTTAAAAAACTTGTTCATTCGGAATAACTTAAAAAAACTTGTTCATTCGGAATACCCCTAAATTCGTTCTATGGTGGACTAATCTAAACGCATGAGTGAATTTATGGCATTCTAAGGCAACACACATCTTTCTAATGATAATCCGAGCCAAACCCACCTAAAACCCTAATCAATTAAAGCCTAAATAGTGCAGAAACCCTAATTAGAATAATTGAATTAGAACGAGTTAATTAGATAGATTTAAAAACGAATTAGATTAATAACTACCATGTATGTACCTTTTTGATTGAATGAAGTGGATTGATTGAGTAAAAAATCGTGAGTTTTGAGCTTTGTGTGTGTGTTAATGGCGGCCAAGGAGGAAAACAGAAAAGAAAGAAGAGAAAGAAAGGGAAGAAGGGGGTAGGTTTGACTTAGGTCAAACTTTTCAGGTTTTACCCTTTTTCACTTTTAACCCCTGCACTTTTCATTCTTTGACACTTAAAGTTCCTTAACTTTTCTTTTTGTTTTCTCTTTTAGTTAAATACTCTTAGGTTAACAACCGTTAACTTAATTAACACTCGTTAGTCCTATCTCATTGTATTAACTATTCTAGCCCTCACACAACTTAAACATCGCATCCTATTAGCAAATAACCGAGACCTAAAAACTCACAATAAATCATGAACAAGCACAAGTCGTATTCTAAAGCAAGTCCAATCATTAACCATTTAGCCAATTAATTTTCCTCGAACACTTTTGAAAACCGTTTTGATGACGAAGACGATTTAACATTTTCTCCCCCTTAAACGATGACCTGTTTTCTATTTAAAGAGTTGTAGTCATTGTTTAACGAGGCACATTTTGAAGAAAACATTTTCCAATTAATGTCTTGAAAAGATTGATTCGTGGTGGCAATAAGATTTCTCTTATTTTGACAAATTAATGCACTGAGACGTACACTAACTCGTGTTAGACCAAGTTATAAAGTAAACTTGATCCCTTTGCATGCTTTTGGCTTGTAAATCATGCCCGAGAAAATTAATTCCCGTTGTGAGCCAACGTTTTCCAAGGAAATACGTGACTTTAATGCGAAAAGCGGGTTGCAGTCTGAAATAACTACAAGCCATAATGGGCATGTTTTAAAAATGTACAACTTTTATACGGACTCTATTTATGGCGTCGTGTCAATATTGATCGACATTTCTAAGGCCGTAAATATTACCGTACTAAAAGACATGCCCGATTTAAAAAGACGAAAATATTTTTGGGTTTTCTTGGTTTTATATTTTTTATGGTTTTTCTTGGTTTTATATTTTTTATGGTTTTTCTTGGTTTTATATTTTTTTATGGTTTTTGTAGGTTTTATATTTTGTATTTTTCTTTTTGTGGTTTATATATATACGATAATATACATGATCACGAACAAAGGATACGCATGAATAGTTTACCACCACTATTCTGCTGATTCTTCTGCCAACTCTTTGAGAGTCGCTGGAGAGAAAGATTTCATGCCAAGCTTGTCGATCAAAAACTCGATTCGTCCTCGATCTAAGGCTTTTGTGAACAAATCTGCCAGCTGATACTCAGTGGTGACAAAATACAGCTTGATCACTCCGTTTTCCACCTGCTCTTTAATGAAATGGTAGCGAATGTCGATGTGCTTTGCCCGGGAGTGTTGAACGTAGTTGCAGCAAAGGGCAATGGCGCTCTTGTTGTCACAATACATCGGGATTTTGTTGAATCCCAGACCGTAGTCAGTTAGTTGTGATCTCATCCAAAGGACTTGAGCACAACAACCGGACATGGCAATGTATTCAGCCTCCTTGCTAGAAATTGCAGCGCTTTTCTGCCTTTTTGAAGACCAACTAATCAATCTGTCTCCAAGGAGTTGCACAGACCCAGAAGTGCTACGCCTCGTGTCTTGACACCCAGCATGATCGGCATCTGCATATGATATTAAAGCAATAGAGGAATCTTTCGGATACCATAGACCACGATGAAGTGTTCCTTTGAGATACCGAAAGATCCTTTTAACAGCATGTAGGTGCTTTTCGGTAGGCCGAGCCTGATACCGGGCACACATGCATACAGCAAATTGCAAATCAGGCCTGCTAGCAGTCAGATAGAGAAGGGTGCCGATCATCCCACAGAATAGTTTCGGATCGACAATAATCCCATTCCTATCTTCATCTAACTTGGATTTCTCCACCGTTGGAGTATCCACGGGGTCACAATTTTCAAAGTTATATTTCTTTAAAGATTCTAGAGCATATTTGGATTGATTAATAAAGATGCCTCTGGGATTCTGAGAAATTTGTAATCCTAAGAAAAATGAAAATTTTCCCATCATTGACATCTGAAAGCGTGTGGACATTATTTTCTCAAAGCGGTTTGACAATTCTATGTTAGAGGCAGCAAATATTATATCATCAACATAAATTTGTACCATTATCATGTCGTTGTCTTCCTTGAGAGTAAATAGAGTGGGGTCCACCTTGCCTTTGGAGAAGCCTTCCGACATGAGATATGTTGAAAGGAGATCATACCACGCGCGTGGAGCTTGTTTCAACCCATAGAGAGCCTTCTTAAGCTTGTACACATGATTAGAAAACTCCGTGCTAACGAACCCATTCGACTGACTAACATAGACTTCTTCCCTTAGTTCACCATTCAAAAATGCCGTCTTCACATCCATTTGATAGACGATCATGTTTATATGAGCAGCATATGCAAGGAATAGTCTAATAGCCTCCAATCTTGCAACATGAGCAAAAGATTCTTCAAAGTCGATACCCAAGGCTTGTTTGTATCCTCTAGCAACCAATCTAGCCTTATTCTTCAAAACGCCACCCATCTCATCGTGTTTAACCTTATAAACCCACAACAAAGTAAGGATGTTAACCTTGTCAGGGAGAGGAACTAATTCCCATACTTCAAGTCTTTGGAATTCATTTAGTTCCTCTTGCATGGCTTCAATCCAAGATGATTGAGTCATAGCATGTTGCCAGTTTTTAGGTTCAACTTCAGAGAGAAATGCATCAAAATAGCAATAGAGTGCACTCCCTTGTAATTGATGGCGTGTAGAGACTGTTCGATCGAGACCTCCAATAATATTCCTAATTGGGTGATCTTTTGTCCATTTGGTGCTTTGATTTTCAATCCGTGGTGGTCTGGAGTGAACGATTGTAGGAGCTTCTTCTGAGGTAGACGCGGCTGAAGGGTTTTCAAGTATCGGTATACCAAAGAATGGAAGCTCTTGTAGGTGAGCATATTCCAAATCGTTATCAACAAAATCCTCTTCAACATCATTAGGCACAAGTAAGGGTGAAGATTCATGTGTAGTTTGAGAATTACTTGGTGGAGGTGCATCCGGTTCAATGTTAATTGAAGATGCATTTGATGAAGCTTCATTAGCTTGAGCAACAACTTCAGGGATTGGAGCTATCACAACAGGTGCTGGAACTTCATCACTTGGGGGATCAAAGAATTCATCAAACAACGGTTGAAATAGTTTATCCCACTCGGGCCTTGTAGGTGGTATAAATGATGTAGAAGTAGGATTATTGGGAACTAATCCGGAACTAATAGCACTGGTTCCTATCTTGTGAAGCGCGGGTTCAGAGCTGTTGCTCAGAAGCCATCGCTGTCAGCTCATCAAAATCTGCGTCCATAGTTTCTACTATCTTACCAAGACGACGGTTGTAAAGTCGGTATGCTTTCTTGGAGGGTGAGTAACCAATGAAAATACCTATATCGGCTTTCGGTTGAAGTTTTCCCAAGTTCTCACTAATAATGTTTGGATAACAAAGAGCACCAAACACATGAAAGAATGAAACATCGGGTTTACGATCATGTAGAAGCTCGTAAGGTGTTTTTCCATGGCGTTTCCGAATGATAGAGCGGTTTTGGGTGAAACATGCAGTACATACAGCTTCTGCCCATAAGAATAATGGAGCATTCGCATAAATCAGCATAGTCCTAGCAGCTTCCATAAGCGTACGATTCCGTCTTTCAACGACGCCGTTTTGTTGTGGAGTACGTGCAACGGATGTTTCATGTGAGATACCAACTTCTTCATAGTAATCACGAAGAATCTGGTTGACGAACTCTGTTCCATTATCAGTACGAATACGGCGGACGGTAGTATTTAAACGTACTTGAATGAATTTCAGAAAAGTGATGATAGCCTTCGGTGCTTCATCCTTTGTACGTAGAAATCTAACCCATGTAAACCTGGAGAAATCATCCACAATAACAAGGATGAATTTCTTACCACTCACACTTTCGGTTCGCATTGGCCCACAAAGATCCATATGCAAAAGATGAAGTTTTTCTTGATTGGTGTCTTCAGCTTTGGGCTTGTATGATTTCTTGGTGCTTTTCCCCCTTGAACACGCGAAACATAAATGGTCCTTGTGAAATTTGAGCTTTGGAAGACCACGAACTAATTCGTTTTTAGCCAAATGATTAATAGCATCCAAGTTGAGATGAGATAATCTGCGATGCCATAACCATGACTTGGTCTTAGATGCTTTGGAGAGAATACATACTGGAGAGGCGGCCATCATGTCTTGTAGGGACAAAGTATAAAGATTTTCACCACGAGACCCCTTCAACAAGTCTTTTCCTTCCAAGTTGCGGATGAAACAAGTGTGTTGTCGAAAAGCAACCTCTAGGTTGGAATCACAGAACTGTCCTACTAAAAATAAATTATGACCAAGAGCTTATACATAGTATACCCTTGAAATCGTGACATTTCCAATCTGATATTCACCATACCCCATTATCTTTGCAATATGATCATTACCGAATTTTACCGTTCCAAGAAACTTGATGACGAAATTTCGGAGCATCGAGCGATCTCCGGTCATATGCTTTGAGCAACCGGAGTCCAAATACCAGAGGATGATTTGGACCACCTGAAAATATCACCAGACGAGGACAATGTATAGGTTTCGGAATCTGAATGTTCCTTGTTATTAGCAGGTACAGATTTAATGATCTTAGATTGGCTAACTTTAGGTTTCTTAGATTTCCTAGCCTTCTTCCTAGTTGGTGGTGTAGATTCAAGTTGGCTTAAATCCTGAGGTATTTCTTCACTGATAGGCACTATAGTGGGGCTGACCTAATTAAAGGGCACGGTTTTCATACTTTAGTGCTAGTGTGCCTAATTAAAGGACGCTGAGACCTAACCTCAATGGATGCATTCCTAGTTAAAGGGTACATTTTTCCATCTAATGTAAAAGTCCTACCAGTGGGACGCCATTTCCATCCAATATGGGGACGGGTTCTCCCACTTGGCTTCCATTCAAGATCATTCCTAATGGCATTCATTTCATTCACATGATCAATAAGACACAAATCATGACGTTGAGAAAACATGCATTCATTACAATTCCAACATTTTAAATTAGAATTCACAAATGGTTTAGGCTTCTGCACAGGCGCAGAGCTTTTAGTCTTAGCAACATGATTCTTTTTATTTAAATCTGAAATAACATCCCTAGGGTGAGCTTCTACTTTCTTCTTGATGGTACTACTAGTGGAGGGCTTGATCTTATCTTTCTTGAGTGGCGATCCTTTAGCCTTAGTATACTCTTTTATTCCTGTAGAAGGCAAAGTGGGAACATTAGCAACAGATTTTAAAGGTGTCTTAGTTGATGGTGCCAATGACGGTTTTGCTCCTGGGGTCTTATTGAATGGAGTTACAGCAATGGGTCGATTAGTGAGTAGTGCAGAACCCGGTTTTCCTATGTATTGCAAATATGCTAAGCAATATTGAACTCGCTGAATATATGCATGAGCTGAATAATAGTAACTGCTTGAGGGATCTAACGCATACAAATCATCTAAAATATCCCTAACAAGGTCCACGTGCTTGATTGCATTCATCATATAAACATCGTAAGTATCCGGATTTTGCTTATGGCGCGGGTTCTTATAGATCACTACTGAATTGGTTGATAGAGCACTAGAGGACGGTGTAGAGTTGGTAGCTAAGTTATTAACAACTTCTTGTCGGGTGAGAAGAAGTGTCTCCTTTAACTCGGCCAAAACCATGTTTTTGTCAATGAGCTGGATATTTAAGTCAGAGATTTCCTCACATTTTTGGTTCAATTGTTCAACATAAGATTGTTGCTGTGCCGCATTAAAAGCGAAGCGTTCTTCTAGTGAACCATAAAGAGTGGACATTCCCTGTCTTGCACGATCCATCTCCCCTAGAATAGACGAAAGTCTAGTTTCTAAGCACTGGTTTTTAGACTCTGCAGCCTCTAGTTCCATTTTTAGTGTTTCGTTCGATGACACATCTCTCTTTAATCAATCTCTTCCTCTAATGCCTTAACTATCTCAATCATCTTGTCACTCGTCTCAACACTGTTTTCACAACCATTTGTTATAAAAAGATCCTCATTTTGAGTTTGCTATTTTAATTCTAAAGATATACAATGTTGTTCAAGTTGATTAAAGCGTTTTGTAAGTAAATTGTAAGAATCTTGAAGCTTTAAAAATTCAGCGTTAGACTCGTGACAAGAATGATTATCTACCTCATTTACAGTCTCAGCAATATTTACAGAGAGATCATGCACATCATCACATATATTCACAGCATCACAGTTATTCATAGCGGATGTAAGCTCATTCGAATAATTAACATTCACAGTAGTAAGCACATCACACGAAATTACTTGGGACAAGAATCGGTCATACTCGGATAAAATCTTTTCCTATTTCAATTAATTGTAGTTCGTAGGCGGTGTCCATTTCATAAAACACTTTTTGAACTTCTTTAATTTCAAAATCGAGATTTTCCGAAAGAGATGCAAAACTTCCTTTTAGATTTTCGACAAAAGGGTTGATCTCAATCTTAAACACCTCGTTCATGTGTTCGAAAGCCCATTCTCCAGCGTTTAGACCATTTGAAGTCGTACATTCCCGGATGACCTTGTCAAAACTAGCAAAGTATTGATTAATCTCTTGTAATTTTATCCATACAGTGCTAATAGGTGGAAGATCCTTTGGAATTTCCTTAGGTCCTTCCATTTTGACAAGTGTAGGAAGTGTACTAGGGTTTTCTTCATTTAACATGTAGGTTGGTGTTGTGATGAGATCTTTATCCATATGGAAGCGAATTCTAAAGTCTGTTTTTGCAAGCTCCTGATTCATTTTAAAATAATCACACTGGGATATTTTGCAAAGTTGTATGACCGACTCTCATCAACTAGATCCTTATTCGCGCGATCCTCGAAAATAACAATCGGATCTAAGACCAATCCTAATTTGGTTGCATCATAAAGTCTTGGATTATGGATAAAATCTTGTCTTGCATACCGTGGGTTAGGGGGAAGGTCTTTTTGACACGATAAGTTAAACTCTCTAAACGATGCGTCAAATAAGTGCACTAGTTGAGAGGCAGCGTATTGTCTTAAAAGAAAATAATCTAAACTCTTAATTCTATTAGCTGCATTAATTTCCATTTCATTCTTTTTAGACTCGAGTTATTCAAAATCCGTTTGAAGTTTGTGAAAATTAGTGACCACTAACTCTTTTTCTTTAAGTTCGTTGGAAAGATTTGCTCTTAAGGTTTCAATTTCTTGCAAATGACCCATTTGTTTGTTTTGAAAATTATCATATTCGGGATTTGTTAGAACATTGGACGAAGGAACTAATTCCAAAGTTTGAACTTTTTCGTTGGACAAGGCAAGCTCAGCAGACAAATACTTATTCGTAGCTAGGGTTTCTAAGAGTGCAGTATTCATTTGGCTAAGTAATTTTGCAGGAACCATGACCAAATCTTGTTGAGCAGGAGTATGCGTATGTGAAATGACTCCTGGTTGTGATTCACTCAAAGTCTGGGGACTTTCATTGATATTACTATCATTGATTGTCTCCACATTTGAAAGAATCACCACCGAAGACTCATTCGGATCAGCACCCTCTTGCCCAACTTGATGTGGTTGAATACTAGTATCAGTGGTATTAGTAAGTACCTCAGATATTTTATCTGACCCAAAGCTAGAGATAGTTGCCATAAGAGCTGCCTGAGCAGATTGAAGATCATCACAGTCTGAATCGTAAGCATCCAGATCATCTGCTTGGTATGTTGCATTCTGTGTCGTGAGAACTTCTTGTTCCGCAATCCCTGGATCAGCAAGAAATGCTAGCTCCTCTTCATCAAGTTCATGTCCTTGTGCCTGAGCGTTCACCAAATAAATCTTCTCTGCAAACCATTGACCATCCCTTCTCCTCTTGGGTTTTGTGCAATCCCTAGACATGTGACCTTCTTCCTTACAGTTGTAGCATGTTATCATTCTCAACTTACCTGTGGAATTAGCCCGTGGAGCAGTAACCATTGGAGGAGTGTTGACCATTGGAGTAGGATTGACCATGCGTGCATTGGTGGTTGATGTAGTGGATCTCCCCTGATAAGGTTGAATAGGTTGAACCATTACCCTGCCATTCTCAATGGTAGCTTGTTGTCGAGAATTGGATGAATTCCTCAACTGATTGTTAGTAGGAGTTGGTCCTCTAAATCCTCGTTTGCTCAATGTCCTTGTGAGGTAAGCAGACATAGTAGCTAACACTTCAGCTGGGTCAGTTCCTTGTTTCAATTCAGGAATGGGAACCTCATCATTATCACAATACATTGCTTGGTCTTGTTGAGCGACATAAGCACTAGAAGGAGTACTTGTATGGTCAGAATAGCTTGGTGGATATGCTGCATTTTCTTGACATGGCGAGTATGATGACTGAGCATAGGGTGAGATGCTTGCTGGTGAATATGGGTGAGGTTGTAGAGCATATTGTGATGCTTGTGGTTCTCTCTGAGACAAAGGTGCATTAAACCGATATTGTTGCTGATGTGAGGTGGGTGGTTGAGGTAGAATCGAATATTGGGGGAAGCTTGGAGTCATGTACGGTGATGGATGATAAGCTTGGTGTCACATGATATAGGGAGTGTTGTTATATGACAAGCTTGGTTGATTTGCCATCAAAGCTAAAGAGTCAGGGTACATACCTCGAGGCGAACGGTGCATGATCACGTGTTTGTCATGCTGCTGGAGAAAAGCATAGAGTTGATCCAAATTACACTTATGCAAATCCCTAGTTAACTTAACATCAGTAATATACTCACCCCATTCAGCTTGAGGTAAAGTATTCAAAAACTTGGTGTTAACCTGGAATGGAGAAATCACGAGATTGTATACATTCAAATCATTCATGAGAGTAGTGAATCTGAAGTAGTAGTCGTGAAGCGTTTCCCCTGGACTGTACGTGAACCTATCAAACAGATCATACAACTGACATTCCCGTTCCTGTTTAGTAAGAGACGTACCTTGTAGCAAAACCTTTAGACGTTCCCATAAATCCTTTGCAACCGTATATTGACTTACCATTCGATAGATGTCATGTGGAAGAGCTTGGAGAATGGTTTGAAGAGCCTTTTCATCTGCATCGGCAATAAGTTGTTGAGCTGGTGTAAGTTCTTCAAACTCCCGTGGTCGAGTCACATTGTTAACAACGATGGTTCCATAATCAAGTGGACCATTTAAAATTGACTTGACCATAAGCCTCCCATATGTCGGTTTTCCCTTAATGTATGACATCATACGACCTTGCCATGCTTCAAAGACTTCTTTAATGAGCATAGGAGGGCGATTATCCGTTCCCGTAATGACGGAAATATCCGTAAGTGATGTCATTTGAGGCATTAATGAACTTGGATTCATTTTGATCACTTTAAAGAATCAAAGATTATCGGTTGATCGAGCAGTGAAGTAAGGTTGTGAGTTGTGTTGTGTTGTTGAAGTAAAGCGTGTGTAAGAAGCCATGATTAAATCCACTAAAAATCGTCAAAAAAACTCGTAAAATACCCCTTGATCCGAAATAATTAAGTTGATTCGGAATAAATACCTTAATGTGAAAAAGACCTTGGTTCGGAATAATTACCTTGATCCGGAATACTTGGTTGATCCGGAATACTAGGTTGATCCGGAATACCTTGTTGATCCGGAATAAACCGTTGGTTCGGAATGTTATGTTGATCCGGAATAAACCGTTGGTTCGGAATATTCTGTTGATCCGGAATAAACCGTTGGTTCGGAATGTTATGTTGATCCGGAATAAGCCGTTGGTTCGGAATATTCTGTTGATCCGGAATAAACCATTGGTTCGGAATATTCTGTTGATCCGGAATAACCCACTCGTTCGGAATGACTAGTTGATCCGGAATAACCCACTCGTTCGGAATAAGTTGCTTATCCGGAATAAACTGGCAAAATTACTTCGAGAACAAGTAAACAGCTTTTGAACGATTCTAAACCCGATTTTTGATCAAAAACCACAAAAAGTTTTGTGATTTCTACCAAAATAAGCTAAACCCAACACTTATCTACTAATCCCAACAACAAAAACACCAAAAAATTACAAGATTCAAGGTTGATTTTCCTAAAAATCACCAATACATTCAAAAACTAAAAAAGCAACACAAATCCTTACCTTAAATCACCCCATGGCTCTTGATACCAATTGAAGAATAGTGATAATCTTATGAATCAATAAGGTGGGTTGATGGTTCTAGAGAGAGAAAGTAGTGAGAGAAAGTGAGATTATTAAATGGAATGTCAAACAACCAAACAACCAACTCCCTTTCCATGGTGGAAAGGGGTATTTATATCCAAGCCACTAATGGACTTGGGCCGGCCCATGACAAGCCCATGGGCCGGTTTTACTTAACAAATTAAACATGTATTTAACTACGAGCTATACAACATTCAATAATATTGTGGAGTGATCGATACTTCTAATATACGTTAAAAACGTATTTCTAACAAGGGTCGAAATTTTCGACCCTAATATTTAGGGTCAAAATTTTTGACCATAATATTTAGGGTCAAAAATTCGACCCTAACTATATACTTAGGGTCGAAATTTCGACCCTAAATGTTGCCTGGGAAAAAAAACTGCATTAAGCAGCTTGTTTCCAGATTTTTTTCCGGTATTTTTTCCAAAAAAAATCTATATTTCAACAAATCCACAATACTACAAATCACTAAACGGTACAATACTAATAATCTACAATATGATAAGTAGCCAAAACGTTAGAATACATTTCACCAAATCCTTGTTTCACAAATGTAACAAGTCTAAAATTATTACACATCATAATAAATCCATGTTTCACAATTTAACAAGTCTAAAGTTATTACACATAATAAAGAGTCTAAAACCAACAACAACTCCTAATCTGAATAGTCCCCCTCATCAGCATCCCCCTCGTCATCCCCCTCATCAGCATCCGAGTTAATTAGCTCATTATCGGACATGTTGTTAGCATTCTCAAGATCTTGAGCCAACTCTTCGACGGTTCGAGTATCATTTTGATGAGGATTTAGGCTGACGGTATAGTTGGGACTTTCCCGAGAGTTAGAACTCGAGGGGCCAGTGGTGTTGACAACGGGTCGATGACAGTTGTTAAAACTGTTATTTTGGGTAAGTGGAACTTGCAACTGATTAGAGAATGGAGGTTGGAGTGGGTTGAGTGGAGCATTATATGGAAATCCGGGAGGGGGCTGAGGTATACCACGGAACTGGGGCATAACAGGAACCTGAGGCATACCAGGGAACTGAGGCATATCAGGGAACTGAGACATGCCAGGCATAGAAGAGAATTGGGGTGGCGGTACAAAAGGGTTATTAGGTCCGGTATACCCTCGACCCATGTCATGTGAAGTATAGTGAGAAATTAAATGACTTAGGCGGGCGTTGTTTACCTCATCATTTTTTTGCGCCACACTAGCATACATATGGGCGAAACTAGCCCGTTGCTGCGCCTCCTCGGTTTGCTTCCTCAACAACTCTTTTTCTTGCTCATGAATCCTAAATAGCTCCGAGAGCTGTTCTCGAGTCACTCCCTCACTATAAGAACTACTCCCGCATCCATATGAGGTACCACCACCCGGCAACTTCCTGCCCCTGCCAACCATATTTTGAGTGTTGCGGCTCGGATTTACTAGATCAATTATTTCTTGATCAGTTTTGAACTACTCAGCACCGCAAAGAATCGCATCTTTTATGGCCATCATTCTCGACTGTGAAAAAGAAAGAGAAAAAAAGAAGTTAAAAACAAATAAAAATATGTTATTAAAGCATGTATAAATTAAATTACTTACATATCTGTCTTGATTTTCCTCGGATATAGTGTCATTCTTGTTTGTGCGTGCCCTCTTCCAAGTTTGTATAAGGTCCTCGTAAGCCTCATGCGTGAATTTCTGTACAATATCAAATAAATTAATAACAAGATACAAATAAACAATATAAAAACCTTTAAATGATCACAAAAACTATAACAATTCTTACAAATTCGTTCCTTCCTTGAGCGTATGATTTTTCCCTTGATGTGTAGAAACTTTGTTTTTCGAGCGGTTAACTGTATTAACTTCACTTCTCTTCACCCGATTCGGGTGGGACCACCACCGGCACACATCAAGCCACTCCCCTGCTGATCTGTTGCCCCACGTAGAACTCGATGGGGGCAGTAAAAGCGCCGCCTCCTCGGGCGACTCATGGATAGAATAATAGTCAGCCTTCAGCTTGTTCTTATTTTTGCGCCAAAGTAGCCTCAACTTACAGTTAATTCCAGTTTTTATCCTTTCTCCTACTACATATGTTTTCCCGCCATAAGTCACACTTTCACGACTATCCAACCAACCCGTCAGGTTGAAATAGGTCTACATGTAAACATATGCATTTAAATAAACAAACAATTTTCAACCAAAACAGTTAATAAGACTAGATGTAACGCAAACAATTAATACCTCAAGTGTAGGAAAGATATGGGTTTTGAGGTGCAATGGTATCTCTTCCCACTCGCAAGCAAGTGAAAGTGGTCGGACTGTTTCCCCCATCAGAGAGCTCAACATCGCAGCATGATTGCCTAACGGATGGAAGCTATTAAGATCATAAATATCAAATGTAACTGGCAGAGGTCCTCCATGCGTCCTAACCGCCCTCCTTGGGTTCGTATGAACCGTAACCATATGTGGTATCGGGTCACCTGCAAAGATTAGTTATTGAAGTTATTGATTCGTGAAAATTCAAGCAAAAAAAATTAACAATAAGAGTTGACATAAAATAAAAATAAATCACAATTTCTTACTTTCGCAATTGCCAGGTACGAACCCTGTAGATCGTCTAGGATGAGTACCACCAGCATCCCCACCGTGTGATCTACCACCTACAAACGCCATCTGTAATATAACAAGTACATGAACACACAATTTCGTGGACCGGTTAATGCTAATACACAAATTCATAAAAATTTACACATTTAAACATATAAGAACAATTCCATTAAAAAATTACACATCTAAAGATTAAATCATTGTTTCATTGAAATTACAACTTAAGATCAATTATCACAATCTGATTAATATCGGACGGGGCTTTTCCAACAATTAATCGACTAGAATCCTAAAACAATCCTAAAGGGTGCAATTCAATATACATTTAAATCAAACTAATAACTAAAACATATAAAAAATCATTAGAAAAGTTATAACACTTACTTTTGATGTTGTTGCTGCCTAATTGTCGTGTCGCCGCCTAACTTTCTCGCTGCCGTCGACTGCCACCACCAGAAACCGTCACCGTTGCCATAAATAAAAAAGTTAGTTAAAAATAACTAATTGATTATTATCATATCATTAACTTTAACAATTAAATAAAAAAAATCAAACCTTTATTAAACTATAAGAATCATCATATAGAGGGTTGAAAGAAAAAGAATTAAACTTTTAGAGATGGGAGATGAAGATGACGGTGAACAGAGGTGGTGGTGGCTGTCGAAATTGATGGTGGTGGTAGAATGTGGTGGTGGTTGAATTTGATGAATTTTATGTAAATGGGTGATGGGTAATAGAGATGGGTGATGAAAATAGTGGTGTGGGTGATTGGAATAGGGTAGTAATGGCCGGAATGTGGTTGAATTTGATGAATTTGACGAATTTGGTGATGGTGATTTTGGTGGTGGTTGAAGAAGATAAAAGAAAAAGAGAACGGAGGTCGTCTGTTTGTTTGTTTTATGGATAGAATTTAGGGTCAAAAATTTCGACCCTAAATTACTTTAATATTTAGGGTCGAAATTTTCGACCCTAAATATAAACCGCGTATTTTTTAATTTTGGTATGAAATTTTAAATTTTTCGTGAAAATTTTTGAAAAATAAACTTTTGGTGCCAAATTTAGGATCGAAATTTCGACCCTAAATTTCAAAAATAGAATAATTTTAATTTTAAAATGTTTTAAAAAATTTATAAATAGAGTTTATAAAATTAATAAATTATTTATATTATTAACAAATTATTTTATTGATATAAAATATTAATAAGTATCACTAATATATTTTATTTATGTAAATTTATTTTCTAAATTACAATAATTACGTTTTAAAATAGTAAATTTCAAAACTAAAATAATTTTAATTTTAAAATGTTTTAAAAAATTAATAAATAGAATTTATAAATTACTAAATTATTTATATAAAATATTAACAAATTATTTTATTTATATAAAATATTAATAAGTATCACTAATATATTTTATTTATGTAAATTTATTTTCTAAATTACAATAATTACGTTTTAAATAGTAAATTTCGAAACTAGAATAATTTTAATTTTAAAATGTTTTAAAAATTACTAAATAGAATTTATAAATTACTAAATTATTTATATAAAATATTAACAAATTATTTTATTTATATAAAATATTAATAAGTATCACTAATATATTTTATTTATGTAAATTTATTTTCTAAATTACAATAATTACGTTTTAAAATAGTAAATTTCGAAACTAGAATAATTTTAATTTTAAAATATTTTAAAAAATTAATAAATAGAATTTATAAATTACTAAAATATTTATATAAAATATTAACAAATTATTTTATTTATATAAAATATTAATAAGTATCACTAATTACGTTTTAAAATAGTAAATTTCGAAACTAGAATATTTTAATTTTAAAAAAATTTAAAAAATTAATAAATAGAGTTTATAAATTACTAAATTATTTATATAAAATATTAACAAATTATTTTATTTATATAAAATATTAATAAGTATCACTAATATATTTTATTCATGATACGAGTCAATGTGGTATCGTATTACATGATAGGAGTCAATAGGGTATCGTATTACATGATATGAGTCAATAGGGTATCGTATTACGTGATACGAGTCAATGTGGTATCGTATTACATGATATGAGTCAATAGGGTATCGTATTACATGATATGAGTCAATAGGGTATCGTATTACATGATATGAGTCAATGTGGTATCGTATTACATGATATGAGTCAATAGGGTATCGTATTACATGATATGAGTCAATAGGGTATCGTATTACATGATATGAGTCAACAGGGTATCGTATTACATGATATGAGTCAATGTGGTATCGTATTACATGATATGAGTCAATAGGATATCGTATTACATGATATGAGTCAATGGGGTATCGTATTACATGATATGAGTCAATAGGGTATCGTATTACATGATATGAGTCAATGTGGTATCGTATTACATGATATGAGTCAATAGGGTATCGTATTACATGATATGAGTCAATAGGGTATCGTATTACATGATATGAGTCAATAGGGTATCGTATTACATGATATGAGTCAATGTGGTATCGTATTACATGGAGGGAAAACATTGGCGGGAAAACATTGGAGGGAAAACCTTGGAGAAAAAACATTGGAGGGAAAATGTTAACAATTTCCCTCACTTTTTTAGCATAAAAGGAGAACCACACACACTCCTTATCATCACAACCACCAGCAGATCACACACACTTATCATCACAAACACATTGTTATTATGAAGATGTTGGATCATGAAGCTTTTCCGTGCAAGTGTGGACATGATGATGTAGTTCTTCGAGAATCGTGGCAAACTGAATCCTTTGGTAGACTGTACTATGCTTGTCCACGTTCACGGGTTCTACCTCCAGTTTCATATGGATGCAATTTTTTTTATGTAAAGACAAACGCGTCCAACTACTAATCAATTCTCTTGGAGGTTCAATGAGCTTTTCTCCTCCAAGCTCTTCTTCAAGACCTTCAACGAGCTTTTCTCCTCCAAGCTCTTCTCCCAGACCTTCAACGATTCTAATTTCTTCTCTAAACTCTTCAACGTGTGCAAACTGTGTGCGCTTGAATGGAATGATAAAGGTACTTGAGAGTACAGTAGAGTTGTACCGCAACCCCGATAGGCACACAATGGATTCTGCTGCACTACTTCACGACCTTTACGATGACATGGGAAACCTTAGTTTGAACTAGTTTGTGATGTGTTTTTTTCCGTGTTTACGAGTCTAATATCGTTGTAATATCCATGTTTAATTAAGCGCGTGTTTAAGTGTCCGTGACGAATAAAATTATGTTTAGGAGTGTTTGTCTGTAAGTCTCCCATGTGATATTACAAAAGGTTTATGTAATATTTGGAATAAATAAATATTTGTTTTATAAATGTCTCATTTTTATTATATAAACGTCGCAACTGTTCGTAAAGTCTAATGACTTTAAGTCCCCGTATCGAATAAAATGTATCGTTAGGCGTTTTGTTCGTATCTTCTAACATAAAAGTTACATAAGTTATATATAAGTATAATAATAATAATAATAATAATTCAAAATTTATTTTAATAATTATGAAAAAAAAATTTGCAATTAAAACACATTACCATTGAATAAAAACATATATTTAAAATTTAAATATATACATATATTAATATTTCAAAAGGATTCAGACTAAGAAAATTTTTAAAATATATTTAAAAATTTAGGGTCGAAATTTCGACCTTAAAATATTACCATATAAAAAATATAAACTTTTGGAATAATTTTTAATTATTAAAAATATATTTTTTATTACATAAATAAATTAAAACATAGTAAAAAATAGGGTCGAAATTTTCGACCCTAAAATATTAACTTTAAAAATATAATGTTTTAAAATTATTTTTAATTATTAGAAATATATTTTATATTACATAAATATATTAAATTTACACTGCGTTTTTAGGGTCGAAATTTTCGACCCTAAAATCGTGGATCCCATCACCTTTTTGACCAGCCATTTTGTGTTGAAAAGTTGTGGCCCCCACCCTGTATTTAGGGTCGAAATTTTCGACCCTAAAAACTAACCGACCCTAAACAGAAGTTTTGTTGTAGTGTCGGTACTTTCATACTCATATTTGGGGGGTTAAAAATTGTTTATTATAAACGTATTTTCTAAATTTTTCAGGTATTACCAAAATGGTGATTAAATTATCATTACAAACATCCGAACTTGTTTGTTACGGGTAAAGACTATCATAGTTTAATAAAACAAATAACTGGAAAAATCTTTGTTTTCTTCAAAAATTAACTATATAAAAAAATTCATACGTGTCTCAAACACCCGCGAGAACTCTTCTGACTCCGTCATACGGATTTAGTTGTATTATTAAGCACTTTGAAACAGTTATAGATACGAATTTACGGTTTTGTGAAAGTAAAAACGACTACGTGAAGGCGTGAAGCCCCTATTTTGTTGCATGAAAATCCGGAAACTATTTGAAAACAAAAAAACACAGACAAATAATACAATGTTGTTCAAAAATAAACCACCATCCTAACCGCTCTTTCTTTTCATTTTCATCATTAAACAAAACAAATATCCTGATTCTGGATCCATCTCTTTGTGAGGCAAGAAATCATTGTCTTGAAACACATTCAAATTCACCAAGGTATATCATTTCTACAATTCCTAGTTTATTTTTGTTATCCATTATGAACATTGATCACCATTAAGCAGGGACAGAACCAGGGGTTCCGCGGGTGCCCGGGAACCTCATAAATTTTCCCAACGTAGTGTTAATATTGAGAAAAAACATCAATTTCTCCTAAATTTATGTTAAATGCATACTGTCTATCAAAATGTCTAGTATTATGGTTTAAAATTTTATATGCACCCGACAATATTTATTCCTGTTTTCGTCGGCCAACATTGTATTCATAGAAATCAAAAGTTATATCTTAAAATGACATAGTGTGTTAAATTGTCGTTTTTCATTTTTCATGTTGGTGTTTTGATCATGATTTATACTGTATATTTTTTTTGTTCCATGGTTAGAAATTGTGACAAATAGATGGCTGAAGAAGAAACAAAGAAAAGTGTTATATTCGCGGTCGGGAATAAGAGAATTATTTTCTCGAATTCCTGTTTTCCGATTTGCGCTGAAGGTAAAAACCTTATGACAAGGTTAATTGCGTTCTTCTTATGATTACTTAAGCAAAAATGTGATGTTCAATCTTATTGCTAGACCTTGGGACTTCGGATAAAGAGGATGATGAGGACCATCATGATGAGCATGAAGTCGATTCTGAAGAACCATCTTCGTCTAAGGCCAAAAGTAGATCACCTTCACCTCCAACTTCTCCTAAAGAAGAAAATGTATGTTCACCGTCTTCTAAAGCAAGCAACGGAGAATCTGACCCCGATTCTCCCCACCAGTGGCATGGGTTCTTGCAAAGAATTAAAAAGGGGTCTGCCTCAAGCTTACATGGATTCCATCCTAGTTTACATTCCATCAAAAGGCTGACTAGGAAAAAGAGCAGGAAGTTAGCGGAGAACATACCAACACTATCTAATGACTTAGATGCTGAGTTGCATTGTTTTGAGGCTTCATGGATAAATTTTACACTCAAGGAACTCAAAACTGCAACCCACAACTTTAGCCGTGGTTGGTATCTTTATATTTTACTTATTGACCGAATATCATGGAAATGATGGTGCCAAGGTTATTTTTTGATACTCAATCGTCCTATGTAATTTTGTGTAGAAAACTTAATTGGAGAAGGAGGATATTCAGAAGTTTACAAGGGTCATTTACATGACGGACAACTTATAGCAGTTAAACGACTAATCAGGGGTACACCTGAAGAGATGACTTCAGATTTTTTATCCGAGTTGGGAATTCTCGTTCATGTAAAACATCCAAATATATCTCACGTCATTGGCTATGGGGTTGATGATGGCATGTACCTTGTTCTTCCTCTTTCTCAATATGGAAGCTTAGCATCCATTCTTAGTGGTTAGTCACTAAGTCGTTACTAACCAGTGCTATTTTAATGCCAAGTTTACTGATATTCGCCTTTTTTGTTAATACATTGTGTTTGTATTGTCTATTATTTCAGGCCAGAAAGAAAAACTAGAATGGGGAGCGAGATATAATATTGCCATAGGCACTGCTTCGGGTCTTTCTTATCTTCATGAGGGCTGTCAGCGAAGAATTATCCATAGGGATATTAAGGCAGCTAATATTTTGCTTTCAGAGGATTTTGAACCTAAGGTAATGAATTAGCCTTTTTTTTGTGCATGTTTAAAATAGTTATAAATCTTTAGATTTGTTTTTGTGGTGTGTAGATTTCTGACTTCGGGTTGGCAAAATGGCTACCAGATCAATGGTTGAACCTCACTGTATCACAATTTGAAGGGACATTTGGGTATGTAAACAAAACAAACGACTTGACATTGTTCTGGTTTATTGGATGTTTCCTTTGTTTTCATGTGTTTCTTTTTCCAAATTTACAGCTACCTTGCTCCTGAGATTTTCTTGAATGGTTTGATTGATGAAAAAACTGATGTATATGCTTACGGGGTACTGTTATTAGAGATTATCACCGGACGTCCTGCTCTGGATGAGTCACAGAAGAGTCTGGTTATGTGGGTATGTCTTATATGTTGGTTTTTGAAATGCCCTAAATAAGAGTCTTGTATGTTAAAATTTGATCTTTTACTTGCAGGCTAAACCTTTAATAGCTTCAAAAAACTTTGAAGATCTTCTTGATCCGCATCTTTGTGGCGCTTGTGACTTTGAGCAGTTGAATCGCATTGTGTCAGTTGCTTCCATATGCATAAATCATGTTCCAACAGAACGTCCTAGAATGGGCCAGGTAATTTTTTTAATTTTCAAGAAGAAATTCATTTAAGATATGGGATTCTCTTGTCATTCTATTATGCAAATGATGCAGGTTTACAGAATGCTAAAAGGTGAAGAAGACATACCTGATCCCAGCCAAAAGTTTCGAAAGAGGCCTGCTTTCAGAAAAGGGAAATCAGTGGACCTATGTGATGCAGACTATGATCCAGACTTGTTCGAAGATGATCTAGATCAGCAAAAACAAATAGGAGCTTTAGAATATTAGTAGTCATTGGAATATCTTAACCCAAGGGGGATAGTTTAACACTTTAACTAGCCTTCGGATGCCGTTGACTTGTGTCATTCTATCTGTTCTTATGAAAAAAAATAACAAATGGATGGAACCTGGAATGAACATGTGTTCTCTCGGCTGAAGAACAAAAAACCAGTTATTCTGTAAATTATTAGGAAACCATGTGTATGATGGAATGTTTTAGATGATCACTAATATTATTACTGTATTATGCTTAAATTATACTCCAATGTCTAACATGTAAATGTTCTGCAGTCAAAACAACGTATGAACCAAATGTAATGTTTTAAGAACACCATTAACCTTGTAAGAACTGCGCGTGCAGAACACAGCAAAGCAAATCTCATTACAATCGTGACAATTAACCAGCTTCAACAAACTGAGGACAAGAAGAAAAAAACTGACTATTCGTGTTTCTCGTTACAAAATATAAATTAAAATGAAAATCTATTTTTTCTACAACACAGACATCACTATACTAGTTTGATCAAGATTTATGAATAAACCTTTTAATTTGATGTTATATATATATATATTACTAATGAATACCAACTTAATAATTCTTCGATTAATAATTAACTATCTGCTGGTTTCTTGGAAAAATGACGTATCTCATCGTGTGTTACTATGAGTTTTGCTGCGAGTACCAGAGCTTCTTCTTGCAGATCAAAATCTTTTCCTTATCACTACCATCTTCAGTAGCTTCTACATGACAATCCCATCTCAGCCCCTTTGCAATTGTAGCAACTGCATCGACAAAGTAGCTCGATTCCCTAATTAAAGCATATCCCTCGGGTCTCAAGATCCGATCCATTTCTAATAACACATGTTTCATATCACACCTACTCATGCACAATATATAACTTAAGCGTTAGTAAAGCGAAATTTTAAAGTTTTTTTTTTGTGTGATTTTGATACGGAGTATTATTTATAGTAGGATGATTTACCTATGACTCTCAGATGTAAAGAGGCCCTCCACATGAAGAAGGTCATATGTTCTAGGATACGTTGAGAATGCCTCGCACCTATCAATAAACAAAACGTTAAGAACTCGTATAATAAAAAGGAATATGATGTGGCAAATTCTAACCCATATATGTATTAACGGGTCAAGATAATCTCTATCAGGTCAAACCCACCAAAACTACCAGTTTGACCCGTTTCCCAACCCGCCCATAATGATCAAGTATAACCATGTGTTACTCTTACCAGTCATGAAAAGTTCCAATAAGGCCCCTGTCGTATACCACAGGAAGTGTATTTGGAGCATAAGACGACACCACATTCATGACCCAAAGTGGATCATCGATTAAACTAGCAGCAAAACCTCCATAACGTGTATTCATATCCATCACATTTCGTATCTTATCAGTGCCAATAACCGGAAGCAACGTCTTGTAATGCTTCACTCTTTTCTTCCATTTACTATCATCACGGTTAAAGTCACCGGCACTGCTACCTTTAACATCACCAATCCTGTCTGGAGCCTCGTGTAATCTTTCGGGCCATTTTGGGATTGATGACAAACTAAGTTTCTTAGTGTTAGGGTTTGGCACGACCACACACGGTCTCAAGGGTGTGTACCACGCGGAATCAGGTTCAGTCCCATCATCGCATTTTGTTGGGTAGTTATCAGGTGCATCAAGTTGTTTATAGCAGTCGTTATCGGGTGATTTCTGCCAAACTGCTATGTCATCTTTTTGGTTATAAGCTTTGAAGCACATTGAAGTTAAAAGTGCTTCTAACTTTTCATAATCGGATTTTTGTTCGTCTCTTGTCGTGTTCCAACCTCTCCACCGTTTTGGGAAGTTTATTGGTGGGCCTGAGAGGACCCAAAAGCCTCCTGGTCGTAGGATTCGGTGCACTTCAAGCAAGTAAATTCCACCTGAAAAATATCATCCAAGAAATCAATCAAAAAGATGACTCAATCTTTAATGTCTTCTTGACGTTTCTATATGATATCATAGAAATGACCATTTCATGCATTATATTTCATCTACAAAAGGTCAAATAAATCTTTATAGCATACTTAAAAGGACTTTTGTATTATAAAACTTAACTAGTTTTTACAAACCATATAAAAGCATTGTTTCTTAAAAAAATTAGAAAACGTAGAGGATGATTTTGGGTCAAGTCATCAACCCGTTTTAACGCTCACTACAATGGCCTGTTTTGACCCGTTATGCGATCCATTCGTTTTTTCACCTCTATTATAACATGGTAGATAACTAGATACACGAAAGATTTAAAAAATATACCAAATTCTGTCCAAGGGATGAGGCATCTTGAGCAATGAGCCATATCAAATGAATTAGATGGGAACGGAAGACGTTGTGTGGATATAATTCCAAGAATTGCAGGGATCCCACGTTCTAACGCAAATTGTACTTGAGCCTCGTGGTTATCTCTTGGGGCAAGAGAGACCGTTAAGATACCACGATCAAGCAGGTCACCTCCCCAGCTAGCAACCTGACGGCAAAAAATCAAAATTTGAGCTTTGCAACACAAAACCATAAAGACTGGTTCAGACCCATTTTATTCAAATAAGAACTAACCCCGCATCCGGTATCAATAGCGGTACGAACAGTCCCGTCTTTCATCCCCGGGATTAAATTTTGCATTAAATCAACATAAGCACTAACGCCTTTAGGGAACATAGTACCACCACCAGGGAAGTAAAATTTCTCTCCTTCTTTCCTTAGCCAATGCTGGTTCGACTTCTGTTTGTTGATCCAGTCGTATGGCACATTCCTAAAACGTCAAATGAGAAAACATTAAGCGAAAAGGTGACATCTTAATAAAAAAAAAAAATCTTAAGAAGAAATCGATCTGAATCTACCTGTACCAACATTGATCTTTGCTCGTGGGCCATCTAATAGGTTCCTTGTAGCCATTGGGTGGTGGTATTAAACACTCTTTCCTATCAAATACCGGTGGACAATGGCGTTCCATGAATGTAAGCCTGTGTCGGCCATATTTCATCCATCTCTGTTAGCATAAACAATTGCATTAGTCCTTAATCGCTTTATTAACCCCAACAAAAAGCATCCTAACAAGAAAATCTTTAGAGATACAATACCAACGAGACCAAAAAACGTGAATTAATAAGGTAAACTAAATTGACACATTTAAGTATTTCTTATCAAATTCAACACATGAGATCATATTATCAGTAAAGTAGTAAACAGTACTCCGGATTTCATACACGATCAAGAAAAGTCAACACAAATAACCCATGAGACAATCATAAACAAACCGCAAAGACATACCTTCGGATCTGTGCAGGGTGTGTAGTCCTGTAAGTCAGCACTGCATTCAGGAAACGACACCGCCTTCACCTGAATCTGGCCTAAATCAGTTGGTTCAACCGATTCAACTTCTTTAACAACCTGCTCAGTAGAGATCTTGTCCTTTTCAGAACAAAATATCCCACCAAGATAAAAGGACAGCCCACATAATACCACAAGCATTATTCCCATGGGTACAATCCTTGAACTTTTTTCAGACTGTCTCCCAAGTTTATCATCTTTAAACTTCATCTTCGCCAATTAAATCAATATACAACCTGTTAAGCAATCAAGTTCAAAACTTTACTAACTATACTGGTTAAGTAGACAAGATACTGACAGAGTGACAGAACTGCTTATTATCAGTACTTAAACACTCTTAAAACTGCTTATTTGTTATTGGTTTTTAAAATAAACTATCATAATCAAAACCAAACACACCTGAAGACTAATTATAGAACACAAAAAGAAAAAGAAAAAAAAAAGAGAAAATTAGTGCAGATCTGAAGGCATGATTGGTGCAAAAACAAGAAAGTAAGTAGTCAAAATTTGGTGGGAGGGAACTATTATTAGCTAGTGCAGACACTAGTAATTGGCCCCTTTACATGTCAAAGATTTACACTTTATTTAAATTTAGAAAGTGACTCATAAAACATCATTGGGTCCCTATTTCATACAAACTTTAGCTATCATTATGCCCACTCTGCCCAGTAACCATTAGAGAGAGAAAAAAAATAAAAATAAAAATATTTTTTATATTTTTCACTTTTCCAAAACACAGATTCTTTGATTACCATACTTTAATCATTAATCAGATTTATATAATTTTTTATCCGGTTCATTTTTATAAAATCGAAATTTTTGAGCAAATATATACACTACGCGACAAAATTTCATCCGAAACCCCTAGGTCCGCCCATGACTTTAATATTCCTGAATACATACTAGCAATAAGATGAAAAATGTAAAAAAAACATATATGAGATCAAGAAACAGATCTGAAAGACAATATATGACATGAAAACCATTTAAGTAACAAAAAAAACTATACCAAAAAAAGCTTAATGAAAACACATAGGATAAAAAAAAATACCTGGTAATAAGATGATGGTAATATAATATGAGAATTAAATGAGGGATTTATGAGACCTTCAGAATCCCACCAAGAAAAAAGAGCTTAATGGGAGACAGAGAGTGTGTTTTTATGAGAGGTAGATGGTGAGTCTTAAAGAGATAAATCTATATATGGTGATTATATTTATATTCCCCACATGCAAATATTATATTTATATATTTATATGTGTGTGTCTGTAGAGAGACATATGTATGTAGTATGTATGTATGTACTATGTTTGTGAGAGAGATTGTTTTGTACTTTTGTTTGTTTGTTTATTTTATTACCTCCCGAAAAACTATACTGTATCTACGCTTTCTGATGACTCATGTCTTGCTGTGTGTATTTATGTATATTTGTTTTGAGTTTTGTTTTCATGGTAAGTAAATATGTGAGTAAGGTTTAGTAGGATATTTTATGAATATATGTTTATTGTGTTTACTAATTTGGATAGCATATATCTTTTATATCTTAAAAGGAAACGTTAGAGGTGAAATGTAAAAGGCAAATATTCGTATGAAAGAGTAAAGAAGATTTTATTTTATTTTATTTTATAATTTTTTTTTTTTGAATAAGTGTTTACTATTGATTTTCGAAGTTAATGTTTTTTAATTTTAACGTTAAATTATTGTATTTGTGTTATGTAATACAGTACTTAATAAAAATTATATCCAACAAAAATACATGTAAAACCAGATTCATTAATATATTTTGCGTCAAGTATTACAGAGAAAAAAAATTTAATAAGAAAAATGACTTTAAAAATTACTCTCTTCGACCCACAATTATACTCTAGTATATCATCTTCGAACGTCCTAAATTAAAAGTTCATATTCTACTCACATTTGAAAGTGTTATTACAAATAATAAATAAGTTATAAATGAATTGGTTAAAGGTGAAATTATCATTGTGTAAAAGGTAAGAGAGAAAACTAAAAAGTGATATTTTTATTAAAGTGTGTGTTTATTATCGATGAACTGTAATTATGAGACGGATGGAGTGATGTTGAACATCTATTTATGGATGTGGGGTATATAAAGACTATTCAAAATTCTCGATATAAGAGACATTGTATACTCCTTTCGTCGTATAACAAAAAACACGAATTTTAATAAAAATATTATTTTTCGGCATTCTCTCTATTACTTTTTATATAATAACAATTTTAACCTTAAATAATTAATTTACAACTTCTTTACATTTTCTAATAATACTTTCAACTAAGGGTGATATGGTAAATTTAATTTATATTTCCTATTTATTTTTTAAGGTGAACAATAATTTTGGATAACCCAAAAATAAAATGTGGACTATAGACGAAAGTTTTCGTGAAAAGGCATAGACACATAGTTTGATCAAATAATTAGATATAAGTTTATTTGAATACCATACATACTTTGGGTACATGAGGACTGACCCTCACCCTCATCTTCCATCTACATCTCATCCAACGGATATGATATATATCCTTCATTTACACTGAGGGTATATTTTGTCATTATAATACATACTCTTAATGTGTTTATATTTCTCTCTCTATCTTTCTTTCTCTTTCTACACCGACGATCTTCTTTCTCTCTCCCTAAACTTTATTGACGACCGATCATTCTTTTATTCAACAATCAATCGATCGTTGTTTCTGGTAAAAAAAAGTTTTAGCTTAGATTAAAAAAAACTTATTATTCAACCTTTTTATACGAGCTATGTTAATTTATTGTTCTTATTCAATGTTTTTAGTTTCTTTTATGTGTTGAAACCTATAAGATAACTTATTTATTTATTTTCATTATTTATCAGTTTTATGGATTATGTTCAAGACACTGAGCAAGTTATTGGTTGTTATTGCGTCGTAACAGAGTGGTGTTGATATTAAAGATATTTTTAGTTCTGAATAATTTGTATAAATGTTGTGTATAAGTTGTTTTTAGCATTTTCGATTGAGTATGCTCATAGAAGCTGTTTTTTAATTAATGTGTACTATATCATACTTATGTGATATCATATTTTGATATGGGATTTTTCTTTGTGTTCACATATGAGATTGCGTTTTGTTACATTGTATTTTGGCATATCATATATGATAGTGTATATCATGTAGATATATCTCACATCATATTTGATATGGTTTATCATACATGATATATAATTTCTCTTTGTGATATCATACGTGATATTTCATGTGTTTATGTTACTGTATTTCACATATCCTATTTGAATTCTATTATCATGTATGATAGTTTATATCATACATGATATGTATATCTCATGTCCTATTTTGATATGCATTGTCTTATATGATATGTGTTTTTTTAATGTATTACGTATGATATGTTATGTGATTTCGTCATTTTTCTTTTGTTTATATTTCTATTGTTTAGATGTTAACAATCAAAGTTTCAGACTGAATTAATGACATCAGGATTGAGTGTTAGAGTAGGAAAAGAGAAAACGTTTAGACAAAATTTGAGGAAGAGGATTTTATGTTCGTTATGTGGAGGTACCCGTTGACAGCATGTAGAAGGAAGAATTAGTTGATTTTGTTATTAAAGTAGTTTTTATTTTTTATTTTTTTTTGTTAAAAATCACATATCTTACACTCTATTCCCGAGTTTATATTTTGGAATGAAAAGGAAAAATTTGGGATGAAAATAAAAAAAATTGTGTTCCCAAGATTTTTTAGGAGAGCAGTGGAAAGTAAATGAGAGTAAATAACACCAAATTTACTCTCCAAATCTTCTCCCCCAAATTGGGATGAAATGGAGTGAAGTTGCTTTTTAAGGGGTTTTTTGCTTACTTCCTCATCCTTTCTTCCCAACTCAGGAACATAAAATATAGCATCATTTCATATTACTCTCCTCTTTACTTCTCTCCTTTTTCTCCTCTCCATTTCTCTTCTTTCTTTTTTATACTCAGAAACAGAGTACTGATTTATCATATATGATATTTGTAGTTGATAAATTTCACACAATCTGTCATATATGATATATGTTGTGTACATAATATATGATGTTTCATGTACTTGCTACATTTATGTTTAACATGGTACTTCTTTGTTTCACCGACTACATTTGTTCTTGTTTGAATGCTAAAAATACACGATGTTTTATGTACAAGTCATGGAACAAGTAGTTTGAGTGAAACAAGCATACTAACCAAATTTGGCATCCTCATATGCTTCGTCATTTTTCATATAATTAGAAAATGTTACGAACATTGGTATCATTAGATATCTATCGTGCTTATAATCTAGTCAGAACCCCAAAACATGGTACAATTTTCGAGGGCAAGCATATTTGGCGCAAGGATAGGTGGCATGACTCAGGCCAGTCGTACTAATGATTACCCATTAAAATGCTCCATGCTCAATGACTAGGTAGTCCAAAGCTTGGAGCAACCTCAAAAGTGGGTGAGGGTTATTCGGCATACCACGTACCCCTTCCCAGAGGAAGGATGTACCAAACGGTTGATAAACTACAAACATTCGTACTAATTTTTTTTAATCCTGATGCTCTAGTGGGTGAGCTGGTTTTTCTCTAGGGTAGGCGACATGATTTGGGTCCAATCAGACTAATGGATTCCCATTCAATTGATCCATGCTCAACGACTAGGTTTTCCCAAGATTGGAGAAACCCTAAGGGTGGGTTCTCCTGCATGTCGCATACCCTTTCTTAACGGAAAGTCATACCAACTGTTCTTAAAAAAATGTTTTACAGTTTTTGAAAATATAAGTTTATCATCGTATTGTGGTACTAAATTTCTCTACATCCAACTTTTGTTTCTTTCGGTTGATGGCTTCCATGATAAACTTGTCCCTATTCTACTTATCTGCGTATTTTTCTGCAAACTCATGTGCGTCTTGACTCATCTTGTGCCTATAGATGTTGATGTCGCGTTTTAGCATCTTGGTTGTGATCCTCATCCTCAACTTTCTAATCTCCTCATTCTGGCCTTTCTCTTTACTAGAAAATCGTAGTTTCTATTTGTTTAGAGTCTCCTTGTTGTGATGCTCCATGTGCATTATGACGAACACTCTGGAGTCTATTTCATTTACCTTATTTTCTCCACTTTGGCCTCAAGATTGTTGGCTTTTTATTTGAGAAGTCTATGGATTTTGAATGTTTGTCTTCTTTGAGATGCTTTAAAAATAGTTTTCTCTGCACAAGTAGAAGAGTATATTCTTTTTCATGTTTTTTAAACTAAAGTGCTATATCATAATATAATTATCTATTGATGCCTACAATTTTGATCAGTTCACATTATCATACATGATAACATATATACCAACATATTTTATCTAGTCAAGTATCATGTCATAGTGCTTTTATCATATATGATTTTCTATCGATTTTAATTCATTTTGATCCACTCAAATTATCATATATGATAATATACATAAAAGCACCTTGTTGTTTTATATAAAAATATCATAGGATGACATATAAGATATCATATATGATTTTCTATTAATTTTTATTCATTTTGATCCATTCAGATTATTCACTAGTAGGTCGCAATATGTTTTGTATTTGACATCACATGTGAGTTGCGTCTTTGAGTTGCCTATTATCACATAAGTCCCTTTCACTATATTGAAGACTATGAGGTAGGTATGATCATGGTCTGTCATCGGGAAGAATGCTTGTACAATATTAAAACAAAATTTTAATTTTTAGTTTGTTTTTTACATATGATTTAGATTAAAAGATAGGCGAAGCAGTTTCTTACCATTTCAATGTCTTGCATACTGGTCAACCCCGCATCGCTTAAAAATTAGATTTCCACGCTCTTTGAGAACTCTTCGTACTATTTCTCCTCATCTACCTCCCCTTCTTTTGTCTTCTAGCCAAGCATATTTATTTTATATTTTTTATCATTTAAGTTTACAAGCACTTACAATCATTGTTGTCCAGAATAAATGCCTCCTCTTGCCTTTTTTTCTTTCTTATTTATCTTCGTGGTTCAGGACTGCTAACCGTCCACCATGTTTGCTTCCATTTTCATATCTGGAGCTAACGTTTGCATGATGTTTCTTTTTTGTTTGATTCCTATTCTGTTTCAAACACAAACTTATTGCATAAGAATGAATATACATTTTATCATATATGATAACATAAACAGAAATCCAAATGATAAAAAATAAATGTACAAGTTAATTGATACTTACAATTCAACACCCTCTACCAAGAACATTGCATATGTAATCATGGCTTCATCCAATTGTGTTTCTGCCCATTTGTTGTCTCTTTTTTATATATGGCGATGTAAGAAACATTGATGGCTTTTTCTCCCTTTTCTCAACATTTTCTTTAGCTTTTTTTAGTGTGACTTCATATTCAACTATCGTGTCATTCATAGTATTTTGTTTTGGTATCGAGCTTGAAACCTTAGCGAGAGGGTACTTCCTTGGTCTTTGGCCCTGTTTCTCGTTACTCTCTTTGGGATTTGTTTTTCATGCTCTACGATCTTGTCAGCCAAGTTGTACCCTTTCTTCAACTCCACTTCATTCTCTTTCTCATTTTCCACTTCCTTTTCTTTTTGAAGTGGCTCTTTGTTCTTCTCATTCTTGTGTGTTTTTTTCTTGAATCTCAGGCCCTTCTAACCTATTTTTAGTTTCGACTTAAACTCAAAAGTTAACATCATTTTGAACTTCCACTTCCTCCTCTTGCTCATCTTTGTTCGACATTTGCTCACTATCTCTAGTGTCTTCTTCATTATTTCCCTTTTTACTTTCTCATCGTCTTCACTTTCTTCTTTTGATTTACTCTCAGTTTGTGTGTCTTCATCCATGAAATCTTCATCGAGGGTGAAGTTGCTTGTTTTTAACATCTTCTTGTACTGCTTGCATAATTTGAACAAGTTCGTGTCTCCATTAAACTAGGTCATCCCATCTTTCAATATTTTTGCAAGCTCTATGTTTTCATTTGTGATTGTTCTGAACATATCGTTAATCTTCTCATAAAACTCTTGCAAAAAATCATGTACCCACAAATTAGTTTTCTCATCCTCTTTGAAGTATCATATGTGAAAAATATAATATATCATATAGAAAGAAATTTACCTTTTTCTATCATCATATATCATATACCAATGAAAATATTTTCATGAAACTTGTTTATTAACTTGTTTTTGCAACATTTATCTATTATACCACTCTTTTATTTTTTAGAAACTGATTCATGTGCTCACAAACACAAACTTGACACAACATAAATTATCTCAAACACGAATCAACTTTTATTCTAACAAAATATAATCTTTGAGTCTACGTTGTCCTTGTTATCAAATTTTGTATATTCAAGTTTGGTTTTTTATTAGGTAATTGAAATGAATTATAACAGTTTACCTCCTTAGTGACTGGTTTCCTATCCTTCAAAGGCTCATTGTACACGTCCAAACCATTGTAGATATTCATACCCCGTGCTCATTTTGTGGATCAAACTCCCTATAATGATCTATATTTCCCAATCCTTTTTTGTTTTGTTTCCATTGCTATTCTTCTTCTTATGATGGTGTGTTTCCAGCCTCGAAGAGCTGGTCGATGGCACATCACTTGGAGGTCTAGAAATATGGTGGCGTCCAAGTATAAATAGCTTTTTGTTTGAAAAAATAAAATGGAAACTAGTAAACAAATTTTGTAAGTCGCGTTATACAAGAAATAGCTATAAACATTTGACAGCAACTTAAGCATAAGAAGGTTAGTGGCCCGTAGTATTAGTTCTTCTGGTATTGACTTCTTTCTAGTTGTTCTTGCTTGTGAGCAAGCAGTCAATTATGTACTAGCACCAGTCAATGTTTGTTACATATTCTTCATCCTTTATGCATTTTATGAGCTTTATCGGGACCTTTCATCCATTCTCCAGCGTCCCCGTCGTACTTCCACAGAGGGGGATGAAATTTATCTTAAACATCAAGTCTACTTCGTTCATGATTAAGAGTTGTTTAGCTATTTTAGGGGGTGATTTTTGAAGGTTTTTGTAAGGATGCTCCCATTCTCTAATGAGCGGGTCATCAAAATCTCTTTCCTCCATGTCTTTTAACTTCTTACCTCTCATTGGTACACCTAGGATGTCATTATTTTATTTGTCTTGTTACCTTTATTGAACCTTTTTTAATCTTAGTTCCATACTAATTGGGTAGAATTTTCCAATGACATGGTATGCTAGATTTAACAAAAACTTTATCATTGGGAAGTTGATGTATCTCTCGAACCCCACTCTTCCAAATAATTCTTTATCTCTTTTGTTAACCCTTACATCGTCTCGTTTAAGGATTTAGATGATGATCTGGTGTTGCAAGTTGGGAATTGTTTTTCAACTTTCAGTAATCTTTTTCTCTTGAGTTTTGTTAGTGCCTTCACATCCGCTTCTGCTTCATCTTTAGATTCCTCGTTCTCTTATTCTTCATCATTGTTGTCCTTTTTTTGTTCTTTTTCACATTTGAAACCACAAGAACTTTATTCTCGATGTTGCTTCCTTTGTTATAATCACGCTCCTCATTCCTCGACTCATTGGTCTTCTCTTCTTGTTCGTCGCTTGCTACATAAAGCGCGTATTCATGCTCGTTATCTTCCTCCTCAATCTCCTCTTGCTTCTCAGCCATTTTTATTGTGTCACTCTTGTGAATCGCTTTGGCAATTGTAAAATGATTGGTTTTTGGTTAAGTTCTTCTTCTTTGGTGTTTTTGCAACACCATCATATATCTAGATCTTTCTCTTCTTTTTTTCCTTTCCTCTTTTTTGTTTCTTTTCTTCCTGAATTTTCTATTCTTATTATCCAGTCTTTGCTTCTTTCTTCTCGTCCTTTGCTTTATTTTTTAGTTGCAGCAGGCTCTCAGCAACTGTCATTTGATTCTGTCATTAATTTTTTCGGAGCTCAAGTTTTGTATCATATATGATAAAGGACTTGAAATATTAATATTAGGCAATAATTATTTTTACATCATATATCATATATGATAATAGGTTATGAAGTGTACCTTTGTCAACATCTTTCTTGCTTGATGTGTCAGACATTCTCAAGATTTTGATATTTTTTAGATTTCTGATAACTTAGTCCAGTTCATCGGTGTACGTTGCATCATGTTCGTCGTCATTTATTTTTTCATCCTCATCCTCCTATGTATCCTCACAAGTATCTATCATTTCAAAAAAAACATATGTAAATAGTCAAGTTAGATATTCATTTAAGTAGTAGGTTATTTGGCATGAATAATTTACCTTCTTCTTTGACTTCTTTAGCCATCTTTTCTTGTTCTCTCCTCTAATCAGAAATATTTTTCTTTAATTTGACCAAACTACATGAAAGAATATGTAATTTAAACAAAAGAAAAGTCATAGCCCCAATTACACCCAACTAGATCGAGACTAATAACCAACTATTTCCGTTATTGTAGAACTAGATGAAATCTATTATCAACCTATATTCTCACTTAGACTTAGTACACTACAAGAATTAATGCGAAATTTAAATTCGAAACCTATTTAAGTTCATATCCACAACAATACTTTGTAAAATTAATAGCACAAAATCATTTTTAAGTGGGTCAAGCATTTCGTCAAACACTTTGGCTACACATACAATCCACAAAACTTATAAAAAACAAACAACTTAATTAAGCGTTTTGTGAAGCACTTAGTCTACACATACAATGTTGGGAATCTAAGTTTGTTAAATTTTCCTTAGTCATAGATTTAAACGTAAATCAAGCTATTTGATATTAACTTGCATGTGTCAAGGTAACAGGCAAGTCCCTTAATACTCACAACGATCTTAGTTACTGTGAGCAACCACAGAGGAGTCCATGTAAGAGACATTGTCAAGGAAGTCAAAGATTACTTGAAGACATACTCATTGGCTGTGATGGATAACAGCCAAGATGTATCAGGGACTCTGAGTGGTTGAGTATTAACAGGGGTGGCAATACCCTGTTAACACTCAGTACACTTTGGACATATCTAAGTGTTTAGGCGGGAAGTAATGCAGCCTAAAGTACAAGGTATGAAGAAAAGGGAAACTATGTCAGCTCTGTTTCCCTAAAGCGTTGTGGCAGACTACCAAGAATAGAAGAGCATCTTGTGACAGATGTCTGACATTGTTTGTTTCGTGTAGTCACCATCAACTAGCTATCAAAGTCAACCTCGTACCACTATAAATAGGATATGTAGGCTAGAGTTAATGTTGCTCACTTTGTTAGATTTCACACATTAACTCTTTAGAACTTATTGAACGAACAGTTGTGCCTGTGTTCTTAAGTTAGCTTTATTTGTCCAAACTGTACACAACACATGGTCATCAAACTGTGTTATCCATAACACATGTAATACTTGTTATACAATAATAAAGTCATATGTTTGAAAAGTATTTACTTGTGTTAATTATCTTTCTTAATCGTTTCAAGCTAGGATTAGGGACTTTCAATTGGTATCAGAGCCATGTTTGATATTAAAACCTTCATAAACATCGTTCTAAGTTTTATAATCAAGATCCACCATGCCTGAAACGAGCACCACACCACCACCACCACCATCGCTTTCTGGGAACAACACTCCACCACCTCTAACTTCACCAAGAATAACCCACACTCAAAATGAAGATGATCTTCCTCAACTTCTCGATTCAAGAGGAGGATCTCATGTTACAAACGTGCCAGTATTTGATGAAGATGATTTTGCAAGTTGGAAAAGTCAATTCCTTGTCTATCTCGATGGAATCGAGCCATTTCTTCTAGAATTCTAGAAAATGGACCATATGTTCCCATGGCGCTCACATCCACTGATGAGAATCCTCTTCCTAAACCCCTCAAGCACTAAACACTAGCTGATAGGAAATTGGCAAAACAAGATAAACGTCTCAAAAGCATCATTATATCATGTCTTCCAAAACATATCATGAAAACTGCGATTCAATGTCCTACAACCAAAAACCTATGGACAGACCTCATCCTTGGTCACGAAGGACCCTCTAAAACCACAGAAACCAAGATTCATGCACTTAGGCTTCAGTTTAATGCTTTAAAGGCACTTGAAGGTGAAAAGGTACAACAGACTTATACAAGGCTGAAGATTCTTCTCAACGACCTTGCTATGAATGAAGTCACCATTGCACAAGCTGAAGTAAACGCCACCTTTGTCAACAGCCTTCCCAGAAAATGGCTGAGCATGAATCAGACCCAGAGAGCTAATAACTCTATCAAGAATGACACATTGGCTCAACTATATGGAAAATACAATTATGAAGAAGGGCTGATTGATACCATATACAAATTTGAGTCTGAAAGATTTGTAGTTCAGGGAGCAACATCCAAAGCCTTGATTTCTACCTCACAATCTCATGACAGCGGCACTAATGTTGAAGAAGGGCACTCGTAGCAGCCAAGAATTCATGACAGGCCTTAATGCTGAGTTTCATGAAAGAGCTTTACTATCTAATCAAAGAAGATTCTACAAAAGGTCAGGGAGAGTATGATCAGCTAGTAAACAATCTGACAAATCAAAAGAGACTTGCTTTGCCTGTGAAAAACTTGGACATTTTCAAAAAGACTATCCATCCACACAAAAATCCTCACCATCTTATCCTTCATCATTCAAACCTTACAAGTTCAAATTACAACAAAACAACTCATCTCACCAATCCAATTCCTCTGATAATGAGAAAAAGGATTACAAAAACAAATACAAGGCACTAAAGGTTGAGTTGGAACAAATGAATTTGAAGCTAGAAGCTCTGTCTAAGAACAAATAGGGTGATAAAAAGACAGAGAAAGGGTTGGTAGCTGAAGCTTATGATTGGAATGATGAGATGCTAACATTTGATGAAGAGGACACTACCAGGGTCAGGGCATTTATGGCGATTGCTGAGGATGAACCACCTGTTATAAAAGGAGATGCTAGATCAAGACAATGGGTTGACATCACAATGAAAAAGGTACACAGGCTTATCTCTATGTTTGAAAGTGATGAACGTAAACATGTCCTTGATTATACCATAGTTGATTTACACTTTGTTGAGGAACAACGAAAGAACCTGCTTGATAAATTTCACTCTGTTAAACATGAATTGTTAACTACTAAGGCTGAATGTGAAACTTTAAATCAGGTTAACTCTAAAAAGATAACTCTTCAAAATGAGGTTAATTAACTATCGTTAAGAAACATTGCCTTAAATGATCAAGTAGCTGAACTACACAAGGTTATAAAAAAATAGATGTGCAGTAGGTTCACTATAAATGAATTACTTGATGATGAACTTCCAGCTGACATAACTAGGGTTGTTACTGCTAAAAGAAACAAAATGAAAGCCCTTAAAAAACCCAAAGAGATTGTTTTCAAATCTACAGAGACTATACATACGTTTGACTTACTTCTAGCTAAGGTACCTGTCTCTGAAGATGTAATTGATAGCACTGCACCTTTACCATCTTTACTAAACTCTATGGAGTTGAACCCAACAGCTCTTCTAGAGGAGCTAAGGCTGAACCCAAACCAGATGTTGAGACACCACCTGCTAAGATTTTTGCTGTGCCTACAAAACAACCTGTTAAGCAAAATGTCTATAAGCCTGTCTCAACAAGCATTGTGAACAAAGTTGAATCTTCAACTAAAGAACGCCTGTTGTCTTTGATTAAAGAAGTAGAACTCTTAAAAGAACATATTAAGCCTTCCGCTGAATGCTCTACTTCCTCTGAACCTAATTCAATTCTAGGAGAACCCAAAGTTGAAAAGTGAGTCAAACCCTAATGTAATGTGTGTAAAAATTCTCATCACATGACCATAGATCATGATAAACAAATGGCTGTTAAGAGATCACAAACACCTTTTAGGGGCAGAAAACAAGCTACTAGGAGACCATCAGGTAATTACAGACCTTACCCTCCCTGTAAATATTGTGGATTTACAGACCATCACTCAGATGAGTGTAGTGACTTTCCAGGATGTGACATCTGTGGAAGGTACACCTATGACACAACCAACTGATCTTCACATCGTCACAAGTTCTACAAGAACTCAAGAGTTGCTAATCAACAATTCAGGGAACCCACTAGAATGTGGGTTCACCATATGAACTAATCTGTTTCTATATATTTATGCAAAAACATCTCAAGGAATCGGTCTGGTATATAGATAATGGTTGTTCACATGACAGGAGTTCAACAATATCTGCACATATATTCAAAAGAGCCTGGTCATAAAGTGGTGTTTGAGGATAACTCTTCAGGCGACATAGAGGGATATGGATCAGTTAACTATAATGGAATAACCTTCACAAAGGTTGCATATGTGAATGGTCTTAAGCATAATCTCATCAGCATCAGCCAATTGTGTGACGCTGACTACAAGGTTTTGTTTACCAAGACTCAAGGAACCATATTTAACCAAAATAATGATGTGGTGTTAATTGCACCAAGAAGAAGAGATGTGTATGTCATCAATATGGCCTTTTGCTTAAAAGACAGCTCAAATTGTTTTCTTGCTAAGGCCTCTGAAAGTGTAAATTGGTTGTGGCACAAAAGACTCTCTCATCTCAACTTCAAGAACATCAACAAGCTAGCCACACAAAACTTGGTTGCTGGTCTACCACCTGTGACTTTCACAAAAGACAAGACGTGTTCAGTTTGTGTTAAGGGAAAGCACCACAGGTCATCCTTTAAGACTAGGAAATCATTCTCTATTAACAAGTGCTTACATCTCCTTCACATGGATTTGTTTAGACCTGTTAAACCACATACCATCAATCATAACAAATATACCTTGGTCATTGTTGATGAATACTAAGGTATACAAGGGTTTTCTTCCTCAAAAGGACAAGTGATGCAGATGATGACATCATGTCCTTTATCAGGCAGGTTGAAAACATGAATGAAGTTAGAGTTAAAGCTCTAAGAAGTGATAATGGTACTGAATTCAAGAATCAACAGCTTGAAGTTTTTTGTGATCAAAAGGGAATATCATAAAACTTTTCTTCAGCTGGTACTCCTGAACAAAATGGAGTAGCTGAAAGAAGAAACAGAACACTAATTGAAGCAGCTAGAACCATGCTAAATGGTGTAGCCTTACCAAAGCAATTTTAGGGAGAAGCTCTCCATACTGCCTGCTATACTCAAAATAGATCAATCATTGTTAAGAGACATGGAAAAACCTCGTATGAAGTTTCTAGAAAAAGAGCACCAGATGTCAGCTACTTCCATGTCTTTGGTTGCCATGTGTTCATTTATAACTATAGGGATTAACTTGGAAAGTTTGAAGAAAAAGCTGATGATGGTTTCTTCTTAGGATACTCTCCAAAAGCCAAAGCCTTTAGAGTATTCAATACAAGAAGACAGGAACTAGAAGAAACCTTTCATGTCGCATTCAATGAAGATGATGACGTGCTACAGAGAATAGGAGCAGAAGGTGATGAAATTGATTTTAACGAAAATAGGTCTTTCCCAACAGATGAGTTCTATGAACCAAGGCCTGTCTTTCATCAACATCCACACATAGATACCCTTATTCCTTATGTTTCTGTATACGATCCGCTCTCAACTTACAACATTGATGTTCATTCTACTCAAGTGCTAATTGAAGAAGAACGTCAGCCTTCCACAAGCCCTTGTTCCACCTCAGCTGAAAATGAGTCACCTAGAACTCATAATAAAGAAGATCCTCCTATTGTATCTGAATCATCACCTCTTGAAATAGCTGATGCTGACACAGACACATAGGTTGTTTTTAAGAGAGTCCTCCTACTCAGCAAGATGAAACTCAAATTGTACTCTCATCCTCCATACCTGCACCTGTCTATGATTCCCCTGCTCCTCAAAGCAAATGGTCAAGAGATAAACACAATCTTTTTGTCAATATTATTGGTGAACCAAATGCTGGGGTCACAGCTAGACAGAGAATTCATGACTCATAATCAGCCTCAGCTAATGAATGTCTGTTCGCTGAATTTCTATCACAAATTGAACCAAAGCGTGTAGCTGAAGCCCTTGTTAAAGAAGGTTGGGTAGCTGCAATGCAGGAAGAGATCAATCAGTTTAAAAGAAACAAGGTACGGACTCTAGTGCCAGCTCTAACTGGTAAGAACATCACAAGAACTAGATGGATTTATAGAGACAAGATGGATGAGACTGGAAACATCATAAGAAACAAGGCAAGGTTAGTTGCATAGGGGTATACACAGACTGAAGGGATTGAATATGATGACACTTTTGCACCAGTAGCAAGACTTGAAGCTATCAGAATCTTCCTTGCTTATGCTGCATATATGAACTTCACTATGTACCAAATGGATGTTAAAAGTGCCTTCCTCAATAGAAATTTGGCTGAGGAAGTGTATGTTCAACAGCCTGAAGGATTCGAGAACAGACAGTTTCCCAATCATGTGTACATGCTACACAAGGCCATGTATGGGCTGAAACAAGCTCCAAGGGCATGGTATGAAACGCTGTCTACTTTTTAACTGATAATAAATTTGTCAGGGGTTCCATTGATAAAACACTTTTTACCTTCAAAGATAAAAGTGATTTCATCATTGTACAGATTTATTTGGATGATATCATCTTTGGGTCAACAAATGTTAATCTTAGTAAACTTTTTCCTAAATTAATGACCAAGAAATATGAGATGAGTATGATGGGTGAATTAACTTACTTTTTGGGTTTTCAAATTAAACAATGTCCTAAAGGAATTTCAATTTGTCAAGAAAAGTATGTTAAAGATTTACTTAAAAAATATGACTTGGTTGATTGTGCATGAGTGAAATGCCCCATGCTTCCACCCAATAACTTGGGTCCTGATGAGTCAGGAGTCTCTGTTAATGAGACTATGTATAGAGGCATGATTGGGTCACTCATGTATCTCACAGCCAGTCGCCCTGATATCCAGTTCTCCACATGTCTCTGTTCAAGGTACCAAGCTAACCCAAAGGAATCCCATCTAGTGGCTGTTAAGAAAATTTTCAGGTACCTCAAAGGAACAACCTCTCTAGGTCTGTGATATCCTAAAGAATCAGGCTTTGATCTCAAGGCCTACTCAGATTCAGACTATGCTGGATGCTGCATTGACACGAAAAGTACCTCAGGGAGCTGTCAAATCCTAGGAGGAAAGTTGGTTGGCTGGAGTGCAAAAAAGAAAAACTCTATGGCAATGTCATCAGCTGAAGTTGAATATGTTGCAGCTGCCAGTTGCTGTGCACAAGATTTTTTTTTATATATATATATTTTTTAGAACGACACCTCAATCTCACTGAAATCCGACCCCCGAGTTATACCATCCATAACGGGCAGACCCCGGGACCCGAACCACTAGGGGAAACCCTATAACTCACGGCTTCACACTAAAGAGGAAAATCATGAATTTTTGTCTCTTGCAAGACTTGAACCCATGACCAAACCCCCTCCCTTAGCTCCAAGAGGAACTCAGGTGGCCAACTGCTCTAGAGCAGTTGGCTCAATTGTTGTGCACATGTACTTTGGATGAAGAGTCAATTAGCTAACAATACCAGTGCTATTGCTATCTCAAACAACCTTGTGCTTCACTCTCGAACCAACCACATAGATATCATGTATCACTTTATCAAGGATCATATTATAAAAGGAGATATTGAGCTGCATTTTGTTCCCACTGAGCTGCAACTAGCTGATATTTTTACCAAGCCTTTGGCTGAACCTTCGTTCAACAGGCTAGTTGTTGAGCTGGGTATGCTTAATATCTCAAAGCCTGTGACTGATATTTAATGTGTGTCATTAAAGTCTGAGTAGATATTAAATGTTTTTCACATGAAACTAGGTAGTTACTTTACAAGTAAATGCTAAAACATTCTCAATATCTAATTCGTACTTTTTCGATAAACGAGGAGACAAACAGTTTTGAAAGTTAAAGGGACCCACTTGTGTGCAGGTTCTTTTCCCACTACGCATTTAATGCTGTTGAATAACTATATCAAATTTTGAATATATATATATTGTCGCAAGGTTTTTCACCTAACACCTTTTTCATTATTCACAATTTACATCTCTCTCTAACAACCTCTCTCTAAAACCCTCTCAACATCCTCGTCTTCTCAATCCTTTCATCAATGGCGTTTCCAGTTCCCAAGGCATCTAACGTTTCATTTGAGATCAACGAAAGCATTTTGGCTTCGAACAACTCCATAGGATGGCTTAAAGCTCCTACCGATTCTTACCAAGATATGGTGAATTTTATTAAGAATTACGATGTTGGCGAAGCATTCACCAGATCTCCATCCGTCTTCTACCAAGAATACCTTAAGGAATTCTGGTATTCTGCTGAATTTCTTGATGATAACACCATTTCTTTCAACCTCTCTTGTAATGAACGCCCCTTTGCCTTCTCGGTTGATGACTTCTCTTCTTTGGCTGGGCTTAGACATGGTGATGAATGCCTGAAAACTGTAGATAAAAAGGCTGTTAAGGATGCCCTTGCCACACTTTTCCCTGTCTCTGACACTCACCCAGCCCTTACACCTACTGAAGTTATCCTCAAGTCTCCATTGAAGATCAAGTTTTTTCCTCCTATGTGGAGAGTACTTTTCACGCATATTGTCAAATCATTGGGTGGTATGCAAGGATCTCAAGATCAAATTTCGTTTAATCATCAAGCCATTGCTTATGGGCTGATATGGGGTACAGACGTTGATGTAGGAAGTATTCTCTTCTCTAACCTTGTTGAAAAGCTGAAGGGAACCAGCCAATCCAGGAGAAGAATATCTGCTATGTTCGTTTTCTTTCTCTTATCTTTAAAAGTCTTCTGGGTGATCGCTACAACAACCCTGCACTTACAGCCATGAAACCATATCATATCACTAGGGCTGTCTACAAGGTGATGGGACCAAATGATGTGACTGCTACAGCCCACATGAAGAACATTGCTGCAAAACAACCATCTATTGTTAAGTCCTTGATGCCTTCCTCTGAGAAGGTGATTACAGCTGGTGTGTCTGGTAAGTCAGCATCTTTGACCTCTGGGCAACACACCAAGCTGTCCAAGGAAACAACTGGCCAACAGCCTAAGAAGAAGAAAACCCCCTCTTCTTCCAAAACCCAAACTGTTATTAAGTCAAGGGTAAAGAAGCTTGTGACCATCCCTACTTCCTCTTTCCAGAGACTTCTGTGGACACATAGACTTCAGCTGAAAGACAACAAGAGTCTAGTGTCTCTAATTCAGCAAAGATAGCCGAAAACCAGCCTAAATCCGCTAATATCTCACAGGTAATCAGTTTATCATTTTTAGAGGTACACAAGCAGCCACTCTAAAATCTCTGTAGGAGAGAGTGGTAAAGTTAGGGTTATCCTTGACCCATAGGAGTCTATGTATGCACTTAGAAATCTTTTAAGACTTCTGTACACCCTGTCATTGTACCAGGGAGTGATTCATTTGTGTTTATAAAGCACCCAGATGACCCTGCACCCTCTAGAAAGTATACAGGCGAACAACAACCTGTGTATATATATGTCTCGACCTAGAGTAGTTGTACTTCACACAGCCTCTAGGTTCCTTCAGAAAAAGAATCCCAAAAGTTTAACTTTTAGGGGGCTGAATAATCACCCTCAGCCTTCCTAGGGACAACATAAAATGACTATCTTAAACCACATATGTTTAACAAATAAAAGAATCCCAAAGGATTTATCCTTTCCGGGGGAGCTGAATCATCACCCTCAGCTTTCCTAGGGGCAACGTAACAGGCGATCTTCACCCACTATGTTTCACAGATAAAAGAGTCCCAAAGGATTTATCCTTTTGGGGGGCTGAATAATCACACTCAACTTTCCTAGGGGCAACGAATGGCAACCATTAACCTCATTATTTTCACACTTAAAAGAATCCCAAGGATTTATCCTTTGGAGTGGCTGAATAATCATCCTCAGCCTCTCTGGGACAGCATACTGGCGACCATTCCCCTTATCAATTTCCCTGTTACTAACTTACACCAATTGCAGGCTAATGTTGAACAGCAAACTGTAGATTCTCATTCTACAGCAGAAGGAGCTGACAATGTGATTCAGGAATAGACTCAAGAAGACGAGATTATGCTTGATTTTGAAGATGATGTTCTTGCCCTCATCGAAAGCTTCTCTGAGCATGAATCAATGCCTGATGACGAAATTCTCCCTAAGGGGATGATTGCAGAAGAGGATGATGAGGACGATGTACAACCTCCTCTGTCACCTCCTAAAGGCACAACTGAGTCCACACCAGCTGATGAAACCACTCCACCTCCTAAAGAAGTTGTTGTGACACCCACCTCTGCTATATCTGTCACTACAGAGCTTCCAAAGGCTGAGTATGACCCCACTGCTGAGTTCTTATTATTTGATCATCCACAACAACTTAACTTTGATATCATACCAAGGGAAGATGACTACGCGCAACAAAGCCTGTACATTCATGACTTAAAGCCCTTTCATCATACCTCTGATATGGAACGTTTGTCGCGTAATTTGGATCGCATGGGGTCTGAAATGCATTCATTCACAGCCAATTTCCAAAAGATAATCACACAGGCTGTCAAGGATGCTATCACTGAACCTATCAAATATGGCACACGCAAAGGAGTTTCTCAGGGACTTAGCCATCTTTCCACTCGAATAAAAAGATGTTATTACCACAGAAGTCCCTGATATGCTATCAACCCATGAACTTGTCATGCACAAGGAGTTTGAAGCTGTGTATAGAAGGCAAAAACATCATACAAACTTCTTGGTTGGGCATATTGATAGGCCTGTCAACAGGAATTGCAACAAGCCTCCTCAGAACTGCCAGAGGTTCAAGGAACAAGCAACGCAAAATGGCTGCATTGATTGAACAAATTTCTAAGTACATTCAATCACGTTCAGCCAAACGTCTGGAGCGACACGCTAAACGTTAAGGGGATAAAAATTTACTTAAACTTGAATCCATCAATGCCAACACAGGTTCTGCTAAGAACACCATCCCAACACCCACTCCTCTCCAAGTCATCTACAACATGTTGAAGAGCTAAAGAAAGCAAGTGAATCATCCTCTGTCTCGAAGAAAGGGAAATAAATAGTTATGGTAGACTCAGACGCCAAACTAAAGAAAATAGCTGCAATGCTAGAGACAGGAGGATCCACAACGAAAATCTCTCAATTCTCAACTTTCAAAGTCGCTGATGAGAATCCACTATCGGCTGAAGAAATTGAACAACAAGCACTTGAATTCAAAAGGCTGAATGAAATCAAGAAGGCCAAAGAGCTGAATGAAGCAAAGTTGAGAAAAATGCCTCCCCAAGAGAGAGAGGAGCAAAGAAAACTCTTGAGGGAATTGGAGTTAAAACACAAAGAGGCTCTCAAGAAAGTAAAGGCTGACTATGATGCCTGCATTAACTCTAGATATGAACCATGCAAAATCACCAAGTTCAAATATACAATTCAAAAGTCTACCCACACACCACAGATGGTTATATGGAGAGATAACCAACAGGCCAACATGAATATCTTTGATGATTTCAAATTAAAGACAATTGGTCTCTCTGAATGGTTTGAATTGGAAGCTCTAGCTGAGAAGAAGTCCGGACATGCTAATTTCCTACTTCTAAAGACTCTTAAGGCTAAGTTTAACTGGGTAAAAGAAATAGCGGGCAAGCTCAAAATTGATCTCCCTCCACAGCTATTTGAGCAAGAACTCCCAAAGGCTGAAAAGAAAAGAAAAGGGATGAATCAGTTCTTGAAGGAAACCTTTGTAACAGTCGGCGTTCAAGTGGAAGGAATGCACAGGGTCTGATCTTACCAAATGGCATTGTAGGGCCTGTTGATGGACAGACCTACATAGAGCCTGAAAAGGGAATGGCATTCATGAACAGGGGATGCCAATATGTCTTCCAAAGGGAAAGTGAGCTGGGGCTAGCTTCAACCATTCAGCTGTTAGTTTTCAAGAATGTGCTTAAAATCAACTCTGAGTATTCCAAAGTCTTTGCTCAAGCTTTGCAAGCTGAATTAGATATCAGGACAGACATCGATAAAGCTGAAGAAAGAATAAAGAATGATGATTATTGAAGTTTTCACAGCTAAATTTTCACACTCATGTTTTTGTTTTACTCATGTACTTGTAATATTTTTTAAGTATTAATGAATTATGAAGTTTGTTGTTAGATCTGTTATGTGTAAGAAGAAGCTGTTATCTCACTTACTATAACTAATTTAGATATAACTGTATTTATGTTTAAATAGGGGGAGATTGTTGGGAAACTAAGTTTGTTAGATTTCCCTTAGTCATAGATTTAAACGTAAATTAAGTTGTTTGATATTAACTTGCCTGTGTCAAGGTAACAGGCAAGTCCCTTAAGACTCTCAACGATCTTAGTCGATGTGAGCAACCACAGAGGAGTCCATGTCAGAAATATTGTCAAGGAAGTCGAAGATTACTTGAAGACATACTCATTGGCTGTGATAGATAACAACCAAGATGTATCAGGGACTCTGAGTGATTGAGTGTTAACATGGGTGGCAATACCCTATTAACACTTAATACACTTTGGACATACCTAAGTGTTTAGGCGGGAAGTAATGCAGCCTAAAGTACAAGGTATGAAGAAAAGAGAAACTATGGCTCTGTTTCCCTAAAGCGTTGTGGCAGACTACCAAGAATAGAAGAGCATCTTATGACAGATGTCCGACATTGTCTGTTTCGTGTAGTCACCATCTACCAACTATCAAAGTCAACCTCGTACCACTATAAATAAGATATGTAGGCTAGAGTTAATGTTGCTCACTTTGTTAGATTTCACACATTAACTCTTTAGAACTTATTGAACCCAACTGTGTATGTGTTCTTAAGTTAGCTTTATTTGTCTAAAGTGTACACAACACATCATCAAACTGTGTTATCCATAACACATGTAATACTTGTTATACAATAATAAAGTCTTAAGTTTGAAAAGTATTTACTTGTGTTAATTATCTTTCTTAATCGTTTCAAGCTAGGATTAGGGACTTCTATACAATCAGCAACACTTTTCACAAATTCAAACACCATATTCAAATTCATATCCACAACATAAAATAACAGTTAACTCACTCATGCTTTTTATCAAACACTTGGCTTACACATACAACGTAACAATCCAATACAAGTCAGCACAAATTCCATATCGATGTATTAACACAAAATAAATAATCAAAGACAAATAAGATGATTACAAATGAATTCAACGCGCTAATTTTACCTTCGGGTTTCGTGTATGATGAATTTCACCATGATTAAGTAACACACATGAACTGATTACAATTTTAACTAAAAATAAGCACAAAGAAACTAAAACATAAATTAAATATTTACTAAAAAATAAACTGAATATATTAGTAATAAATAAGTTGATCATAACTTAGTGAGAAAGAGTGAGTGGTTTAGGCTACCCGCATCGGTATTGCATCGTGCATCATTTTTTAAGGTCGAACTAGGTCTTCCTTTTTGTGGCGATTTGGTTGTAGGTAACTGGAGGCCTCAATCGGTAAAAAAAATGACATTTTAGTGTCGTATATTTTTTAGTGTATTTTTGGGCAAAGAGTTTCCCCGGTAAATTTTATAACTCCAAAAAATAGTTAAGTACAAAGGATGTAGGTGAATCCTACATCTCTACCCGTTACATAGGCTACCAACAGACTACTAGTAAAAACACATAAAACTGCTACAAAGACACATGAAACATATTGAAGACTAAAATTTCTTGCTTCCTCGGACCCTAAATCCAAGATTATAAGCAATACACTGGACATTGCCTATAATATCCTGATCATAATACATATCATCGTCATATGGGTCATAGTCATCATTAACATTCTTCTAAGAATCTTTTCAATGTTCTTATAAACTATTAGTCCCATGTCCTATAGCAGGCGTTTTAACTGCTAGAAACTTACCATATCACTATCCATAGGTTCAATACACCCTCCTCATTAAGCTCACCTGAAATATCACTCTTTTTATAGGAAACAGGTTCTCTTGATCATCCACAAGAGTAAATTTACCTCCAACAATCTTCTTTTTAATCTTAAAAATTTTCTCAATAATCGGGGTGTGGCTAGCAATCTAACATCCGAGCGAGGAGTACCATCATCAGATCTAAACCACCAACTTAGAAGTCCTACCATCCGTACCTAATTCATGATCATTATCAACAGAATTAAGTGTAACACAAGAATTTGAGTTACTAAGCTCTTTACTTGGAGTAACCTCTGTATTAGTTCCCGAAACAACTTGAACTTTCCTACCACTTGAAGTAGTATTATTCTTGCCTATGATACGATATTCACTAGTAACCTTAGGACCGACCATTTTAAAGTTCACTTTAGGACCAACCGATAAACGCGTAGCTACTTGCTTATGCTTGTTCACATTCTTTGTACTAGTTGATCTCGTAGCCTTAGGACAATCTTCAAGTACATAAATAAAGATCTTACAACTCGGGAATTTAGGAGGTTTCCCTTCATATTCAACACAAATAATGCTTAAATAAAAAAACTCGCCTTTAAGTTTAGGCATAACCACCACAAACAATATCTTTGAACTCTACATCCGCACGCATCTCAATCATTGCTCTAGCATAACTAGACCTACCCTATGATTTCAAACACATTTCATCCCTACAAGGATCAAGAATTAAAGGAGTACCAAGTTTTGTAGAAATTTTACTAAGAACGTCTTTACTATACGTGGTCATAAGAATATCGTGGAGTTTCACCCAAACCGAAATTGAGGACGTATAGTCCCCAGCCGGGTCATGAACCCGGCCCACGGGTACTACCGGTATCCGGCCCATCACTGATGGGTGGGATTAATGTCATTTAAGCCTATTGGCTTAAATGAACGGTAACCACACACACGTGTGCGGCCCACGGCCTGGCATGGCCTGTACAGGGTTAGACAAAATCATACTCTTACTATGATTAGGATTTACCCCAAAGGAGAGGATATTCACTCACCATAATTAGAAGATAACAATCAATCTAATTCTGGTACTTATCCTTTCCTTGGGGTCGAAGCATCAGTGACAGCCCATTAGGGTTTCACTGCCTATATAAGGAACCATCAAGGGTTTCACAAAGGTATTACATTCTTCATACTCTCAACTCATCCGATTCCATAACCCTAACCGATTACTTACTCTCACGCCGGAGTCTAATCGTGGGATACATTCCCACGGTAAGCCTAACGCGTGCTGTTTTAGTGTGCAGGATTCCAACCAGATAATTCACTTGGTGCAGGAGCTGGAGTCCAGCCAACCCGAATTAAGCCTAATTCGGGTCTAGCAAGGATCACCCAACTTTTGTATCAACAAGTTGGCGCCATCCGTGGGACCCATACACTAAGCTAGAGCAAACCTCATCTCAATCTCTTTCAATGACAAAAGGACACCAGCAAGGAAACCCCAGGAACACGAATCCTGCGAACCGAAAGTCCACAGGGGACGGGATACTCATTCCCAACTTATCCCCTAGTAACCAAATAGGTGGACCAAATAACCGAAGTGTTCTTTAGTCCATGGGTGTGACAAGCACGTTCGCTATCACCCCACCACCTACTTCGACCTTGGACAACCCTGATCCAGGGAGTGCGCCTAACCCCCTAACAAGGAGCCACGCAGACCATCGACTGAGGAAGAAGTGGAGGTCAAACCACTTAGTGAGGAAGATCTCACTCGAGTTCTCACGCAGAACTTCGAGAGGATCGTCCCAGGAATCGCATCCAGGTTGAACCTAGGGAGGGACCTCCAATCTAGGCTCAACTTTGGCAGTGCCGGACCGGGCACCTCTCCTCAAATTCAAAGGAAGCGAAGGACACGACCCCAGGAGCGAAACCTCTTTGAGGAAACTCCCCAACCTAGGAATGTGTTCGAACGCATAGGGGATCGTATTATGCAGGAACTACTACAATCCCGTAAGGAGGGAGAGAGGTCCGACGATTCACCCGAACGACCAGATCTGGAGCTAACTAGAACTAATCGCCGCACAAGCGTGTGGGACAGGATGAATACTAGGAAGAAGGCTCCTAGCTCTTTTCACAAGAGCGATCCTCAGCCAAAGAATGGGGCACCACCCCCTTCTCCCGGTCCATCAGGAGAGGATTCGGATGACCATCCACCCAAACGTCGCCGACCTAGGCATACTTCTCCACCGCCACCAGACAATGAAGAGTACTACGGCGGCCCCTATTATCGCGAGGCGGAAGCAGAAGATCTTTCCCGCCCATGGTGTGATCCTAATCTCACCCGTCCATGGGCTGATCCCAGGGAAGATCCTTTTACCCTCCTCATACGGAATTACTCCGAGGATACAAAGTGTCGCATGCCGGCGTGCGTCAAGACTTATGATGGGACTGGTGATCCGGACGATCACCTAAAGATATTTGACACGCAGGCGAAAATTGAGCTATGGCCCATGCCTATATGGTGCCAAATTTTCAATTCAACCTTGATCGGCAATGCTCGTGATTGGTTTGAGGGTCTTCCTCCCCGAAGCATTGATAGCTTCACTGAACTGCGTACTGCGTTCAAGAACAATAATACTCAGCGAAAGAAGTATAATAGGGACCCGGTCTCATTGGCAAATGTCAAGCAACGGCCTGGGGAATCTACGGAGGCCTTCACCGAACGCTTCAATGACGAGTGCACACACACAAAGACAATGCCAGAACTTCTAAAAATTTCCGATTATATGCACGCCATAACAGACAGGGAATTAATCAGACGTCTCAATGACAAGCGACCAGAGAAGTATGAAGACCTTATGGAAAGGGTTAGGAACTTCATAGAGGGAGAAACCGCGGTAGCCGCGGCCTACCCTTCAAAAGGAAACAACTATCGATCGAACGACCAGTCTAGGAGACAGTCGGGTGGTCAAAGCAACCAGGGCAGTGGGAGGAGCTCGGACTACAAGAGCCAAAACAAAGGAGGGCGGTCGGAGGGGAAATTTACCCCCTCTAAAGATGTCCTACCGGGAGATCTTGCTAACAGAAGGGGCCAACTTCCCGAGACCTCCCCCAATGACGACTCCGGTGGACCGTCGTCAAGGAAATCGCTTTTGCGAATTCCACAACGACAAGGGCCACGACACGGAGGAATGTATCCAGCTCAAGAAGCACATTGAGTCACTGATCAAGTCAGGCAAACTCAAACATTTGGTCAAGGATTGGAAGGATGGAAAGGAAAACAAGAAGTATGACAAGAAGGATCCCCAAAAGGACAAACCTTCAACTATATACATGATCCAATCTAGGCGCCGTACAAGGCAGAAAATTAGTCACAAATTTTCACGCTGCAGAGAAATCTCATTCCCTCCCATCACGGCAAGTGATGTAGCCGATGCACCTCTCACGATTGAGATAAGCATTGGAACACACAATGTCCGCCGTATGTAAGTGGATGGAGGGTCATCAGCAGAAGTACTATACGAACACTGTTTCGTACAGTAACGACCATAAATAAGAAGCCAATTAGTACCAGCCACGTCGCCGCTCATCGGCTTTAGTGGAGACACCATCTGGCCAATAGGACAGCTGCGTCTGCTTGTAACCATTGGGAATGAAGAGCATTCCACCACGGCGTGGATGAACTTTATGATGATACGCTCACACTCTCCATACAATGGGATCATAGGCAGACCAGGTATCCTGGCCATACGGGCAGTACCCTCCATAGCTCACGGAATGATTAAATTCCTTGTGGAAGGAGGAATTGTCACTATCTATAACACAATCATACTAGCATCCGAGTGACATGCCATAACAGCACTGGTTCCACCTGTTCCCCTCAAGGATGGATCACCACCTCCTAATTGGAAGGTGGCAATCCATCCTAATTATCCGGAACAAGAGGTATCCATAGGGGGAACACTCTCGGATAGCGGCAAGAGGGACATGTGCTCTCTCCTAAAAGCAAACTTAGATGTATTCGCATGGGAGCCCAAGCATATGACGGGCGTACCGCGTGCGATGGCAGAACATAAGCTCCAAATCCGCCAGGGATATCCTCCCGTTAAGCAAAAGAAGCGCGGTCAGGCACCAGAACGCAACCAAGTAATATTGGATGAAGTACAGAAATTGGTGGATGCAGGTATCATGCGCGAGGTATACTACCACGAGTGGTTATCCAACCCGGTCATGGTCAAAAAGCATGATGGGAGCTGGCGCATGTGCGTGGACTTCACCGATCTAAACAAATCCTGTCCGCAGGACTGCTTTCCGTTACCGAAGATTGATTGGAAGGTGGAATCCCTATGTGGATATCCCTTTAAGTGCTTCTTAGACGCATACAAAGGATACCACCAGATCTAGATGGCGGAAAAGGACGTAGAGAAGACGGCGTTCCATACTAGTCAAGGCGTATACTGTTATACAAAAATGCCATTCGGACTAAAGAACGCCGGGGCAACATATCAGCGGCTGGTTGACAAAGCCTTCGACTCACAGATAGGCCGCAATCTTGAGGTCTATGTTGATGATTTAGTCATCAAAAGTCATACGGAGGATGCACTTCTCCATGACGTCCAAGAGACGTTTGACACATTAAGGAGGATTAATATGAAACTGAATCCAAAGAAATGCACGTTTGGGGAAACTGAAGGGATGTTCCTTGGATATATGATTGATCCAAATGGCATCAAGCCTTGCCCGGAAAAGACGGATGCGGTAATACAGTTACCATCTCCTCAGACACGGAAAGAGGTGCAATCATTAAATGGGAAGTTGGCCGGGCTAAACAGGTTCTTGTCGAAGTCCGTGAAGAAGTCACTCCCCCTATTCAAAACACTCAAGAAGTGCATCAAGAAGGGAGATTTTCGGTTGACAAAGGAAGCGGAGGAAGCTTTTGGTCAGCTCAAGCAACACCTCGCATCACTTCCCTTGCTAGTGGCCCCCCGGCCCAAGGAGGAGCTCATCATGTATCTGTCAGCCATACATGGAGCAATAAGTGCGGTACTCATGACGGATAGGGACACAGTCCGAACTCCGGTCTACTTTATAAGTAGAACACTACAAGGGCCGAAGTTTAATTATTCTTCCATGGAGAAATTGGTTTTGGCATTAGTGTTTGCTACGAAACGGTTACGCCGGTACTTTCAGGCGCACCCAATTGTGGTTATTACTGATCAACCAATAAAACAAGTCATCTCCAGACCAGATGTCGCCGGTAGGCTACAGAAGTAGAGCATTCTATTGGGAGAGCATAACATCTCTTATAGACCAAGGACGGCTGTTAAAGGCCAAATCTTGGCAGATTTCTTGATAGAAAAGCCGGATGAGGAGGGACCGGTCGTACAATGAGAGGAAACTCTAGCAGAACCATGGTACCTATTTACGGACGGATCTTCGTGCACGGATGGATCATGAGCTGGTCTCATCCTTACGAATCCAGAATGAATGGACTTTACATACGCCCTGCGCTTTGAGTTTATAGCCACCAATAATGAGGCAGAATATTAAGCGTTGATTGCAGGTTTAAAAATCGTCGCTAGAATGGGAGTCCGCAACCTTGAGGCCTACGTGGACTCACGGCTTGTCGCGAACCACATTCTAGGGGTTACGTAGCCAAGGAGGATAACATGGTTCGATACTTGGAGAAAGTCAAGTCACTCATCGCTGCTTTCAGCAAGTTTTCTATCAAGCAGGTACCAAGAGGTGAAAACAAGAAGGCGGACGCTCTTAGCAAGATCGCGTCTACAAGTTTCGCCCACTTATCCAAGCAAGTCTTGGTAGAAATACTAAAGGAAAAGTCTATAACGGAAGGGAAAGTCGCAGCCATAGTTGAGGAAGATGGACCTACATGGATGACCCCAATCATCAACTATTTGACTAATGAAACCCTTCCAGACGAGGAAAAGGCGGCACGGCGTATCAGAAGGAAGTCGCAGCACTTCGAGCTTCGAGAAGGTATTCTTTACAAGCGCTCTTTCTTACAGCCGTGGTTGCGGTGTGTTGGGCCACGCCAGGCTACTTATGTGATCAGTGAGATACATGAAGGGTTATGCGGCATGCACGTGGGTCCCCAATCTGTAGTAGCTCGAGCTCTACGCACATGATATTATTGGCCTACTATGCATAGGGATGCACGCGACATGATTCGCAAGTGCAGTGATTGCCAAGTGCACAGACCAGTACCATGACATCCGCAGCAGGAACTGACACCCATTACATCCCCATGGCCATTCTATAAGTGGGGGATTGACATTGCAGGACCTTTTCCCGTAGTTGCAGGGGGAGTTAAGTTCTTGATTGTCGTAATGGACTACTTTACATCCTGGATAGAGGCTAAGGCAGTTAAATCCATCACAGGCAAACAAGTTAAAAAGTTTGTTTGGGAGAACATCGTGTGCCGTTTTGGCTTACCAGGAGAAATCATCTCGGACAACATGAAGCAGTTCGCGGATAAACCATTCAAGGACTGGTGCACAACATTGAATATCACGCTGCGCTTCGCATCTGTTAAACATCCGCAGACAAATGATCTTGTGGAACGAGCAAATAGAAGCTTGGGTGAAGGCATCAAGGCACACTTGGATGAACGAAGAGCCAAATGGGTAGACGAACTGCCACATGTTCTATGGGCACATAGGACTATGATTAAAATAGCCAATGGGGATACTCCATTTGCACTGGCCTACGGCACTGAAGCTGTTATACCAGCAGAAATCGGAATGCCGACCATCCGTACAGCGGAGGTTAATGTCGTCCCAAACGACAAGCAACTCCGGATCAATCTGGACTTGTTGGAGGAAAAAAGAGAAATAGCGGCTATCAATGAGGCCAAGTCCAAGGCACGGATGAAGGCTTATTATGACGCAAAGGTTAAAGGTGTTTTTTTCGACCGGGAGATTTCGTTTATCGTGCCAACGAGGCAAGTCGAGCGGAGAATACAGGAAAGCTAGGCCCTAAGTGGGAAGGACCGTATGAGGTTACGAAGCCTTAGGACGGGGCGCGTACAAGTTGCGTGACATGGATGGCCGCGACCTGGAACGCACATGGAATATCTACAATCTTAAAAGGTGCTATCTTTGAAAAGCTACGGCTTCCGCATGGACACTTCGCTGTATCTGGCTTCAATGAAGATCCATGTGTTCTCTTTGTTTTGTTTTTTATGCTTTCTAGGTTCCCTTTGTTTTTAGGATTTCCCACTCTTGTCAAAACAAAAAGCATAAACGTTCTAATAAAATGTCGTGGTGCCTAGCTAGCTCCACGGCTCGTTCTTGTGCAAATTATTGTCTTACTTTTTAGATTCTATGAACAAATTATTGTCGTGTAGATTTAGTTGTTATTACCATAATGTGCTATCTCTTATTCATATGCATTTCATTCAATACCGTACATGTACTATGCGCCTCCAGGCGGGGTAAGAGGATTAAGTGAACCTAATAATTCAACTTGTCGCATAAGAGGGATGCAACTCCAGTGACGCGGATCATGTATCCTTACTAGACACCTTACTCACAAGACGTTGTGATAAGTTTCCATATGCTGCACTCACGTAGTGCTTTGCATGGTAAAGACGCACGCCGCACATCTAGTAAAATATAGACTTGTGTTAGCCTCAAAATATTGAGTCAAACAAGAATGTTCGGTCATTGGTTTCTATTGTAATATTTATTAGAACGTTGTAATAAGTAGTTATTTAGTCGTGGTTCACGGGCTTGGATTTAAACTAATTAAAGTCCAAAAGACAAGCCCGGCCCAATATATAGTCCATTAAAGCCCGCATGTGGGTGGACTATATATACTACCCTCCTAGCATGTTAGGAGGGTGGATGGTCATTTGTAACAACTTCTTTTCTTAATCTAATCTCACCAAGTTAATCATCTCTCTCTACTTTCTCTCACTACTTTCTCTCTCTAGGAATTCATCTCTTCTTCATCTATTTTCTTTCTTTATTCATTGCTTAATCATCACAAATACATGGGACAACATTTGGTATCAATCGCCACGGGGTAGATTTGTGATTGGTTGGTGTTATTATATTTGATTCGAATGATTTAATCCATAAATCATCTCGGATTCAAATTTTTTTGTGTTTTCCGTGCTTTGCTTAATCATCTACATCTTATACATAGTTGTAGTAGTGATTTGGTATATTTACTTTGGCTAAAAACACAAATTTTTTGGGTTTTTTGATCATTTTTTGGCTTAAAATCACGTATTGGTTGAGTTTTGTCCGAGAAAAGGGGGATACATTCCGATTGGTGTAATCTGAAAAGGGTTTAGTGATTCAGATTGGTATTCCGATTGGTACATTCAGATTGGTATTCCGATTGGTACATTCAGATTGGTATTCCGATTGGCACATTCAGATTGGTATTCCGATTGGTACATTCAGATTGGTATTCCGATTGGCACATTCAGATTGGTATTCCGATTGGTTCATTCAGATTGGTATTCCGATTGGTACATTCAGATTGGTATTCCGATTGGTGATTCAGATTGACATTCCGATTGGTGATTCAGATTGACATTCCGATTGGTTATTCCGATGACATTCCGATTGGTTATTCCGATGATGTGTTTTGCTAAATTTTGTTTGAGTATTTTTTAGACTTAGCCACCATCTAGACTAGTTTCGGAATATCGTTTCCACGAAGATCAAAAAAAAAAAAAAAAAAAAAAAAAAAAAAAAAGAAAGAGTTAAAATTTTTTCGTCAAGTAAATTCAAATTTTTTCCATACTAGTTTTAGGACATTTATAGCTCGATTTCAAATTTTGGCGATTACAAAATTTTTGGACTACCGTTTTAGTCGGACTGGAGAATTTATTGTCGGCCTGGAGAAAAATTGCAATTTTCGGAATTTAAACCACAACAACAATCACAACAAATCTACTTAAGATCCAATGTCACTTCATCCACAGAGAGAGACGATCATCATGCCAACGAGTACTGCGGTTACTGAAAGTTCAGACGTGAAAGACCTCGAAATGGAACGACTACAACAACAGATATGTTTTTTGAGAAAAAACGCCATGGACGGTTTTAGAGTACTTCAAGATTCTTTTCAGAACCTTTCAAAAGTCTTGTTCGACTTACGTGAATCCACTGGCACATTCAGCAAAACATTCACTCATGCCATGGATAAACTTCAAATACAACTTGTCAACGAAAGAATCATTGCTAGTGAATGCAAGATCACTTTCACTGCTCTCAAGACATCACTTGACACGATGTTTACTTCTGACTTCATCAAGTCTTCGCTTACCAACGAGTGCTTCAAGCGATATCATGGAATGGATGCTTTATCATACAAAGATCGGATAACCCGCAACATCAACTTCATTGTAACCTATGTGAATCACACAATACAGATGCAACAAACCATTGATGACAGACTTCATACCAGTTGTGGTATCGCATTAGATATTGAGAATATAAGCTGCAGATATGAGACTCCAACGCAGAGTTCAGGGAATGATGACAACATTTCTGGGAAAGACAACAGCAGCTCTGGCAAACAACACATCGACTCTGAGAATGAGAATGTCATCAGCAATACACCTTCCTATGATAATGGTCCTGTTTACGATTCTGAGCCATTGGACGAGGTACACAATGCTGAATTTAATGTGTTTGCCAATGCCAATACGCATGAGCATAGTGATCAAACAACAAACCTTATTGACACATGTATGACGGAAAAGGTTGATAGCAATACCACACCCAATTCATCAGCCATGTGCAATAATGAGTTTGAGGATGATCAACATGCAAATGAGTATGATGATGAGGAGCGTGTCGCGCTTGCTAATTTAATTGCTAGTTTACAAAAAGATGTCAATGAAACTAGAAAAAGTCAAAAGCAATTAAAGAAGGCAAACGCAGCGCTCACTCAAAACTTTGAAGAATGCAAAGCCGCTCTAATTAAATCTAATGAGACCCTTGAAAGTAATAGGGCTGAGCTTCTTCAGAAAACCAAAGAGCTTGAGGGGTACAAGGGAAGTGCGTTAAAAAGTCAAAAGGACGATTTTGAAAACAAATATAATACCACTCTTGAGTTATTAGCTAAAGAGAAGCGTCAATATAATGTTTTCTTAATGGATGAACGTCAAAAAACGTACCTTGCCAATACCAAAGTTAATGAACTTGAACAAAAGCTCTCTATGACCACTACTGATTCTGCTAAAATTCTAGAGGATAAGAAACAAGAGGTAGATGCGTTAAAACAAGACTTCAAATGTAGATATGATAAAGAAATCGAAAAAGTTACGAAACTAGAAGCACAAGTCGACTTTTTGAAGAACGTTGTTTATAAAACGCATGATTCTATTCAATCCGTAAGAATGCTAGCACCTCCATCGATGTTTAAGGGTCAAGCTAGCTTTGCAAGTCCTGAGTACCTTGCCAAAGCTCAAGCTGCGAACCCGCATCTTTATCTTGATGAGACTGAAAGGACAGATCTTGATTGCATGCCTGTTAGTGCCAATAGTGAAGAGACTGCCCTTTGGAATGCTGATAGTCAACCACTTGTTAATAAGGAGTTTGTTAAACCATATAATTATGCTTATGAGAATAGTCTTTATGGCCTGTTCAACAAACAAACTCAGAAAACTCGTGAGGAAGTGTTCTTAGAATGCAAACAAAAGAGAATTCAATGGAAGAAAGCATTTGCCCCTAAGAAATCTAATGTTTACAAATACATAAACTACCTCCCTCTAGATGAATCTAAAAGCAAGAGTAGGAAAACATTAGGTATTCTTAAACACAACATAGATAATGTTAAATCTATTGTTGAAAGAGACTGGGCCAAACGTGAAAATGCTGAGTGGACACGTCCTATTCCTCAAGATATTACCTTGCTTGTGAAAGAACTCTTAATTCCTAACACGGCGTTGATTAAAGAAACTGTTCTTCAACTTGAGGAGTTCATTCGGGCTGAAATGTTTGATGATTTAAAATACGTTGAATCTCTTGAGAAACACATTGATGATCTTCAAATGGAGAAGTCTGATTTTTCAGATGAATATGATTTACTCTTGCAAGAATGCGTTTCTAAAGATGTTATGTGTGCTTATTTTACATCTTGTGCTGATATTGATGAATATTCTGAAGTTGCATGCCAATATCTTGATAAGATCAAAGAATGTGAACGTCTTGAAATTGAGCTTTCGAAACGTAAAGAAAATGTTGACAAAAAGGCTTTTGAGTTACTTCAACACAAAACTGATTTCCTTCAAAAACATTGTCATTCACTTGAACTTGCTCTGCAAAAAGAAGTTGGTAGTTTTCCATATGATAATAAATTGCAAGAAAAACTTTCCCAAACATTTCGAGAAATGAATGAACAGAATTTGGAAATTAAAGGGTTGAAAGCTCAATTACAAGACAGGGACAGAGCAATAGCAGAGTTGCAGAAACTCGTTGCTAAAATGGGTGGGAAAATCGTGGAACCTAGCATTAAGAAACTTGTGGTTCGACAACCCAATGCCTACACGGATTCAAAGCTGTCTATCTTAGGAAAACCGACTCCGTTCTCCAATTCTTCTCATATGAAATCTAGGTTACCCCCTAAGACTGATGTGCAACCAAGTGTTCCAAAACCATCCATATCACCCTATGTTCCTCCATTTCGAAAGCACACTGTTGCTACACCCAACCATGTGAATGCACCTAGCACTTCTAGGACTCCTCCAAAACGTGTGACATTCACGTCCACAAAGGAATCTGTAGGTTCAAATGACCTCGTTCATACCCACAACCTAGAGGATGCGAAACAAAAAGGGAAGATTCAGAAAGACAAACCAGTGTATGAAAAACCTAGTTCACCAAATCCCGCTAGAGTTCCACACACTCCTAATGGTAGTCAACCAAAACCTAGGATCCTTCTTCAGCAATCTAGGAATTGGAAACCATCCATGAATAGTCGTGTTTCAAACACTACGCCTGAACGATTTGGAAAACAAAGGAATACAAGTACTTTCGTGAATCCAAAATTCCCTGTGTGTCCCACTTGCAAAAAGGGCATTCACAATGGAAATCATGACCATTGCATTTTGCAATACCTCTATGAGGTCAAATCTCGTTCCTTTGAACGGAGATCGAATACAGAATCCCATAAGACAACAAGGAGATACAAACCCGTCGTAAAGAAAAGCAACCACACCAAATCTGAGACGTGGATTCAAAAAGGACATAGTTTCTCTCCAAAGAAGTCTTCCGCTGTGCAAGAGAAAGCTACTCCTAAATCTAGTCTTCAGTGGAAACCAACGGGACGGATCTTCACAGAAGTTGGTCTTAAGTGGATTCCCATAGAGAAGAGTGATGACACCTGCACCAGCACTAATGCTACTGTTCTACACACTGAAAAGGAATTTGTTACTCCTAATTCTAGTATTTGTGCAAACTCTTCTTCTGTGATTGCAGGTACAACAGCGGATTCCGAACCCACTTCTCCTTCTTCAAAGGGTTCCAATTCTGTACATTCGATATCACCTTCTTCTGCTTTACAAAAGTCTATTTTGGATTATTTTCGAAAAACTTAAAAAAAAAATATATAATAAAACGTAAATATCCATAGAAAAACAAAATAAAAAATGGAAAAACTTTCAAAATACCAAAAATATTTTTATCGACATGTCTTTCAGTATCGATAATATGGACGTACCTAGAAATGTCGCTCAATAACGACACGGGTGTGTACATAAAGCTCGAATGAAAGTTGTAAATATTTTTCAAAACATGTCATTTCAATGATTTACAATTATCACAGATTGTGACTCGTACTTCAAAGAAAGGAAAGTTGATCACGAATGATAACTTATCCTTAACAACGGGAAAATAAATTTTCTCGGTCATGAGCTCTCATTAAAAACATTCAAATTTTTTAAGCTCATGTAAACGACTTACAGTTAAATGTCAGACTGTAACTCGGACCTCAAATAAAGGAAAGTGTATCTTTAAAGATACCATATCCTAACAAACGGGTAGAGCAATCTATCACGGGTTGAGCCTGTCACAAAACATTCAACGTTTTGAGCTCAACACAATGGCTTGTAATCACTTTCAGATTGCAACCCGGATCTAAATTCACAGGGGAGTGTACGTTTTTGTACTCTTACCCTTAGCAAAAGAAGTTAAATCTTCTTACACTTGAGTGGATTCGTCAAGACATTCAAAGTCTATGAACTCAAGTTTATGCTTTAGAAAAACCTTTTCGTCAAAAAGAATTGATTTTTCAAAAAGCGTTGAACATAATTTTTTCAAGAATTTCTCAATGATATTCAAAATCTTTCAAAAATTGTGTGTTCAACAACTCCTATCCTCAAAAGTTTAATGTGGATCAAATCCTCGTAATGACAATTCCATTGGATCAATTTTTGAGGGGGAGCAATTCAACTTCATGCAAAAGATTAACACATCTTTCTCCCGAAGATTTTCAAGACTATTTTTCAAAATATATTTTAATCAAATTTGGTATCTCTAATATCAAAAGATTTTATATATTAGAGATAGGGGGAGAAAATGTGATTAAAATGTGATCTTATATAAGACTCAAGCACTTTAACTCTTACCTACATGTGCAAAACACTTTCGATTATCGATGCACATGTGAAGGGGGAGCTTTTCTGAAACGACAAAACTAGCAAGGTGTTAAATGTTTTTCAAACACTTTGTTAGAATTTAAAGTGGTTTTCATGGTTACGATCAAATACCCACAACATCTCTAATTCACGACGTTATTGGTGTCAAAAGGGTGGTTAGGTTTAAGTCCTATGATCCAACCAGAACCGGAGGGATCTTCCCAGGGACAATCCAATAGATTATTAGAAGTCCTTAGGAAAGATGGAGTAGAATGTGAACGTAGCTGAATGCCGACTAAGTACTGATGCTAGCACTGGAACAATCACAACAAGGTGCTATTAATGATGTCTTGGTAAGCATTGAAGGGGTTGAAGAATGAAAAAGAAATGTAAGGATAAAGGGTGTAAAGAAAGAAGCCCTCCATACAACTTAGGCAGAAACCGGGTCAACTCATCATGAAGACAAACTCATCATGGACCCAGTGATGTGAAGCACAACCCTTTCCTAGCTACTCAGACTTCTCTCAAAAGAAGTTTGTTTTATTGTCACGGAGATCAACACGACTTCTATTGACTTTCTCACTCCGAGATAGTTGATATTGAATAGGTGGCATCTGCTCCAGCCTCCGACCACTAAAAGTGCACAAATCGAGTCTAGAGCCAAGAGATCAATCAAATCTCGTTAGGACACACGGATGAAGATCAAGAGAGTCCTACGCTATATCCTTGTGATATTGCTAGAACACTCAGAGTGATACTACTCAGTATTTACAATGATGAGTGGAAATCCTTCCAGTGTTAACATCAAACAGCACTGCGGTAGGTCATATGCAAGATTCTTTATGAATTGAACATATGTAAAACTGAAAAGCAACAGTGGTTTGATTCTGAATTGATTCAAACCCGTTTCAGGTTTCTACGCAATATCTTTATGGTCTTGCCAGAACATTCAGAGTGATATTTATTAATATTCACAGTGACGAATGGAAATCCTTCTAGCGTCAACATCAAACAGCGCTACGGTAGGTGACTTGTGAGATTCTTATGAATCAAACTTGTGTCAACTGGAAAGCAACAATGGTAAGATTCTTAATGAATCAAACTTGTTCCAGGAATTTGAATTGACGACTTTAATCAAGCGGATATTTATCCAATTGATTCACTCTTTATGTTCGCAGTCTTGCTTTGAGACGGTCGAGTAAAGAGAACGGCTAGTACTGCCGCGAAACCCTGTCAAGGAGATTCTTAATTGAATCTACCTGATCACAGGTACGATATTTAATATCGTATAACGGTCTTCACCGACCAGAGGTAAAACGCTACCGATTTAGGACGAATGTCAAAGCCATTCAGTCCGTGTCTATGTTTTGTCTCGAGAAGGTGGCGTCACGGTGTACTCAGCAAAGTCAAAGATTCACAACCACATATTCATGCCCAAAGACTTATCCAACAATTGATAGTGTGAGCATGTGGATAAAGACACAAGATCACAAGATGGCAAAGACAAGTCAAGAATGATTTGAAGATCTCAAGACTTAAAGACAAAGTCGAAAGACAACGACAAAGGCTCAAAGATCACAGCATGAAGGAACAAAACTACTGTTACACGTTCAAGACTCATTTATGACGAAATTCATAAATCTCCATTGGAATCCAAATATCAAAGAGGAATGACCTCACATTGGGGGAGATTGTTAGCCTCAAAATATTGAGTCAAACAAGAATGTTCGGTCATTGGTTTCTATTGTAATATTTATTAGAACGTTGTAATAAGTAGTTATTTAGTCGTGGTTCACGGGCTTGGATTTAAACTAATTAAAGTCCAAAAGACAAGCCCGGCCCAATATATAGTCCATTAAAGCCCGCATGTGGGTGGACTATATATACTACCCTCCTAGCATGTTAGGAGGGTGGATGGTCATTTGTAACAACTTCTTTTCTTAATCTAATCTCACCAAGTTAATCATCTCTCTCTACTTTCTCTCACTACTTTCTCTCTCTAGGAATTCATCTCTTCTTCATCTATTTTCTTTCTTTATTCATTGCTTAATCATCACAAATACATGGGACAACAACTTGGTTTTATTCTAGGGTAAGACGTGACACGTCATGCGACACAGATATATAATATCTAAAAAGAATATAAGCAAGTTTCCAATTATCAAAACTGCCGTGACCACCGCGGATTTATAAATATTATTCTAAATGTTTACAATAATGTTACAAAAGGATAAAATGTCGTGGACATCCACGGACGAATATTTAGGTTACAGACCAAATTATCCAAGAGTTATAACAAATTTAGGAGCACCCTACATGGGGGGGGGGGGGAGAAACCTACCTATCTCCCATTGCTCCTCAGCTAGGCGGGGCAATACCTCACCACGTTCCTTCCGTTCCAGATCTTGAGCCGCATTCATCTCCAGCACCTCGCTTAATGGCTGTTCACCAACTACGATCCTGGTAACGCCTTCACAAATAGAAAGAGTGAGTTGGCTGGGGGAGGGAGTAAAGGGAATCCGGGAGTATCCCTCGTCCTGAGAAAAGGCACCAAGACTTAGTTTCTCCATAATCTCCTTATTGGATGCATCTTTTGTGGCTTCCAACTCGGCCAAGAAGGGGTAGTTGAGATCTCGCATAGCGGCCATAGAGGCAGTCATCTTCTCAGCGGCTCCAGTGTTGAAGAAGGCATGCGTTGTGAAGTTTTGTTTCTTCATTATTAGCTCTACGGCCATGACCATACCCTCATGACGGTCGTGATCAATGCCATCTGACACGAGGTCTGCAAACTGTTGAACAAATTGTGGGGCCTCCAACACCTTTGTGACGACCAAGCGCGTCCCATGACCCACCATCCACTTGCGGCCGACAATGGCTGCTAGTAGTTGGGGGTACAACACATCATCACGCTCGGAGGTAAGGGCATTCACCAGTATGTCTTTTTGGGTGGACGCCTCCTTCAATTGTTTTGTCACGACCCTCTCATGAGCAAGCTCTTCTTTCAGTTTCTCCTCACCCTGGATCAATGCATGTGCGTCTTCAAGCTTTTTTGTGAGAATGGACACTTGGTCAGAGGAGGACTTAGCCGAAGCTTCTGCCGCGGTCACCTGTATGTGATACATCAAGTATTAGAATGCAGGATAGTGTGACATAGGCGTGATGCGATGCGAATACATACCTTAGTTGTTGCAGCCTCAAGTTCAGTCTCAAGCTCGGCTACACGTTGGTCATGAGCATTGGCATGTGCTGCTTGTTCTTTAATAGTAGCCTCGGCAGTAGCAAGCTGGGACTGGAGGGCGGCAATCTGGGCCTCATTGTATTCAATCATCTTCTCTCTTCGACCAACTTTTCTCTTCAAGGAATCAACATGCTCTAAGGCGGCCTCAAATCTTACACGCATGGAAGTACCCATGGCCATCTGATGTATCAAGGCACCATTGTACTCGTCCACCAGGTCCACATGGTTTAGTGCATTTACATCCTTTACCAGACCCGGAGGGATGTAGTTATTCAGATAATCACGGCATTCTTCGGCCTGTCTCATCCTTTACCATTGACATCTTCTTTCAACATATTCATATTCAGATCCCATTTATTAAGGATAATTGAGTTATTTTGAATAGATCAGGGACCAATTTTAAGCATAACATTCTTACCATACATAGAGTTAAATTAGAATCAAAATAACCTGGTCGACGAGTTAAGTATTGATTTAACTAGTCCAATTTTTCTCCAAGTATTCATAACATAATTCGAGACAACAGGGCATGCCACCCGTTTTCCCAAGAAAAAAACCTTATGTCAAACTAACAAACCGTTTACTGGGTTTTTGGATAGACTCCAACAAGACCGCCGCCTCACCCCCGTTTACCGCAAGTGTTATCAAAGTATGAAATTTAATGCATTTGCTATTTGGTTCTCGAGTAAAAATATTAGTGAAAGACTTACCAACCTTAGGATCCTAAACTGAATTTGACGTGTGCTCCACATCAGCCTCCTTTGAACCAATCCTAAATTCATTCGCCTTATCGACAATATTACTAGTATTGCTCGAACCAGGATCAACAAGTAGAAGGTACCCCGATAGGATCCTTCGTATTACGATTAACCGAACGTTGCTCTTTCTCCTTCACCCCTCTCCATCCCACACTCCTTCTTGTTCAAAAACTAGGTTCCATTCCTCGAACATAAACACGTTACACCAAAACCACACACACCTCAAATACCCAATCTCGTTGCACACAATAATAACGATGATAAACAAACCATACGAGGATTTGTATATCGTAAATCTAGGCCTAAGATACAACCAAACCACAAAAACAAATCATATGCCAGATTGGTGTTGAACCCACGGAAAGCAAAACGTTAATGCGAAAAATAAACCATTAGAATCGATTAGAGTTAAATCCCTAATCTAGAATACCTAATACCCTAATAAAACAATGTTAGTGTAAGAAGAAAAAAAGATCTTAAGCAACAACACAATCATTATAGGAAAATGAGGGAGTAAAGATGAAAGAACGATTGGTTAGGGTCAGGGTGGGTTTATTTTTATTTTTTTTGGCGAAAAATTCTTTAAGGGAGAGATCAGTTTCACACTTATTATATATAGACATGCACTTCTTCGTATGTTTTTTTATCGTGTAGGTAGCCTTGTAGTTGTAAAAAATTGTCAAATGATCGTCGGAGAGAGAAAGCAGAGGTGATGGGATTTGGGGGGTCGACCAAACATTAATGTGCACAGCCTTATAATTTGTGTGATAAGTGATAGCGCAAGAGTATTTTATATTTTTATCATTTATATTTGAGGGTGTTTGGACAAATATATTATGATAAAAGAGTTAATAATTGATATTCACTTCTAAAGTGTAGCAAAACTAGAGCCTAAGTGAACCGAATTAATCCGAAACAAAAACAATTTTGTTTTAGATGTTTTAGGTGTGTAAAACCAAAAAACAAAACTTGAACTCAGTAAGGTTGGTTCGGTTCGGCTTTATTTCTGATTAGGTTCAACCGATTCGGCTTTATTTCTGGTTCGGTTTGGGTTAGACCATTCGACTCAGTTATTTTTTTTCAGTAATCTGTTACTTTTGCTTACCATTAAGTAAAACGGTACGTTTGCTCACTCTTATTAAAAAGTGTAGGTAAAACTGCAATTTTTACCTTATTAGAAGTAAAGCGGCACATTTTCTCACATTTATTAGAAGTGTAAGCAAAACAACACATCTGCTAACACTTATTAAAAAGTGTAGATAAAATAATACAGTTGTTTACACTTACTAAAAAATGTAGGTAAAACCTTGAACTTTTGTTTTATCTTATATATAAGTGTAGGTAAAATAAATTTATGCAAATACTTCTTACATTTTTTAAAGAGTAAGGAAAATAATAGACTTTTCTTAACATTTTACAAAAAGTATAGATAAAACTTTATATATCTTCACACTTTTTATAACATGTAAGCAAAATTACACTTTTGTTTACACTTTTCAAAATGCGCGGATAAAAGTTCGGCAATGCTTATAGTTTTTCTGAAAGTGTAAGGTTATGTGACTTTTGCTCATACTTTTTACGTATGTTAACAAGAAAATGTCAAAAAATACTTATTTTCTTGTAGTGGATGTAACATTGCGTAAAAAACAACTCCTCGTCTTGGGTCCCAGAATTTCAAGTACTCGGAACTCATGTTTGTGGTTCACTTGTTTTCTTGGACTTTGCCTTCACCCGTTTTTCTTTATTGGAGGTCTGCGTAAGGAATTTCTCTTCATCTTCATCTTGTAGTTAATGGGATTGTTGGCTGATTTTGGTTGTGAACCGCCTTGTGGTTGGGGTTGTTGAGACATTTGAACATATCGTGTTGAAGATAAAATTGATTTAGAATCATTTGTTGTTCGATATTATATTGGTTAAAGTTAGGATAGTATGGCATTTGATTGAAATGTAGGTTGAATTGTACAAAGATGAGCCCAGATTGCAGTTTAGATTCGAAGACGAGGGCGAAATTTGGTTGGAAGGGTATTTGAGCATGCCATTAATCGAGTGATAATCGAGATTCATTTTGGTGTGGAAAATATAAAAGAGTGTGTTATATTGAAGGGTATATAAAATTTGATTGAAAATGAGGTATTTATAAAGTTAAATTTTGAAAAAGTAAGATCTTCATAAAACCAGATATTTATCTCCAACGATCAAATTTTTAAAAACAAATAAAAAATTAAACCACAACACACTTTTGTGGCTAGTATCTACGACGTGAAAGGTTTTGACGCGAGAGATCACCAGCTCCCCACTCTCCATGCTAGAGGTTCAAATAAATCGGTTAAAACTGGTTTTCAGTTATTAGAAAATCGGTTTTAAAAAAACTGATTTTTCTAACAACCGGTTTTGGTTTAATCTGCTTTTTTCGGTTATAAATGTTCGGAATCTGTTTTTCGGTTATACATTATGTTATCGGTTTTTTACCTGTTCGGTTATAAATGTTCGGAATCGTTTTTTTTTGGTTACAAATTTTCGTTATCGTTTTTTTTTCGGAATTTAAACTTCGTCATTTATTCGACAAACTTGTTAATAATACAAACATACTTAAAATATACAACCATAATTTATATTTAAACAATACAATTATACAAGCACAACTTTTATTTAAACAATACAACCGTACATAGTTTTTTGTACCAGTTTTAAAAAAATCGGTTGAGGCTTGCACCTCTAATTATGATACGAAAAACGTTTGACACAAATTCAGCCCTGCACCAATTTTTATCACAGCCCAACTCCAACTTAGAGCCCGAAAAACTTTTGTGTGGCAAAACAATAAGCCCAAAATCTTTAACTCTAAATTTTCCACTATATAGTACAACGTTAACATTGAAATCTTGTTATATAAATCGCAGACACACTCTCTTTATTCTAAGAAATACACACCAAACCAAAACCTCTTTTTAGATCCAACCAAAAAAACATGAAAACACAAGTTATGTTATTTCTGACATATCAATTGATAAATCTTCATTTGCAACAATTACAGTTAGACTTTACTTCTGATCTAAAAGACATTACAATTTTATTAATGTCTTGAAAATAAAGATGATTAGATATGCATTTCGGCATTACCACTAAAAGCATGGAGTAGTGGTGTAAATCATAACCGGTACAAAAATCAGTTTTTAAAAAAACTGGGGTTTTTTAACCGGATCGGATAAAAATAACTGAACCGAACAGTTAGATCGGTTTACCAATTTAAACCGTAATCGAATTTTTACCAGTTACGTAACAGGTTTTACCAGGGTTTTAAAAAACCGATTTTAACTGTTTTTTTTAATTTTTTAATTAATTAATTTTTTTTATAATATTCGAAATTTAAAATATAATTTTTTTTTACCGTTAGAAACAAAAACCGGTTATAATAACAATAAAAGTGATGAAAATAAGTAGGGTAAAGTACAAAAAAAATCCATGAACTTTCCAATTTTAGCAAATTTGCCCCTGAGTCCAAACTACATGCAATTTTGCCAGTGAACTTCAATTTCTCGTGCATTTTTTCCCATGAGTTGACGATTTTTGACTTTTACCCGTTTTTTCGGTTAACTCCCGCATGTGCCTGGCACGTGTGGGTATATTCGTCATTTCCCTTGCCACCAATTGCTTCTACCTTTCATTAGATTCAAAATCGTCCTCGAATACATTTCCCTCCCGAAACTCATACGCTACCAGCCTTGACCCACCTTTGTTCAAGCAAAAAACGTTCCTGAAACATTACTAAACCCATTTACCCCCGTCATTATTACACTATCATATTTTAATTTGGGGACATTATTTGCACGAAGGTAAATTTTTCATCTTCTTTATAACTACACTATATTTGCTAGAAACGCACACAGTCACACTATTACACAGAAAGGCGCACACACAAACACCAATCAGAACATGGATATGGTGAGACAAGCTGCAAACAAGTTTCACACTAGTTCAACTCCCAACAACATAGTTTGAAGACCTGAAAAGGTGCAGCGAGCAGAAAACAATAAAAATATTGAAATTGAGAAACAAGGCTATGTTAGTTCAGAAGAAGAGGTTAATGAACATGTTATTAGGATGTTCAAGAAGTATAAAGCTATGAAAAGGCTAAAATATGATGAAACAAAACCAGTCTCTACTTAGGATCATCAAACAAATAGTATAACCTATGAGTTCAGAGATCTGCATAGTGATCCATATTACAAAGTATATAAGTTTATTCGGCCAACAAAAGAGAATCCTAATGTATATTGGGAACTCATCAAAAATATCTATATCGAAAGGGAAATGTAAAATTCGTTTGTCCAAATCAAATCGGTTGTAAAAGAATATGATGTTTGGTTCTAATCTTTTGTTACGCCTAAGTTGTATAATAATATGATGTTAGTTTTTAATCAATCTTTTGGATATATGATAGGAAGCACAACATTGGCAACTAATGAGAATAGCAGATTGTCTAAATGGTGATAAAAATGGTATACAAAATCCAAGCAAACCTCAAACAGAATTAAGGTTGATCCGTTAAATCCTTATAGAATAATTTTTTTTTCTGGGTAAAAGAGAATTAAATCCCGGTAAAATGCATTACTCCAAAAAAACACTTAAGTACAACGGATGAGGGTGAAGTCCCTCATCTCAGCCCGTTACATGGGCAAAACGAAAAAACAGCAATATAAATTGCTACCTCCCTTTCCGTAACATAAGACCGACAAGCCGATCCTATGAAACCAGAAACATAACTACTTCCTACCTTGATTATTCAAATTAAAATCAAACTGATCACAAAATTCTTGATATAAGCCTGGATATCCTTCAATTTGATCTTCATATTCATCATAAGCACTCAGAATTTCATTCTCCAAACTATGACCACCACCAAACGATGAGCTTGGTCTTGAAATTCCTTTATCGGGTATGAAAACTGCATCATCATCAGTATTAGAATCTGCATTCAGAACCTCCATGGTTGAACTAGGGTTACCAAATGAACCAATACCCGCATTCAACACATTCGAGCTAAGCTTACTACACGAAGCCATAGTACCCTCTCTAGACACCGGACTACAACCTTCCTTGACATTAACCATATTCTCATCAAGCACCTTGTCTTTCTCCAAAATATTATCTACGAAATTCCATAGGTCACCAATATTAATGTTATCACTACAATACTTTTTCTCATTAGCATCTGATGGAGGAACGTCAATAGTTGCATCCTTAAAGAACTTCACATTACAATCAGAATCAATGTCTTTACCGACATCAATCACCTTCGTTGGATGATCAGAAACCACCCTTGAGGACAAATCCATGTTAATGGGGACCTGATCCTTATTAACAGCTCGGTAATAATAAAAATTAGGCATTGGTTTATTAAGCCGAATACCATGTATTTGACGTTTCACATCACCTTTATTACCTTTATTCTTCTTAACAGTAGCTTGAACGGGGACATCAATCTTCTTCATATCCGACATACTCTTCTCATGATGTTTAGGACACTTCACCTCCACATGATCAAAACATTTGCATGTCTCACACCGTGGTGGTTTCCATTCAAATTCAATACCAATATTAACCGTATAGTATCCCTCCCCATTATCAAGCGGAATCTCCACATCAACCGACTCTACAAGTGGAGCTGCGGCTGATACTTCTAAAAGAACTCGTGCCTAGCTGGAACGCCCCCACGAGCTAAGACAGATGCGACTAGTATGTGCATCTAATCTGATTAAATTACCCACCTTCGCTGCAATCAAGTCAAGGCCAACCTTCGAGTACGCTACAATGGGAACATTATGCATTTTAACCCATAGAGGAAGAACACTCACGTTCTCCTTCCTAAGTACTGAATTCGGCTTTAAAATATTTAGAATAATGGGCACCATCTTGATTCGCCAAGGACCACCAGCAACAACCTTCTCCATGCCTGCCTTTGTGTCGAATTGAAACAAAAAGAAACCATGATGGAGCATAACACGTGTCAACCCAAACTTTGACCAGGCATGTTTAACATAATTCTCAACCAGTGGAAATGCCATCCGTTTGCCCACAAAATACCCATATAACATGTTCACAAACCGTGCACAAATTTCATCTACTGCCTCCTTAGGAAGAGATACAGCAGACCCTTTCCTCACTTCAGTAGATTGCAATGAGTTTGTAATCATGGAGTTAACCATTTCCACAGCTGATGAGGAACTGTCTAACGACACAATTCCCTCATTTGCTACGCAATTCTGAACTGCAGATTGTACAGCCTCCCCACGTACATCAGGTCTTGATGACGATGACTCAACGCCACTCGTAGCACACACATCGCCGTCATTACATATTTGTTCATTTGCAAAACGAACACCTCGACGAGGTACCATCAGTTTGCCATCTTTACCACGTATGATACCATCAATGTTCTTGATCATGGCTGTAACTGACTCACCGAAGTACTCATCTTCCTTGAATCATCCACCACATGATTCTTACCTTTAGGTTTCTTATTAAGAAACCCTTGTTCCATCTCTCTAAACCCACTTCCAACGAAAAAACAAACCAGAGGCACAGCGACCCACAACCCTAAAAAGGATTTTGAACGTTAAACACAAGCCCCCAAACCCTAGATCACCGATCTAAGGGATGACTGAAGTAACCACAGAAACGAATCCAAACAGGACCCTAAATGAATTAAGGTAAATAGCAATTCGTTTTATGTAAACCACACGAAACCCTAGGTGATCTATACTTGAATTCAGAATGAAGAACAAGTAGCTGCAAGAAAAATACTCCCAAACCCTAAAATGACCAACCAACTGTTAACACTCCAAATCTGAATAGACACTACGAAAAGTAGATACCATACAAATAAAGATAATTAAAGGTGATGATTAGATTAGAAGATTTAGAAGATTGGAAAAAATTATGGGCGGCCGGAAATCACCTAGGGTAGAGAGAATTTTTATTTTTAGGGTTTCCTTATAGAATAATTCTGACGTAAACCCAAACACTCCTTAGATACTTAACAATTCTTGTAATATTTTTTTATAGGGTTAATGAAAGTTAAAGTTAGGAGTTCAAAATTACCAGAACAATATTACAATCACAATCAAAAGCAAGAATAACAAGCGATCATTTAGACCAAAAGTCAAAAGAAAGAGTATAACTTTATAGAAGTTTGACTTTAAAAAGTCAAAATGCAAATACAACCCAAATATAAACAAATGATGCAAGACTACATTTTCAATTATTTTAACATAGATTGTTTAGAAATTTCTAAATTTCTTCATAATTTTGTCCCATGTCATCACATACACAAGCTCAATGATGCAATTCCTTATTGCAGGTGGCCTTTTCCCTTTAACAGCAGGTTGTTGATGTTTCATGTTGGACCTCAATTTAGCCTTATAATTATTAGAAGTTGAACCTTACCTAACTGGATCATTTCAGCGTCGGATTCTGAGTCAATTGTTATAACTTCTGCAATTAAGATACGAGTCTAGGTTAAAAATGAATTGATAAAATGGATGTTTGGAACAACACATTTTTTTTATCAAAACCCCAGATTGATTAATAAAATTTTTACCTTTATTCAATTGCAGTCGCTCCTTTGCTGCTTGAAAGATCTTTTCAATTTTTTTATCCTGATTTCAAGATTATCGAAGCCCTTTTCAAGATTCTCTCCAAAATCAGCCATTGATGCACAAAAAGTAGGTTTTTTTGGTTATTCGTTAAAGATGTTGTTACTACCGTGTTTATTTATAAGGCCAACGCCCTAATTCTAATGGGTTGGACCCATATGTATTACTAATTGACTTTTGACTTTTGTTGAAAATTTGATAATGAAATAAGATATGTGAAGCACATCCAAACACCCCTTTAACAAGAACAAAAACCACAAAAACTTAAATATCATTTCATTAGTGCAAAATGTAGTATATGAGATAATGAAACAATATTACAAAACATATGATAACAGCCAAACAAACAGTCGTCTTTAATCACTAAGATGTGAAAGCATCTTAGTCACGAAGACAGTGTTTGCTGTTGCAGCAGGGCGGGCTGCTATCAGCAGCTCGTTCAACTTCACAACCATGTCTTCGTTACGCTTACGAGCGTCCTTCAGTTCAACCGTCCCTTCTACCGTTGGAATACAATCAATCAAAATGCTAAGCTCATTGATCAACAGATTACGATGGTTCATCCTCTCTTGAATCCCGTCAGCCAGGACCTGAAGGTCCATAGAATCAGCAAGATTTTGTTGTCTTTCCCTGATAAATTGGACAAACAGCTGCCTCTCCATGCGAGAGGAGTTTGCATCACGTGCCAACCTGTCACACAATACCAACCTCCTTGAACCCACTTCTTGGTTTGCCATTGATTAGGTTAGGATTATTATAACTCTTTACGGTAAACAGTATAAGTGTGTGTTTCAAATGTGGTTAGAGGATCACATATTTATAGCCTGACATTGATTATTGTTGTTCACGAACAGTGTAGGGGAGTTTAATTCCTTGAAAGTGTGTCTGACAATGGATACCAAGAGTTTATCTTTATGAACGAAAATTAATTTCAGGGATAATGTTTCGAGGACGTTTTTTGCATTACCGAAAGGTGGGTTTAATATGACAGTGTAATAATGACGGGGGTAAATGGGTTTAATAATGTTTCGGGGACATTTTTTGCTTGAATAAAGGTGGGTTTAAGCTAGTAGCGTAGAAGTTTCGGGTGTGAAATGTATTCAATGACGTTTTTTTGCATCTAATGAAAGATGAAAGCAATTGGTGGCAAGGGAAATGACAAATATACCCACACGTGCCAGGCACGTGTGGTAGTTAATGGAGAAAAACGGGCAAAAGTAAAAAATCGTCAACTTAAGGGAAAAAATGAACGAGAAATTGAAGTTCAGTGGCAAAATTGCATGTAGTTTGGACTCAGAGACAAATTTACGAAAATGAGAAAATTCATGCCCTTTTTTTTATGTTTATCCAAATGAATACTTCTAAATAAAGCTGTTAGTATAAGCTATTATTTTGATTTGATTTCATTTCAACGTTGTTTATGAAGATATATATTTTACCTTTTATTGAGATTATCTACGTATTTATTTTCAGTTTCCAAAAATAAATGAATCAAAGCTGTTATTTTATGAACTTCGTTTATTGAATTTGTATTATATTAATCAAAGAAATGGTGTGCACGCGCGGATATATATAAATTCATTTTTGCCATACAGTCGGTAGTTACAACAAGGTCGTAAAAAGAGAAATGCATTAAATAAAAAACAAGATTTCTAACAAAAATAATGCTAGCGAATCAATCCATTTTACGATATAATATGTGAAACTATATCATGCAAATTATATCATAGATATTGAAAAAGGAAAATCTAGATGAAATAGCAATCAGTGAATAATTATGTAATAGAAAGAAAATCAATAAAATAAAATGGAATCATATCCTAAGTGAATCATGCATGTAAAATGAAAAGATTGCATGAAATTATATCCGTAGTTGCACCATCCCGAACTCTATATATACTCAACACAACCTCATCAACGACCATATCACCTTACTGTTCTCAAAAACCCTCAAAAACAGCTTTGCTTTAGGATCTTGTAAAATGATGAAGAAGCAAACGATCTTGATGTTCCCATGGTTAGGTCATGGTCACATTTCACCATTCTTAGAACTAGCCAAAAAGCTAATTAATACAAACCTTTTCAACATATACCTTTGTTCAACTGCTGCTAACCTCGATTTAGTGAAGACAACGTTAACAAACGAGTGTATTCGACTCATACAACTTGACCTTACCCCTTTACCCGACCTTCCACCACAACTTCACACCACCAATGGTCTACCTGCCCACCTTATGCCTACTCTTAAACAAGCTTTTGATAATGCAAGCCCCCAGTTTACTGATATAATGAGGCGTTTAAGTCCTGATTTGCTCATTTATGACATTATTCAGCCGTGGGCTCCTCTTGCGGCTGCTAAGCTTGGAATTCCTGCTGTGGTGTTGATAACCACTAGTGCTGCTGCTTCAATGTATCACTTTTACTTCTATAATAAAGATCAAGTGTTTCCGTTCTCTAAGACTATTTTCTATCGTAACTATGAGTACGTGAAGGTAGCAAATAGCAGCAAAGATAAAGAAGAGGATCGTGTCATGCAATGTGTTACCCATTCGTCTGATATTGTTCTTGTTAAATCTTTCAAAGAGATTGAAGGTAAGTATGCTAACTACCTTTCTGTTTTGATTGGTAAAAGGGTTGTGCCCGTTGGTCCACTTGTCGCCAACCCGATTACTGACATGAAACAAAACAATGTGATCGAGTGGCTTGACACAAAAGCCCCTGGATCAACTGTTTTTGTTTCTTTTGGGAGTGAATATTTTCTTTCTAGTCTTGATTTGCAAGAAATAGCATATGGGTTAGAATTGAGTAATGTGAATTTCATTTGGGTTTTAAGATTTCCAAAAGGTGAAAGCCAAATAACTGTTTCAGAAGCTTTGCCAGTAGGGTTTCTTAAGAGGGTAAAAGATAGGGGTTTATTGGTTGAAGGGTGGGCGCCACAAGCAAAAATATTGGGACATAAAAGCATAGGTGGATTTGTTAGTCATTGTGGATGGAATTCAGTACTAGAAGCTATGAAATTTGGTGTTCCAATAATAGCCATGCCTATGCATCTTGACCAACCGATCAATGCTCGAGTGGTGGTGGATGTTGGGATTGGGGTAGAGGTAGTGAGGGTTGCGAAGGGGATTCATTGGCGTAACAATGTGGCGAACGTTGTGAAGCAGGTAGTGGTGAGTAAGTTCGGGCAAGTTGTTCGGGAAAAAGCCAAGAAGTTAGCTCTTGAAATGAGAGCTAAAGGGAATGAAGAGATTGATGAGGTTGTGAAGGAGCTACTTCACTTATGCAAAAATGGTAGCAGCACCAAAAGTGGTACGTTCTATCTATACAACTGTAAATAAATTATTTCTATAACTGATTTTGTTTTCTTACTTTTTTTTTTCTTACTTTTCAAGAGTATAACATATATATATTTCCTTCTGTGGTGATGGTTATTTGGATGATTTATCAGAGTTCCTACATGATGAAGAAGAAGAGAAACAAGAACAAGAGTCGATAGATTTAAGGGCCACTAAGTATATCAAAAACTTTTATGAAGAGCTTAAAAAATCTGAAGCAGCTGATGACTTGCCTCTTAGCATGTTGAAGATTTAGTATGGCTGTTTTTTGTTATTGTTAGTTTAATAAACCTATATATAGATTAAACTAGGGTAACAACTTCGGTTTGCTAAGACAAACCAAGTTCTAGTTTTTTTTATATGTTTCTATGTTTTTGGTTGTATCAAAGAGGAAGGCTACCCTTTTTTTTTGTGTAGCCTTAACTATCAATCAATACAAATATAGTCTAAGCACCTTATATTTCTTCTGTTATATCCTGTACTTTGCTCTTAAATTGATCCTTTCTGTTTACTTATCACGAGGTCATTTAACGAGTTATGAATGAAGTTTTCTTTTAATTTTTTTTTGGTATATTATCTTACTTTTGTTATTAATTTAAAATATAACAAGATTATAATTTCTTAATGCATAAAATGCAACCTTTTGTTTTAAATTCATTCATATTATATTTCAAGTTTTGCTTAAATATAAGTTATTTTGTTAGGTTGCCAAATGTCGTAGCACTTATTCCTCTCACAGAATAAACAAAAAGACAAAACAAAATGATTTTGAAAAGGTCAATATGAGTGTGTAAATTGTCGGCAAAATAAAACAAAACTGTACTGAAATTATTAATATATCAAAGGGTTATGTTATAAATACCCCCTTGGGGACAAAAAGTACACTAATGTACTTGGAATACCCCCTTTTTGTCCCTTCAGATACAGTACAACACAGTTTTTTGTTCCGTATTTTTTTACAGTTTACTGTTTTTGACATGTTAAACTTTATATTTTTTATTCCGTATTTTCCGTTTCACAGTTTTATAACAAAAACAAAAATAAAAAAATTAAAAAAAAATAAAAAAAAATCAAAAAATTAGAGGGGGTATTGGAATCACTTTAAGGGGAGTACTAGTAACCATCCCCATATCAAATTGTGTGCAATACCCAAATTAAATCTGGATGTCGATGTAAGTTTCGAACAAAGCTTTATAATATATAATTTTAACAAAGTTTAAAAAATATATTCCTCACTTGTTCAAAAAATTATTTTGCACCGACAGAAAAACAAACAATTAAAAGAAGAAACATAATTATTACTCATTTTATTTTATTACTTTATACAGAATGATAGCCTCTAACTAGTTAATGATGTCATTTTTAATGTTTGTAATATTACTTTTAACTATAGCTATTATATGAAATTTGATCAAATTTTTTTTATATATTTTTTTATTAAAGTAAAAATTAACAAAAATAAACTATAATTTTAAAATGAAAAAATGGTTACAATTAAATGTTTTTCTTATAGATGTCATCATAAATCTTCTAATAAATTTTAATATTGTCATAAATTTAAGTGTATCTTTTAACTTTTTAAATTGTTTTTTACCTTTCACTTAAGATATTTGTATGTGTAATATAATACTTAATAAAAATTATATTAATAAAATATATTTAAATTAAACTCAATCATATATTTAGTATCAAGTATTGTATAACAAATAAAAATATTTTGAATAAAGATTGAAAATGTAATACTTCGAAAGGTTAAAACAGAACAATTTTTTTTAAAACGGAGTGAGTTGTTAGTTTACATATGAAAATAAACACATGTAAATTGTTTTATTATAGATAAAATGAAAGTTAATTTCTGACAACAAGCTTATGAAGATATTATAGTTACAATTATCTTTTAAAAAAATAAGTTTATTGAAAAGTAATTTTTGTTTGACATAAAAATTTGTAAGAGATTATAATTTTTTTATATCTTAAAATCAAATGCTTGAGTCATATAATTTTATAATAATAATATTTTTTCGTAATATCCATTATCATCTTCAACATACTATGAAAAACGTACTAAATATCATACATTAACTTAAAAAAAACCAAAATCGTTTATGTACTTCCAAAATCCGCTCTGATATCACGGGGTGTCACAAATAATCCATAGAATATATTACGAGAGTTTCTTCAAAATATAAGAGACCGTTCTAAAACTTAACTAAGGCGTCCGTTTTAGTCATAATTTCTTCATATGAACTCCGTTATATATATATATGTTTTTACATTGAACTAAACAATCTTTCACTTGTAGTGAGCTCTATGGATGCTTGTTAGGACAATCATACAGACTGAAGCCGCTAGAAATGCTTTGACAAAACTAGGAACGTTGTTCGGTTGTTGGAAACAAAGGGTCCGATAAAATGTCACATTGCAGATGTAGACTTTTGGTAAAGAAAGTGCATTACTCCAGTGGTGGCGCTGTCCTCGTGATGTACAGCTGCACTTGCACACACTTCCACCGAGTACTTTTATAGCACGAGCATCTAAGGCTTAAGATTCATTTCATTTCTACACGTTCAGAATCCCGGCCTTATCCAATAATGTCGTCCTCAAGGTCCCTGGTGCACCCGATGGGACCTTATTTGTATTTGAATCATTTGTATACACATGTTCAACATTTGTAAGTCATCGTAGAAGAGCACTTTATCCATATGGTGTTCAGGCTCACTAGTTTGAATGGGTTCCATCAAAGCATTTGGTCTAGCTAGTTAGATGCTACATTTCTCGCCATGAGGTTTGGTCCATTACTTACATATTTCAAACGAAGAAAGTTTATGTTCTGGTGGTCAAGTGTGAGTATATATATCGATGGGGTGTTAAAGATAACGTTCACAACTTCGCTATGAGATCAACCGCTAAAAGAGGGTTTCACTCCTCATCGACAAACCATGCTTAGAACATGTTCCGGTGGCACTATAGATATAACAAATTGTCTTCCTTACACTCACAAACTCGCGATTTTGCAGTTGCACGAAGTCCTAGTCAGAAGGCTCAAACATTTATCTAGCTACCAATGAAATCAAAGAAAGCATATTATGAGCAGCATATATATACCAGAGTAACCAGACAAACCTATTACACAAACCCTACCTCTTAATCATGTCATGCTACACATATATATCGAAGCCGCATTTTACTGAACATGTGAGAGGATCTCTCCATGTTTCACCTAAATCTTCTTTTGTTATGCCATGTTCTGGGTCGATTGAACAAGTCAACAAATATCATGAAGCAATTATGCCCTTTCAAAAGTATCATATCTATGATTGGCTTTGTACTATTATTCTATTAAATGTTCAAGAGCTCATTAGGTTAACTCATAAAGGCGAATTCGTGTTAGATGTATCTGACGCTAAGTTGCATCTTCGCTTCTAAATCAATATTCGATGTGTCACATTTCACAAGAAATGTCAATCCAAACACAATGCATATGTGGAGATTAACAATGTGGCTTTGCATTATCTGGCATCTTGTATTATAAGGTTGAGACTGATGCACCTAAGGTGAAATACATGTATATTTTAGTTAAGTCAATAGACTACTAGGGAGTATTTGACAAAACCATTGTCCCCGAACATGAAAATCCCAGATAACACACAACGAAACCATATCCTTTATCTCCACAAAGATGATGAAGAGAGTTTAAATCGAACCCATAGGCAATTGAGATCACAGAGACCAACTAGATATGAGATTTATTTTCGTCAAACATGCCTAACAACTCAGCCATTAAACACATCTAACACGGATTCGCTATTCAACGTAAACCAATGAGCATTACAATTTTTACATGAATCCCAGCAAGAACCTAACACCACATCTATGATCAATCAACTTGAGAAACCTAAGTCAAGTTCTTAAACTTCTCTAAACAGCTGCACGAAGCCAATCACAAAATACTATTATAACCGCAGTTGTTCTTGGAAAAGAAATAAAAAGTTGGCATTCCCTTGAAGATAAGCTTGTGGACCAAAAAGCATGCAGATGACAAGAAATCAAGAGTTATGTATTGGCCTAAACGATAATGAGGAGTGAAGACGGTGGAAGGGTTGCTGCCGAATTATGTATAATTAAAGGGAACATGTCTGGCATAATCAGGTTGAACTCCGAATAGATGAAATGTTGCAAATGGTTTAGAATTGGGAAGTGCTCAAGTAGAAAATGACATGAATTCAAACCCGCTCATCACATTTCTTTTCCCAGTTCCTTATGTGTATGCAAGGTGAATGTGTAGAAAATGGAAACTGGAAATGAAGTAAGGAATCATAAACCTCATATGCCCGTGATGTAAAAACTTCAAGATGCTTGTTATGTTATTCTCGATTTTGGGAAGAAAAGAAGGGACAAAAAGAGGGAAGAAACTTATTTCCTAATCGTGGTTTATTCAGTTACGTCCTTGGCTATATATAAAGCTATGAGCTCTAGGTAAAAAATCTGATTGCATCTCAAATGTCTCTTAAGGTGATATCATTCACCTAAACAAGGCTCGAAGCATAACTAATACAGTATGATATATTAGCTTGATTAAATTAGTGGGGCACAAATTTAAAGCTTTCGCAACATAATTTGGTCTTAACAATATAAGATTTCCTGAGAAAAGGTGACAACAACCTTACTACATGGAGATAAGAGAACAGAATAGCGTTTGAAGAATGCTTGAAACTTTCCTGAGCATTGAATCAAAAGAGTTAGTTAAGAAATCGAACAACCACCAGACTACCACTTCAACTAACCTCACAAGCAGCAATTTAGTTAACCAAGTAAAACATGCCCCATTCTCTCGCCTGTAATTCAAAAAAACACTCAAAAAATTTAATCACGTTTAGAAGAAAAAAATTCAAGAGAGTTAAGATAAAAAGTAACGGAAAGCAATTTACATTGTTCATATATCTCTTCGGCGAACTTTAACATTGCCTCACTCTCTTCTAAAAGCTCGGCAAGCTTTTCTGCTTTTTCACATACTTTAATTGCCGCTAGTATTTTAGTTTCAGCTTCAACAACAGATAAGGCAGCATCTGATGCTGCTTTTTCTTCCTCTGTTTCTGCAGCAACAGGTTCTGCATCTTTTTCTGTTTCTGCAGCAACAGGTTCTGCATCTTTTTCTGTTTCTGCAGCAACAGGTTCTGCATTTTCTTCGTAGTAGTGTTCCTTGAACTTGTAAATGTCACCCTCCTGCATGTTTATTGTAAATTTTAAAGTACTCGTGAAATAAGATATAGTAATCATATTTCTCATGTTGTTCATATGACATTACATTATAAAAGCAACTGTGACATACAGAGATAAAAAAAAAAACCTTGTACTCGATTAACTAAGGTTTAATAATTAAGTTTAACCCTCAGCCTTTGAATCAATTCAACAGTTTAACTTATTTCCATGACGGGTTGTTGCTTTTTCCTAAACTTTGTTCTTATGTGCGTGTCAAACAACTAACTTTCACCATTCCACTGTTTAACCTAGAGGTGGCAAATCTTGCCCATTTGATACATATGGGCACTTTTTGCCCATTTTCAAAAAAGGATGGGGCACTTTTTGCCCATTCTTTATAATGAATGGGCTAAACGGGCGCATATGTAAGAAACTAAATGGGCTTAACGGGCGCACTTGTAAAATACAAATTAGTATACTCGACGAATATTTTTTTGTTAATTTTTTTATCCCGGCTTTCAAACAAGTATTTTTATTTTTTTTTTGTAGGTTTTTATATGTTTTTTCCCATTTTTAGCTTGCGCCCGTTTAGCCCGCCCGTTTCGCCCGTGCCCGTTTAGCCCGCCGCCCGTTGCCCGTTTAGCCCGCCGCCCGTGCCCGCCCGCCCGCCCATTTTGCCACCTCTAGTTTAACCCTATCTTTTTTGTGGTCTAATCCCTAAACTTTTATACACAGAAAACTTGCCAAAACAATTACCACCTAAAAAGGGTTTTAGGGACTAAACCGTTGTGAAAACAAGTTAAAGGGAACCATATTGAGTGAAAGTGTTATGGTAATCTTTTATTAAAGGCTTAAAGCTACTAATAAAAGAGTTACCAACTTTTTCAAGGACTCCACTCAGCAAAAGTCTTCTGAGCGCTGACGTTACTGATCTTCTGAAATTCTTCGGTAACTTGTACTTTCGCTGCAACATGTGTAAACATCGAAATCTCAGTTATATGAGGTTCCTGTAACAGGTTTCTTCATCTTTTCTGTCTACGACTATTTTTGCACATAACATGTTGTAAGGATTTAAATTGATCCACATTATGAATACCTTTTAAGTCTATCAAACTCACAGAGTCACATCTCATCTAATAATACGAATTATGAAGCCAACAGTATGTAAATTAGCATATCTTGGGTTACAGCAAGACCAACACCACTGCAAACAGCTCCGCCTATAGACTGTTGTATAAACCATTTCAGACATATAAAACCTTCAAAGAGATATTATCTAACCTGAATAGAGTAACAAATTGCATCGACATTAAGCCCATTCTCATTCAGATCTTCAATGGTTTCAATAGCCTCAACAATCATTTCTTTGTACCTGGTTAAATAGCATGGTCATATACCTACAACAGAAACAGGCTACACAAGTCAACTGAAACAACTTGATCTCCCCGGCAGTGTTGAAGTCATCGTTGTCGTCATCATTATCATCATAGTAATAATATAGAAATTCATCAGGAAAGCCCGATACTAATGATTTTTTTGGGCATATAATGCTAATAAATTGTGTTTATGCCAAAATAGCCATTAGTTTCACAACTTTTCAAGAAACATTTATCATTTTTGTTGAACTTAACTTCCTTCCCATGTGCCCAAAAAGTAACTAAAATTATCTCAACTAGCTAGTGCACCTAACACAAACATACAAAGAAAGAAGCAGATAAAAGAACATACGTCTGTGGTGGTTTCTTATTCGCTGAGCTGCCACCGTGCTCAGTTTGAGGCCTACCACCATGCTCAATGTGAGGCGTACCACCATGCTCAGTGTGAGGCCTACCACCATGCTCAATGTGAGGGCTACCATCATGCTCAACGTGAGAGCTACCACCATACGTAAGAAAGCCACCACCATGCCCAAGAAAGATACCACCATACTCAGTGCGAGAGCTACCACCAAACTTAAGAGGGCCACCACTATACTCAATAATGCGAGAGCCACCACCATACTCAATGCGAGAGCCACCACCATGCTCAATGTGAGGACTACCACCATGCTCAATGTGAGGACTACCACCATGCTCAATGTGAGGACTACCACCATGCTCAATGCGAGGACTACCACCATGCTCAATGCGAGAACCACCACCATACTCAATGGGAGGTATAACAGCTAAAGGTACCGGATCAGTTAAATGAGGGTTAGTAGTTTTTCCTGTGGTAAGAGTTTTAACCTTTCCTCTGCTTCTTGAACCATATAAAGCTGCATGTAGATTGCGCCATTTGTCCTGCACATTCAAATAGCAATAAAATTAATCCATAGTAGATAAAAACCTAAGCCTGAAAGATTTCAACTAAAACACAATCTAGACATTATACCAACGTCTCCTTACAGTGAGTAATAATACTGTCATACGCATAGATCCAAAATCCTACAGGATACTTATATTTGTATATGCATTACCAAATCTATACATTGAAAAGTTCATAGAATGATTGGATAAATACTAAATCTAGAACTGATTTGTATGTACCATGAAACAAATTCATGCTACAGAAAAGGAATAACCACAATTCCATATAGTCTTGGCTGCAAAGTTGTTATGAATATTTATCGAGAATTAAACACATTTATTGCAAGAAAATGAAAATGATCTGAATCAGATTTAGTTATTTACTACGGGAGAGACATAGAAGGGCTTTGCAACTAAAAGATTTAAGAATGAATAACAAAGAAGAATTTACACAGATATAGGAAGAAGATCAAGACCTTAAGATCAACATTGGAGCGATCAACAAGCATAGCAGAATACTGAGGATCCTTGATAATTTCTTTCCATTTCCCCACACCATATTTTTCAACACCAGCATACAAGGCTTGCTCTTCCTCAGATGTCCATCTATTCCTATTGTTCATCATTGTCATGGCCGGTATGGATTTTTCTTTATCCGATTGTCGTCTAGGGTTTTCTAATTGTGTGGCGGCTCTCTGTGGAAGGATGAGAGATCCATATTTATGCACTTCCATTTAAGTTATTGGCAAACCTGGTCATTTCATCCGTCAGATCAATTATAATCAGAGGGCGTGAAATGCATGATATCAAAACGACATCGTTCAAAGGTAGCTACGTATATCACCTTTGGATTCTCATACGTGTATACTCATATCAACCGTAAGATCTATTCTACAATAGCATGGAATTGATCGATCGAGGCGTCACCACTTCATTGACAATCTATTCTCTCATTTTCATCCAACAACACCAAATAGTCATGCAGTAAGACAATGCCAACCAAATCCAGAAACAACTTTTTTACCTTAGGTGTAGCTTAGCACAACTTACCACAGTTAGTGCCGATTAGTGTTTCCAAACGTACACGAGAAAATTAAAAGAAAAACAGATACTATATTTGCAACATAAATACAATCAACAAAACTAATTTTCACATTTCACGACTATCTAAACAGTTAGCATTGAATTTTCAAATTTCACCTAATGCTTTACTTTATACCATATTGAGTGTGAATTATAATATTTATTTCGCCGATTGGATGGATAAAGTTTAAGCTTTCACGCTATAAATCATTATCCTGCATAATCAACAAACTTGACACCCGATATCTTCCTTAAAAGGTTAATATGTTTGAGATCTGTCTTCTTATGATCTTTCTTTTCTGGTTTCAACGTTTCTTTACACACCATTGCCCATGACATCATTGTGCAAAGTTCATTCGGGGTAGAAGATAAAAAAAGAACCAACTAGGCATATGTAACAGTTTGAGCAATTTATGTCCAATATGTTAGAGCACAATTCTTGATAACAGTGATGGAAAACAGATATGTTCATAGGCATACCTCTATTGAACGATCATTATATAACGTACAAGACATAACCATAAGTCATATATCTCAAACACTCACAAATTTGAGCATGAATGTTGAATATACTCCATTAGTCCACTTGAGGTGTTTGGGATTGCTTATGTGATATAAAACAGCCACCTGCAATTATCGACAGGTATAAAAACAATTATAACATTTATTTCACCAATTTGGTGATTAAAATTTAAGCCTACGCCACATAAATCATTATTCCGCATAATGTACAAAATAGTACAGTAAATGTTTATGGTTTGCCTTCAATAGTTTTGGTTATCATCATTATCCATTTTCTAGTTTAGACTTCAATAATAAAGGGACGTCATGACATATATATGATGAAAATAAAGAAGTAAGCCTTTATAGAAGCCTGGGCGATGTATGTCCTAACTCCTAAGGCATAACTCGTGTAAGCAACAACTAACATAATATATATCTATTGTGGCATTATCTCCTACCACTCCTCAATTTGGAGCATAAATGTCAAACATGCTCGATTTGAGGTGTATGGGATTTGCTTATTGAGATAAGCAGTATCTTTAGTTCAAAAAAAAAAAAAAAGATAAGCAGTATCTAAAGCAGTGCAATAAGAGTATAAGCATGTGCATAAGAATCCGAATAAAAAAACAAACAAGCAGCTTTTGAATAGTGGCCTTAATTCAATAAGCACTGAAATAAGCTATTTTATCTATCTAAATAAATAACGTTACACGTCCACCATATATGCAACAACAAAATAAACAAAGCTTATGTGAGTTCGTGCAGCCTATTATGACATAAGTGGTGTTTGTTTAAGCTTATATATATGAAACCTTTCAGGTGTTTGTTGCTCATCGCTTATTTGGTTTTGGGTGTGTGTTTGTTTGAGCCGTTTTGGGAATAACATCCCTGCTGCAAACTGCAGCTAAGTTATCTGATGCTACACAGAAAATAGATTTTTATATTTAAAAATATGGCCCTTCAACTCTAATAATATTACATATTTAATCCTTTGGTTATACCTAACAGCATATAAACTTCCCTGAAGTTAACTGCATATAAAACCGAACCAGCGTGCTAGGTTCGCTATCGGTTGCTCTGTTTAGCTCGGTTTTCAGACTCGGTTCAGTTTTTGGTCGATTTTACTCGGCCCTAGTTTCATAAACTTACTTTTTGTGGTTTATTTTAGAACTTATGATTTATATAAACTTATTATTAAGTGAGAATAAGTTTATATAAGCCAAAATGTTTTGAAACTAGCCATAAAAAATAAACTTATAAAATAGTGTTAGAATAATTAAACACCATGAATATTATCATGAATATTACTCTCTCCGTTCTTAAATAAATGTCCGCTAACTTTCCAAGTCAACTGTTTTCAAATTTGACCGTAAATTATTTTATTTTGCTTGTGTTATATAATACTTGATGCAAATTATATGAATATATTGAGATTTAAATCTATTTTCATTATTATAATTTTTAACATGTATTATAAAACACAAACAATGTAATAAAAGTTTATAAAAAATGACTCCGAAAGTTAAAAGTAAACATTTATTTAGGGACGGAGGGAGTATGTGTTATTGATTCGCGATTTATAATGGTGATTTTATATCAAACACTAATGGACCCTAAACCCATAAACTGATTCAGGCCATATTTATCTACTAATACCACCCCACAGATCATTCCGAAAAAAACCTATCAATGGCGGCAAGCACATCCTTTACCTATTAATTCTTCCTGCTTGATTATCATTCCTTGGATAACGTAGGTTCTTTTCCTTGATTCATGATTATTCTCCTGATGTTCTCTTAAGGATTTGACGTAGTTGTAGATCTTGGGTCTCGATCTTTGATTGGTTCCCAATTTGCTGTGATATTCATCCTTACGATTTCCTTAGGCTAATTTTCACATGTCGGATCAGATCCATCTTTATCTCGGTCGACATAATCATTAGGTTGATTTTTAGGGTTTGTGTTTTTTCTCTCCTTAGATTACGATTTGTCTTACAAGATTGGATATTTGATGGCTAACTTTGGATCTGCTAGTGAGGTTGTGAATGGGCATAGGCTTGTGAATTATTCCCCCTATGTTTCATGGTGTTCGCCTATCCGTAGGTTCTTGGTTCCTCATCTAGGGTTTGGTTTTCTAAGCTTTTCGTTTTCTTTTGGGGATCTTTTTAAGGGTTTTTCTTCTTTTTCCTCTTTATTCTTTCGATTATGGTGGTTAAACACCGCCCTAACGCTGATCATACTCGATCCATCTCTAAATCCATTTTCCTAACAAATTTTCCGAATAACACTACGTCAAAAGATCTTTGGGAGCTTTGCAAGGGTTATGGTACTGTAGTTGATGTTTTTATTCCGAATCGAATGTCGAAGGCGGTGAAGAGATTCCCTTTCGTTTGTTTTATTAAGGTGGATAATATTGATCGACTAGTGGGGAATCTCTGCACACTTTGGATCGATCGTATGCATATCCATGCTAATATTGCAATGCCCGGTTTGAACGCCCACTTCAGCAGGTTCCTCGTTGTGAGAACCCGTACTTTCCCAACATTATTTTATTCTTTTTATTCGTGCTTCTTGAATTTTTCCAACGTATTACGTTTTCTTGTATTGCTATATGTAAATCCTGAGATTTTTAAATTATACTTTTTTTAAGTATTTTTCTGATCATCGATAAATACTTTATATGGAATTATAAATTTTCATTTTATTTTTCCATATTTATTTTAAATCAATGTTTTTGATTTAAATCACCCGTGTGCGTTTTACAACGAGTTTATTCAAATCAATGTACAACGAGAATTCCTAGTGATCGCGATACCGACGGATGCCCAAAATTTTACGTTTACTTATCGATTGTTTCGATAATTAATATTTTCGATGATGTCGTTTTAATTACGTATTAAGTCGTGTCGGGAAATCATATAATCATTTTTATGATGCATTGTAACTTTTGAAAAGTATTTTTACGAAACCCGAGCCCCGTAAATATCTTTAATATTTACCTATAACCATTTTCTACCTTTTAAAACTATTAATTGTTTTTAAGTCCACAAGTTTCAAAATTGGCAACTTTGGTCCCTCCACTACCTACCATATATAAACCCATTTCTTCCACTTCCACTCACACATAAACACATTTAAAAAAAATCACCACTCCTCCCTCCCCTCTCCATTTTACCGCCACTCCACCACCACAATCCACCACCATCCATCATGATTTGACAAAAACTAAAACAAGACCCATTCATAAAATTCAATGGTGATTCTTTTGATACTAAAATCACCCACATGCATCAAGATTTCAAGAACTTTTGATTTCATAATTGTATGATGTTGTAATCATCTTACGTATGTTATATTTGGTAAGATTATCATGTTTTGATCCTCAAAAGTCTTGTTTTTAATCTTTGATTTTTGTTAGATTTTTCATACAAGTGTTTTAGGAGTGTTTGGTTGATGGGTATGATAGTATAGTGATCCTAGGGGTATGGGAATGATTGGTTTTAAGTGAAAAATAGATTTGTCATGTTTTCTAAAAAGCTAATTTGGGACAGCAGCCTTAAACAGTATGTTTCGTGGGTTTAAGGTCTGTGAAAGACTGAGATTATTTGAAATTGTTGTAGAGTTTTCCGAGACGGTCGTTTTGGTATAAGATAGAGCTTATAACTCATTACGAGTCAAAAGTTATGCTAGTTTTAGTTTTCGTGTACCGGGAAACGCAAGTCGGCACAATCCGAAATTGTGGCTGATTTTGGGTCGACTCTCGGGGACTTTAGGCTTGGTTAGATAGTTGATACTACTGATTTTCAAAGTTTATAAACTGAGTTTGATGAGTCTAGTAGTGGTTTCAAAAGACGGATTGTCGGGTTAGTACTTTTAAAGTGGTCCAAACGATTTTACAAAACAAATGTACAAATCTGTCCTAAAATTTGGAGTCGAGTAAAGCGTCGAGCTGATGGATTTTAAAGTGTGAACTTTGGCTCAAATTTTGGTGAGGTCTTATACAGGTTATAAGTGACCTTGACACCAATTTTCATGTAAAACGGACAAGTCTAGATAGGGTAGATCGGTGTGTACATTCGGGGTGTACTTGTTGATTTTTATTTTGGACACGTAGTTCAATGCTTGTGTTGCGTGAGTTTGAGTGTTCACCATCGGACATGGTGACTTACTCAAGTGCTTAGTCATTATATAAATGACATAGCTACTGGTCCAAATAAGGGTAAAAGATAGTTTGACTTGCGTTGACTTGGCGTCGTATGACGAGTCATTTTCAAGTGTTCAAGTGTTTTAACGAGTAACGTTGGATAAATGGGTAGTATGAATTCATTTGATTCGTGTCAATGGTTTTGAAACGTGTATACTTTGAAAACATTTGAGTCATGTTATATTTTGTATATATATATCGATATTGAGTTCGAGTCTTAACGCGCGCCTTATTGTGATAGGTTGCGGTTTTCGTGTTTTCCCCGGGCATCCATATCGTCGGTGATTGTCTCACTACATTGTTTCTACTCAGTTGCTGAGTACCGTGATTGACTTAACACGTGGCTAAGGGCCACGAAATTTCTAAGGATCAAGGAGGAGGAATTGTTTAATTTGCGTGTTTGGATTAATTCCTACTTGTTATGAAGGTATAGTCACTCCTAGCATTTTAGTTTTGATGTTACTAGTACTTTGATTCTTTTTATTCATGAATTTTGAATTCCTTGGGTGAAACCCACTGAGATTATAGATACTTAGGGCATATTAGGACTTAGGACACTTGCGTGGCGACTTGGTATAACCTAAGTGTTGCTTGATTGAGGTTAGGTAGCTAAATGGAGTTGTTTTTGTAGTATGGAAATCACCACAGAAACAAACAGGTCATGGCAAATTTTTCTTAAACATATGACTTTGTTTTTATTTGAAAAATGGATACCCACTGATGTGATTAGTATGTGTTGAGTTGGATGGAAACGGGAAGTGTCCGGATGAGTCCGAAACGGTCGTTTTACTAAACTAGGTCATATCTGAATGTTATGCTTAAAATGTGGGTAAATTGACTTGGGTAAAAAGGATTAATTTATGATTTTATGACTTTTTACAGTAGCTACAAATATAATAAAACTTCTCTTTTTGGTTTCGTGTCAAAATCTTTTGCCGATTGAGATTTATGCTTAATCTACTGTAAGGTACGAAAGACGTTTACAACTTTCTGTTTTGATAGTCTGTCACTAAAAGTGCATTTCCCGTTGATTGAAAATAGTTCTAGGGCTGTTCTTTCCCAAGTTTTAAAGGTAAGGGAAATACCTATACATGTCAAGAAATTTCACCTCCTGTACTATTATAGATTTTTATATATGACCAAATCTTCTCAGCCTTTTTCAGAAAACTGAATGCAATCCCTTGTTTTGGTTTTTCAAACCGAGTCTTAAACGTGTTCGGAACCCACACATAAATGCTTGGACCATCATACAAGGTTGATATTAGGTTATTACAGTAGGTTCAAGGTGTTGGGTCAAAATTTTAACTTAAGCTTAGGTCTCGCCATCGCACGCAAGTTACCTAGTCATACTATGTCCCACCACTTCTAAAACGTTATTGCTTCATTGAACGCATTCTTATTACGCGTCACCATTGCATAGGTCCGTGAAGACTTCTTTTTGCTCAGCCCCTTTTACCTTGTGATTACTTACTAAAGGTGAGTTCATAGCCTCTTTTTACTTGAACAATGTTTCTAAATGCGGGGTGAGATTTTACATGGTGGAACACATCCATTTAAAACTGTATACTATCCAGAACTTGTATGCTATTCAGACTTGTATGCTTTCCAACAGTTTTCATTGATATTATTGCTTATAGTTAATAGCCTTAAGTTTCCTCTCTTGATCATGAACCGTTAATTGTCCCGTATGCTTTGCGCTAAGCGCGAATGTTGTGGGTGGATCCATCGGGATTGACAATCCCCGTCCCGATTACCTTAACGCACTTACATTTGTTTATACTTGAGTATTTAGGCTGAATACTCCCTAGAGGAACTTACTTTGAGTTAAGCTTCGGTTCATGAACTAAACAGCAATAATATTGGTTTCAGACTATGGTTAATGATCATAACCATTTTCTCTATTTACTTGTTTTACAAATGAATGCTTGTGTTCCACACCTTTATTGCTAAACCTATGAATTTCACTCAACTTTGTGTTGACGATTTTACATGTTTAATCTCAGGTATTATTACTTAGCTTTGCTTGGATGGGAGCCCGCAAGATATTATCGCAGCTTGGAGATTTCTGTGATGCTTTTAAAAGACTGGTTTTAGTATAAACTGTCAGAAATTTATTATATCTTTTGGGCAACTTTATGTTATAAATCATGATTAAATAATATATCTTTCCGCATATAAAACTCTGGGACCTATGTTTAAACATTTATGATGTGATATATATGCTTTTATTACGTCAGCTTTGTGTCAACTGTAATTCATTGTTTCTTGTACTATGACGTGTTACCCCCTCGTTGCCTAGTTGTTCCATGTCAGATTTTGGGGGTCTCACAGATTGGTATCAGAGCGATGGTTATAGGGAACTGAGTCATTTTTCAAAACTTATTCTATAACCGAAAGTTCAAATATTTTATTGTTTCTAAGTGTCAAACACAGAATTTGCCATTGCTGCTCGATATCTTCGCGGGTAACTCTCTAATCCTTATTATTTACTTTTAATTATCGTTGTAGTATTTCATCTCTTGATTTCATTTTGAAATATTACTTTACGCTAATGACGATAATTACTATGTCTTTTCAAAGCCTATGTGCTTCATGAATTATCATTGAATGTTACTGTGATTACATCTGCCTATACTGTATTTCTTGAATTCTTGTTCTTGTGAATTGATCTTATTGCAATGATATTATATCGTTATGACGTTACATACTTGTATTCAGAGCGCGTATGCTGCCGACTTTTCATACTCATTTTTCAGAGTACTATTGCTATTTCATTTATGCGTGATACGACTGACTATATATGCTCGTTCGGTTTGAACCGTCTGTTTTCTTGACTCGTTGATACGTGTTGTGCATACTCTCGCGATACCATTGTTCAGGATTGAATAAGTATTGTTTTCGATGAACTTCTGATTTTCATTCTACTATCGTGTGTGTTGCTTTCATTGTTTATTTCCCTTAAACTATCTACTTAGATACGCAGATTTTTTTCTGACCATTCATAATTGAATGTCTAGTCTATAGACCATTGTGTAGCTCAATGTGTCTCCTAGAAAGACTAAAGGACATCGTGTGAGTCTCACATCTCGAAGAATTCGTTGAATCAGTGCTGAATAATATTGTGGGTTTTCATAATCTTGATTTACCTTTACGCCACCGTTTTACGCGACACTTGTACATGGATTACATCTTACTTCATTGACCATTCTACGTTTCGATTTCAACTTACAACATCCGTTGTACCTTGAACACATAGTCGTCATTTTATTATGTGATGATTGTTTGGAATACGATCCTACTTGTATCCTCCCTTTTCATTGAACCTCCTCGCTCCAGGAATGCCACTTGTTATTGTCCCGTTTCTTTCTCGATATATCTTGTGATTTTGGAAATCATGCCACCAAGAGACCTTTATGCATTGCTTCTTGCAGCCGAAGACACGGATGATATGCGTCGTTTTTTTTATGTCTCCGATTATCGTTGGTATTCTTGAACCATTTCTATACTGTGTTTTCTTTACATGACTAATTATACAGTTTACCTTCTTTCGTCTTTATGGAATCCACAAGTCCTATGTGTACATTAATTAATTTGGATTTAATTTCAAGCTGTGTCGAAAATATACTTTGTACAGAAACTTTACAGGAAGTTTAACAGTGTCGAGAAAATATTTTTATAACTTTAGACATAAAAATATATATATTTCTACATGTTGAGACGTCCGTTTAGGACATAAAATTTGACCAGTAAACTTTAAAATCGAGCAAGTTACGCTCATTTGAGATTGTAAACTCTAAGAAGTTATTTTCTGAATAATGCTAAAATATCATTTTGTTAACAGATTTAATGCTAGGGCATTTTCGTCCATTTTTATTCCGTTTCAAGTCTCGGGTAAAACTAGAAAGTTGTTCAAAACATTGTTTTACATCGAAATGCATTAGACTTTGAGTCTTAGAATATAGTTTAGTGAGTTAATTGGTCTAGTCAAACCCAAAGGTCAAAACTAAAAAAAGTTAAAAACATGGATTGAAGCGTTTTTGAGTTCGTTTGAGCTCGTAAAACTTTAACTAATGATATTTTGCAAACTAAAAACAATGATTGCGTTTGAAAAGAATAGAATAGTAACTTTGAGTTCGGTCATACATGTACCTGGATCTTGAACTTTTGAAATTCGGTAACTTCCTAATATAGAAGCTTTTCGAAGTGATTGTACTATTTGTTAACTGATACCCTACTTTCTTAAAAGTATATTTTTGTCAAATAAATTACGATGTGCACATACGGATTCCTTATTCCTTCTTTTATTTATGACTTATTTGTCATTCCATTGTCTTTCTTTGCTTCTATCGTACCACTGATTTGGACCGAGATTTGAAGATCTTTCTTTCATATCGTTTGTTATCATCTTGACACGTGTCTCCTGACGATTTCGGCTGAACCTCTTGAAACCTAATCACCTTGTAACCATTTTATTTGCTGTATTGAACTACTCCTTACTTCCCTCTTGTAACCCACTCGCTACTTTATAAACTATTGTCATGTTACCATACAACTCAAACTGGTCTGGTTTACGAATCATTTTAAAAAAGGTTTCATTTGGGTTTTCTTAAATAATTGAATGATATCTTATAAAATTAACTTATATTAATTTTACAATGTATTTTCACAAATTGTTCTAATACGGTCTTATAAAGAACCCTTGTAACTATACGAATTGTCGATTTAAAACAGTTAGCCAGTAACTTATTAGCAAATAGTTTCATAAACTATTTTGATTTCTGTTTTTACAAATGGCATTATATGCATATTTTAAATCATATGATATGTAATATTGGTTGACGAAGCTGAGCATCGCATTGCTAGTCCTGAATTATGCATGGCTTGATCACCTATGCCTAATTTAGAAGGAGCCATGCAAGGCCAAATAGTAGTCACCTTAAATATCTAACCAAGAATCAACTTTTTAATTATGCTTCTTAAAAAGTTAGATAAATATAAGTTTTGAAAACTTTTACTTCTTGTGCGAGTAACAACAGTTTGCGACATACACCTATGAACCCTTATCCTTTCTTGAACAAAATACATGCCTCAAGCACATATTTCTTTACTCAATGATCCTTGCTTTACTTGTTACCTCATCATCCTCATGATACAATTTTCGTTACCATTTGCCTAAATTCTTACCATTGATACCCGACTTGAAAGTTTCAACGTTGCTATGCTCCTACATCGATTGACCATCTCTATCTATTTTGGTAGACCTTCGAAACATCTCTGGACGCGATTAGTGATTTATGACTGGACGTGAACGATGATTACGTGTAATTGCCATGATATGTGTTAAGATACTATCGTCTTGAAATTTCATTCGTGTGAATCATGTGTTGATTTCGCCTTTCATTGCTAATGTTGTTCATCTTACTGGAACTTCTCTCAATTGACTTTTTAAGAATTTTCTTTGATTCGAAAATTCGTTGTATGGCTTTCCCTTTCGAGCGTATTTCGACCACCGAGAACTTAATAAGCCGTTATTGGTGACGCCAACCGCACTGTGAATTAATCTTGCTATAATCATTGTTTCTTATTATTTTTATTATTGACGTGACTATTCTACCACGTTTGTTAAGAATTGATACGACTTCCGTCTTATTCCTTTGTATATTGCTCGCATACAGATTGTTGACCTTTATATGATTCACATTCGTTGTTGTCTTGTCACCTTTTGAAAACCAGAAACTGTTACGTGTTTATCGTTTGATATCTTAAACACTTTCTTAAATTTCTAAAAAAAAATTATTATTAATTTTTAAGAACATTTTATACATTTTATCAAATGTTTAAATTACCAAAATAAATGTTTCAAGTTAAGTATCGGATCTATATATCCTCTTTGGTAAATTTACCTAATGTTTCAAAAGATATCAAGCTGTATCTTTTAAAGTATTTGATTATATCATACTTTATTATCAACCTAATGAAATTATTTAAATTAATTTATAATTTCTAACAATGATTCAAAATAACTTGAAAAAAAAATGAATTTTCTCTAATGGTGACGATAAACCCGAGTTTTAACGATAATTTAATACAGTCATCCAAAAGTTCTTAAGCCGATAAGGATAACTATCTTGAACTGTTCTACTTTTGCTTTGAAAATCCTGATCAAGAAAAAAGATATAGCAACAGCTTACTCCCTAAATATAGATAGTTTGATTTTAAATCACTACACCTTGTGAAATTTTCTTTTAATCAAGGAAATACATAAACTGAGTTTTAAAGTAATACCAAAATCCTAGACAACTGATTGTGACAACTTGTATTTTAAACTATCATATGTTATTCATTTTTCCCTTCTATTTCTCTTGTAAATAGATTCTTACGTTTTAAGATTTTCACGTTTTACAGTTGCACGATTTGCGACCCCTTGTTGATTTACAATCTTGGTTCATTTTATCGCACTTTGCCTGTTTAAGCGATTCTTGTGTTCATTCTTGTTAGTTTATCGCACGTATTTCCAACAACTCTATCTCTCAATGTATCTCCGTGTTGAAAGATCGTTATCCTAATCCAAGACTGAAAAGTTATACGAAAAGGAGTTAAGAAACTGAAGCATAGTGAATTCTAACCGTTAAGATTCATCATGGTACGGAAGTTTACCTGGGAAGCAATGAATTTTGTTCTACACTTTGTACCTCCTCTTGTTTGCATCTTCTACTGTTTTCAGGAGAACTCTGGGGACCAGAGTTCCTTTAGGGGGGAAGACTGTGAGAACCCGTACTTTCCCAACATTATTTTATTCTTTTTATTCGTGTTTCTTGAATTTTTCCAACGTATTACGTTTTCTTGTATTGCTATATGTAAATCCTGAGATTTTTAAATTATACTTTTTTTAAGTATTTTTCTGATCATCGATAAATACTTTGTATGGAATTATAAATTTTCATTTTATTTTTCCATATTTATTTTAAATCAATGTTTTTTATTTAAAATCACCCGTGTGCGTTTTACAACGAGTTTATTCAAATCAATGTACAACGAGAATTCCTAGTGATCGTGATACCGACGGATGCCCAAAATTTTACGTTTACTTATCGATTGTTTCGATAATCTATATTTTCGATGATGTCGTTTTAATTACGTATTAAGTCGTGTCGGGAAATCATATAATCATTTTTATGATGCATTGTAACTTTTGAAAAGTATTTTTACGAAACCCGAGCCCCGTAAATATTTTTAATATTTACCTATAACCATTTTCTACCTTTTAAAACTATTAATTGTTTTTAAGTCCACAAGTTTCAAAATTGGCAACTTTGGTCCCTCCACTACCTACCATATATAAACCCATTTCTTCCACTTCCACTCACACATAAACACATTTAAAAAAAAATCACCACTCCTCCCTCCCCTCTCTATTTTACCGCCACTCCACCACCACAATCCACCACCATCCATCATGATTTGACAAAAACTAAAACAAGACCCATTCATAAAATTCAATGGTGATTCTTTTGATACTAAAATCACCCACATGCATCAAGATTTCAAGAACTTTTGATTTCATAATTGTATGATGTTGTAATCATCTTGCATATGTTATATTTGGTAAGATTATCATGTTTTGATCCTCAAAAGTCTTGTTTTTAATCTTTGATTTTTGTTAGATTTTTTATACAAGTGTTTTAGGAGTGTTTGGTTGATGGGTATGATAGTATAGTGATCCTAGGGGTATGGGAATGATTGATTTTGAGTGAAAAAATAGATTTGTCATGTTTTCTAAAAAGCTAATTTGGGACAACAGCCTTAAACAGTATGTTTCGTGGGTTTAAGGTCTGTGAAAGACTGAGATTATTTGAAATTGTTGTAGAGTTTTCCGAGACGGTCGTTTTGGTATAAGATAGAGCTTATAACTCATTACGAGTCAAAAGTTATGCTAGTTTTAGTTTTCGTGTACCGGGAGACGCAAGTCGGCACAATCCGAAATTGTGGCTGATTTTGGGTCGACTCTCGGGGACTTTAGGCTTGGTTAGATAGTTGATACTACTGATTTTCAAAGTTTACAAACTGAGTTTGATGAGTCTAGTAGTGGTTTCAAAAGACGGATTGTCGGGTTAGTACTTTTAAAGTGGTCCAAACGGTTTTACAAAACAAGTGTACAAATCTGTCCTAAAATTTGGAGTCGAGTAAAGCGTCGAGCTGATGTATTTTAAAGTGTGAACTTTGTCTCAAATTTTGGTGAGGTCTTATACAGGTTATAAGTGACCTTGACACCAATTTTCATGTAAAACGGACAAGTCTAGATAGGGTAGATCGGTGTGTACATTCGGGGTGTACTTGCTGATTTTTATTTTGGACACGTAGTTCAATGCTTGTGTTGCGTGAGTTTGAGTGTTCACCATCGGACATGGTGACTTACTCAAGTGCTTAGTCATTATATAAATGACATAGCTACTGGTCCAAATAAGGGTAAAAGATAGTTTGACTTGCGTTGACTTGGCGTCGTATGACGAGTCATTTTCAAGTGTTCAAGTGTTTTAACGAGTAACGTTGGATAAATGGGTAGTATGAATTCATTTGATTCGTGTCAATGGTTTTGAAACGTGTATACTTTGAAAACATTTGAGTCATGTTATATTTGGTATATATATCGATATTGAGTTCGAGTCTTAACGCGCGCCTTATTGTGATAGGTTGCGGTTTTCGTGTTTTCCCCGGGCATCCATATCGTCGGTGATCGTCTCACTACATTGTTTCTACTCAGTTGCTGAGTACCGTGATTGACTTAACACGTGGCTAAGGGCCAGGAAATTTCTAAGGATCAAGGAGGAGGAATTGTTTAATTTGCGTGTTTGGATTAATTCCTACTTGTTATGAAGGTATAGTCACTCCTAGCATTTTAGTTTTGATGTTACTAGTACTTTGATTCTTTTTATTCATGAATTTTGAATTCCTTGGGTAAAACCCACTGAGATTATAGATACTTAGGGCATATTAGGACTTAGGACACTTGCGTGGCGACTTGGTATAGCCTAAGTGTTGCTTGATTGAGGTTAGGTAGCTAAATGGAGTTATTTTTGTAGTATGGAAATCACCACAGAAACAAACAGGTCATGACAAATTTTTCTTAAACATATGACCTTGTTTTATTTGAAAAATGGATACCCACTGATGTGATTAGTATGTTTTGAGTTGGATGGAAACGGGAAGTGTCCGGATGAGTCCGAAACGGTCGTTTTACTAAACTAGGTCAAATCTGAATGTTATGCTTAAAACGTGGGTAAATTGACTTGGGTAAAAAGGATTAATTTATGATTTTATCACTTTTTACAGTAGCTACAAATATAATAAAACTTATCTTTTTGGTTTCGTGTCAAAATCTTTTACCGATTGGGATTTATGCTTAATCTACCGTAAGGTACGAAAGACGTTTACAACTTTCTGTTTTGATAGTCTGTCACTAAAAGTGCATTTCCCGTTGATTGAAAATAGTTCTAGGGCTGTTCTTTCCCAACTTTTAAAGGTAAGAGAAATACCTATACATGTCAAGAAATTTCACCTCCTGTACTATTATAGATTTTTAGATATGACCAAATCTTCTCAGCCTTTTTCAGAAAACTGAATGCAGTCCCTTGTTTTGGTTTTTCAAACCGAGTCTTAAACGTGTTCGGAACCCACACATAAATGCTTGGACCATCATACAAGGTTGATATTAGGTTATTACAGTAGGTTCAAGGTGTTGGGTCAAAATTTTAACTTAAGCTTAGGTCTCGCCATCGCACGCAAGTTACCTAGTCATACTATGTCCCACCACTTCTAAAACGTTATTGCTTCATTGAACGCATTCTTATTACGCGTCACCATTGCATAGGTCCGTGAAGACTTCTTTTTGCTCAGCCCCTTTTACCTTGTGATTACTTACTAAAGGTGAGTTCATAGCCCCTTTTTACTTGAACAATGTTTCTAAATGCGGGGTGAGATTTTACATGGTGGAACACATCCATTTAAAACTGTATACTATCCAGAACTTGTATGCTATTCAGACTTGTATGTTTTCCAACAGTTTTCATTGATATTATTGCTTATAGTTAATAGCCTTAAGTTTCCTCTCTTGATCATGAACCGTTAATTGTCTCGTATGCTTTGCGCTAAGCGCGAATGTTGTGGGTGGATCCATCGGGATTGACAATCCCCGTCCCGATTACCTTGACGCACTTACATTTGTTTATACTTGAGTATTTAGGCTGAATACTCCCTAGAGGAACTTACTTTGAGTTAAGCTTCGGTTCATGAACTAAACAGCAATAATATTGGTTTCAGACTATGGTTAATGATCATAACCATTTTCTCTATTTACTTGTTTTACAAATGAATGCTTGTGTTCCACACCTTTATTGCTAAACCTATGAATTTCACTCAACTTTGTATTGACGATTTTACATGTTTAATCTCAGGTATTATTACTTAGCTTTGCTTGGATGGGAGCCCGCAGGATATTATCGCAGCTTGGAGATTTCTGTGATGCTTTTAAAAGACTGGTTTTAGTATAAACTGTCAGAAATTTATTATATCTTTTGGGCAACTTTATGTTATAAATCATGATGAAATAATATATCTTTCCGCATATAAAACTCTGGGACCTATGTTTAAAACTCTGATCATTTATGATGTGATATATATGCTTTTATTACGGCAGCTTTGTGTCAACTGTAATTCATTATTTCTTGTACTATGACGTGTTACCCCCTCGTTGCCTAGTTGTTCCATGTCGGATTTTGGGGGTCTCACACTCGTCCACAAGGTGTCAACACACCTGCTCCTACTAGGGTTAAGTCTTTTGCTTCAGTGCTTACAGGCATCCCTCAAAATACTCATTATAACTCATCTTCACCTACTATGGTGCTGGGAGATGAATGTATTGTCAATCGTGAGTTGCATAAATGTGTGATGGGGAAGTGAAAGATTTTTCTTCCATTAACAATTTATATGTTATTTTGTCCAACGAAGGCTTTCAACATACGAAGCTTGTTTACTTGGGTGGATTTTGGGTTATAATTGAGTTACCTACTAATAAGACTAAATCCAGGTTTGTGAAACATGATGGAGTTGCGTCATGGTTTCCTCAACTTAGAGAAGCACAACCAGACTTTGTTTCTAGAGAGAGGATTGTTTGGGTTGATGTTGAGGGGGTCCTATTGCATGCTTGGTCGAGGCCTACGTTTTCTAAGTTAGGTTCACACTGGGGTGAAGTCATGGAAATGGAAGAGAACAAAGATGATTGTTTTGCTCGCAAACGAATTTGAATCAAAACTAAGCAAGAATACAACATATTGGAACGTTTCAAGATTACAACTAAAGGTAAGATTTTTGTTGTCCGTGCTAAGGAGTTGTTTGTTTGGTCCCCATATTTCAAAATTGTTAACGAGGTTGATGACTGTTCGGATTCTGAATCCAACGATGATGGTATTAGTAACTCTAATGAAGGCGAGTTTAATATGAATGACGATGAAATTAGCGAGACCGATAAGGTGTCAGAGACTCTTTTTGAAGACCAGGAGATTAATGAGGTTCATGTGTCGGCTGGTAATGAGGTTCATGAGTCGTGTAACATCCTATTTGTTAAGATGGAATGCTACAGTAAAATATGACGTGTCATCAAAGCATGCAAGGTAAATGTCTAAACATTCATGACCATAAATAAAAATACCAGAATCAAACATCGGTAGTCTAAGTAACTCACACACAAGCAATATTCAGTACTATAAATGAAAGGACTAAACAATGTCCAAATGAAAGAAAGTATGAGAAAGTAGGAATAAATGCATAAGGTAAAAGAGGCTGGATAGCTTCCATCCGAATGCACATACTCTGAAGATCCTACTTGAGACCTTGGGTACCTGCCGTTTTGGAACATGGAAATGGAAAACGGATGAGCATAACGCTCAGTGCACGGATACACAATAAAGCATAGAAACATAGAGTAATGAAATCATAAAAGAGCATATAAAGCATGGAAAGCATTAAAAGCAGTGGAAATGAATAAGTCCTGGGAAACCTAGATGTATGTCATGTTCACTAGTTTTAGTTCTGAAAACATAGCTTATGTTAGTTATGAAAATCTGTATTAGTTTAATATAAAAAAAGCCAATATAGGTCATGAGGTCAACAACATGCATGAATACTTGGAGGGGTGACCTCGTCATGCAATTAGAGGGGATGCATCTAATTAAATGGTAATGGGTAGGAGGGATCAACTCCTTGTGAAGGATGCACGGCATACACCACATTCACCATGAAATCCTGACTGACACTATAACTAGGATGCACCCATACGCCCCACATGATAATATAATAATAAAGGTCAAATAATCTGAAAGGGACACCACGAGCTATCATTCCGCCGTGGTGAAGTCATAACACTAGTGCCTCTAGTGTTATGGTTATGGTACCTTCATAACTAGGTGAAACTAGCATGCATTATATGGCTAAGGTAACTAATAAAACATAAGCATTTAATCTGTAACTACTGGGGAAAACAGTTGGCTGCATACGGGAAATCCTAATAAAGGAAGAGGTTGTCCTTACTGAAGGACGGGAAATCCGTACCTTGTGTCCAATAGAAGCTAACGGAAACGTTGAAGAACCTACTCCGCCTTGACGGATAATACTACACAAGAATGGGAACGTGTACGAGTTGTCTGAATTACATGTGTTTTACTAGTTCTGTGTGTTCTTAGCTTATTATTTATGTTAAGTCATGTTTTAACTGATTTAAGTGTTAATCTATAGTTATTCTTGTATTCTATTGTTTATTATTCATGTAGTATGGTATTATAATACTTGTATTGTAATACTAAGTAACTTTCTAAAAATAGCAGGTTTCCATAGATAGTAAGTTTCTAAAAATAGAAAGTTTCCAAAAATAGTAAGTATTCATAATTAGAAATAAGCTGGATTATTAATAATAAATAAAGTTTAATTAGTAAAATACAATTCATGATTTAAAGGTTATAGCTTATTAATTAAATAACTTGGTTAAATTAATAAACTATACATTATAAGAATTTAATTGAAATACATGTTTTAATTAATTTAAGCTAAGTAAAATACTTTAGGTTATACATGAAATATTAATTTTAATATTTAAACTAATTCATGCATTTAATTAAATTAAATAATCTAGAATTAATTTAATTAAACATATTTTCTGATTTTAGTATTTTCCCGAAACCCGAACCCGTATTTTAAAATTAACCCGAGCCCGTACCCCTGTCACATATAAGCCGAAGCATTCAAGCCGAAACAAACAGCCCCACCAGTGGCTAGACCGGCTGACCGATAGCCACTGGTGGCCTTCGGTTCCCACTACCGAGCCACGGCTGCCACTGCCGGCTCGGTTCACACCGGTTCCCACCGGTTCATCATCGGTTCCCACCGGTTCCCACTCGACTTTACGAACAGGTGGCGATGCGATAAGGAGCTTTGGAAATTGACTCTGCACATGGGATGAGATCAATTCCAAACTCGACTTCACGAACAGGTGGTATGCCCGGAAGTTCATCAGGAAAGACGTCAGGAAATTCTGACACAAAAGGCTGATCTTGGATTGATGGAGACTCGGCAGTAATGTCATGAATATTGGCTATGAAGCCCTGACAGCCGTGTGATAGTAATGCACACACCTCCATGGATGAAATAATTTGTACCGACCTCCCTGGCAGAAAACCATGGTGTATGTACTCTAGAGATTTAACATCAACGAAGATAACTCAATAAGTATGGCAGTCTATAGTTGCCTAGTGTTTGGATAACCAGTCCATGCCCAATATCAAATCAAAATCGCACATGTCCAAAGGAAGTGCGTCAACTCTGCGAATTTTATCATCAAATTCTAGGGGAAGATCTCTGTACACCTGGGTGATTCGTATAAAGTCCCTAAGTGGCGTGGAAATGCATAAGGCATTATCTAATGGCATAGGGGAAATCCTAACACATACAACAAAAGTAGTGGATATGACTGAATGAGTCACTCCAGTATCAAACAGAACACATGCTGCCAAGCCATTCATAAAAAGATTCCCAGTGATGGTACCTGAAGTCTTGTTCGCCTGATCTCTAGTAGTTGTAACCAGAGGTGCCTTCTATCTCACCTTGGCGACAATCCTTCTGCTGATGGCCTTGTTGGCCACACTTGAAACAACCACCAGTACCTCGACGAAAAACACCAGAATGTATGCGCGAACAAGTAGGGAAAATAGGATGCGTGAATCCTCCAGTAGGCGTCCTAGCTTGCTGAGAGCCTCTTTTAGGATTACATGCATGAGACATGATCGTGGAACATAAACATGATTACATAGAAGGTTTAATAATTACCAGATGAAGTAGAACGGTTAGGTTGTGAACCTCTACGGTCCTGATCCCTACCGTTATTGTTGTTTGGTCCTGAATTAGAATCGTTGGAGTGTCAGAATACCATAACATAAGATAGTTTAACATGAAATAAGGTTAATGTAGGGACCTGTTGTTGTTCGAGTTATTAGTGTTGTTACGGTAGTTATCATTATCGCCACGCCACTCTGAAACAGAACGATCGTTGGTTTGACCGTTTCCCTTAGATGCCTGTTGCTGAGCGGCCGTACGCTTACGGTCGTCAGTCTTCTGTCTGAAATGTAGAGTTGAACAGAGGATGATATGAAAATGAAAATACTGATAGAAATGAATGGCTTACAATTGGTGATTGAAGATACATCTTCACTGCTCGATCATCACCAAACTCTTCTCGTTTCTGAAGCATCTCCAGCTTTCGGGCTGCATTGGCCACCTGTGCCACTGTAGTGAACGTAGCACAAACCAAACTATTGGCAACCGAAGTGCGAAAAACCCAGCGAAACTTCTCAGCTTGCTCCTCAGGAGTACCATCTGCTGCTCCCAAGAAACCAGCCAAACGGATAAACCTCTGCATGAATTCGTTGCTGTTCTCCCTAGCAACCTGTCAGATATTATGATAATCCTTGTTAAGCTTCTCCTGCTCAGCATGTGGGAAATACTGATTAAGGAAGAGCTCCTTAAAATGGTCCCATGTCAACAGTACAACCCAATTATCGCCACCATTGGACTGCTTGACAGAATTCCACCACTGCAGCACATCACCTTCAAACTTATCGTAAGCCAGTCTTGCCTTGAAAAATCCGTCACAACCCATCGCATCAAATATTTTCTCGATGTGAGAAATCCAAGCCTTAGCCTCATTGGGGCTGTCATTCTGCTCAAACGAACGGGGTCGCTGTTTGTTGAATCGCTCCAACCAAGTCATAAGGGTAACATGTGATGGTGGTGGAGGGTTATTGTTGTAGTGATTTTCAGGATGAGGGCCAAATTGAACGCCCCGAGCTTGAATTTCAGCATGAACTTCGTCCCTGATTTCATTGAGAAGTTGGGGAAGGATGGCTTGCAAAGCTGCACTGACAGTTGCAGCCAATTCCTGAGCATTGCGTTTGTTCACCATTCTGACAGTTTAAAACAAAAATGCAACATAAATGGTAAGTCTGAAATAAGATGAACATAAAATGCATGAACCATATATAAATCAATAAAACAATTTATAATGCATGAAACAGTTTAGAATACATGATGCAGTTTATAAAAACTTTTATATGCGCGAGGGTAAACGCCCATAGTCAGTTTACCCAAAACAAAAGACATAGCGGGGGACGCCTATGGGTCGGTCCTAAAGTTAAAAGTTTCGATAAAAGCACATGCGACTAAATAGGGCCAGTCCTGTACCGACCATTACATAATCATAAACCTGCGACAATGATATGAATGCATGAAATAAAATAAAAATGAATGAATGCATGAAAACCAACTGTCAGTTTTAGGAAGACACTGGTGACTACCCATATGTCACCGGTCATGTTTTACAGAGCTGCAGGTCGAAACCTTGGCTCTGATACCATAACTGTAACACCCCATTTTTTAAGATGGAATGCTACAGTAAAATATGACATGTCATCAAAGCATGCAAGGTAAATTTCTAAACATTCATGATCATAAATAGAAATACTTGAATCAAACATTGGTAGTCTAAGTAACTCACACACAAGCAATATTAAGTACTGTAAATGGAAGGACTAAACAATGTCCAAATGAAGGAAAGTATGAGAAAGTAGAAATAAATGCATAAGGTAAAAGAGGTTGGATAGCTTCCATCCGAATGAACATACTTTGAAGATCCTACTTGCGACCTTGGTTACCTGCCGTTTGGGAACATGGAAATGGAAAACGGCTGAGCATAACGCTCAGTGCACGGATACACAATAAATCATAGAAACATAGAGTAATGAAAGCATAAAAGAGCATATAAAGCATGGAAAGCATGAAAAGCAGCGGAAATGAATAAGTCATGGGAAACCTAGATGTATGTCATGTTCACTGGTTTTAGTTTTGAAAACATAACTTATGTTACTTATGAAAATCTGTATTTGTTTAATATACCAAAAGCCAATATAGGTCATGAGGTTAACAACGTGCATGAATACTTGGAGGGGTGACCTCGTCATACAATTAGAGGGGATGCCTCTAATTAAATGGTAATGGTTAGGAGGGATCAGCTCCTTGTAAAGGATGCAAGGCACACGCCACATTCACCATGAAATCCTGACTGACATGTAACTAGGATGCACCCATAAGCCCCACATGATAATATAATAATAAAGGCCAAATAATCTAAAAGGGACGCCACGAGCTATCACTTCGTCGTGGTGAAGTCATAACACTAGTGTCTCTAGTGTTATGGTTATGGTACCTTCATAACTAGATGAAACTGGCATGCATGTATATGGCTAAGGTAACTAATAAACCATAAGCATTTAATCTGTAACTACTGGGGAAAACAGTTGGCTGCATATGAGAAATCCTAATAAAGGAAGAGGTTGTCCTTACTGAAGGACGGGAAATCCGTACCTTGTGTCCAGTAGAAGCTAACGGAAACGCTGAAGAACCTACTCCGCCTTGACGGATAATACGACACAAGAATGGGAACGTGTATGAGTTGTCTGAATTACATGTGTTTTACTGGTTCTGTGTGTTCTTACCTTATTATTTATGTTAAGTCATGTTTTAACTGATTTAAGTGTTAATCTGTAGTTATTCTTGTATTATGTTGTTTATTATTCATGTAGTATGGTATTATAATACTTGTATTGTAATATTAAGTAACTTTCTAAAAATATCAGGTTTCCATAAATAGTAAGTTTCTAAAAATAGAAATTTTCCAAAAATAGTAAGTTTTCATAACTAGAAATAAGCAGGATTATTAATAATAAGTAAAGTTTAATTAGTAAAATACAAGTCATGGTTTATAGGTTATAGCTTATTAATTAAATAACTTGGTTAAATTAATAAACTATACATTATAAGAATTTAATTAAAATACATGTTTTAATTAAATTACGCTAAGTAAAATACTTTGGGTTATACATGATATATTAATTTTAATATTTAACCTATGTCATGTATTTAATAAAATTAAATAATCTAGAATTAATTTAATTAAACATATTTTTTGATTTAATTATTTTCCCGAAACCCGAACCCGTATTTTAAAATTAACCCGAGCCCGTACCCGTGTCACATATAAGCCGAAGCATTTAAGTCGAAACAAAAAACCCCAACAGTGGCTAGACCGGCTGACCGGTAGCTGGTGTCCTTCGGTTCCCACTGTCGAGCCACGACTACCACTGCCGGCTCGGTTCCCACCGGTTCCCACTGGTTCATCAACGGTTCCCACCGTTTCTTACTCGGTTCCCACTGTTCTTGTTATACCGAGACCCACCGAGACCCTAGTGGTCTCGGTAAGCCTCGAATCCCAACCAAAACCATACCCCGACTCACGGTCGGGGTTCCTTGCCTTCGTCCGAGCCAAACCAACCCCAGCCGAGCCCTTTGAGGGTCTCGGTTGTGGTGCTGCAACCACGCCGAGAGCTTCGGCTCTCGGTTTATGGGTCTCGGCCGAACAACAAACACCAAAACACCCCCTTTTGTCATGATTTAATTAATCCCCATGTTTTTTTAACTTGTTTTTAATACTAATTAAAATAAGAACATTAATTCAATAAATAATTAAAAAGAAAAGAAAGGTTTGATTATACCGAACACGTGGAAAAAAAGGTTATGATCACGAACACGTATACTCAAAGAATCAAGTAACAAAATCGTCTGGTTCGTTCCTGGTGGTGAGCTATGGCCGGCGGCAAGAGAGGAAAAGGGAGGCAGGATGAACTTTTTCTGTAACCTAAAATAATGACTAATAATTCCCTGGTGTTTAGTTATTATTTGGTTAAACATGGGTCATGGGCCAAAGCCCATCTCTTCCTTTATTTCTTTCCTAGCCGCGGCCTAAAGGGAGCCCAACAGGGAACCCGTAACTTTTCTAAGTTAAATATGTATGTCGTGTACGTTCGTGTTTTATTTATCGTGAACGTAACACATTTATAATATACATACGTACATACATGTTATTATTATCGTGACATATGAAATATATTATGAATGGAAAGTTTTAATTTTATCGTATTTTCGTGTATTTACTGTTCATGTGTACTTTTCACGGTATTTTAATGCGGGTTTTACAAGTCGACTGGTCAATGTCAGTCAGATGCGCAGGAGGTATCTAGTGATCCACTTAATATATGTGAACTCATGAATAAAGAAAAAAAGCATACTACTGAAGCTGGTACTATAGACTCAGTTCCTAGCAAATTGTTTCCTCCAGGTTTGAAATTGAGTATTTTGAAGTTCGTTTATTCTCGATTCTTGACAAATTGAAAGTCCTAAAAATATCAAGCCTTTAATTGTTCTTGGTTGTTAGGATATTTGGAATTTTATGTCTAATTCAATCAACACGTAAAAAGAGGAAAATAATAGGCTATGTATCCGTAAAACACCTTGCAAATACCAATTACTATTCACAAAGTACAAAATTTAAATGCATAAAAGTAAAATCGCTTGAAATGTAAGCTAAATGAAAGTATAAGGGCTAAAATGTAAATTTCAGAAACTATAAGGACCAAATGTGAAAATTATAACAACTAATAACAAATCTAACAACTTTTTAAAACTGTCTAACTGAATTTGTTAAAACTTGAAACTTAAAGGACTGATTACTTGCAAAACCTAAAAACTTGAAAGATTAACACTAAATGCAAACAGTTACAAACAATAGGGACCAAAGTGCAATTAAATGGGAGTTATTAACAAAAACGGGCTAAGCACAATCAATAAGCTGGTTTGAGCTTATTTCTCAACCAAATCAACTCTGGTTTGTTTTAAAATGCTTAAAATGGAAAATGATCTAGACTTGTAAAAGGAATCAGCTTAAAAGCTCAAATATCACAATGTAGCTTATCCTAATAAGCCAAGATTGAGCTAACTAAAAATCCAGACTTCCACAACTTTATTTTAATGCACAATCTGATTAAACAGCTAACAAGAGGAATGGAATGTCTTTTAAAATGAAAAATGGTTTACTGAATAAGCCAGAATATGGAATTAAGCACAAATGAGCTTATTTGACCAAGCGTTGACCAAAAATTCCAAAAAGCTGATTTTTATAAAATCCACGCAGGACATGTTGGCAACAAGATTTGTGAAAGAAAATTGACAAATTTGTGAAGTAGAAATAGAGATAGAGGAAATCAATATTGACTTTATCACAGAAACATACATAAGCTCATAAGCTAACTAAAAAGCTGTTTTCTCTCTCAAACTCGAAAACTGTATAAGTTCCTTTTGTACACTAAATCTTTGGATGTTGAACTATAAGTAGAAACAGGTTTGAAGTAAATCCATCAAGTAATGAAGGAATAACAATAGATTGAAGTTGACTAGTTTTCTGATGAACAAGTAAACAGATTTTTGACCCAAACTTTTTATGTACCAATTGCCTTTTTGACTGAACTATTGACCACAAAATTGAACCAAATTGCTTACACTAGTTAACCAAATGTAAATGAACACAATTCAACTGATTTAACAAACTTGGATCTCCAAAACTTTTCAAAACCAAACACTACTTTAAAAAGTTGTATATGACTTTTGCAAAGGAAATCTGATCACAAGTGTGAGACAAGTTTGGACTTTAATCAAAACTTGTTTAATATGTGAAATGAGATGTAATTGAATTGAAAACAAACAGGTAACAACACTTAACCACAAAATGAACCTTAAGACCTATGACTGATGAAATCACTTAACTGAAATCAAGTAAACTAAAATCAAAGCTGTAAAATCACTAAACAACTATCAATCCAACACAATTATACTACAATTAGGCTAAACACATTATCAGATCAACAATTAATAGCTAAACTAAGAATTTAGCATGCAATTCACTTGAGAGGAACCAAAAACCAGATTTTATAGAACCTTTTAGCAAGAAGCCTCCTTTGATGGAGTAGAGGAGCGCTGAGCTCTCTATAACAAACTTCCTTCAACCCAAATCAACTCATATCTACAACCATATCACCTCCAAAAGCCATGTCTGATCTAATCAACTGTCAATCTTCAACTTCTGAAATTCTGAAAAGAACTTGAGCTACAAACAGCTAGAATCAATGGCAAAGTTTCTAAATCACAAACACAAGCTCTATTGATCAATGGAGATCAACAGAAACATAAGGTATTAACAAGAACTGATAATTGAGTGAAGTAAGATGATGCAAGTGAACTGAATTTTTTTTGTTTTATTTATTTGGAGGGAAAATCTGTTACAAAGGCTAACTGACTAACTAACAAGCTCTTAAGTGTGTGTCAAACACATAAGAGCTGTTGTAACTGAAAACAAAATGCTAGATATAGAGAGAAAAATGAAAGTGTGTGTTTTTTCACACTATAAGCTACTTGTTACAAATGAGCTAGTTTATCCCTATTTATAGAGTGGAAAGGAGAAGTTGTTGGGGTTGATGACATGTCTTGGCCAATGGGAGAGTGCCAGGTGTCATGATCCTCTTGATTGCAAATTCATCTTCAAGAACACAAAAGGGGATTTTTAATCAATTGATTTTCAGTCTAATTGGGTTGCAGGGTTGGATTCGTCCTTCAATTTAGAGTCTTTTTCATGTTTGACTTTGTCCTGAAATCCACTCTAGCTCATGTTGAGTTCTGGGTTCGTTCTTTGTTGAAGACGACACATGGCCTCCTTTGATTGGTTTTTATTTGATCACGCGGATCATTATCCAACTTGGATATAATGATTATTGGCTGGTGGATTTCTATTGGTTGAGAAGAAGTAAGTGCTCCGCATTGTACAGATTTGGTCATTAATGAGAAAGTGAGTTAGTGGCCAGCTGGCGTCTCATTTGGCAATCCAAACCTTCATTTTCTTGCATTCTCATTGGTGGAAAGGGCTAATACACGGATTAAGACCAAATTTGATATATTTTTGTCACTTTTAGCCCTTGAACTTTGGCAGAATATACATTTGAGCTCTTTTCTTCATTTCTTTGGCAATTTCAGTCCTTTGACCTTTATTCTTGAACATTTGAGTCCTTTGACTTGGTTGACTTGAAGGTTGACCAGGTTTGACTTTAATCTTGACTTTTTCCAAAATTTGCATTTAAGTCCCTCAACTTTTGAACATTGTCAAGATAGGTCCTTTATCTTCAAATGACTTGTCATCTTTGATCCTTCTCTTGTCTTTTTATCATAAATGAGCTTGATTTCACTTTTTTGCTTGAAATTGTATCCTTGTTACCTATTTAAGCACAAATACAAAACATACCACATAATACTGCTTTATAGCATAAAAGTTATGTATTTTCTATGTGTTTTCGGGTGATTTGTCGACTTATTGATATGAGATTTTGCTCATATCAAATCCCCTACACTTGATCATTGCCATGACCTCATGCAATGCTATATTTTAAAGCACAAATTTACATTTTTATTATAATTAACCCACCTTCGCCAATATGAAATGCTCTTATGTTAATCTACACTATATGATGCATGATTTTGATTTTATACAATGCAATGCAAAGAAGAACAATTCTATTTATATATTTTTGTATTTTTCATAAATGGTTTTGATGAAAAAACTCATAAAGAAATCAATGACTTAGATTAGAGCTTTGGTACCATGAACACTTATCACCCTCATGTTTCACTTTCCCCATACCAAGCTTAAAAATGGGATCATTGTATTCACAAGTAAAAAGGGCATCAACTTATTCATGACAATTAAATGTGGAACCGGTTATTATTTGAGCAAATTGCTTGAGAGCAAATTTGTCATTATTTAAAGCGTGAAGTATAAGAAATACAAAATCCAAAAATAAGGAAGCACGGTTTTAATCCTAAGTAATCCTCTCATCCATTACTTGAAAAACCGCTCACAATTAATATAAGTCCGACTCAAAAGTAATAAGTCACTCGCCTTATGTGTAAGATCCTTATGTCATGCATTAATAAGTAGCTACACACTCGCTAAGGAAAGAAAAATAAAACTCACGCAATAATTTACATCCGCCGCCTTTTTGGGACTTTGGATCTTCAATCCCGCAACCCGTCAAGGTAATATTGGATTGGAGCAACTATCAAATCCCCGCAACCCGTCAAGGTAATATTGGAATTCAATAGTCACTATAATTAACACTTCACTGGCCCTCTTGGGAGTCTTGTATAATTATTTTTTTCTTTTCTTTTTTGCCACTCATTTTTTTATAAGTCGCTCTTATTTTTCTTTATTCCTCACAAAGAAAGTTGAAAAGAATAAAAGAAAAAACACCCTCTAAGTATTAAGCATGACATAAATCTAGTACACATAAAACGTTCTAACTTTGAATCTTAAGACGTACTTATACCAACCATGAATGATTAGTCAAAAATGCATAAGAGACTACAAACCGATTAAAACCGTTCTTGATTATTTATTAACATATATACATGCGAAGAAAATAGAGGCAAAGAAAGAGAAGGGTTTAGCCACAAATAATTGTCATGAAGTTTATCTAGCCCTTTTATACTTGCTTCTACTCTATCATCTCGCATTCTCCACAAATTTAAAATCTCAAATAATGAGAGTAGTGGATGCTTAGCCTAATAGACCAATGAAGGACTACATGGTTAAGGATACTAGCTAGAGAATGCTTAGATAAGCAAACTCGGGTTGATTCAAAGTATCCATGGCGGGCCAAATATGTCAAAGATATCTAAACTTGTTAAACCATGTCCTTATTATATTTTTTTCTTTTTAATTTTTCAAAAAGAACAAAAGAGGAAATATATACAATGCAAATGTGTTATGCAAATGAAAAATGATTAATGCAAAAATTATGAATGCATATTTTTGGTGGCCAAAGTAGATCAAAAATTTGAAAAATGTTTGAAAAATTAATTTCCAAGTTATCATGAAGTCAAAGGCAATGGTCTAGGTAAGGTCACTTCGATAGAAGACCCCCTACACTTAAGCTAAACATTATCCTTAATGTTTAAGAGCATGGGAGTATAAACTTCCCTACACTTATGATAATGAATAGACTTTGCTTAACCAAAGCTAAGGAAAGATCAACTATAGTGAATTCATTTTTTAAGCACAATGTGTCTATTAAAAATCACAATAGTAACAAAGTGAACCGGATACAAGGGCCTCCTCCATAAGCTCCAATCCCCTACAAACAACATGAAGACAAAAAGAAGGTCTCCCCCTACACTTCTCATCAACTCTATATCCTTATTTCTATCCTACCACACTCTAAGTCTAAAAACTCTAAACCTAGTTATTCAAGCTTGATTTATGGAGTCTCTAGCTCGACTCATCCCACACTTAAAAGTGTCTAAAACCTATCATGGAGAACAAAAGTTTTCCCCTTTTTAAGAAAAATATCCTTGATGAGGTAAAGCAAGTTTTCAATTATCAAAACTCAATAAATATCCCCCCGGATAAAATACATAATTACCATCCCACTTATAACACAATTCAACAACTAACTTCCCAAGCAATAGTGAAAAGGGTGAGGTGTTGTTCTCCAAAATGGTTGCCCATATGTTCTTCAAAAGGTGATAAGGTGATACTCTTAAATCTCTCACAAGTTTTCCTTTTATTGCATCAGGAGGATACTGAGATGGTTTAGCAAGTTCTATACCAGGATCAAAAATCCGTTCCTTGATGGGAAAACAAGTGGTGGTTGCCTTAGAAGATTCTCCCTTGTAGGTCACATGGTGAGAGAAAGGTTGTGGAGTAATGGGTAACAGCAAGCTCTTTAAAGGCACCATCATGACTTGTTTCCCTTTATCACTTTGAAAGGTTGAGGTGGAAAGGAGAGAAGGTAAATGATCTTCATGCAATAGAGAGTCTAGAAAGAGTATGTCCTCCTCCTCATGAATATATCCAAGAGTATACTCAAAAGGTATATCAAACTCTAAAAACTCATCAATCTCATCCATGATAGAATCCTCCTCATCACCATAAACATCATAAATTGGTATATCAAAGATTGGTGACTCCTCAAAACTTAAGGAAGTGTGATCATCAAAGAATATAGAGTCACAAGTGGAGAACTCATCATCAGTATAATCATCATATGTTGGTGTATCACAAAGAAGAGGTTCATCATCACTAAAATCATCATATGATTCTTCATCATGGTGGAAAAGTGGGTTATCAAATGAGGTTTCAAAGAGAGGATTGGAATGAATCACAAAATCACCAAAGTTAAGCTCTTGCGGTTCATGAAAATCCAAGGATGAGGTAATGGAGGCAATGGTCTCAACATAAGGTAGATCATAATCTCCACTTGAGCAAGCTTCATAGAAATATTCATCACAAACTTCATCAAGGATATCACCTTGAGTTTCCTCCTCATTAATAATATCAATATGCTTCACCGTTTCGAGCTCATTAGATTTATTTGGCAACTTTCTCATGTTAAACACAACTCTTTCATCTCCTACCCTCATTGTAAGTTCACCTTCCGCCACATCTATAAGAGTCCAACCCGTTCTCAAAAATGGCCTACCGACAATCAAAAGAACTCTCAGATCCATATCATAATCAACCACCACAAAATCTGTTGGAAAGGTAAATCTATCCACCCAAACAAAAACATCATCTGTAATTCCCACCGGATAAGCTATGGTACGGTTTGCTAACTCAAGAGTCGTTTTTATAGGAGTAAGCTCGGGAAGTAAAAATCTTTTCCAAACCGATAATGGCATGAGATTTATGCTTGCCCCTAAATCCACCAGTGCTATGCAATTTTCCACCCCCGGGAAGTTGCAAGAATAAAAAACCTCCCCGGATCTCCAAGCTTAGTAGGCAACTTCTTAAGCAAAACCGCGAAGCAATTTTCATTTAAAGAAGCATTAGGCAAATCCACCAATTTCTCCTTGTTAGAAAGAAGGTCCTTGATCATCTTAGCAAATTTAGGCATATTGGCTAAGGCTTCCGCAAAAGAGATGTTTATGTTAAGTTGCTTGAACATCCTCAAAAAATTAGAAACTTGTATATCATCCTATTCTTAAGATTTTCTTTTCTCAATCTTGATGGGTATGGGAGACTTGGTATTGGTTGTAGTTGAGTGGTTGAGGAAGGATTTTCTTTGTTGGGTTCTTCATTGATTTGTGTGGAAGTTAAAGGAGTAGAAGGTGTAGGTGTGGAGGTGGTAGAGCATGAAGGTGTTGATGTTGATGGCTTATCACAAGGTGGAACTATAGTAGGCTTAACCAAAGTAGGTTTAGGTGGTGAAGGATCATGAGTTTTCTTTCCACTTCTTGTTGTGATAGCATTGACATTATCCCTTGGGTTTGTTTGTGTGTTTGAAGGTAGAGCCCCTTGTGGCCTTTGATTGAGAAGCATCATAAACTTTTTGTTTGTATCCTCATGCATTTCCCTCATTCTTTTCTCATTAGCTTGGAACCTCCTTTCATTCTCTTGATTCATTTTGTGAAGAAGCTCAATGGTGTTAAAATCATGTGGCACATTCCCTTGAAAACCTTGGGGTTGGAAAGGTGGAGGTTGATTATAAAACCCTTGGTTGTTGCCTTGAAAGTTATTTCCTTGATTATGAAAGCTATTGGGTGCTCTAAAGTTGTTTTGTCCTTGGTAACTTGGCCTAGGCCCTTGATTTCTTTGTAGTAATTGAGGATGATTGTTTTGAGTTTGGGTGGGTGGTTGGGGTGGGAAGCCGGGTGGAGAAAGGTAGTTATTTGACTTGTAAGAGAGATTATTTTGATTGATGTTAGGTTTGAAATGCTCTCTATGTTCATCTTTGTAGAAACTAGAAGGGGGTGTTGAATAGTTTCTAGTTAGTTTTCAAAACATTTCGGCTTAATCCACTGTGTGCGGTTCCTTATGTGTACCCGCAGTTCTTTATCAATAAAGAACCACCGGTCCATTTAGGGAACCGTCGATAGTGAAATTAACCTTTTGTTACATGTTAAACTTTGACAATCCTTTGTATCAAATTCTCGATCAAGCTTGACTAGATATGAGATGTGTTTGATTGAAAGATAAATACTACAAGTAAGTAAACACACAAACACATCAAATCAAGAGTACATCAAACAATAGTCTAAACACTAAGCACACACGTACTAAGCATAAGCTTTTCCGCAACTAGGATGTTTAGACTAAGTGATGTACACTTGACCATAATCTAAACACGAAACACACACGTACTAAGCCTTAGCTTTTCCGCAACTTAGATGTTTAGATTATGAGATGCACACAACACACAACATATAAATACATTTATAATAGTAAAGACATAAATGTAAAGGAAAGTACCGACACGATGATTTATAGTGGTTCGGTCACGAAGCTCCTCTTCGCCCTACTCCACTCCTCGAGTACACCTTACTCGAGAGTTACTTCACTAGTCAACAAAACTCCTTTCAAGGCGGAGAAAACCATACACGTCGCCTACACAATTTCCGACACTAAGCTAGATGTCGAGTCCTAATCTTAGGTAGGACCAATCTACACAACGTTGCCCTCTTCACCATTTAACGACACAAGGCTAGATGTCGAGTTCTAATCGAAAGGTAGAACCAATCTTCACAACGTTGCCTACTTCACCATTTTACGACACAAGGCTAGATGTCGAGTTCTAATCGAAAGCTAGAACCAATCTTCATGACTCTTCACTTTGAAGCTAAGTGAGAACTTCATACAACACAACTACTAATCACTTTAAAGTTTAGTGAGAACTCACAAGACACAACCACATCACTTTAGAGTTTAGTGAGAACTACCAAGACACAACCTAATCTACCCACTAGTTATGTTTTATGGCCCAACATAACAAACCTTGTGTTTTATGGCCTAAACACATAAACCATATAGATCTAAGCACACAACACTTAGATCTATAACTCTAACACTATATCCAAGTACTAACAAGACTTGGATCTACACAACTAACACCTAATCCAAGGATACCCATCACTTGGATATTCTACCCTTACAAACACATCCAAGTGTACCCAACACTTGGATCTTCTACATATACATAGTAGGAAGACTAAAAACATAACTTAGATCTATATAAGGAAAGATCTTCATCATGTAGTGAACCCAAAACATCATGGTAATGATAGTGTTCTTCTCTTTGCACTTGAGAGGATGAGGAGATTGAAGATCGAATCACATCTTAAACAAGATTAATCAAAACTAACTAATCAAGGATCTAAGATGGTTTTTGAAAGAAACTGTGCAAAAAGGGTTGAAAGAAAACCTGGAAATGATCCACTATTTATAGGACAACATTGCAACGGTCAAAAACACTCGCGGTTCCTTATCTCTACCCGCGGTACCTTATCAATAAGGAACCGCGGGTTCCTTTAAGGAACCTCCGCGTCGGAGTCCATGCAAATTTGTCCTTTAGTGGGGATATGCCATCTGGGGTAGTTTATACCCTCAAAGGATATTCCTTTGGCATATGGAATATGCCAAATTCAAATTTCCATTTTCTTTTTAATAAAACATTTTCTTAAAAATAAAGTTAATTAAAATCTTTTGTCACATTTGATTAAAATGTGAGTTTTAAGAAAATATTAATCCTTGATCACTTAGTTTGGTTAATGACATGTTTGTACATACCTTGAGTGATTCATGCCGAATGCGGTCTTGGAGGTGTTTGGAGGTGTCGAGAGAAGTATACAAATGTATTCTTGAGTGATTACGAGTACCTTAACATTTTACATAATGTATTGCGAATTATACGTTTGTCATCAACAAAACACAAAGAGATTATATCGACAAAGCATCGTAATGTTTGCACTAACAATCTCTCCCTTTTTGATGATGACAAACAAGTAAACCGCAACACATATTAAAATGCTTAAGTTACTCGTTTACACTTACTTCTCCCCCTTTTGTCGAATCAAAAAGGTAGTCAACGTCTTGAAGAAGAGAAGAATCAACGTCGAGAGAGCACACGTCCAAAGTGATAGTCATCTATAACACGTCATTTGAAGAAGAGAAGAGTTGACGTCAGGAGAGCTAGCATCCGAAAGGTAGTTTTCATTTGTGGAGGAAGATTGACTTCGAGAGAACATGCATCCAAAAGGCTAATCATCACTTGTGGTCGACGGTTGAGAGGCGAGAATCCAAACCATATAATATTGAGCTTGCGTCATCCTAGTGAAGTCTTCAATCACCATAGGTTAACTAACTCCATGCATAATAAAATGCTTATATTCACGATTCCAAAATTCATTACTAGCAAGATATTCGAAGAATGATCGCAAATGTAATGACTTGAACTCTTTCAAATGCTCCCCCTTGATATGAGCTCCCCCTTGCTTGAGACACCAACAAAGCAAGAATAGTGACGAGCTACAAAAATGGGTTAGAAGTTTCCTACAAAACAAGGTTAGTAGACAAGAGCATATATAAAAAGAGGATGATAAACAAGTCGTTTGCACAAACAATGACAAGCATTGAAGAAAGAAGTGTGAACGTGATGCTATCAACCAAAAAAAAAATATAAAAAAAAATAAAGGAGAGGATCGTGACAAGATCAATTCACAATTTTTGGAATAAAGATAGAAAAGAAACACCCATACCAATTGTAATGATAATATGTCAAAGGGTAAAAAGCTTAGAATTTTTGGAATCACCCAAGAAAATTCAAGATTTAACCATCAACTCTCAAAGAAAAAAAAAACAAGGAGAGGATTTTGAGGAAATCAATTCAAAATTGTTGGAATAGAGGTAGAAGAGAAACATCCAAGAATTTGAAGATATCATCTCAAGGGGTTAAAAAATTAGAATTGATGGAATCACCCATACCAATTGTAAATTTTAACCGCAATCAACTCTCAAAAAGAGGAACAAAAATATCTCAACCTAGAGACATTTTTGACCAAAAATAAATAAAGGAAAACCAAAAGTGGATAAATCGACGCTTTAAGAAAAATTTGGGATATAGGACATTATAGGCAAAAATACGTATGAATGCCGACACCAAATGGTGTTTAGCATACGATAAACTACATGCTCAAAGTTTCGTAGCTCTTCTCAATCATTATGGATGTTCAAAGAACAATTACATGATGAGGAAAGGGTAAGGCTCGACTCAACTTAGTTTAGAAAGACTAGAAGAAAGAGACTCGACTTAGAAGAGCATGATTTAAATGAATTGAGAGATACTCAACAAAGAAGTTAAGGATAACTTCAAGAAACTCAAAAGAGAAAAAGACCAAAACGAACAAAGGGACTCAATCGCCACGGTTCGTTAAATAGGTCCGTGGTTCATTATCAATAATGAGACCCAAGGTTATTTGAGGAACCGTGAATATTGGGTGTCCAAAACCGATTATTGACTCAAAGGAAAATCACTTGGTCAACCAATTTAACATAAGATGCTAAATGGATTGAAAGTCAATGCTTCGGATATGACTTTTAACAATTGCAATTGCAAGTTATAATTACTTGAATATTTCAAAAGAAATATTTAAGTTGTCAATCTTACTAGGAGAGGAATTAGATATAAATCTAACTTTCCTTGACAACCGAGTAAGAAAATAAAGAATAAAAGAAAGATCACAAGAATAACGAGATCCAAGACTTAAAGAAAAATCATGTTGAAAAACATGAAGGGAAAAACAAGAGAATAAAGATCATACAAAGATGTATGAAACTCAAGCCTAAAACTTAAGCATAATTTTAATCCTAGTTACACTATAAAACTAAGATTTGCTTAAATTGGATGTCTTAGCAATAAGCAATCCACATGCTTAAATGAAAGACAAGGGTGGTGACGGAATTTGGTGGGGTAAAAGGTGAAGTCACCAAGGGTTCAACAAAGTCATTCTCAATGGGAACGCTTTGGATATGTTGAGGTTAGGTAGTCACATCCAAGAGAGTACTAGGAGTGAAGGGTGAGGCTAGCTCATTCATTCTAGATTGGAATGAAGAGGAGGTAGAACCATGTAAATGGTTGGTAACATGGGTTGAGGTAGTCTTGCATGGTGCAAGAGGTGGTGAGGGTGATGAAGAGATGAGAATGGGCACAATCTCATTCTTAGGTGTGGCAAAAGGTGAAGAGTTAAGTTTTGGTAGCTTAATCTTAAATTTGAGGTGCCTCTTTGAAGAGGAGATTTTGGATGAATTGGAGGTTCTTGTAGAAACCATGGTAGTAATGGGTGGTTTAAGGGGTAAGGATGAATGGTTTCAGAAAACCCGAATTTGAGAGCTTCTGCCCGCGGTTCTTTATCTCCACCAGCGGTTCCATGTTGATATGGAGCCGCGGTCTATTTAAAGAACCGCCTACAGAGGCTTGGTTAAGGTGGTGAGGCTTGGTTTAGGTGGTGAAGGAGGATTTTCCAATTAAGCAAATCCTAATGTTCTAGTCTAACTTATCATAAAGTCATGCTTAAGAGCAATAAAAACTAGAACACACACAAAGGAAAGACACATAGGTTCAATTAGCACGTAAGAAAAAAGCTAAGAAAAACCTAATGGCTACAAAAGAAAAAGACTCCTAATGACATACAAATTTCATCAAAGTAAACTATCATTAGTCATATATAGGAAGAGCCATTTAGCCAATTTAGAGAATGAGTATGAGACTATCACTAGAGGTGCTCAATTAAGGCTAAACACGACCATTTTTACGAGTTATACACCAACTCAACTTCCCACGTGGAAGTAATTCAACCGTTAGGTCAAATTAATATCCTAGTGCATAAATTCTCTAGTAGTCATTCTCAAGTTAGACAAAATCTAATTCCAACATTTGCCTAATAAAGATTAGCAAGGATGAAACTTGCATGGCGACACAATGCATGACATAATGAGGGTTAAGAATGCACCATTGCATATCTTGTCAAACAAGTCTAGTTAAGGTTATTTACCTTAATAGAACTTGAGGCCAATAACTTTGAAGTGTATAAACAAAGTTTACACAAACCAAAGGAACACTCTTGATTGGTCTTTCGGAAATGACACATTTATAAATTGTATAGCAATGTAAATTACTTGAGTATTTCGGATGAAACATCCAAGTTATCAAACCGAATCTATTGTGCATTATAAGTAATTATTAAACAAAATATGTCTAACAATTTGAACAAGTAGATTCAATATAACACCATCAACACAAGTGTGAGTTATGATCCGATGTATATTATTAATAAACCACATTCATGTCTACACAAAAAAAACATGTCAATTAGATTCGACAATGATACCAATCATAGTTTGAATAATGCATTGATATTTAATCAAAATCTTTCTTGATTCCCACAAACACTCTTTTAAGAGAAAATAGCTAAGATTTTCAAAGGGCGTTTCATGTTTTATAGTGAGACATTTATCTACTTGAACTAATAACACAATGATCGAGTAAGACGACCCAAATCAATAGATTTGATAAGCTCCCAAAGCTTTCAAACCTAAGAGTGTTAATAAACATAACGAGGTATACATGATGTTTATATAACATATATAAACCTAGAGATGTTGATCCTATATGCAATGCACAAATAATGTTGCAACCAAAATACAAGAAATCTAGCATACATCCTAATTAGGAAAAAACTAGATAATAACAAATACCAAGCAAGGCACAAGAGACTAGACATATAAGCAATACTACTACAAATAGCAAGGAACACTTAATAATGTCTACATATTATAATAACACACAAAGAAATACACACAAACAATTAGCTTAACACATAAAAGCATTTGTCCATGTTTTGAGTGTTAGATATACCAACGTATACATAGCTTGATCTTAATAGTTTTCGACACATTTCAAAATTTAATTAAGTTCAACACTTTATAAATATATCAATTTACAAAGATATATCAACAAGAGATGTCCAACTTAATATAAAAGAGTAAAACACAAGTTTTACGACAAACCGAGACTCAATACTTTGGACAAAGTATAGAACTTATAAAACATTTAAATTTTAAAGTTTGAATAAAGGTTTGGAAGCATTTTAATTGAAATAAAACTCAATTACGTTCGAAACGCCGGGTGGCACGACTTCTACGGACTTACGGTTGATTTTATATGATTTTTCAAAGTTTGCAAAAATCTGAGTCAGACTGGCCGCGGTTCCTTATTGATAAGGAACCTCGGGGAAGAGATAAAGAACCGCGTCCAGAGGGCAAAAATGGGGTTTTTGGCCAAAATCATTTGGTAACTTTTTGGAAGGACTTAGGACTCTAAAAAATCATTTTAGACACATAGAACTCGTATTTTAGAGTTAATTATGACATAAAAGATTTTTATACTTCCAAACATGAAAAGATTTAATTCAAGCTATTATACAAAGTTTATTTAACACCAAAACTTGTACGAATGAAACAACAAAACATATTTCATAAGTAATCACTCTTCATGAACAATTTGATACAAAGATCGTCTCTATTTTTAAAAACCGTTTTCATTTTGAAAACCATTTGTTTTGAAAAACTAGAGCAAGGATCGATCCAAGCTTTAAAGTACGATATACTTCAAAGATCTTGTGTGACCATCGCTCTGTTACCAATTGTAGAAACTAGAAAGGGGGTTGAATAGTTTCTAGTTAGTTTTCAAAACATTTTGGCTTAATCCACTGTGTGCGGTTCCTTATTGGTACCCGCGGTTCTTTATCAATAAAGAACCGCCGGTCCATTTAGGGAACCGCCGACAGTGAACTTAACCTTTTGTTACATGTTAAACTTTGACAATCCTTTGTATCAAATTCTCGATCAAGCTTGACTAGATATGAGATGTGTTTGATTGAAAGATAAATACTACAAGTAAGTAAACACACAAACACATCAAATCAAGAGTACATCAAACGATAGTCTAAACACTAAGCACACACGTACTAAGCATAAGCTTTTCCGCAACTAGGATGTTTAGACTAAGTGATGTACACTTGACCATAATCTAAACACGAAGCACACACGTACTAAGCCTTAGCTTTTCCGCAACTTAGATGTTCAGATTATGAGATGCACACAACACACAACATATAAATAAATCTATAATAGTAAAGACATAAATGTAAAGGAAAGTACCGACACGATGATTTATAGTGGTTCGGTCACGAAGCTCCTATTTGCCCTACTCCACTCCTCGAGTACACCTTACTCGAGAGTTACTTCACTAGTCAACAAAACTCCTTTCAAGGCAGAGAAAACCATACACGTCGCTTACACAATTTCCGACATTAAGCTAGATGTCGAGTCCTAATCTTAGGTAGGACCAATCTACACAACGTTGCCCTCTTCACCATTTAACGACACAAGGCTAGATGTCGAGTTCTAATCTAAAGGTAGAACCAATCTTCACAACGTTGCCTATTTCACCATTTTATGACACAAGGCTAATATCGAGTTCTAATCGAAAGCTAGAAACAATCTTCACGACTCTTCACTTTGAAGCTAAGTGAGAACTTCACACAACACAACTACTAATCACTTTAAAGTTTAGTGAAAACTCACAAGACACAACCACATCACTTTAGAGTTTAGTGAGAACTACCAAGACACAACCTAATCTACCCAATAGTTATGTTTTATGGCCCAACATAACAAACCTTGTGTTTTATGGCCTAAACACATACACCATATAGATCTAAGCACACAACACTTAGATCTATAACTCTAACACTATATCCAAGTACTAACAAGACTTGGATCTACACAACTAACACCTAATCCAAGGATACCCATCACTTGGATATTCTACCGTTACAAACACATCCAAGTGTACCCAACACTTGGATCTTCTACATATACATAGTAGGAAGACTAAAAACATAACTTAGATCTATATAAGGAAAGATCTTCATCATGTAGTGAACCCAACACATCATGGTAATGATAGTGTTCTTCTCTTTGAACTTGAGAGGATGAGGAGATTGAAGATTGAATCACATCTTAAACAAGATTAATCAAAACTAACTAATCAAGGATCTAAGATGGTTTTTGAAAGAAACTGTGCAAAAAGGGTTGAAAGAAAACCTGGAAATGATCCACTATTTATAGGACAACATTGCAACGGTCAAAAACACCCGCGGTTCCTTATCTCTACCCGCGGTACCTTATCAATAAGGAACCGCGGGTTCCTTTAAGGAACCTCCGCGTCGGAGTCCGTGCAAATTTGTCCTTTAGTGGGGATATGGCATCTGGGGTAGTTTATACCCTCAAAGGATATTCCTTTGGCATATGGAATATGCCAAATTCAAATTTCCATTTTCTTTTTAATAAAACATTTTCTTAAAAATAAAGTTAATTAAAATCTTTTGTCACATTTGATTAAAATGTGAGTTTTAAGAAAATATTAATCCTTGATCACTTAGTTAGGTTAATGACATGTTTGTATATACCTTGAGTGATTCATGCCAAATGCGGTCTTGGAGGTGTCGAGAGAAGTATACAAATGTATTCTTGAGTGATTACGAGTACCTTAACATTTTACATAATGTATTGCGAATTATACGTTTGTCATCAACAAAACACAAAGAGATTATATCGACAAAGCATCGTAATGTTTGCACTAACAATCTTGGTAAGCATAACACTCAACTTGATAACCTTGAATCTTGTCACATTGCTGGTAAGAATGAGGACCTCCACAAGTCTCACATGAAATAGCAATAGCATTCACATCATTGGTGGGATTTTTGTTCAAAGAGAGTTCACACATTTTCAAGATAGTATCGAGCTCTTGAAAGATCATCCCATCCATTTGTGGAGTAACACTCTCTTGCACCACATGGACTCTCTTATCAAATTGTGTGTTAGTTTGCACCATGGATTTAGTCTCAATAATGTCCCATGCCTCTTGAATGGATTTGGAAAGAATATTCCCACCCGCGGAGGAGTTTAGGGAATCTTGATGATGTGGTCTTAATCTATTGTAGAAAGTGTTGATTTGGTGAACGTCATTGAATCCATGATTGGGGCATTTCTCAATAAATCCTTGAACTCTTCCCAAGCATCACTAAAGGTTTGGCTAGATTTTTATTGAAATCCAATAATTAGGTTTCTCAAAGCCGTGGTCTTAGATAGGGGAAAGAACTTGTTCAAAAAAGTGAAATCATCCCAAGTAGTAATGCTCTTAGGAGGTTGTGTATCTAGCCAATACTTGGCATTGCCCTCTAAGGATAATTGGATCAAGATTAACTTAATGGCATCATGGGGAACTCCATTTTACTTAATGGTGTTGCAAAGAGATAGAAACTTCTTGAGATGGTCGTGTGGATTATCACTAGGTCTCCCAAAAAATGGTGTGTTTGAAACTAAGTTAATCATAGATGTCTTAAGCTCAAAGGAATTTGTGGGTATCTCGGGTATAACAATAGCATCAGCATATCCTTGCACATTAGATTGAAGGTGCTCCATCAAAGGTCGATTGTCAATGGCGGCCATGGCTTCTTGTGTAATGATCAAAGCACGATTCTCGGGATCGGCTTGATGGACGATGTTGTTTTTACTCTTTCTCTTTTTCTTCCTTTTGGGAGGAAGGGGTTGTACACCAAATGGTATTTGTGCACGCCCGCGGGTGAGCATGCAACTCAAATCAAGGAGTGAGAGAGAAGCTCTCGTTCGACTTTGGAAAAGAAGGGATTATCCTTTCCGAGGTTCAATAAGTAATATCCACAAGAAAGTATAATATACGTAAGTAATACTTGGGTGCAAGACCCCCAATCAAGCTTTCCTTCTTAGGATACGCACTAGTGAACGGGGGGTTAGGTGGCGCGTAGCACTTAAGTACCTATTAACCCTTAGACGGCATTTTATAGCATGTCGCCTTTCTATTCACTTTATAGTTTGTATTCTTCGAATTCTTGCCTACTGGAAGTATTTATCTATTCTTGCTTAATTAATATTGATCGATACACGTTTCAAGGACCGGAACGCTCCCGAACACGGTGTATTGCAAAAGCAATACTTATGGAGATATGTATATTAATTGTTCGTATACGTATACGTATCTACATATAATAATATAGAGAAAATATTTTTGTATTTAATGGGTTTTTAAAGAAAATACTATATGTACGTAAAAATCGATGAAATCCAATAACATATATTTTTGGGTGCAATCTCTTAGGAAAAAGATTGCTTTTTGAATTTTCTTATTTTTTTGGTCAATTCTTTAGGAAAAGAATTGATTTTGTTATTTTTTAGTTTTTATATTTTTGTTTTTTATGTTTTTGATTTATGATACGTAAAAATAACGTTCACGAGGTGAACGGATCCCAAAATCCAATCAAAACCGTCAATCAATAGTCTCTCGTAATGTCATGAACCGGCAGCGGCGCCATTTGAAATTGAGTATTTTGAAGTTCGTTTATTCTCGATTCTTGACAAATTGAAAGTTCTAAAAATATCAAGCCTTTAATTGTTCTTGGTTGTTAGGATATTAGGAATTCTATGTCTAATTCAATCAACACGTAAAAAGAGGCAAATAATAGGCTACATATCCGTAAAACACCTTGCAAATACAAATTACTATTCACAAAGTACAAAATTTAAATGCATAAAAGTAAAATTGCTTGAAATGTAAGCTAAATGAAAGTATAAGGGTTAAAATTTAAATTTCAGAAACTATAAGGACCAAATGTGAAAATTATAACAACTAATAACAAATCTAACAACTTTTTAAAACTGTCTAACTGAATTTGTTAAAACTTGAAACTTAAAGGACTGATTACTTGCAAAACCTAAAAACTTGAAAGATTAACACTAAATGCAAACAGTTACAAACAATAGGGACCAAAGTTCAATTAAATGGGAATTATTAACAAAAACGGGCTAAGCACAATCAATAATCTGGTTTGAGCTTATTTCTCAACCAAATCAACTCTCTTTTTTTTTAAATGATTAAAATGGAAAATGATCTGGACTTGTAAAAGGAATCAGCTTAAAAGCTCAAATATCACAATGTAGCTTATCATAATAAGCCAAGAATGAGCTAACTAAAAATCCAGACTTCCACAACTTGATTTTAATGCACAATCTGATTAATCAGCTAACAAGAGGAATGGAATGTCTTTTAAAACGAAAAATGGTTTACTAAATAAGCCAGAATATGGAACTAAGCACAAATGAGCTTATTTGACCAAGCGTTGACCAAAAATTCCAAAAAGCTGATTTTTATAAAATCCACGCAGGACATGTTGGCAACAAGATTTGTGAAAGAAAATTGACAAATTTGTGAAGTAGAAATGGAGATATAGGAAATCAGTATTGACTTTATCACAGAAGCATACATAAGCTCATAAGCTAACTAAAAAGCTGTTTTCTCTCTCAAACTCGAAAACTGTATAATTTTATTTTGTACACTAAATCTTTGGATGTTGAACTATAAGTAGAAACAGGTTTGAAGTAAATCCGTCAAGTAATGAAGGAATGACAATAGATTGAAGTTGACTAGTTTTCTGATGAACAAGTAAACAGATTTTTGACCCAAACTTTTTATGTACCGATTGCCTTTTTGACTGAACTATTGACCACAAAATTGAACCAAATTGCTTACACTAGTTAACCAAATGTAAATGAACACAATTTAACTGATTTAACAAACTTGGATCTCCAAAACTTTTCAAAACCAAACACTACTTTAAAAAGATGTATAAGACTTTTGCAAAGGAAATCTAATCACAAGTGTGAGACAAGTTTGGACTTTAATCAGAACTTGTTTAATATGTGAAATGAGATGTAATTGAACTGAAAACAAGCAGGTAACAACACTTAACCACAAAATGAACCTTAAGACCTATGACTGATGAAATCACTTAACTGAAATCAATTAAACTAAAATCAAAGCTGTAAAATCACTAAACAACTATCAATCCAACACAATTATACTACAATTAAGCTAAACACATTATCAGATCAACAATTAATAGCTAAACTAGGAATTTAGCATGCAATTTACTTGAGAGGAACCAAAAACGAGATTTTATAGAACCTTTTAGCAAGAAGCCACCTATGATGGAGTAGAAGAGCGTTGAGCTCTCTATAACAAACTTCCTTCAACCCAAATCAACTCATATCTACAACCATATCACGTCCAAAAGCCATGTCTGATCTAATCAACTATCAATCTTCAACTTCTGAAATCTTGAAAAGAACTTGAGCTACAAATAGCTAGAATCAGTTGCAAAGCTTCCAAATCACAAACACAAGCTCTATTGATCAATGGAGATCAATATAAACATAAGGTATTAACAAGAACTGAGAATTGAGTGAAGTAAGATGATGCAAGTGAACTGATTTTTTTTTGTTTTATTTATTTGGAGGGAAAATCTGTTACAAAGGCTAACTGACTAACTAACAAGCTCTTAAGTGTGTGTCAAACACTTAAGAGCTGTTGTAACTGAAAAGGAAATGCTGGATATAGAGAGAAAAATGAAAGTGTGTGTTTTTTCACACTTTAAGCTACTTGTTACAAATGAGCTAGTCTATCCCTATTTATAGAGTGGAAAGGAGAAGTTGTTGGGGTTGATGACGTGTCTTAGCCAATGGGAGAGTGCCAGGTGTCATGATCCTCTTGATTGAAAATTCGTCTTCAAGAACACAAAAGCGGTTTTTTGATCCATTGATTTTCAGTCTAATTGGGTTGCAGGGTTGGATTCGTCCTTCAATTTAGAGTCTTTTTCATGTTTTGACTTTGTCCTGAAATCCACTCTAGCTCATGTTGAGTTCTGGGTTTGTTCTTTGTTGAAGACGACACGTGGCCTCCTTTGATTGGTTTTTATTTGATCACACGGATCATTATCCAACTTGGATATAATGATTATTGGCTGATGGATTTCTATTGGTTGAGAAGAAATAAGTGCGCCGCACTATACAAATTTGGTCATTAATGAGAAAGTGAGTTAGTGGCCAGCTCGCGTCTCATTTGGCAATCCAAACCTTCATTTTCTTGCATTCTCATTGGTGGAAAGGGTTAACACACGGATTAAGACCAAATTTGATATATTTTTGTCACTTTCAGCCCTTGAACTTTGGCAGAATATACATTTGAGCTCTTTTCTTCATTTCTTTGGCAATTTTAGTCCTTTGACCTTTATTCTTGAATATTTGAGTCCTTTGACTTGGTTTACTTGAAGGTTGACCAGGTTTGACTTTAATCTTGACTTTTTCCAAAATTTGCATTTAAGTCCCTCAACTTTTGAACATTGTCAAGATAGGTCCTTTATCTTCAAATGACTTGTCATCTTTGATCCTTCTCTTGTCGTTTCATCATAAATGAGCTTGATTTCACTTGTTTGCTTGAAATTGTATCCTTGTTACCTATTTAAGCACAAATACAAAACATACCACATAATACTGCTTTATAGCATAAAAGTTATGTATTTTCTATGTGTTTTAGGGTGATATGAGATTTTGCTCATATTAAGGTTACACACCATAGAATGAAATTAATGAGAATAAAGAGCATAATACTTCACATCAGGAGAGGGGAGATAGCTCTCCAAAAGCCTTGCAATTCTGATGGCCTTAGCTCTTGTTTGATGGAAGATGCGAATAATATTAATGTTCAGGAATCAGTTAAAGCCGACTTTTCAATCAAATCTAGAGGATCCATGTTGGATGTACTAGAGAACATGATTAAATTCGGTACTACTATGGTTTTTACTATGGAAGGGTGCATAAACGATATGGAAAGAATAATTGGATCCCAAGAAGGTTGTGAAGGGTTCCAATGAATTGTCTCTCTATAAATATTCAAGGGCTTGGATCCAAGGCTAAGAAAATTTGGATCAAGGAGATTAATAATAAACATAAGGTGAATTTTATTTCGATTCAGGATCTGGGTTCCTAAGAAAGTAAGACTTCTTGTGATTTCTGTATATGCTCCTCAACTTTAGTGAGTAAACATATTTTATGGGACTACTTATCGTCTCTTATCAACTGGTGGGACGGTCAGTGTCTAGTTTTGGGCGATTATAATGAAGTTAGATGTATAGGTGACCGTATGGGTTCTATGTTTAATGTTCAAGGAGCCAACAAATTCAATAACTTCATATCAAATTCGGGTCTTATTGAAGTCCAATTGGAAGGTTATTCATTTACTTGGTCTCTTCCTTCGGCTAAGAAAATGAGTAAATTAGATCATTTTTTCGTGACTGATGACATGATCTCTATTTTCCCTCATATGTTGGCGGTTTGTCTTGATAGAAACTTATTAGATCATCGCCCCAATTTGCTTCGGGAAGTGGTTACGAACTTTGGACCCACCCCATTTCATATATATCATTCTTGGTTTTCATTCGAGGGTTTTGACTCAATGATTTCAAGAGTTTGGAATAGTATTAATCTCGCTGATTCTAATAAGATGGTACGGTTTAAGAAGAAACTTCAAGCTCTCAAGAAGGAGATTAGAGGATGGATCACAAATTACAAGCTTAAACAGTTCAGTTGTACTAAAGATATTCGATCTAAGCTACATGATATAGATATTGATTTAGATAATGGGGGCTCTAATGATGATATTCTTTTAGTTCGCAGGGATTTGATGAAAGGATTGAATGACATCCAATCCGATGAGGCTCGAGATAGACTCCAAAATGCGAAGGTGTGTTGGGCGATTGAAGGGGATGAAAATTCTAAATTCTTCCATCGTATAATTAATCGTAAACGTGTTAACTTAGTTGTTAAAGGTGTCATGGTAGATGGTGATTGGTTAGATGATCCTTACACTGTTAAAGAGGAATTTAAGCAACACTTCGCCAACAGATTTTCAGCCCCGATTCCTATCAGCAGTAAGCTAAATTTTGTCTTTCCTAACAAATTGAATTCTGATCAGAGAGATGATTTGGAGAGGTCGGTTACATATAAAGAGGTTCGAAAAGATGTTTGGGACTCTGGGGAAAATAAATCCCCTGGTCCGGACGGTTTTACGTTTGAATTTTTCCGTCATTATTGGGACATTTTCGGTCCAGATTTTAACGACGCGGTTCAATGCTTTTTTGATCATTCTAAGTTTAATAGAGGGTGTAATTCCTCTTTTATTGCCCTTATCCCAAATCTCAAGACCCTAAATTCGTCAGTGATTTTCGTCCTATTAGCTTGATTGGGAGCCTCTACAATGTAGTTACCAAAATTCTTGCTAATCGCCTCTTGATGGTTATTTCTGATCTTGTCTCGGATGTTCAAACTGCCTTTTACCTAATAGGCAAATCCTTGATGGTCCGTTTATTATTAACGAGTTACTATCATGGTGTAAGGCTAAGAAACAACAAGCTATGGTGTTCAAAGTTGATTTTGCTAAAGCTTATGATTCGGTAAGGTGGGACTTTCTTGACAATGTGCTCGATGCATTTGGTTTTGGTCCCAAATGGCGATCATGGATTCGAGGTAGTTTATACTCTAGTATGGCATCGGTTCTTGTAAATGGTAGTCCACTCTTGAATTTGAATTTCATCGTGGTCTTAAGGAGGGGGATCCGCTAGCCCCTTACTTATTTATTCTCATAATGGAGGCCCTTCATCTCTCGTTCTCCAGAGTAGTAGAAGCAGGTTTATTTCAAGGGATTAAGATTGGTGCGGAGCTTACTATCTCACATTTATTTTATGCGGATGATGCGGTTTTTATTGGGAAGTGGAGCGACTCTAATCTTTCAGGTATTACCCATTATTTTCGATGTTTCTCTCTCATGTTTGGTCTTAGCATTAACCTGTCGAAGAGCCAGCTTCTTAGTATTGGTGTCTCGGATGAAGCTGTTGATTTAGAAGCTTTGAACTTAGGCTGCTCCTTTATGCCTACTCTTTTTAAATATTTTGGTGTGATGGTAGGAAGCAGTACCTCCAAATTACAGACATGGGGTGACACTGTTACTAAAGTTAAGACAAGACTGTCTAATTGGAAGCTTAAAACCTTGTTTGTCGGGGGTAGACTTACTCTCCTCAAGTCCATACTTAGATCGACACCCATTTACAATATGTCTATATACAAAGTTCCAAAGGCAATTTTGCATACCTTGGAGGCTATTCAAAGGAATTTTTTTAATGGAGTTGTTGGAAATACATTTTTACGTATTTAGGAAGATTCGGTCACTCCGACAATATATTAAGTAGTAGCTCGTAGTTTAGTTATTTTATATTATGTAAACATAGAAAGGCCTAGTCCATGGAATGTATGGATGGCCCAATATGTAAGCCCAAGCCCATCACAAGGCTTGGGTATATAAACCCTCTCCTTAGATGGAGAGGTGTGGTTCACTTCATAATTACACATAGTTGAAGGTGTTTTCTTTCACTTTCTCTCTCTAAAAGTGTGTGTGTTCTCACCATCTTTCTATCTCTTTCTCTCTCTAAACATAAGCAAGTTTTACAACATCCAACAAATGGTATCAAGAGCCATGGGATGATTGTATTGTTTATGTGTTTGTTCATATAGAGTTCGTGTGTTTTTGATCTTATATACCCACGTCCAAATTTTTTTAGTGTTTTTTGTGGTTTGATCTTCACCAAAATCATCTACATATTCATGTTAGTGATTTGGGTTACTTGGATCGCTCAAAAGCGCAAATTTTTGAGTGTTTGGATTCATTTTTGGCATCAAAATTCGAATATCTTAAAGTACTATTCGAGATCCTTGATTTTCGCATAATTCCGCAATTTATAGTATAATTTCGCAATTTATTGGATTGCGAAATTGATAGGTATTGTGGAATCTTGCCCTTGGTCATTGCGGAATCATATAGGTTTGAATGATTGCGGAATCTTATTATTTGATTGATTGCGAATTTGAATCATTAAATGATTGCGGAATTGAATCAATCAAAGGATTGCGGAATCTTGTGTTTTGACTGATTGCGAAATAAAATCCACGTATTGCGGAATCATTTCCAACTCAATATTGCGGAATTAATTGTTTATTGCGGAATTAATTATTAATTGCGGAATTAAATCTTCATTGCGAAATTATTGGTCTTTTAAGATTGTGGAATCTTGTACTAAGGGGATTGTGGAATTAATTCCATTGTGTATTGCGGAATAATACATTTTGCACATAATTGAGGAATCTTCACACATTGCGAAATCCTTGAAATTTTTCAAGATTTTTCGAGATTTTCGAAAAACGTGATTTAGAAATCGTGATAAATTTTGCAGTGGAATTTTTGGTTTCTCAAGAAGAAAATTTTAGGGGATTTTCACATAATTTCTCGACTTCAACACACGACAACAAGCACATTTACTTTCTCTCATTGTTCGATCAACGTTTGTAAATCTTTACTTATCGAAATGGAGTACACATCTCTTACGGATAAGTCCATCCTCTCGGGTACGGATAATCGTCCACCAATGTTGGAGAAGACTATGTACGAGGATTGGACTTCACGAATGGAACTTTACGGATAAGTTCATCCCCTCGGGTACTGATGTCTTAAACCATCTCACTGCCTACTTGTCAAAACTTTTTGCTACTAGAGGTTTTCCACCAACGAACAATCAGCTCCGCACCTCTTCAAATCCTCGACAACAAGCCACTGTTAAAGATGGTCAAGTGACGGTGCAACCTATTCAGGGAAGGCAAAATTCATATGGACCTCCTACAAGGACCGTGAATGCTCAAGCTGTGAATACTTAAGCTAATGGAAATGGAAGCACTATTGGTCCACAAAAGGTTGTGACTTGCTACAATTGTAGAGGACAAGGTCATATGGCTAGGGAATGCACTCAACCAAAAAGGAGAAGGGATGCAACGTGGTTTCGTGAAAAGATGTATTTGGTCGATGCTCAGTCTAAGGGAAAGATTTTGGATTCAGAAGAGTTAGCATTTCTTGCAGACCCAGGGGCAGCAGACAATGAAGGCATTGCAGTCGTTTCCACTTATAATGCAGCTTATCAAGCAGATGATCTTGACGCATATGATTCGGATTGTGATGACATTCACTCTGCCCAAGCCGCACTCATTGCTAATCTCTCTCACTACAGTTCTGATGTCGTCAGTGAGGTACCAAACACATCTAATAATGTTCATGATAATCCACATCATGTTGAGCATGAAAATGACAACCTCGAACAGCATTCGGGAACTAGTAACTCAAATGATGCGGTATCCAATCCAACACATTTGAGTGAACCTCAACCAAATGCTACGACGGGTATGGAATCTTATGATCAACGTGATTTGGTAATGGTGCCTAAACATATTATTGATAACATGAATGTGGCTGTTCGACAAACCATAGATATGAATGCCAACCTAACCGCTGAGCTTGCGCTGTATAAGGAAAAGGTCAAAACTTTTGAAATGGTCCCTCAAGCAAAGAAAATAACGTGTTCTGAATTTAACCAATTTTATTTTGAAAAGATTGAACACTTAAAAGAAATAGAATCATTAAAAGCTAATATTTCCAATGAATTAAAAGCAAAAGAGTCGGTTGTCAATGATTTTCAGAAACTTAAAATGGATTTCGAAACTCTCAAGTCTAAAAAGTTTGAATCGGAAATTAACGCTATCAAACTTCTTAAATTCAAAGAACAACAGCTTTTAAAACAATACGCTTCCACAGAAAAGGTTCATCTTATAACTAAATCGTTTAAAGAACTCGAACTTAAGCGTCTTCAAGATTTACCACCTAATACCGGTTATGCAAAACAAGCTCAGGAATATATTCCTTGTCGTTATGATGTGACCCTAATTGGCAAATCGAAAGAAGCACCTTATGTTCGTAGTACTGAGGAGACACAGTCACTTGTGGAAGAAACTCAATCTAAAATACTTTCAAAATTCCATAAGCTTGATTATGATAAGCATAATAAAGATCAATTTTCTAAAAAGACCCGCATTCGATTACAAAAGGAATTAGCTCAATTGTCAGCTTTTGTGCCCCAAAGTTTGTCAACAGAAAACCTTCCTAGTACGTCTCCTACACTTGTCAAAACGGATTAAACTAAGTTAATTCCATCGGTAAGTAAGGTGTCCGTTAACATAAATGCGGTGCACCAACACTTAGCCGATTTTGACAAGGTCATTTTGGAACGTACGACGGCTTCGGCCATAACGGAAGGTGAATGGAATTTTGAGCACACTAGAACTGCGTTTCGGGACGAAATTGTTCCGTTTGTAAAGAATGTTAAAGCTTGTCTTAGTAATATTTATCAAGATTTGCTTTTCGAAATAGAAGAAGTTAGACGTGTTTTTAATGAAATGGATGATGCTTATGAAAACAGTTTACTTGAAATAGAACGAGTTTCACACCAAAATGATCAGCTTCTAAAGCAAGTGATGTCTTATGATATTGTTTCCGTCTGTGTGAATAAAAGTGTTGATAATGATTCTATTGTGCATAATATTGAATCTGTAGATAATGTGGTAGATAGTACTTGTCAAGAATCTGACGCTGAATTTTTAAAGCTTCAAGATTCATATTCTTCGCTTTCAAAACGTTTTGATGAGATTCAAACACATTGTATTTCGCTTGAATGCAAGCAACAATTTATTTAAGAAATCTTTGAAACGTCATTCGAAGGTGTTAATATCGATGATGCAAATTTTCAATTGAATTTACAATCAAAACAGCGTCAGCCAAGTAACAAGGTTGCTAAATCATTGCCGATAGACATAGAGAAATCTAAGGAGATTAACTGTGTGAACGTACTTGAGGCCGCTGAGAATTTTAAACTTGATCTAGATAATCGAGTTTCCTAGATTTTGTCCAAAGTTGATAACTTAAAACAGAAAAATACACGACTCTTCGATTTAGTAAAGCCCGCACGTGCTGATACCACTGTAAAGAATCAATCTTTGATTGAACAATTGAATCGAAAGTCGGTGGAAATATCTATTTTGAGGGAACAAATTTGTGATAAAAATCTGGCTTTGACTGAGTTAAAGGAAACACTTCGTACCCTCAAAGGTAAGAATGTTGTGGATAACGCAACCACTATCTCAACACCGTCCTCTAGTGCAATCAAAAGGAACCTCATCGCCATCACACCATTGAATAAGGGCCCTAGGACTAAACCATCTCAAACAATGGTCACTAAAGATAAGGAAAAATCAAAACCGGCTTCTAATATTCCTGTGTTGCCTTCTACAGGAGTAAGCACCACTGCTAAGGCTCAAAGATCTAAGCTTAAAAGAAACAAGAAGAATGATAGGATCTTGCCCCCATCTAGTAGTCAAGTGAAGAAGAAAGTAGAAGCCATCCTAGGAATGTTATTTCTGTTTTGAATAAAAAGAATCATGTAGCTAAACCTAAAGGCTCTGCGGTTGTGCAGCGTTCTAAGTGTGACAACCCTGGTTTTGAGGTTCGTCACTTAGTTTTATTTTGTGCTAGTTACGTGTCTTTACGTGTTTATGTGCTAATTGGTGTGTATAGATTGTGGTTTGGATACCGTTTCCGGTACGGGGTACCTTGTGAGTGAAATGATGTGTGATGATTTCATGTTCATGAGTTCACATGGTAGTGACTATGAAATGAGATGGTGTTATTTAGTGGTTTTACGTATACGTATATGTATTATAGAAAATCGTATTTTTACGATTTACGGTTTAGCATTTAGAGGTCTCGGATGAGGTAATTAGTCATATGAATATTTTTCGGGATGGTTTTAAGTCATTTGGGACTTAGTTATAAAGTTTATTTCAAAATTTGAGATTTTTTATAAAAGTGTATATTTTACGTCTTTTTCGGTAAAACGCGTAAATTTGACTAGTTTTACGGTTTTGAGGTTTTGGAGGCTTTAGGAGCTGAAATAAATTAAGGTAAATTAAGGTAATATTAATAAGATATTAATTAACAATAAAAAGAAAAAAAAATAAAAAAATATATATGAGGCGGTTTGGGACGAATCAAAAGAAAAGAAAAGGGAAAAAAAGGAAAAAGGGAACCGGACTTTTGTAATGGGCCAAGGACTTGTTAGGAAACTATATAAATACTTTTTATTAACCAAAACACTTCATAAAACCCCTGGAGATCACCTTCAAGTCGGCATCAATGGTGGTTTTAGGGTTCTTCATTAATTTTTCTTCTTTCAAAAATTTTAAGGTAAAATCTTTAATACTCTTTTTAATTAAAGTGTTTTAATTCTTTCTTAATCATCTTATGATGGATTTAGGTTAGGGTTTAAATACGAATCTGTATTTTAATGATATTATAATGATTAGATGGTTTAGGGTTTGTAATTAATGGGGTTATGAGTAATTAATTAGGTTAAATTAATTAAACACGTTTTTAAAAACTGGGCAGAATTTTGGGTCATTGTTTTGATCATATAGGGAGTTCTACAAACTCTTATTTTGCGATCCACATATCCCTGGAAAGCTAATTGAAGTGGATTTTCAATGCAAGAAACTAGAACTAAATTGGATGTCGGGAAGTGGGTCAAAAACAGGTTACAACAGTCGGAGGTCAAAACAGTTTTGAAGTCATCCCTGTTTTCTTTTTAAGTTTTGGGTTGTTTGGGGTACTTAGGGTTGCATTGGGATCTTCTCACGATCATGAGAGATGGTTTATATATTATAGTAAGTATCTGCACTTGGGCTAAGGTTGTGGTTTAGGGTAAGACCCTCTAATTGTAACAAAATTTTCATACGTTTAAAATCAGTGAATTCTGGATAGGTAACAATATATATACATATATCGGGGCCTTAACAGTAGCTTTAAGGTTAGGTCAAGTGGGAGGTTTTAGCTAACGTATGTAAAAGTATGAATATTCCTTTTACAGAAACCATAGGTATGTTTAAGTGGACGTTTGACTTAAAGTTTTGAGACCTAAAAACTGGGACTGTTTTGTGTAAAATATGAACGGGATAGTTATTAAACTTAACCAAGTTAAGGACTTGTTAAGGAAGGGTAATGGGGTGATTAGAGCTTATCAATGAGGTATTTATATGGGAATAGGCTAGATGTCTATCATAGGTTGATGATCCATCTTAGTGATTGGTTCATGTATTGATTGCGTGTTTTTGGTTTGTTAGCTTGTTGCTAGTGCGAGGACTTGTGAAGAAGCAATCAGGTGAGTTTCATAGTCCCATGTTTACTATTGATTTTGACTTCCAGATGGGATGGAAGAGACACTGTGTTGAGTTATTTTCTAAATTGATGCTGTGAATGTGTTTGTGATTTGAGATGGACTTGTGTGTACATTATGTGATTAACTGCTATGTGATTTTTGATTGTGTATGATTTGGATCGGGGAACACGTGCCGTCTCAGTTATTGTGGTTTGACAAGGTAGTGGCCTTGTGGTTTGCCAAGGTAGTGGCCTTGGGATAGGTACATAGTGTGATCATCTATGGTACCATTATGTTGTTTGGCAAGGTAGGAGCCTTGGATTTTGGTTTGGTATGATTGATCTTGAATGTTAGTTGTTAATACATAATTGTAACACATTGTCCATATGTTATCGTGTTGATGTTTTTTATTCACACCTTGTAACTGATTTAGCGTTGGAGTCTAAACCTATGACTCTCACCAACTTTATGTTGACGTGTTTTAGTGTCTCTTTCAGGTGATGCTTTGGGTAGGCGTGAGAACTTAAGTGGCTAGGATATGGAGAGCGTAGGAATGCATATAGAAGGATATCCCCGTTTCCTTCTTAGTTTTTATTTGTTCATTTAATAAGTGATACTGTGGCACACATATATTTGTTTGGTGATGTTATTTGTTTGTCTTGGGTAAGAGGTAGGACTGTTACCTACTTACCTAGACTCCTGGGTTTGATGAGATATTGTCATGACTTTGCGTCTCCATTTTATGACATTTCTTATTTCATATAGTTATCTCTATAGACACGCCATGTTGTGATGATATCCATACGTCGCGCCCCATATTCCGCCATGGTGGGGTGTGACAGAATGGTATCAGAGACAATGGTTATAGAGAATTAGGTTGCCTAATCGCGTAGCCTAGTCTATAGCTTAAGGGTCCCTGCATATAGGCGCCATAGGAGTATATGTGCATTTTAAAATAATTGATGTGTTTGGATGTTATTTATTGCGATGTTTTGACTAGTATGAATTGAACCATAGTATGTTCATACTTAGTCACATGTTATTTTCTTTTCGGGTTTGTGACTAGTGCGGGTTGAACCATAATCGTCCACGCTAGTCACTGTAGTATTTTGCTTAAATTGTACATTATAGTACATAATTTGGTACAAGGTAGTTTCTATCTTTTGTCAAGTTATTTTACATACTTGAGGTATGTTATTTTTCTTTTGATGTTTAAGTCATGTTCCCTAAGAATCGTGTGGTGGTTCGAGTTACTAGGAGTAGGTGGATAGGAAGGGTTTTAAGCTGTTTCCACTCTTACGGGCGACATGACTTATAACTGGTTACGTTTTCGTTTTGGATTTAGTCTAGGCTGTTTTAGCTAGACTATGGATTTTTGTATTTCGAGAGTTTTACTATGTTATTTTAATAGATGGGGTTTTGGATCTATTTGGTTATGTGGTTATGAGCTTATGTGAGTAGATGGATTTATGTGTTATATGTTGTATTGATTTTTATAAGTGTCATCATAGGAGGGAGTGCATTGGGGAAAGGGTAATTGTATAAGTATGGTGGCCAACATAGTTATACAAGTACCACAACTTCAATGGGTTCTCAAGTATGATTGCATGAAAGAGGGTTAGTACATGCTTGTATATGATGAGATGTGGATTTTGAGTATATTCATAACATATGGGTTTATGTAACGGCTGCCTACGATATGGCTATTTTTATTAGTGTGTTATATGTTTTGAGTTATAGTCGTGTTGTGTGATTATGAGGTCACACGATATGGGTTGGTTTTGGTTATGGGTTTTGTGCCTTGTTGTGGCATGATGAGATGGTGAGAAGGTGATTACCCGTATGGAAAAAACGAGCGTATAAAGCGATTGATTGACTTGACGTGTATGATAACGAGTATGTTTGGGGGATTCAATAGGTATACATATGCGGATGTATATATACTAGTAGATGTTATGTTATGATTTATGGTCGTTCAGTAGTTATTATAACTTGAACGTACCTAGTGCTCTCTCGTGATTAAACAATTTATTAGTGTTCGAGTTTGATGGAGTCTCAACGACGTTTTGGATCTGTTGAAGTGTGTCTTGTAGCGTATTCTTTGAGTATCGTATTTCACGTGTACGTTTTAAAATGGTGTTTTTGGTTTTAAGTCTATTGAAATAACTTGGGATTTCTTTTGAGATAATGAAATCTTTTGTGTTGGGTCTTGTATTTCTTTTGGTCGGTATATATTGAGTTAGATGGTTGGTTGTATTCGGTAAAATAAGGGTAAGGTGTTGGAGTCGTGTTTGAAACAAGATGTAACATAAGATTTCTTTTTAATCAACACTTATATATTTCAAATTCTAAAAGACTTTCTTTGAAATAAAGCGAAGTAAAAATTTCTTTCTACCTACATAGTTTATATAATTGAGTTTGACCGATTTATGTCATTTTAAATTATTTATACAAGGTTAAATTGAGTTTATGAAGATTTCACATACAATTATATCTGTCATTTAAAAGGATTACATTGATCACTAAGTTTATTCTTTAGTTTTTTTAAAACAACTAGTATAAAACTGATTTGGTCATAACTTGTTCGTTTTTAGAGCTTTTTGAGTAATTAAAAAGCCAAAAATTATGTACTCGGAACGTACTTTTCAAATATTCAGAATGTATAGTCATGGGAGGTCAGTATCTTGGCCGAAATTATTGTACAAGTGTCGGGTTAGAGATTGAGTTGTGAATAGTAGTTTATTTTATTTGGGGTGCACGGGATACCTAGTCTTTGGGTTGAGTTTTGAGATTGGTAAAGGTTGTTTGAGAATGCATTTTTGCATGTACGGTTAGTCGGGATTTGTATTAATAAGAGTCTTCGTTTATATCAAAGAATCATCGGTGAGATTTATTGACTGTGAGGTCAAGATTTTGGCTATGAGTTTAATTATTTTTGTTTTGTATATGTGGTATTTTGAAACTTGAACTAAAGTTCACGTGGGAATGAGAGGAGTTCGTTTAGAACAAGTATCATCATGTGATTTGTTGGTTGTGTGTTGATCCTAAGGAGTAAATCTCGGGACTAGATTTCTATTAGGAGGGAGTGATGTGACAACCCTGGTTTTGAGGTTCGTCACTTAGTTTTATTTTGTGCTAGTTACGTGTCTTTACGTGTTTATGTGCTAATTGGTGTGTATAGATTGTGGTTTGGATACCGTTTCCGGTACGGGGTACCTTGTGAGTGAAACGATGTGTGATGATTTCATGTTCATGAGTTCACATGGTAGTGACTATGAAATGAGATGGTGTTATTTAGTGGTTTTACGTATACGTATATGTATTATAGAAAATCGTATTTTTACGATTTACGGTTTAGCATTTAGAGGTCTCGGATGAGGTAATTAGTCATATGAATATTTTTCGGGATGGTTTTAAGTCATTTGGGACTTAGTTATAAAGTTTATTTCAAAATTTGAGATTTTTTATAAAAGTGTATATTTTACGTCTTTTTCGATAAAACGCGTAAATTTGACTAGTTTTACGGTTTTGAGGTTTTGGAGGCTTTAGGAGCTGAAATAAATTAAGGTAAATTAAGGTAATATTAATAAGATATTAATTAACAATAAAAAGAAAAAAAAATAAAAAAATATATATATGAGGCGGTTTGGGGCGAATCAAAAGAAAAGAAAAGGGAAAAAAAGGAAAAAGGGAACCGGGCTTTTGTAATGGGCCAAGGACTTGTTAGGAAACTATATAAATACTTTTTATTAACCAAAACACTTCAGAAAACCCCTGGAGATCACCTTCAGTCGGCATCAATGGTGGTTTTAGGGTTCTTCATTAATTTTTCTTCTTTCAAAAATTCTAAGGTAAAATCTTTAATACTCTTTTTAATTAAAGTGTTTTAATTCTTTCTTAATAATCTTATGATGGATTTAGGTTAGGGTTTAAATAAGAATCTGTATTTTAATGATATTATAATGATTAGATGGTTTGGGGTTTGTAATTAATGGGGTTATGGGTAACTAATTAGGTTAAATTAATTAAACCCGTTTTTAAAAACTGGACAGAATTTTGGGTCATTGTTTTGATCATATAGGGAGTTATACAAACTCTTATTTTGCGATCCACATATCCCTGGAAAGCTAATTGAAGTGGCTTTTCAATGAAAGAAACTAGAACTAAATTGGATGTTGGGAAGTGGGTCAAAAACAGGTTACAACAGTCGGAGGTCAAAACAGTTTTGAAGTCACCCTGTTTTCTTTTTAAGTTTTGGGTTGTTTGGGGTACTTAGGGTTGCATTGGGATCTTCTCACGATCATGAGAGATGGTTTATATATTATAGTAAGTATCTACACTTGGGCTAATGTTGTGGTTTAGGGTAAGACCCTGTAATTGTAACAAACTTTTCATACGTTTAAAATCAGTGAATTCTGGATAGGTAGCAATATATATACATATATCGGGGCCTTAACAGTAGCTTTAAGGTTAGGTCAGGTGGGAGGTTTTAGCTAACGTATGTAAAAGTATGAATATTCCTTTTACAGAAACCATAGGTATGTTTAAGTGGACGTTTGACTTAAAGTTTTGACACCTAAAAACTAGGATTTTTTTGTGTAAAATATGAACGGGATAGTTATTAAACTTAACCAAGTTAAGGACTTGTTAAGGAAGGGTAATGGGGTGATTAGAGCTTATCAATGAGGTATTTATATGGGAATAGGCTAGATGTCCATCATAGGTGATGAGCCATCTTAGTGATTGGTTCATGTATTGATTGCGTGTTTTTGGTTTGTTAGCTTGTTGCTAGTGCGAGGACTTGTGAAGAAGCAATCAGGTGAGTTTCATAGTCCCATGTTTACTATTGATTTTGACTTCCAGATGGGATGGAAGAGACACTGTGTTGAGTTATTTTCTAAATTGATGCTGTGAATGTGTTTGTGATTTGAGATGGACTTGTGTGTACATTATGTGATTAACTGCTATGTGATTTTTGATTGTGTATGATTTGGATCGGGGGACACGTGTCGTCTCAGTTATTATGGTTTGACAAGGTAGTGGCCTTGTGGTTTGCCAAGGTAGTGGCCTTGGGATAGGTACATAGTGTGATCATCTATGGTACCATGATGTTGTTTGGCAAGGTAGGAGCCTTGGATTTTGGTTTGGTATGATTGATCTTGAATGTTAGTTGTTAATACATAATTGTAACACATTGTCCATATGTTATCGTGTTGATGTTTGTTATTCACAGCTTGTAACTGATTTAGCGTTGGAGTCTAAACCTATGACTCTCACCAACTTTATGTTGACGTGTTTTAGTGTCTCTTTCAGGTGATGCTTTGGGTAGGCGTGAGAACTTAAGTGGCTAGGATATGGAGAGCGTAGGAATGCATATAGAAGGATATCCCCGTTTCCTTCTTAGTTTTTATTTGTTCATTTAATAAGTGATATTGTGGCACACATATATTTGTTTGGTGATGTTATTTGTTTGTCTTGGGTAAGAGGTAGGACTGTTACCTACTTACCTAGACTCCTGGGTTTGATGAGATATTGTCATGACTTTGTGTCTCCATTTTATGACATTTCTTATTTCATATAGTTATCTCTATAGACACGTCATGTTGTGATGATATCCATACGTCGCGCCCCATATTCCGCCATAGTGGGGTGTGACACTAAGCCTACTGTGAATTCTAATTTGAAATGTTGGAATTGCAATGAATGTATGTTTTCTAGTCGTCATGATTCTTGCCTTATTGACCATGTGAATGAGATGAATGTCCGTAAAAATGGTTTAGAATGGAAACCGACTAGGAAAGTGTTACCCCAAGTTGGCTGGATGTGGCGTCCCACTGGTAGAACTTTCACTATAGTAGGAAATGCGTGCCCTTTAACTAGGATCACTCCCACTAAAGCGAAGAAAGTGTGCCCTTTAATTAGGAGTACCAAGGCTACCAAAACACAAGCGTGTCCTTTAACTAGGAACACCGACACTACTATAGGAACCAAGTGCCCTTTAAATAGGTCTACTCCCACTGTAGTCCCCGCTAATACTCCAAAACCTCAGAAAGTTGGAACAATAAAACCTGTTAGTGGAAAAACACACATTAGAAAACGCAGGAAATCTAAGGGCCACAAAAATGTTAGCAATTCTGATAATATTATATCTGTATCTGCTAACACTCCAGAACCAATAATTTCCAATGCATTGTCTACTGTTGTTGTTGAAAACAGGTGGTCCAAATTGTTCTCTGGTATTTGGACTCTGGTTGCTCTAAACATATGACCGGAGATCGCTCTCAACTCAGAAATTTCGTCAGCAAGTTTCTTGGTACGGTTCGATTTAGAAATGATCATATTGCAAAGATAATGGGTTACGGTGAATATCATATTGGGAATGTAATAATTTTAAGAGTGTATTATGTGGAGGGTCTTGGTCACAATTTATTTTCTGTGGGACAAGTTTGTGATGCAAACCTAGAAGTTGCTTTTAGAGAGCATACCTGCTTCATTCGTAATTGGGAAGGGGTTGATTTATTGAAAGGTACTCGAGGGAATAATTTGTACACTTTGTCTCTACAAGATATGATGGCCGCTTCTCCCGTATGTCTTATCTCCAAAGCTTGGAAGACTAAGTCATGGTTATGGCATCGACGGTTATCTCATCTTAACTTTGACGCTATTAATCATTTGGCGAAAAACGAACTTGTTCGTGGTCTTCCTAAACTTACATTTCACAAGGATCATTTGTGTTCCGCGTGTACAATGGGGAAAAGCACTAAGAAATCATACAAACCCAAGACTAAAGACACCAACCAAGAGAAACTTTATTTGTTGCATATGGATCTTTGTGGGCCAATGCGTGTTGAAAGTCTTGGTGGCAAAAAGTACATCCTCGTCATAGTGGATGATTACTCTCGGTTTACATGGGTGAATTTTCTTACAACAAAAGATGAGGCACCTAAAATCATTATCGATTTTCTCAAGATGATTCAAGTGCGTCTCAACACTACTGTCTGACGCATTCGTAAAGATAATGGAACCGAATTTGTGAATCAAACTTTGCGTAAGTATTATGAAGAAGTTGGCATATATCATGAAACATCCGTTGCTCGCACTCCACAACAAAACGGTGTCGTTAAAAGGAGAAATCGCACAATTACGGAAGCAGCTCGAACGATGTTAATTTACGCAAAGGCTCCATTATTTTTATGGGCAGGAGCAGTAACTACAGCAGTGTACACCCAAAACCGGTCACTAATTCATAAACGCCATGGTAAAACACCTTATGAGCTTCTCCATGGAAAAGTACCAGATTTATCATATCTTCATGTATTTGGTTCTCTTTGCTATCCAAAAATGATGGTGACAATTTGGGAAAACTTCAACCAAAGGTTGATATTGGTATTTTCATTGGTTACGCACCAACAAAGAAAGCATACTGAATCTACAACCGTAAATCTCGTAAGATCCTCGAAACTATGAATGTTGATTTTGATGAGCTGACAGCAATGGCTTCTGAGCAAAGCAGCTCTGAACCCGCACTTCATGAAATGGGACCTAGTAACATCAGCTCTGGTCTTGTCCCAAACAACCCTACTTTACATCATTTACACCACCTTCTAGGAATGAATGGGATACGTTATTTCTACCGTTCTTTGACGAATTTTTTACTCCTCCAAGTATTTTTGCTCCAGAACCTGAGGTAATAGCTCCGGTAACCAAAGTTGTCGCTCCAGCAACCGAAGCACAATCAGATACGTCTGCACCTACAATTGGTCAAGATATACCTTCAACAAGTAATTCTCAACCAACACCTGAATCAACTACCCACGTCATGCCTATTGATGATGAAGAGGATGATGATGATCACGACTTGGAATCCGCTCAAATGCGTGAACTTCAATTCTTTGGTGTACAAATTCCTGACCATAATCAAGCCGGGTCGTCCACCTCAGAGGAAGCTCCTACTACGGTCTACTTCAATCCACGGATTCGTGAACATGACAACAAGTGGACAAAGGATCATCCTATAGATTCTATCATTGGTGACCCTAATCGTTCGGTATCCACACGGAGTCAGTTACAAGAAAATGCAATGTTTTGTCATTTTGATGCTTTTCTCACTGAAGTTGAACCTAAGACATGGCAAGAAGCTTTTACCCAATCCTGTTAGATAGAAGCTATGCAAGAAGAACTTAATGAATTTATACGTCTTGATGTATGGGAACTTGTCCCATGCCCAGATAAAGTACAGTTACTCACTTTGAGATGGGTTTACAAGGTGACACTCGACGAGTTAGGCGGAATATTGAAGAACAAAGCTCGACTAGTAGCTCGTGGTACAAGCAATTATTGGGCATCGACTTTATGGAATCTTTTGCACATGTTGCCCGTTTGGAAGCTATTAGACTATTCCTTGCTTATGCGGCCCACATGAATATGATCGTCTATCAAATGGATGTGAAGACGGCATTTCTTAATGGTGAAATCAAGGAAGAGGTCTATGTTCAACAGCCGGATGGTTTTGTGAATTCTAAATATCCTAACCACGTGTACAAGCTTAAGAAGGCTCTATATGGGTTGAAGCAAGCTCCACGCGCATGGTATGATCTATTGTCACAATTCCTCATTACGCAAGGCTTCGCTAAAGGTAAGGTGGATCCCACGCTGTTCATTCATAAACGAGGTAAAGATATGATTATGGTACAAATATATGTTGATGATATTATATTTGATGCCTCGACCCAAACCTTATCCGATGAGTTTGGGACACTCATGTCTTCCAAGTTTAAGATGTCAATGATGGGCAAGGTATCATTCTTCTTAGGACTTCAAATATCTCAGAGTCCTAGAGGCATCTTTATCAATCAATCCAAGTATGCCCTTGAATCTCTTAAGAAATATAAGATGGAATCTTGCGACCCCGTGGATACTCTAATGGTGGAACGAACTAATCTTGATGCAGATCCACATGGAGTTGCCGTTGATCTGACACTTTATCGTGGAATGATCGGTACCCTTCTGTATATCACAGCCAGTCGACCTGATCTTCAGTTTGCTATATGTATGTGTGCTCGGTATCAAACTCGGCCTACTGAGTTACACTTAGCTAATGTTAAACGGATCTTTCGGTACCTTAAAGGAACCATTAATCGGGGACTTTGGTACTCGAAGGACTCTTCGATTTCACTAATGGCATATGTAGATGCAGATCATGCGGGTTGTCAAGATACAAGGCGTAGTAAGAGTGGAACTTTGCAACTACTAGGAGATCGACTAATCAGTTGGGCATCGAAAAGGCAGAAAAGCGCTGCAATTTCAAGTACGGAAGCAGAATACATAGCTACGTCCGGTTGCTGTGCTTAAAATCTTTAGATGAGATCCCAATTAACCGACTATGGTCTAGGTTTCAATAAAATTCCGATGTACTGCGACAACAAAAGTGCAATTGCCTTATGCTGCAACAACGTTCAATTCTCCCGGTCGAAGCACATTGACATTCGCTACCACTTCATCAAGGAGCAAGTGGAAAATGGAGTAATCGAGCTTTACTTTGTCCGATCTGAGTATCAATTGGCAGGCATTTTCACGAAGGCTTTAGATCGCGCTCGAATTGAATTTTTGGCCGACAAGCTAGGAATGAGAACCTTCTCGCCTGCGACTCTAAAGGAATTGGCAGATGAAGCGAAAGAATAGTGGTGGTAAACTCTTCTCCGTATCCTTGGTGATCATCTGTATATATTGTTTATATTTTTATCCACAAAAGGAAAATACAAAAATATAAAACCATATAAAAACCATAAAAATTGAAAAATTTCATAAAAATCCAAAAATATTTTTACTTTGTTTTTCAAAGGCATGTCTTTTGGTAGGATAATATTTACGACCTTAGAAATGTTGATTAATATTGACACGGCGCCATAAATAGAGTTCGTACAGAAGTTGTAAATATTTTATAAAACATGCCTATATGGATTGTAGTTATTTCAGACTACAACCCGGTTTTCACATTAAAGTCAAGTATTTCTAATGAAAGCTTTGCCTCACAACGGGAATTAATTTTATCGGGAAAGGTTTACTTTAAAACCTTGTAAGGGATCAAGTTTACTTTATAACTTGGTCTAACACAAATCAATGTATGCTTCAGTGCATTTATTTGTTAAAACAAGAGAAGTCTTGTTTTTATGAAGCTATCATCTCTACAACCATAGCAATCTACAATTGGTATCTACATACTCGATGATGCGACTACTCAAACGAAGACTACAACTCTTTCAGTAGAACACGGGTCAACAATTGAGGGGGAGCAATTGTCAAGCATTTAGAATCTTCGATGCCGAAAGTGCCAAGCTCACTAGTTGGTGTCAAGACAACTATACCAATCGTACATGTGGTGTCAAGAGATGACTTCAGACGTGATGAGGCGACCAACATTTGCCGATAAGAACCATTTGATCTTATCATATGATGTTCTCATCAATCAGGTCCAACCTTGTTAATTCATTCTTATATGGTGAATATGTGATAATATTACAAATCGGTATCATATCTCACAAATTGGTCTCATGAAGATTAAACGAACTTGCATTTTTCTTCCCAAAACCTTTGTTAAAACTTCATTAAATCAATTGATATCAAAAATACCGGTTGGGTTAATATTTTTAATATAGGGGAGAAAATGTGATTTAATATGGGAAATTATCACAAATGGTTTGACTTAACGTGATGGCTCATCCCGACATGTGCGAAATGTTTTCGAATATCGTGGCATATGTTAAGGGGGAGCAAAATGGATTTGCTATACCATAATGGATTTCATGGTGATTTATACTTACCCACAACCCATTTATTTCACGACGATGAAGATTGTGGTGACATAAGGATGGTAGGATAGGTTAAAGTCCAATGATTCCTCTACAACCGGAGGAATCTTCCCAAGGACATTCCATAGCTAGAAATAGTAGTCCTTAAGAAAGATGGAGAAAGAATGTGAACGTAGCTGAATGCGGACCAAGTACTTAAGTTAGCACTGGAACAATAACAACAAGGTGATAGTTATGACGTATTAGTAAGCATTGAAGAGGTTGAAGAATGAAAAAGAATTGTAATGATAAAGGGTCTAAAGAAAGAAGCCCTCCTTACAACCTTAGGCAGAAATCGGGTCAACACATATGCTATTGAGATCATCTTAATGATGCTCGATATTGAAGATAGACATCATGGACCCAGTGATGCAATGCACAACCCATCCCAGCTAACTCAGATATCTCTCAAAAGGTATTTGTTTTATTCACACGGAGACAACGCATTATCTATCGATTTATTCACTCCGAGTAAATTGGTATTGAAAAGGTGGCACTCCTCTCCAGCATCTGATCACTAAAATCCAAAGTGCACGATCGAGTCTAGAGCCATTTGAGATCATCAAATATCTCATTAGGACACACTTCCATATTTCCTTGCTTCTTCACACTCTATGAAAAGTAAGAAACATTTTAAGAGTCCTACGCAAAATCTTCATGATCTTGCCTGAACATTTGAGTAATACGAAAGTATTTACAATGAAGATGGAAATCCTTCTTGAGCGAATATCAAAAAGCTCATGGTAGGTGACTTGTGCGAGTCTTTATGAATCAAGCTTGTGATAACTAGAAAGCAACAGTGGTTTAATTCTTAACTGAATTTAAACACGTTCCAGGCCTCTACGCAATATCTTAGTGATCTTGCCAGAACACTCAGAGTGACACTCTATAGTGTTCACAGTGATGAGTGGAAATCCTTCTAGTGTTAACATCAAACAACACTTGGTAGGTAACTTGCAATATTCTATATGAATCAAGCTAGTGACAACTGGAAAGCAACGATGGTGTGATTCTTTAATGAATCAAACTTGTTCCAGGATTCAGAATTGACGGCTTCAATCATGAGGATAATATTATCCAAATGATTCACTCTTTACGTTCGCAGTCAGCTTTGGACGATCGAGTAAAGAGAACGGGTTTACCCGCAAAATCTTGTCAATGAGATTTTTAATTAAATCTACCCGCTATAAGTACGATATTTTATATCGTCCAACGGTCTTCACCGACCGGAGGTAAAATGCTACCGAATTAGAATGAAATGTTCAAAGACATTTCGTTCGTGTCTACTTACGTTGCGGCATTTGAAGACGATGGCGTTGCGGAATCCAAGAAGAAGTCGTCCCCACATGCTTATACTTTATGCAATTAATACTTAATATAATTCAAGAAAGCTTAAAAGTCAAGTCTTCCGTTGTATCAAACTCTGAAGCTTTCAAGAATTACAAAGGTATAAGTATGTGGGACGTGAAGTCACGAAGAGGCGAAGATCACAAGTGAAGGATGCACAAGATCAAGGCAAGAGATTAATGCTAAAGATTGATATCAAAGATCACATCAGCATGTTCACCTAAAAAGAAAAATAAAAGAAAGACGAAGACTACGAGCTCATAACAACCATAGTATGCTAGGTTTATTTTATTATTGTAACTCGGGTAACGCCCTTGTTTGGAGTGACCTCCCTTAGGGGGAGATTGTTGGAAATACGTTTTTACGTATTTAGGAAGATTCGGTCACTTCGACAATATATTAAGTAGTAGCTCGTAGTTTAGTTATTTTATATTATGTAAACATAGAAAGGCCTAGTCCATGGAATGTATGGATGGCCCAATATGTAAGCCCAAGCCCATCACAAGGCTTGGGTATATAAACCTTCTCCTTAGATGGAGAGGGTGTGGTTCACTTCATAATTACACATAGTTGAAGGTGTTTTCTTTCACTTTCTCTCTCTAAAAGTGTGTGTGTCCTCACCATCTTTCTATCTCTTTCTCTCTCTAAACATAAGCAAGTTTTACAACATCCAACAGGAGTGCATGCTGGTGAGAGGAAAATTGCATGGGTTAGTTGGACTAAAATTCTTGCTTCAAAGAAATTAAGAGGCTTAGGGGTCTCTAGTTTTTACGCTCTAAATAGAGCGCAAATTTTTAGGTGGTTTGGATATTTATTTCAGGAGATAATTCGTTATGGTTTTGTTTCATCAAATCTATGTATGGTACTTCGCTATCCGCTGCTGCCAATTCTAGACCTTCGTTATGGTATTGCATTCTTAGAGAAATTTCGTCACTTAAAGATCGCGGAGTCGATCTTTTATCCCACTATAATATCCGGGTGGGAAATGGGTTGCATACGCAGTTTTGGAGTGATACATGGATCACCGGTTCTCCTATTCGACATTCCTTTCCCCGTATTTATGCTCTCGAGACTAATAAACAGTGTTTGGTGGTGACTAAAATTCATAATTCGGTTATTCAGTCCCTTCGTCGTGCCGTTAGAGGTGGGGCTGAATCTTCACAGCTTGTTCTTTTAGAAGAGATTGTTTCTTCGGTTGTATTGTCGAATTTAGAGGACAGATGGGTTTGGGATTTAAATGGTGAAGGTATTTTTCGTGTTAAAGATGTGTGAAACCTCCTGAACGAACATTTTTTTAAGGATGATACGCCTACTCGGTGGGTTAAATATGTTCCGATTAAGCTCAACGTATTTGCCTGGAAGCTAGTCCTGGATCGTCTGCCTACTCGCTACAATTTATCGCTTCGTGGTGTGCATGTTCCTAATTTATCTTGTTCGGTATGTTCTTTTGATTCAGAAACGTCGTCTCATCTTTTCTTAGATGTGATTTAGTTTCGGGCTTTATTGGCCTTGTGTGTCGTTGGTGGAATTTATCGTGGAACTCCGTAAACTCGTATTCTGAATGGCTTATTGGTTCAAATCCATTCGGCTTACGTCCTTTGCTAAAGACCTACTGGAGGGGGTATTTTATGTTTTGTAGTGGAGTATATGGTTGTATCGTAACCAGTTACTGTTCTCGGATCACACTCCCGTAAGGATGTTATTTTTGACGACATTGTTTCTCGGTCGTTCAATTGGTGTCACTATAGATGTAGACGTTCTTTTAGTTGGGATAGTTGGTTACAACACCCTTATTTAATTTCCTTGTAATCATTCTTGTTCTAGCTCCTTGCTAGTTTAATAAAAGTTACCGTTCAAAAAAAAATACCACCCCATAGTTCGAGCGACGAAATCGCGAAAGCTCGGACTGAAAGGAAAAAAAAAATAAAAAACAATGAACCAAATATAACACGGGATAACCCAAATTATCCCCTATTTCTACTTGTTTACGGATAACCAATGTATTTGAAAGATAATCAAAGCACCCCGATTACTCAAAGTCAAATAAGCCAAAACAAACCAAATATGTTTTTCAAATTAAGTGTTTTGAAGTGATTATTAATTTAGCCATTTATTGAGAAAGTCTGGTTTTCTAAAATCCTCCCGTAACTCGTTAATCGTTAGTCGCTACGGAAGATTAATGCTAAAATTAATAAAGGGGATTAGAGCTTGTTGGATAATTCAAACGAACAAACAAACAAAACGAAATCCGAACAAACGAAGCGGAAGCTTTTATTCAATACCCAAAGTTACAATTCGAAAGCTACAAGAAAAACTAATGACATTGGCCTCTATTTATAGGGACCGATGACCTAAAACATACCAAAGACATACTAAAAATAACAAAACTTGTAGGACAAGACAAACAAATTTACTAAAACCCTAAAGTTCCAACAATCTCAACCGTGAGTTCAACTCTATTCGAAACTTCAAACCAAATATTCCGTCTTAATTCGGAATTGCAGATGAACGAACGAATAACTCTTGATATGTTGTTCCACAAACGAACGAATAACTCTTAATATGTTATTCAAACAAACGAATGAATAACTCTTAATATGTTATGTTTCGGTTCGTTTAGCCATGGAAGGGCTAGACAACTAGCCAATTCAAACAAACAAACAAACAAACAAACGATCGAATCTGAAAACGATCTCAAACAAACAAACGACTGAATCTGAAAACGGTCAACGAAACAAATGAACGAATCTAAAAACGATCAACCAAACTAACGACCGAACCTGAAAACGGTCAACCCTAACAAACAAATCGCCCCAAACGATCTTCACCAAAGACTATTAAATTCGAGCAACCAACTCTAAAACCCCGACGAACGAATATTCCAAATTTTCTAATCGATCGAACAAATTTCAAATGACCTGATCATTACGAAGCCTTCAACCGCTAGATCGATATTTAAAATAGCAAAATATTTAGTATACCAAACTCAAATTGTTCGAACACAAATTCTCCAAATATACTAAAGAACAGACAAAAGATGCTTCTTCAAACAAACCCACGTGGTACTATAAACAAATAACCAATTGATATCCACCGATTGGATAAAAACTTATTATTCCAAAATCGATCCAAAAACCCTTATTATTCTAAAACGTCAAAAATTAAATCGTACCTCCAAGTCGCACGATCCTAAACAAACCTCCTTTTTTCTTTTTCTTTTTTCTTTTCATCGTGAACCGATCTCGCTCTGATACCACTTGTTGGATAATTCAAACGAACAAACAAACAAACGAAATCCGAACAAACGAAGCAGAAAACTTTTATTCAATGCCCAAAGTTACAATTCGAAAGCTACAAGAAAAACTAATGACATTGGCCTCTAGGGAACCAATGACCTAAAACATACCAAAGATATACTAAAAATAACAAAAATTTGTTTCCAAAGAAATACAAATTTTACTAAACAAACCCTAAAGTTTAACTCATTTTCCAACAAGAGGTAGGGAAAAAACCGGCTCATCAACCCAACCAAAAGAAACCAGAACTGATTAGAAAGCGATTTTTCTAAACCGGTTTCTTGTAAAATGAACCGGTCCGGTTTCGTAGCTCGTTTAATGATTTGAAGTAAAACCGGTTAAAGCCGAATCGAGCCTGTTAAATATAACCAAAAACAAATCCAAGCCCACTAAACTTTTTGCATTGGCCCAACAATTCAGTCCAACATAACACTAGTCCTAGACTGCTAGTTGAAGAAAGTCCAGAGTGAAGAAGAGGTGAAGAACAAAACAACAATGGCGACTCCATCATCATCCTCTATTCCCAACACTGCTATTGACATAGATTATATTAAATCACTTTATAAGCAGGTTTATACCTTAATTATTTATTTTTATCTTGATTAATTTTTTTAGTTTGTTTCATACGTACTTACTTAGTTTCGAATGGTTGACAAAACAGATAGATACTCACCAGGTTTCAATTGCTGAGCTCTCTGCACTGCCCTCATCTCGTGTAAGCATTTCATACTTATTTATTACTATGTTTTATGTTACTAGTTTTTTTTTTTTATAATTAAGGTTTAATTCTGACTTTTTCAACTTAGCTGACTTTTGAAAGTCAATTAATTACTTTATTCTACGCGTACGCGTTAGTTTCCATGAAGGAGTTTAATGTTGACATTGGTAAATTATCAAGTACCACGAGGTTGAAACCTCACTAGGTAAATGTCTTGGGGTTGGATAGGCCGTGTACATTTGAGTCAAGAGACTCCCGGGTAACTTGAATAGGGAAACCTGTCCGTTATCTGTTTAACGGGTATTGGTAAATAACAAGCCTCAATTTTATGGCTTATGTCGAGACTTATGAGCTTATGTAAGTTTATTATGATATGATAAACTTATATAAGCCCATGAATCTCAAAATAAGCCAAAATCTGGCTTCTTTTCGGCTTATATTTCATAAGCCTCACTGTTCTGGCTTATTTTAAGTTCATAAGCCTAAACAAACGTCCCCCCTTATATAAGCTGGAAAGTTTCAAAATAAGCCACAAAAGGTGAGCTTATGAAATAAAAACCAAAACCAAATAAGCCATAAGACCACTATATAAGCCGAAACCAACACATGAAGGAGTGAATATTAGTGCAGATTATATATTAGCTAGTTCTTGTTATATGAAAGTTGGTACAAGATCTTTAAACGTTTGCTTTAACCACCTAAACAATGGTACACCTTACAATGCAAATATGCAATCAAGGTTTGATGTCCGAATTCATTACTTTTTTCGAGTTTGAATATGTTTTTATAACAACTCAACAAGTATAAATATTCAGAATTATAGTTTCTTGTGGAATATAATTGTAAGAATGAATTGTGTAAACACCAAAAAAAGGTAAAGGTAAAGGTAAGGTAACACCCAATACCGTCTTCCACGAAGAAACCGCAAAACATACAGCCTATAGAAAGGTCCCACACTCCCACATGTATACTCCTATCTTTAAATTTATATGCGTTCGCAGGAATTACTGTCATAGTCTGAAACTGTGAATATGTGTTTTCTTTTATTCTTGCTGTCATTATCTGCAAGGTATAGAAAACTGATTGTGTTGCTTGATCACAGAAGGTTTATCAGAAAAACGGGACCATTTTCTTCCGTACAAATGTCCAACAGGCCACCACATCTGAACAGAGTAAGATGATATTATTAATAAGCAATATGTTCCCTGCCCTTATTGTTATAACTGTTGCTAACAATCAATCATTTGGTCTACCCAGAACAACTTGATACAGCCAAAGCAAAATTACAAAAACTGAATCTCAGTGGAGGAAACTAGACCTGCCAATTCATATATGCAAGTGCCCCGATCTCAGCAACTAAATGGTTCAGCTTATATGTTCACCTTCATCTGTTGGATTCTGTTAAGACTGTTACAACTGTAGGTTCAATATTGTTTATCTATTTGTAGCGCTTAATGTAGGTTATCAAGGTGTTTACATCAATTGATACTATTTATCCTATTGAAAAATCTTAGTTTCCCTGTGTACCATTAGCTCTTAACCTTGTTGCCCACATTTTGATTCTCAGCTTCTCATATGAGTGATCAACTATATCCAGTATCGGGAAGTTAATTGCCCCACCAAAAACTGATCTGTACCTTTCCTGGTTATCTTGCTGCGAACGTCATAAGTGATATATCTGCTGAGTATTGTAGATCTTGATAATGCAACCTGTTTTTGTAATGAATACATCAAAATGAGCCGCATGTAAAGCATTTCTCTTGGGTTTATGACCCGTACGTTGTTGCATTGTTAATCTATGGTTGTGTTTTGCAATTAGATATTTACCAAAAATCCAAAATTCTTTTCCTTTGTTCGTGTTAGGAAAGGGCAACCCAACCAATTTTGGATTCAAATATAACTTTTTTTTTTTCTAAACGGCGATTTTCCTATCTAACAAATATATATTTTGCACACCTCCATCGAGGCTTGAACCCCCCTTTTGGTTAGTGGGGAAATTGCTACCACCGGACCAAAGTCCAAGTTGCTGGATTCAATTATAAATGGTTGTAAAGATGGAGCAGAAGACCACTCATCGTTACTTTTTGTAGGTAGTTTATCTTCAGTCTTAAACCTAAAAGCTTTGAATTCATGTTTCATGAAAAATGAAGTCTCATGATCTTCACCTTTACATATTACACACATATGGATTGAAGTCATGTGGATTGGCGGTAGTGCTAGATGTGAAGTTTGATTTTCACATTTATCGTAATGACATCAAAGTTTGTTATACTATTATATATGTTACTGGCGTGGCAATATTAATTTGTGATGGACCAGAAAGTGTATGCTATAACAAGCCGACGAGCAAAGCAATCAAGGTTCAACCCGGAATAAAGTTCAACGAACTTATCAACTACCTCAATTGATAAACAAATAAATTGTATCATAGCAATATGTACTATGTAGATATCCGTCTGGTTTCGGAAAGATGAAGTACATTCCACTCCCAATCACGGACAATGACGATACTGATGAGATCATGTTTCAAGTACTTCATCTTTATATTTAAGTGCCATTGATTTATACTTGGAGGTTGAAACACAACGCCGCACTAAGATAGCACACAGGTTTATGTATGTTTCGTTACTTACTTTAGCTTTTGGTTCCAAGTTAACGTGTCGTAGTTTTCTTGTATGGATCTTGTTTATTACACTTTGCAGAACACAAAAAACAAGTTCAACAGAAAAGGCTGCTTCATTGCTACAGGTATTGTTGTTAACTAGCCGGCTACCCGCGCAATGCGGCGGCGGGTAGCCGGTGACTAACTTTGTGGATTTGGTTAAACTTAGAAACCACCATTACAAAAATGAACATCTTTTCTGGACACAACGACCACAGTTTTTTTCGGCACCTCAAAGTCGGCGACAACACATGGTGATTGAGAAAGAGCAATGTTGTTCAAAAAAAAAAAAGAGAAAGAGCAATGGTTTTGTTTTGCATATTTTACATATGTGTTTTAAGATTTTGTGAGACTTTATATAATGGAAATTTAGTTATTTTTATAAACCTGTTAGACAATGTGCTTTAAAAATGCATTTATGGATTAAGTTACAAACACTTGAATTTTCCGTTACAAAGTTATACTTAAAACATTTAATTTTTTGTTAGAACTTCTAATTATGCTTAAACACACTTCAATTTTCCGTTACAAAATTGTATTTTGTTACAATTATTTATAGACTTTTAATATGCATTAATTTCTTAATAAATAATATATCTTTCTATTATAAGAAATGTTTAAGGCTTAATTTTTAAGACTTCTAATTTTAGAAAAAAGGTTAAATGTTTTATATATTAATATAGATGTTATTTCCCAAGTTAATACTATTGTAAAAAGTGTCGGTCGTATTTTGTAATGGGCTTCGGCCTATTTATTCACAAAGAAAAAGTATGTATAATGCTAAAACTCTAAAAAGTATTTTGTAAAACCCTCAATACCCATAATATTTATCTATCGATTGTCTGGAACGAACTTTTAGTGCAGCCATGAAAATCATTAAAAAAGAGAAGGAAGATCGAATCAGTTTGTTACCAGACTGTTTAATTATTGAAATACTGTCTCTTTTACCTTTGACAAAAGATGCCAACAGGTGTACTCTCTAAACGATGGCGACATCTTTGGCCACAAAACCCTAATCTCAATTTTACTCATGTTACACCTGTTCATATTTATCCGTCGTTCCTTTCGCATTTCCACAAAACCATACCCCAATTTCGCCAGATCAATCTCAACAAATTTAAACTTGATATAACTTACGATGTTAGTTTTGAACGGGAGGTCAACAGTTGGATTCGTTTTGCATTTAGTCGTAACGTTAAAAACCTGGATTTAGATTTTTTCCAAGATGCTTGTGGGTTTAAGTTAGATCAGTTTTTTTTCATCAATTCGAGTTTTACTTATTTGTCATTGAGTGGCTGCTTAATTAAACCAACTGGTGCGATTAGTTGGGATAAGCTTAGGAGCTTGTCTATTCCATTAATTTACACTGATGAAGACTTGATTCAAAATATATTATCCGGAACTCCGGTTTTAGAAACATTGGAGTTGTTACTGTGTCGTAGTTCTGGTAATAAGCGGATAGATATTAATTCCAAGAGTGTTAAGAACTTGGTGTTAAGGGGAGACCAGCATGAGGAGCATGCTGGTGATAAAAGTTTTGTAGAAATCAATGCTCCTGATATTTTGTCACTAAGAATCATAGATTTTTTTGTCTTATCTAAGCTTTCGTTGACGAATGTGTCTTCTTTAGTCGAGGCTGAGTTAAATTACTATATGATTGGGCCCTATTCAGTATCAAGAAAATTAGCGGAAGAATTGATGCTTAAAGATATTTTACCAACTCTTCACCATGTCAAGACGCTTAAGCTTACGAACAGATGTTTGAAGGTAAAAGTTTGTTTTCCTTTTTTTCTTAATTCATGTTTTTGCAAGTGTTATTGATCATTTGTTCTAGCAATAACTGATTGATTATTATTTCTTAATCAAATTCTCTGTTCATACTTAGTTGAAGTCAAAGATACGGTTGATGTGCAATCTCAAAGTTTTTTTTTAACGGCGAGTTAGTAGTTAGTGATTCGAGGTTACAGTGACATCCAATTGTGCAGTATGCAAGTCTCGAACCTTCTCCTTAGGGGATACACCCCACTCCTGCTTCTTAATTCGGGCCCCTGAAGGTTCTTGGTGAGACTCGAACTCGAGACCTCTCCAAGAATACCTCCCCAAGGTTACCCTTGGTGGCCAACTCAGATAGCTCAAAGTATTTATTGCAATTTGGAAAATCGAACTCTAATCAGAAAATATTTGGATGTATATATATGTTTCTTTCTTTTATAACACTAACTTGTCACATATTTCTTCATATCTGATTGTTTTACTTAAGAACTCAAATACAAGACGCAGTAATCACATGTGCACAACCAAGCACCCCCAAAAACTCATAACACACATTCTTTGTATAGTGAAGAATATCTAACCATACATTCCTTAATTGCCACATACAAAAGACTGCGTTTTCTTGTTATTGATCCTTGTTTTAGATGCTACTGTTATTGTCTCCTTAGAACTTAAGCATGGAAGGTGGATGTCTTTCTCTCTAACTTTTGTTGTCTCCTTTTGTCCTTAAGGGGCGTTACTATGTGGTTTCTAATTTAAGAACCGTTGATTGAACGAACATTGGCTAAATCGGATAACCTTTTATCAGGTGATGGAATGGTTACTAAATATTCAAGATGAGTCTAACTGGTCAATTGATGTAACGCTCAATTGTAAGATGATTGTCCAACGGGTCTAGGCTGGTCTAACAAGTCAAATAAAATTTGCATCTGTTACTCAAAAAAAATAAAAAAACGTTGAAAAATGCCGGGTCAACCCGAACCAAGACCCGCTTGACCAAGACCCGCTTAGACCAGTGGTCCTAATAAACATGTTTAGACTCAAAGCCCATTTAGACGCGAGTCCCAACCCACCTATTTTGACACCTCTAGTTGTCATTTAGGCTGTTTTTCTCTTTAAATGCCCAACAATTACTAATTAATAAATCTTTCACAGTAATTTAGATCACAGGTCCCCATCTCATTGATATTTCTTTTGTAGGCGTTCCAACGTTTGGAAGCTAAAGGTTGGGTTCTTCCATCAAACGTGACGTCTTGTGCTGTTACTTCACCTTGTTTCTCTGATAGCTACTGATCATCATTTGCTGAAAGATACAGGTAGTTAATAAGGTGAAATCAGAGATTCACTGTCTCATCGTTAATAGCTTGATGTCACTTTGAAGTCATTTTTTTTTTTTTTTTTTTTTTTTTGGTAACCGTGATTTCCGACTCATTGGCCGACTAATCCACGGGGTTTGAGCCCACCGCCACACAGACTCAAACCAGGTAAAGCCCTCCCTTTTCAGGAGGTTGGCGTGGCCACTTCAAGGTTGTTTGCACTGTACTTTGAAGTCATTTATTGCTAATAGCTTGATGTCACTTTGATTCACTGTACTCTAATTTCTATACTGTAGTTCAGAAACTTATGTTTTGCTCTGATTGATTATTGTGCTTACTTTCAGCCTCTTGCGAGTCTACTTTATTATATATCAACTTCTGAAATCATTATACACAGATGTATTTAGCAAAAGAGATAGATGGTTGTTAGTTTACCATATGTTGTTGTTCTTACCACTCATTGATTGGACGGATGTAGTTGGATGATCCCCTTACACATGATCAGTCTAGTGGATCTAGATAAGGAGATAGGTGGAAACATCTAACCGGTATATTATTTGGCTGCAATTATGTTGGCGTCCTAATTATAACGAAGGTTTCAAGTCTAGTGGAAACATCTAACCGGTATATTATTTGGCTGCAATTATGTTGGCGTCCTAATTATAACGGAGGTTTCAAGTCTAGAAGTCACAAGTGCTTTTACTTGTGCTTACATGTGGAAACATCTAATTAACCGGTATATTATTTGGCTGCGATTATGTTGGCTTCCTAATAATAACCAAGGTTTCAAGTCTGGTGAGCTTGATACTGCAGCTACCTAAGGATTAAAAAAAAATTCCAACTTGATTTTACCATTTTAGTTTTAGCAACCTACTAAAGTAAACTTATTCATAATTAATCATCAATGCATTGCGTTTATCATGGTGTTTAATTGGTTCTTATTAAAGACCTTATGTAGTGTATTTAATCAAGGGTAGAAACTTATGAGCCATGTTGAGCCTCAATCCTGGCTGTCTTGTTTAACCATAATATTCCGCTTGTTTTATGTGAAACTGTCAATGGTTGTTGTTCATGTTGTTAGTTGCTTCCTTGTTGGTTGCTTTATATCAAACTTCAACAAGTTTATCAGCAGGATCTGAGTAGCAACATATACTAATTGTCTACTATGGATAGTTTAGTCTGATATAGAGCATTCTGTGAGTGTGCGGTTCAAACCACAACTACATTATAGGCGGGCATATTAGCATTTACATATTACATATTATGTTGTTGATGTGATGTTTTCTGCAGCCTTTTTTGTGGCATAAATTCCTTTTCATTGTAACAATATATCTAGTCTAAAAGCATAGACACTAAATAAAAGAATCTCTCAATATTTGGTTGCAGAGTCAAATTTCATTTTCATCTACACTTTGTAGTCAATGAATCTGCTGTTATACAATAAAATAGATCCTAGAATCTGATTTTCATTGTTATGGAATCACCAAACAGCGATTCTAGATTAGATTAAATTACATTAAGTACGTATCATCATCTGAACTACAGGTACAACATAAATAGTGAATCATAAACAGCCATAACTAAAACATAAATTTACCAACAGGATTAAAGCTCAGCCAGTGATCATCTACCCAAATCATCCTCATCAACCTGCTCATTCCTCTTCACAAACTGTATTATTCCTCGTGACCTGTGGCAACCCAACCGACACTTTCAGACCATAATCATCAGCCACCTGCTGCATCGAACTATTAAACTTCCCTTATGGAGTCTATAAACTTGCACTTACCCGCCATTAAACCCTCCATAATCTCAACTTGCAGTTCCATATTCGCTAACTGATCCATAGTCTCACTCAACGTCTGCAAATTACCAGCATTTAAAGTCGATACAAGTGACTTCACAATCAATTCCATATACTTTGTAATTGCTGATCATTTTTGCTTTTTTGTCTAGAGACACGACGACAAACAAGATGTTAGTAATAATTTATTATATGGTCAATCGCCAGCCACCACTTCCACCCACCACCCAAATCTTAGAATCTAAACCACTTACATAGGAAGGTGGCGTGATGTCTAAAGGAGCTGAAACTGGAAATATCTCAGAATCTTGGCAAAATTTGTATGCAAAAGAAAAAGCAAGATTTATGAGTAGGCCGGGTGTTCTGGAACTAGGAAAAAGATCCATATATACCCTTAGTTTAGCATAAACTCAATTAAACAATCACAACCACCCATTTTTATAATGTAACAAAAAAACCCACTTTTTAAAAATTAAATATCTTACAAACCGTCCATCGTTACGTAAAACAAAACATATCATCGCGAGGAGAATTAAATCATCTATCTATCGAGGGGCACATGTATATACTTTCGATGAACTTTTTTTTCAACTTTTTTTCTTAAATCACGTCTGAGAGAAATCATGTATGATTCGTCACGAAACATATATGATTTTCAGAAAATCATATATGATTCATATCACGAATCATATATGATTTTCTGAAAATAATATATGATTCGTGACGAATTATACATGATTCCTCTCAGACGTGACTTAAGAAAAAAAGTCGAAAAAAAAGTTCGTCGAAAGTATATACATGTGCCCCTCGATAGATAGATGATTTAAATCTCGTTGCAATGATGTATTTTCTTTTCGTTTGACGATTTACCGTTTGTGACATATTTAATTTTTGTAAAAATGGTGAGAAATGGGTTTTAAAAAATTGGGTGATTATAATTGACTGAATAAGTATATACTAATTTAAGAGTTTACATAGATCTTAACTCTCTGGAACTAAACACATACATTTGCGTTTGACTGAATCGGATGCTTACCTCGATAGTACTTTCTTAGCTTTTTATATATATAGAAAGTAATTGACTGCAAAGATAAGTAACTGTTTTATAAGGAGTGATATCTTTTTTTTTTTTTTTTTTTTTTTTTTTTTTAATTTTTAAATTACTGTCAACGTTTACAATAAAATGGTGGGCAAACGGGCAACAAGCTGCGTCGCGATCCCTTTTTGGATGGCAAAACCAATCCTACTAAAAATAAAGTTTTGTGCCTTAGAGTTGGAAACATTACTTTGCACAACCCGTTGAACCCTACTCAAAAACTCCATCGCTTTCGGTGCTAAGAAACCAAATGTATCAAAAGCAAAAGGGATGAACACGTGTTGATTCTCCAAACATGCTTTCTCGTGTTTAGCAACTTTGCTCGCTTCTGCTTTCAATGCAGCTTGTCCCGCAACAAATCCGCTTTCTCTAAGCCCAACAAGAGGGGAAACTCAAGTAAGATCTACACAAGCATGTTTGCCCCCGGCCCACCCAAACACTAGCACATCAGCTGGTCGCAAGGTAGACCTCCCTTCGAGTGGATCTGTTAGAAAGTTCACGGGGGCCTCCTTTTTAAAAGAAATTCCAGCTCGTTTTAGAACATCATATAGAACATCTCTAACCAAGTCATGTCTATATTTAAAACCAGGCAACTCCTTGCAGTGAACCGCATGCTCACCAAAAGAATCCAAACAAACCTTACGACAAACTGGGCAAGGCTCATCAACCGGAAACATAGGGATCATAAGTCGATACTTAAGGATAGTCCGGTACTCCACAGCTGACATACGCTGGCCCAACCCTTCAATGGGGATAACGGTCAAGAAATTTTGGGCACGGGGCGCTTGGAGACATTCAACCACTGCTTTCTGGCGAGGGGATAAATTAAAACTCACTCCCAAACTCTTGACAATTCCACCAAAAAGGGCACACGCCAAAACATTCTGGGCTTTGGGGGGGGCGGTGTCCTTGTTAGAGAAACCGCTAAGATCGAAATCAGGGACGGACATACGCACACAGTGCATTGAAGGTTGCATCGTTCTTTGTGAAGGCCCGTGCCCCTCTAACTAATAAATTATAGTCTAAAAGTTTCCTAGATGTTTGGTTATTTTTGTAATTTGCCTCACAACTCTTTAGCTAAGGTGCGGTGCCATGAAATGTATTTTGTTTCTTCTTTGTAGTTCTCTAGTTGTTGCAGTTTTTTTTTAAATATAATATTGTAAAGTACTAGTTTTTATAAGTTATCAAAATATGTCTCTCGACCATACTTTCTTACCAAAAGGGTCTAATTATTTCGTTCCAATTTTGAAATGGGTCCAAATTTTTTTTCCGGAAAAGGACTATTTTTTTGGAGCAACAGGGCAACTGGGTGCAGAATGCGCCATATGTCCTCTGTTGCCCTATCTCTTGGGGCTGTCAGAATTGCCCTATTTTTTGGACACTTGTCAAAATCTAACGCTTGCTGCCCTATATTCTTTGTTGCCCTGAGACAAATCGGAAAAAAACATGTTTTTTGGCCTTTTTTCGGCATTGGCCATTTTTATGGACTCTTTTCATAATTTTCTCAACTTTCTTTTTGGCTCCGCTTTTGCTTCATTTTTCTAAATGCACAATATTTGTTTCAGAATTTAATTTCAAACTAAACCTAAGTGTTGATGATAATTTTAAACACTGCTTTACAATATAGTAAAAGATATCTCCATGACATGGACTTAGTTGGGCTTGTTTGTAACATGAGATAGATCAGCCGAGTCCAACAATACTTGAAACTGATGATTTGTCACCATGGCCTTCACCATAACCTTGTTACCCTTTGTTCCCTTGCCGACATCCGATCGTGATAGGGATCGAAAGTAGTACCAATGGTTTAGATTATCCTCAACAGGAAGCTAAAATCACGAGCATCAACACCGCCTCGCGGCTGGAAGCCAGTAAGATTCTGGAGCTCAACCAAGACCTTATTGGTGATGGAGCTTCTGTCAAACATTTGAGATGATACATCTGTTGGAAATATAGTTCAATTGTGGGTCAGTTCATACTGGTGAATAGGTAAGGAGGTACGGAGTGTACACCCATAAGTCCCTGAACACCCTGACTCATATTGTGGTTAAAGTTTGTTCAGCATTGCTGATGATCGAGAGTATAACTCTGGACTGAAGATATTCATCAGGGAATAACTCCACTGAAGACTAGTCTTCAGTATTTACTCATCAGCTAGTCTTCTTCAGTACTTAAGGCTTCAGCAGGAACACCCTTCAGGGTTTGCTGACGCTTCAGTGGGACTGAAGGATGGACTAATGCTGGAGCTGAACAAGTATGCTTGTAACGGTCTTTGACCAATTCAAGTGCATTAAAGACCACGTTTAATTGGTCTTGTAACCATTTTGACCTGGTATTATGGAGCCTATTAAGAGGAGATTAATTGACCGTTAATTTCTCTTAATACCATTGACTAGGGTTGAGTACTCCACCTATAAAAAGGTGACCGTAGTTTGCATGAAATATATATATATATAAACAAGAAACACGTAGCAATAAAAGGGTTAGAGATTTGTGCCTAAATCACTAACTGTATTTGGTCTTATCCCAAGTAGGTATTCGTGATACCCAGGCATTAGGGTCGAATAATTTACTTTGGAAAGTGATTACACGATTCTAAGTGATATCCGGTAACCATTGTTTTGGTACGTAGCTAGGATTGATTATCTATACCCTGATTGGGACGAAGTAAACACCAACAATCAAAGTAAATTATTTTGTGATAATCAATGGCGGCTGCTATGAAGCATATGGTGGCTAACTTCTCCAAGTTGGATAAGTTTGAAGGGGTAGATGTCAGAAGATGGCAAAAGAAGATGCACTTTCTTCTTTCTACCATGAGCGTGGTGTATGTGCTGACTAATCCCATTCCTGATGGTGGTGATGATGCTACTTTGGAGGAACTGAGGAAAAGGAGCAAATGGGAGAATGACGACTATGTGTGTCGTGGTATTATTCTCAATGGTATGTCTGATTCCTTATTTGATATTACCCAAATTCTGAATCTGGTAAAGAACTATGAGATTCCTTAGAATCCAAATATATGGTTGAGGATGCATCAAGTAAGAAGTTCCTTGTGAGTGATTTCACAAATTACAAAATGATTGATTCAAGACCAGTCATGGAACAATACAATAAACTTCTTGGAATACTTGGTAGATTTACACAACATAAAATGAACATGGATGAGACCATTCAGGTTTGTGTCATTGAAAAATTACCTCCTTCTTGGAAAGATTTCAAGCATACCTTGAAACATAAGAAGGAGGAATTAACTCTTGTTGAGTTAGGCAGTCATTTGTGCATTGAGGAATCCATCAGGGTGCATGAAAGTGACAAGCCAAAGAGCAACAATGTTGTTGGTTCATCAATTGTCAATATGGTGGAGCATAACAACTCCATCAGGTACAATGACAACAAGGGAAAATGTAAGCATCGGGATAACACCAAAGCAAATCCTAACAAGAAGTCATCAGTGGCTTGTTGGAAGTGTGGGAACCTGGACACTTCAAAAGGGATTGCAAAGGTGTTGATACTGGCAAAAGCTAGTGGATCAGGCACAAAAGGTTCAGTGATTGGTTCTAACAACACAACACTTAAAGGTCAGAATATGTTTAATGAATCTCTCCAGATTTATTATGTTACATATGTATCTGAAGCTTATTTTCTGCAGGATGATGATGTTGCGTGGTGGGTTGATTCTGGAGCAACTGTTCATGTGTGTAAAGATAGATGCTGGTTCAAGACTTATGTGTTGGGTCAGTATTTACTGGCCCTGAAGCAACTCTAGGATTTGAATATAAAATCCCCCTAAGTGTTTCATGCTCAGCAGTAAGGTCAGTCTGCTGAAGGATGACCAGAGGAACAAGGTTCCTACTGAAGACTTTATAGCTGAAGAAAGTTCAACACTTCCCTTCCAGTGAACTTAGAAGACAAAGGAGTCTTCGCTTCAAATACTAGGCGGTCTAGTTGCTGAAGAACAAGGAGTGAAGAAGGGCTTTCAGTTTAGTTTGGTTTGACAATACCAAACTAAATGATGTCGATCTCCTCTAGGATACTGAAGACTCTTCAGTATTCTGATGGTTTGTGTTAATGCAAGTGATGCCTAAAAACATTATTAGTGTTAACTAATCTTTCTTAGTTTTGATCACAACAAACCATACAACACATTTAGTGTAAAACACAAAATGAAATATTTAACTAACACTATCATCAAGGTAATAATCATATCACTAACCTTTCTTAATCATACTTAGTGATCATCAAAATGATTATCCTTAAAACTCACTTTTGTTAATATGACGAAATACTTTTTAATAAACTTTCTTTTTTAGAAAATGTTTTATTAAAATGGAAAATGAAAATTTGAAAATAGCATATTCCAAATGCTGTTAGAATATCCTTTGAAGGTTTCAAATACCGCAGATATTCCCACCCCACTAAAAGACAAAAAACGGAGCGGAGTCTAGTGGCGGTACCTTAAGTACCTACGCGGTTCCTTAGCGATAAGGTACCGCGGGGTGAGATAAGGTACCACGCACAGCTAGCCGTTATAGATCCGTTATACTTTGTCTCCTTTAAATAGTGGGTCAAATCTCATTTTCCAGTAAGCCTCTTGGACGTTTTTCTCAGCCCTCTTTCTATTTTCTATAGCATAATAATTAGTAAATGATCACTTAAATTGTTAAGGATGTTTACATATGATTATCCTCTTGATCCCCTCCTTTATCTTGTCCAATGAGAAGATCACTCACTCACTAGTGTTGTGATAAAGATGAACCTATGAGCTAGTCATATTCATCATGATACCCTTTTTGTTTTAGGTCAATCCAATGTATTTATGAATACTTGGACTAGTTGTGTTCATCCAAGTTATTTGTGGATACTTGGATTTGTTGTGTACATCCATTGCATATGTGTTTGCTTGGATTTGTGTTGTGTAAATCCAAGCTACATGTGTGTACTTGGATAAGTCTAGTTGAGTTGTAATAGATTTGATTAGGAGTTCTCACTAAACTATAAAGTGATGTGGTTGTGTCTTGTGAGTTCTCACTAAACTTAAAAGTGATTAGTAGTTGTGTTGTGTGAAGTTCTCACTTAGCTTCAAAGTGAAGAGTCGTGAAGATTGGTTCTAGCTTTCGATTAGAACTCGACATCTAGCCTTGTGTCGTAAAATGGTGAAGTAGTCAACGTCGTGAAGATTGGTTCTACCTTAAGATTAGAACCCGACATCTAGCCTTGTGTCGTTAAATTGTGAAGTAGGCAACGTCGTGTAGATTGGTCCTAGCTAAAGATTAGGTCTCGACATTTAGCTTAGTATCGGAAAATAATGTAAGCAACGATGTAAGGTTTTCTCCGCTGAGAAGGGAGCTTGTGGATATAGTGGAAATCTCGAGTAGGTGTACTCGAGGAGTGGAGTAGAAACGAGGATAGAGCCTCGTTGTCGAACCACTATAAATCTTGGTGTCTTCCCACTAGGTTGTCTCCTTCCTTACTCTTTACTTATTTCATTATCATTATACTTACCTATTATCTTTGCTAGTGCATTTGAATTGAACCTAATCATTATGCAACTTAGCCTCAAGTAAAAGATAGTTTTGATACAAACCAAATTGAAAGTAATTTTAATTTGGTCACTAATCGAAGATAAACTATTCAACCCCCCTTCTAGTTTCTACAATTGGTATCAGAGCGATGGTCACTCAAGATCTTTGAAGTATATTGTACTTTGAAACTTGGATCGATCCATTGTCTCCTCAAATTAGAAGGTCTAGTTGTACTAAAGTTTCTCTTTGGTCAAAACTAGGTTTTCTTTGAAAATAGGTCTTTTAATTGATAATATTGCATCCCACTTAAGATTAATAGCCTTTATGCATTTTAGATATACTCTTGAAATGTATCTACTAGTTTGCATCTTGCTTTGTGTAGGTACTCATGAAGTTCAATCACTTAATTGGTTGTGGATTGAGTTACTTGCACTTGTAGAAGACTCATCTTCATTGATCTTTAACATTTTTGAATGATGATACCAGGATGATTGGGAATGATACTAGTCCTTGAAGACATAGTACTCATCATAGTCATTGATTGGGCATAGCACTTATTCCTTCATGGATTGCTCTTTGTGGCCAAGGTACGCTTTCGTTCTTCCACACGCCCTTTGATCATTCTTTTGATCATTACTTGACTATGTGCTTGTTCTCGGCATCCTTGCCTTGACATTTATTTGTGGTTTGTGCTTCTTTTCCTTTATCCTCTCAAACCTTCATTGCTTGGATACTTGACTCACTATGGTGATGTAGAGTGAGTTAGTAGAAGCTTAAAGTATCAAGCATGATTTCCATGGTTTGCACCCATACGGTTAGTAGGCCCTTTGTGGGAGAGAAAGTGAATTAATACCTTGCTCATATTTTGGTTTAGACTAAGACTATTATTGAAAGTGATCTTAGTCTATACTTGAATAATTGCTTTGTGCTTATTCATTACCAAAGCCGTTTAACGTTTCGCCAGAAAGGCACGTCTTAAACCACTATATATGACACAAGCTCTTCGTTACAACTATTTGAATATTGTCATTAATCCCTTGAGCATTGGTCCTAGTCTTGATTCACTTCCCTTGACTTCTCTCCACTTAGTCGTTTTGCTACGAGTAGTCGTTTGTCCGTTTCGGTTCTTTTCGATCTTGATTTAACTCGTAATCCTTCGTTAAGGCATATTGCTTAGTGTTATGATGATCCAATGATATTCTAAAAGGCTCATGATTTAATCTTAAGTATTTTAGAAAAACTTGATTTCCAAAATTTGGCGTTTTTCATAGATAAAAACCTGCCTCTGTAGGCGGTTCCTTATCTAGGCGGCTCAAAGGCACGGTAACTTATCGATAAGGTACCGCAGGCAGTAAGTTGAGTCAGAGCGCCAGTTTGAATATTTTATTCATTTTCAAACCACTATCTCTCTCTCCCAAAAACACACAGCCGACGGGTTTTACCTTTTCCACCATTGTTGAAGCTTCCAAAACCTTCAATCACTCAAATTAATTGATTCCAAGTTGTGGGTTTCACTCATCCTTCATCTATCATCAATTAATTGTAAATATTTTCTTTCAATTTCATCTATTTTGTTCTAGGGTTCATCCTTTCATGGGATATTTAAAATTGAAATTGAATTAAAACCTTAATAGGAATGTGGGTTGACATGGTTATTTTACTATGATTCCGTGGGTTCATATTCATTAAGATTTCACTAAAACCCACTTGTAGAACAAATCCGAATTTAAGCTAAATGATTTTGATTGAATGATGGATTTGAGATGAACCCATGAACATGTAGGTAATGACATTGTTAATGCTTACCTAAAAACCTTGTTTTTAAAAACCAATGTTCTAATCCATTGTTGATCCAACATAGTTCATGTGTTCCTGATTAATGATGGAACATATGCATTGTGAACATGAGGATGTTATGGATTCAATCCTTTGTTTGTCAAGAAATTGATATAACACATTTTCATATTTTCAATTTTAGATTTTATTTTTCATATGAGTGATTGGAAAAATATTGTCTTATGTTTATTTAGGTACTAATCATGCCTTCTCAATATCAAAAAGATCATCAATACACTAGACAATACATGCCAAACCTCTCCCAAACCTATGCTTCCCCCCAACTTCAAAACGCTTTTCCATCCCTTTCCACTCGTTGTTTCCATGAGGGTAGAGTCGTTGACAAGGAAATAACGGGTTATGACTATATCCAATCTATGTTTGAGCTTTCTGGGTTTGATTGCTTGCTCAACATAGAAGAAGATATTTACCCCTTATTCCTTCTTGAATTCTTTAGCACCTACTCCATGCTTGAATACAATGGAGAAATCTTCATTCGTTTCGTGTTGAATGATCAATTGATTCAATACTCCCTCGAAAACTTTGGTCAAATTCTTGGTGTGCCATATGAAGGCACTTGTCGTTTTACGGATAAATGGAGACTTGATGCTCTCTCGGAATCCTTCGATAAACCTCCAAATGACCTCACTGAAATTGATCTAGAGTTCATCCTTGACATCATCTCGAAAGAGCGTGATGGAAACGTTGTGAGAAGCCTTCATTCAAATGTACGAAATGTGAATCGATATGAAGTGCTCTCTAGCGACCTTAAGGATTTTATGGTCCAATGGGCCAATATCCTTAGGGAGAATGTCTTTTGTCTTGGTGGAAACCGAGATCATATCCCGGCGTGTATGGTGCATATGTTGAGTTGCATCTTTACATCCACCAAGTACAAATTGGCATTCTATATCGCTCGACGAATCAGTTATGCCCTTTCGAAGCCCAAGACAAACCTTCCCTATGCTATGCTTCTAACTCGCCTTTTCAAAAGGGTTGCTCATGATTTTCCCTACCTTGATCTTTCTCGCTTCTACCCGGTTCATCGGGTTATGTTGCCTATTCAAGAGGCATATGCAAGAAAGACAAGAAGTGATCAAGGATCGAGAAAATCTGATCATCAAGAGATGGATGATGAGGACATGGACATGCCAACAAGTGATGGTGATGGCATAGGTACTAGTTCTCATTTCCACTCTTCGAGTAATTCCCATCCATCCTCAAACCCATTGGAGGATGAATTTGAAGACTTAGCTCCTCCTCCTCATCATTCTAGTGAAGTACCGGAAGATCTCAATATGGAGCATCTTTACCGTGAAAACCTTAGAACTCGAGGGGAATTGCACGAACACCGGGTTGAATCAAGAAAAGGTTTCAAGTTCTTGGGGAATATGATCAAGGGATTGGGGAAAATGAGAAGGTGAAAGCTTTGAAGTATTTCAAAGAATACATGTTGGTAAACATGTAATGTTGAACAATTTTATTTTATCTTGGATGTGTATTAACTTATGATTGCATGTTTGAATTATCATTTATCTTGATCCTTAATGTTAATTATGCTATCATGTTAGTGATTTACATAGCTTTGTGCATCCTTATAATAGTTAGCTTATTAGATTATGATCTGTAGTTAACTTTGGCTTGTGAATCTTTTGGGAAAAATCTGGGTTTATCAAAATTTGGGATGGGAAATTTTTGAAAACCCTCTGGTCGCGGTTCCATATCAACCCGCGGTTCCTTATCGATAAGGTACCGCCGGTCCTAGATAAGGAACCGCCGGTCACTGTGCACGACATCATCTTTGCTTTACACTGTTTTCTTAAATCTGTGTAAACCTTGCATGATTTTCAGTAATAAACTGCACATTTCCTAAACTAGCTTACCTAAATTCATTATTCACCTAAAATGATTTTAACCCATTACTAGTTTGGATCATCCCCTCACCCATTTAAACCCACCTTGTTTGCCATGTTCTTCACAAATCAAACATACTTCCCTAAACCTTAAACCACCCTAAACAACCATGGTATGTACCAAAACCTCAAACACTTCCAAGACCTCCACCCCAAGGAAAACACTCAAAATAAGGATTAAGGTAGCCAAGCCTAACTCCTCACCTTTCCACACACCAAAGAATGAGATGGCTCCTATCCTCATTTCTTCATCACCTTCCCCACCTCTTGCACCATGCAAGACATCATCCACCCATGGTACTAACCACTCCATTGGTTCTACCTCCTCTTCATTCAACTCAAGAATGAACGAGCTCTCTTCACCCTTCACTCCAAGTGCACCCTTGGAAGTGAACACACAACCCCAACCAATCCAAAGCATTCCTTTTGTGAATGACTTTGATGACACTTTGGTGACTTCACCATTTACCCCTCACAACTCACCCATTTCACCAACCTTGGAGAATTTACCTCCACACTCACCCACTTCCCCTTTAGGGAACATGCCTTCACTTTCACCCACATCACCCTTGGAGAACATGCCTCCTCCACCTCCACCCAACTCAAACATTCCAATTTTGGGTGTTCCATTTTCCCTCCTTTTGGGTGATCCATACTATGGGTTTCAACAAACTCATGGTCCTAGTTGTCCATGTTGTCTTTACAACCACTACATCATCCATAACCTTAGGATGGATATGTATGGACTACATAGGAGGTTGCAAGAGTTCTTGCTTGCCTTGTTCTCCATGCCTCCTCCTAGGAGATGAATGATGGAGTTTTCTTAATAAGAGTTTTCAACAAAACCAAGCCAAAGAAAACTACTTATCTAGATTTAATGTTAAGCTAGCTATGTATTAGTTAGTTTGTTGTCCCTAATATATGATGATTCTAGCACACGAATTTATGAAAGAAAGGAAGATATGAGATGAATTTTAGAGAGAGAAAGTAGTGAGAGAAAGTAGAGAGAAAAAGGTTGGTGAAACTTGTGGAATGTTAGATTAGGAGAAAAATGAAATGACCAACACCCTTCCTAACATGCTAGGAAGGGTTTATATAGCCTTTGCTTACATGTAGCTTAATGGGCTATATGATCATGGGTCGGGCTTTCCTTTTGGGCTTTGGTTACTTATTAATGAACCTTAGCTTAAAGTTAAGCCCGTAATGACACGACTAATATACTACCTATTACAATGTTCTAAAATATGATACATAATAAACATATTGAAAGTTCCTAATCAATGCAAGAAACCCTAATCTTAACTTAATCAACACAAGGTATTACTTTTCAAACGTAATCTTATTATTGTATAATAAAGAATTACAAGTGTTATGGATAACACAGTTTGATGACAATGTGTTGTGCACACTTTGAACAACAATAAACCCTAACTTATGAATACAGTCGTAGCTGTTTGATTCACTAAGTTATATGCACTAATGTTCTTAATATCTCAAAGTGTTAAATATTAATGCATGGATACACATCCTATTTATAGTGTTACGAGTTTGACTTAAACAGTACTTGATGTCGACTACACAAGCTTTTACAAGTTCCCACATCAGTCACATGATGTCCTTCTATTCTTGGTAGTCTTCCATTATGCTTTAAGGAACAGTTGTCAAGAATAGTTTCCTTATTCTTCATAGTCTCGAACACACAAATGGCATGTCCAAAGTGTGCTGAGAGTCATCAGGGTATTGCCACCCCTGTTAACTCTCAACCCCTCAGAGTCCCTGATACATCTTGGCTGTTATCCATCACAGCCAATGAGTATGTCTTCAGGTAATCTTCGACTTCCCTGACAATGTCTCTGACATGGACTCCTGTGAGGTTGCTCACAGAGACTTGGATCTCTGTGAGTCTTGCGAAACTTGCCTGCCTCCTAGGCACATGCAAGGGACTAACTAACAGCCTAATTATTTTTAAATCAATGATCAGGGAATCTAACAAGTTTAGATTCCCAACAATCTCCCCCTATTTAAACATAAATAATGCTAGATCTAACTAAGTTAAGGTAAGTGAGTTTAACAGCTTCTTCTTACACATAACAGATCTAAACAAACATACCCTATGATTTTATTAAGACTTAAGGAAAATTACAAGTTCATTACATAAGTGAAATAAAAGATAAAGGTAAAAGGGCTGTGAACATCTTCAATAGTCATCATTTTGTATTCTTTTTTCAGCTTCAGCCAAGTCTAATCTGTTATCAATTTCATCCTGCAAAGTCTTTGCAAACTTCTTGGAATACTCTGTGTTGATCTTGAGACACTTCTTGTGACAGAGTAGCTGAATGGTTGAAGCCAAGCACAGCTCATCTTCCCTCTGAAAAGCATACTGGCAAGCCTTGTTCATGAATGCCATTCCTCTTTCAGGCTCTGTGTATGTCTGACCATCAACAGGGCCAACAATACCATTTGGGAGGATCAAATCCCTGTGCATACCATCCACATGAACATCTTCAGTAACAAAAGTTTCATTAACAATTTGTGAAATTCTTCTTCTTTTGTTGCCTGTCTTTGGGGGTTCTTGTTCAAAAAGCTGTGGTGGGGGATCAATCTTGAGTTTGGCTGCTGTTTCCTTGATCCAGTTAAACTTAGCCTTAAGAGTTTTAAGCAGAAGGAAATTTGCCTGTCCAGACTTTTTGGCAGCTAAGGCTTCGAGTTCAAACCATTCTGATAACCCAAGTGTCTTTAACCTGAAGTTGTCAAACACATCCATATTTCTCTGTTGGTTTTCCCTCCATAAGATCATTTGTGGGGTGTTTGTGGATTTATGAATAGTGTATTTGAACTTGGTTATCTTGCCAGCAGCATATCTGTTGTTCACGCAGGCATCATAGTCAGCTTTGACTTTCTTTAAGGCCTCAGCGCGTTTTACTTCCATTTCCCTCAACCTTTGTTTTTGTTTTTCTCTTTCAGGTGGTGTCATCTTCCTCAGAGTCGCTTCATTTAATTCTTTGGCTGTCTTAAGTTCACTTAATCTTTTGAATTCTTCAGCCTGTTGCTTAATTTCTTCAGGGGTCAAAGGAATCTCATCGGAAGGTGTAAAGGTTGAGAATTGTGAAAGGTCTATGGTGGATCCTCCTGTCTCTAGCCTCGCAGCTATCTTCTTAAGTTTGGTATCTGTGTCAACCAAAACTATCTCCTTTCCTTTCTTCGAGACAGAGGACTCCACACTTATGTTTTTCAAAACATCAGCTCTTTTGAGAAACGCTGTCTGAGCCTGAGTTTGAATAGCTTTGGGAAGAGAGCTAACAGTGAATTTTAATTTCTTGGCCGCTGGCTCATCATCATCCTCAGGCTTGCTGATGTTAACTAAGATCAGAGATTTTGATGAGTCAGCTCCATCTTCAGTTTGTTGCTCCCCCTGAGTATCATCCTCATCATCAGGTATTATAACTGGTGTGATGACTTGGAGAGGAACAGGTGTAGTGGTGGGGTTAGCTGATGATGAGCCTTGTTCAGCAGATGCAAGGATGAGTGTTGTAATCTTCTCCCCCTCACGTTTATCCTTACTTTGCAGATGTTTGGATGAACGTGCTTGAAAACGCCTTGCAATCTGTTCCACAGAGGCAACCATAGCACGTTGTCTTTTTCGTGAAGCCCTGGCAATCTTCAGCAGGAGGTTGGCATTGGCATTAGTATTTGCCTGAACACGCCTGACAATAAAGTTAGCATGGTTGTATTGCCTATTGCGAACATCATTAAATTGCCTTTGTAGGGTGAGTTCATGTTCACGGAACATAGCAGGGACAACTGAGTCAATAACATCCTTGATTCGTGTTGAGAGATGACTGAGTCCCTGGGCTACACCTTTTCTTGCACCATCCTGAATTGGCTCAGTGACAGCCTCAGTCACAGCCTTTTTTATGATGCCTGGAAATGTCACAGTAAAGTTGTGCATCTCTGACTTGATCACATCCAGCTTCCTTGATAAGCGCTCAATATCAGATTGATGATGGACTGGCTGAAGATTCTTGATATTGAGGCTTTGTTGAGCATAGTCATCCTCCCTTGGTATTAAGTCAAAGTTGGTCTGGGTAGGATGATCAAACATGAGAAATTCTGCTGTTGGATCATAAGTTGGTCTTTGGAAGACTGTTGTTGCTGAGGTAGCAGAGTTTGGAGTATCAACAGCTTCCTTGAGAGGAGAAGTCTTGTCACCAGCTGGTGTAGACACATCTATTTCTTTAGGAGGAGAGACAGACAGCTGGTCTTCCTCATCATCTTCATCCTCTTCATCGAACATTCCCTCAGGGAATTCATCCTCAGGCATTGGCTCAATATCAGAGACATAATCTTCTAATGAGAGCATTTCTTCATCAGCATTGAACACATGCTCTTCATCAGTTGGTTTGTCCTGAGTCATAGTTTCAGCCTCCTTTTCTTGTTGTACCTGAGATTCGATGACTGGCTGTACAATTTCAGCCTGCAAATTTGTTGTAATTAGTAACAGGGAAAACTATAAGGGGAATGGTCGCCATTTCGCTGTCCCAGAGAGGCTGAGGGTGATTACTCAGCCACTCCAAAGGATAAATCCTTGGGATTCTTTTAAGTGTGAATAAAGTGTGGTTAATGATCGCCATTCGCTGCCCCTAGGAAAGCTGAGTGTGATTATTCAGCCCCCCCAAAAGGTAAAAAACCTTTGGGACTCTTTTGATTGTGAAACATATGTTGTTTATGGATCGCCAGTCGCTGCCCCTAGGAAAGATGAGTGTGATTATTCAGCCCCCCCAAAAGGTTAAAACCTTTGGGACTCTTTTAAGAGTGAAACATATGTTGTTGTAGGTCGCCTGTTACGCTGCCCCTAGGAAAGCTGAGGGTGATGATTCAGCTCCCCCTGAAAGGATAAATCCTTTGGGACTCTTTTAAAGAGGGAACCAAGAGGCTGTGTGAAGTACAGCTGATCAAGGTTGAGACATTAGTATATTCAGGTTGTTGTTAGCCTGAATACTGTCTAGAGGGTTCAGGGTCATCGGGGTGCTTTATAAACACAAATGAATCATTCCCTGGTGCAAAGACAGGGTGTACAGAAGTCTTAAAGTATTCTAAGTGTAATGACAGACTTCTATGGGTCGAGGATTACCCTAACTTCACCACTCTCTCCTACAGACAAATGAGAGTGGCTGCTTGTGAACCTCTAATAATGTACACTGATTACCTGTGAGATATCAACTTGATTTGGCTGGTTTCCTGTTGTCTCAGCTGACTTAGAGACACTAGACGCCTGTTGTTTGTCAGCCAAAGAGTCTGAATCCACAAGAGTATCTGGACCAGAGGCGGTGTCAGTCTTCTTTCCCTTGGCCTTAATAACAGCTTTGGAGTGGGAAGAAGAGGGGATTTTCTTCTTCTTTGGCTGTTGGCCAGATGAAGCCTTGGACTTAGTAGTGTGCTGCCCAGAGGTCAAAGACATAGACTTACCAGCGACACTAGAAGTATTCACCTTCTCAGAGGAAGGGAGCAAGGGCTTCTCAGCGTTTGGTACCTGGTTGGCCACGTTCAGCATATGGGCGGTGACAGGGATATCCTCAGCTCCTATTTCCTTGTAGATGGCGCCTGTGATGCGATAGGGCTTAAGAGCAGTCAAGGCCTTGTTGTGGTAGTTATCTCCCAGCAAACTTTCAAAGATCAGGGACAGGAAGCGCACATAACAGATGTTCTTTTCCCTGACCTAATTCTTTCCCTTCAGTTGTTCTACCAGGTTTGAGAATAGGATGCTTCCAACGTCAACATCAGCTCCCCAGATTAATCCATACGCAATAGCCTGATGATTGAACGACATCTGATCCTGTGATCCCTGCATTCCTCCCAGGGACTTCACAATGTGAGTGAAGAGGACACGCCACATAGGAGTGAAATACTTAATCTTCAGAGGGGATTTGGTGAGGACCTCAGCTGGTGTAAGGGCAGGGTTAACGTCATGGCAAGGGTTGAGTGTGGCCAGGGCTTCCTTGACAGCCTTTTTGTCAACTGCCTTCAGGCATTCATCTCCATGTTTTAGTCCGGCCACACTAGAAAAGTCTTTAAGGGAGAAGGCAAAAGGATGTTCATTGCATGAAAGGCTAAATGTAATGGTGTCTTCTACTACTTCAGCAGAATACCAGAATTCCCTAAGGTATTCTTGGTAAAAGGTGGATGGAGATTTGGTGAAGGCTTCATTTAGGTCACAATTCTGCATGAAATTTACCAGATCTGAATAGGTGCTGTTTGGTGCCTTAATCCTTCCAATGGCGTTGTTGGAGGCGAGGATGCTCTCGTTGATCTCGAAGTTAACATTGGAGGCTTTTGGAACTGAAAACACCATGGATTTGAGGTTGAAGGTGAATGAAAATGGCGGATGGTTGAGAGAGATAAGAACTTAGAGTGAGAAGTAGATTTTAGAATGGTGGTGGGTGAGAAGAGAAAGAAGACAATATATATTCAAACTTAAGTGAACAGTTATTCAACCGTATTAAATGCAAGGTGCGAAAATGACTGCTCAAGTGGGTCCCCTTGACCTTTCAAAAAGTTTGTCTCCTCGTTATCCGAAAAATAAATGATTAAATATTTGAGAATGTTTTTTGCATTTACTTGGAAAGTAACTACCTAGTTTCATGTGAAAAACATTTAATATAGAATCAATCATTTAATGAACACATTTAATATCAAGCCACAGGCTTTGAGATATTGAGCATCCCTAGCTCAGCAACTAGCCTGTTGAACGAAGGTTCAGCCAAAGGCTTTGTAAAGATATCAGCTAGTTGCAGCTATGTGGGAACAAAATGCAGCTCAATATCTCCCTTCATTATATGATCCCTGATAAAATGATACCTGATATCAATGTGTTTGGTACGAGAGTGAAGAACAGGGTTGTTGGATATGGCAATGGCGCTGGTGTTGTCACAAAAGATTGGTACTTTGTCATACAAGATTTCATAGTCAGCCAATTGACTTTTCATCCAGAGCACCTGAGCACAACAGCTGGCTGCAGCGACATATTCTGCTTCAGCTGAAGACATAGCCACAGAGTTTTACTTCTTAGCACTCCATCCAACCAATTTTCCTCCTAGGATTTGACAGCTGCCTGAAGTACTTTTCCTGTCAATACAGCATCCAGCATAATCTGAATCTGAATAGGCCTTGAGATCAAAGCCTGATTCCTTTGGATACCATAGACCTAGGGATGGTGTTCCTTTGAGATACCTGAAAATTCTCTTAACAGCCACTAGATGGGATTCTTTTGGGTTAGCTTGGTACCTTACACAGAGACATGTGGAGAATTGGATATCTGGACGACTGGCTGTTAGATACATTAGTGACCCAATCATGCCTCTATATAAAGTCTCATTGACAGAGACCCCTGACTCATCAGGGCCCAAGTTGTTGGGTGGAAGCATGGGGCATTTCACTGATGCACAATCAGCTAAGTCATATTTTTTAAGTAAATCCTTAACATACTTTTCTTGACAAATAGAAATTCCCTTAGGACATTGTTTAATTTGAAAGCCCAAAAAGTAAGTTAATTCACCCATCATACTCATCTCATATTTCTTGGTCATTAATTTAGCAAAACGTTTACTAAGATTGACATTTGTTGACCCAAAGATGATATCATCCACATAAATCTGCACAATGATGAAATCACTCTTGTCCTTGAAGGTAAAGAGTGTTTTATCAATAGAACCCCTGATAAATTTATTTTCAGTTAAGAAATTTGAAAGAGTTTCATACCATGCTCTTGGAGCTTGTTTCAGACCATACATTGCCTTGTGAAGTCTATACACATGGTTGGGAAACTCGCTGTTCTCAAATCCTTCAGGTTGTGCAACATACACTTCCTCAGCTAAATCACCATTGAGGAAGGCACTCTTAACATCCATCTGATACACAGTGATGTTCATATAGGCAGCATAAGCAAGGAAGATTCTGATGGCCTCAAGTCTAGCAACAGGTGCAAATGTTTCATCATAATCAATTTCTTCAGTCTGAGAGAACCCCTGTGCTACCAGTCTTGCCTTGTTCTTGATGATGTTCCCAATTTCATCCATCTTATTTCTATAGATCCATCTAGTGCCTGTGATATTCTTTCCAGGTGGAGCTGGCACTAGTGTCCATACTTTGTTCCTTTTGAACTGATTGATTTCTTCTTGCATAGCAGCTACCCATCCTTCTTCTACTAGTGCCTCAACAACTCTTTTAGGTTCAATTTGTGAGAGAAATTCAGCAAAGAGACATTCATTGGCTGAGGCTGACTCTGAGTCTTGGATTCGCTGTCTTGTTGTGACCCCTGCATTTGGTTCCCCAATAATATTGACAAGAAGTATGTGTTGATCTCTTGACCACTTATTTTGAGGAGCTGGGGATTCAAGGACAGGGGTACTTGAGGGCACAGCTGATGCAAGTTGAGTCTCATCCTGCTGACTAGGAGGGCTTTCTTCAAAGACTATTTCAGTGTCAGAGTCTTCTTCAGCCATTTCAAGGGAAGCTATTTCATTATCAGCAGGAGACTCTTCAGGGATTTGAAGAATTGGTGAGTCATCAATATCATGAGAAGGATCATCAGAGATTTGTGGTTCTTCTTCATCAAGTTCCTGAGAGGTAGGAACTTCTATGTTGTGAGTTGACAGAGGGTCAAAGGCAGGGACATAAGGAGTGAGAGTGTTGGAGTGATGATGACTGGTAGGTCTGGGTTCTGTGAACTCATCACTTGGGAAAGAAATATTTTCATTAAAATCTATTTCATCACCCTCTGTTCCTGTTCTCTGTATGACTTCATCATCTTCATTGAATCTAACATGGAATGTTTCTTCTACTTCTTGTCTTCTGATGTTGAATACTCTGAAGGCTTTGGCTGTTGGAGAGTATCCCAAAAAGAAACCATCATCAGCTTTTTCATCAAACTTTCCAAGTTTATCCCTGTAGTTATAAATAAACACAGGGCATCCAAACACATGAAAATAGCTGACGTCTGGAGATCTTTTTCTGAAAACTTCATAGGAGGTTTTACCATGTCTTTTGACAATGATTGATCTGTTTTGAGTGTAGCAGGCAGTGTGAACAGCTTCTCCCCAAAATTGCTTTGGTAAGGCTGCACCATTTAACATAGTTCTTGCTGCTTCAATCAAAGTCCTGTTTCTTCTTTCAGCCACACCATTTTGTTCAGGAGTGCCAGCTGAAGAGAAGTTCTGAGAAATCCCTTTTTCATCACAAAAAGATTCAAGTTGATGATTCTTGAATTCTGTACCATTATCACTTCTTAGAGCTTTGCCTCTAACTTCATTCATATTTTCAACCTGTCTGATGAAGGACATGATGGTTTCAGCTGCATCACTTTTCCTTCTGAGGAAGAACACCCATGTGTATCTTGAAATTTCATCAACTATAACCAAGGTGTATTTGTTGTGATTAATGGTTTGAGGTTTGACAGGCCCAAACAAATCCATGTGAAGGAGATGTAAGCACTTGTCAATAGAGAATGATTGCCTAGTCTTGAATGAAGACCTGTGATGTTTTCCTTTGACACAGGCAGAACAAGTTTTGTCTTTGGAAAACATTACTGAAGGTAGACCAGCAACCAAGTTTTGAGTGGCTATCTTATTGATGTTCTTGAAGTTGAGATGAGACAGTCTTTTGTGCCACAGCCAGTTGACACTTTCAGAGGCTTTGGCAAGAAAACAATTTGAGCTGTCTTCAGAGCACACAGCCATGTTGATGACATAAACATCTCTCCTTCTAGGTGCAATCAGCACAACATCATTGTTTTTGTTGAATATGGTTCCCTGAGTCTTAGTAAACAAAACCTTATAGTCAGCATCACATAATTGGCTGATGCTAATAAGATTGTGTTTAAGACCATTCACATATGCAACCCTGGTAAATGTGATCCCATTGTAGTTCACTGAGCCATATCCTTCTGTGTCACCTGAAGAGTTATCTCCAAACACCACTTTGGGACCTGGCTCCTTTGAGTATCTGTGCAGGTATTGTTGAATCCCTGTCATGTGTCTATAACAGCCACTATCTAGATACCATACCGATTCCTTGAGATATTTCTGCACAGATACATAGAAACAGATTAGTTCCTATGGTGAACCCACTTTCCAGTGGGTTCCTTGAATTGCTTGTTAGCAACTCTTGTATTCCTGAAAAACTTTTGGCGTTGGGATGGACAGTTCATTGTTTCATGGTTATAACTCCCACAGATATCACACCCAGGGAAGTCACCACACTCGTCTGAGTGATGGTCTGTGAACCCACAGAATTTATAGGGAGGATAAGGTTTGTAATTTCCCTGTTGCCTTTTGGAACTCTGTGGTCTGTCCCTAGAGGGTGTCTGAGCTCTTTTAGCTGCCATGTGTCTGTCATGATCTAAGGTCGAATGGTGAGAATTTTTACATACATTGCAATAAGGTTTGATTAACCTTTCCCCTTTGGGTTCACCTAGGACTGACTTAGGTTCATGAGAAGTAGAGCATTCAGCGGAAGGCTTAATGTGTTGTTTCAAGAGTTCTACTTCTTTCATAAGAGACAACAGGCGATCTTCAGTGGTAGGGTCAACCTTATTTACAGCTTTAGTAGTAACAGGCTTAAAAGCTACTTGTTTACCAGTTTGTTTAGCAGGCACATGAAAAACTTTAGCTGGAGGATTCTCAATATCTGTCCTAAGTTCATCCTTAGCAGATCTAGAAGAACTGCTAGGTTCAACTCCAGAGAGTTTGGGCAAAGGTGGTAGCTCAGCCACATCTTCAGAGACAGGGTCATTTGTCAAAGAGGTATCTGACATATGAATGGTCTCTGTAGATTTAAAGACAATGTCTTTGGGTTTGGTGAGAATCCTCAGCTTATTTTTCTTAGCAGATATATCCCTTTTTAAATCAGCAGGCACTTCATCCCTAAGCAATTCATCAATAGTAAACCTAGCACACAACCATTTTTCAATAATCTTGTTCAATTCAGTGACTTGATCATTTAAAGCTATGTTTTTCAAGGTTAATCTAGCTACTTCATTTTGTAGGGATATTTTCTCTAAATTAACCCGCCTGAGAGTTTCACATTCAGCCTTAGCATTTATCATTTCAGATTTAACAGAGTGAAACTTATCAAGTAGGTTCTTTCTTTGTTCCTCAACAAAGTGCAAATCAACAATGGTGTAATCAAGGACATGCTTACGTTCATCACTATCAGACATAGATAAAAGCCTGTGTACCTTTTTCATTGTGATGTCAACCCATTGTCCTGATCTAGCATCACCTTTTCCAACAGCTGGTTCATCCTCAGCTATTGCCATAAAAGCCCTGACTCTTGTGGTGTCTTCTTCATTAAAAGTCAGTGGTTCATCATTCCAATCATAAGTTTCAGCAACCAACCCTTTCTCTGTCTTTTTCTCACCACCTTTCTTTTTGGACAGAGCTTCAATCTTCAAGTTCATTTGTTCTAACTCAGCTTTAAGTGCCTTGTACTTATTTTTGTAATCTTTCTTCTCAGTGTCTGAAGAATTGGATTGAGATGAGTTGTTATGTTGTTTGAACTTGTAGGGTTTGGATGAAGATGATGGATAAGAGGGTGAGGATGTCTTGGTAGAAGGACAATCTTTTTAATAATGTCCAAGCTTTCCACAGGCAAAACATGTTTCTTTTGACCTGTCAGTTGGTTTACTAGCTGATCCTACTCTTCCAGATCTTTTGTAGTATCTTCTTTGGTTGGCTAGCAACGCTCTTTCATGGAACTCTGCATTGAGGTCTGACAAGAATTCTTGGCTGCTACGGGTATCTTCTTCAATATCAGAATCGCTGTCATGAGGATGTGTTGCAGAGATCAAAGCTTTGGAAGATGCTCCTTGGACTACAAATCTTTCAGTCTCTGATTTGTAGATAGTATCGATCAGCCCTTCTTCATAATTGTATTACCATAGAGCTGAGCAAGGGTATCATTTTTGATTGAGTTGTTAGCTCTCTGAGTCTGATTCATGCTCAGCCACTTTCTTGGAAGGCTGTTGACAAAAGTAGCATTGATCTCAGCTTGACCAATAGTGACATCATTCATAGCCAGGTCATTTAGAAGAATCTTCAGCCTAGTATAGGTTTGCTGAACCTTTTCACCTTCAAGTGACTTAAAGGCATTAAACTGAAGTCTGAGTGCCTGAATCTTTGTCTCTCTTGTTTCAGAGGGTCCTTCATGGCCAAGAATGAGGTCTGTCCACATTTGTTTAGCTGTGAGACACTGAATGACAGACTTCATGATATGCTTGGGAAGACAGGAAATTATGATGCTTTTGAGACGTTTATCTTGGTTTGCTAATTTCCTATCAGCTGGAGTCCATTGTTTGAGAGGTTTGGGAAGAGGGTTTTCTTCAGTGGATGTAAGCGCCATGGGAATATATGGACCATTTTCTAAAATTTCTAAGAGAAAAGGTTCAAGCCCATCAAGGTATACAAGAAATTGACTCTTCCAACTGGCAAAGTCTTCTTCATCAAAGACTGGTACACTGGTTACGTGTGATCCACCTCTTGAGTCAAGAAGTTGGGGTAGATCATCGTCATTGGCTGGAGGGTTAAGTCTTGGTGAAGATGGGTTTGTGGAAGGTGATTGTGGGCTAGAAGTTTCCGGCATGGTAGATCTTGATTATAAAACTGAGAACGATGTTTCTTGAAGGTTTTAATATCAAACACCGCTCTGATACCAATTGAAAGTCCCTAATCAATGCAAGAAACCCTAATCTTAACTTAATCAACACAAGGTATTACTTTTCAAACGTAATCTTATTATTGTATAATAAAGAATTACAAGTGTTATGGATAACACAGTTTGATGACAATGTGTTGTGCACACTTTGAACAACAATAAACCCTAACTTATGAATACAGTCGTAGCTGTCTGATTCACTAAGTTATATGCACTAATGTTCTTAATATCTCAAAGTGTTAAACATTAATGCATGTATACACATCCTATTTATAGTGTTACGAGTTTGACTTAAACAGTACTTGATGTCGACTACACAAGCTTTTACAAGTTCCCACATCAGTCACATGATGTCCTTCTATTCTTGGTAGTCTTCCATTATGCTTTAAGGAACAGTTGTCAAGAACAGTTTCCTTATTCTTCATAGTCTCGAACACACAAATGGCATGTCCAAAGTGTGCTGAGAGTTATCAGGGTATTGCCACCCCTGTTAACTCTCAACCCCTCAGAGTCCCTGATACATCTTGGCTGTTATCCATTTCAGCCAATGAGTATGTCTTCAGGTAATCTTCGACTTCCCTGACAATGTCTCTGACATGGACTCCTCTGAGGTTGCTCACAGAGACTTGGATCTCTGTGAGTCTTGCGAAACTTACCTGCCTCCTAGGCACATGCAAGGGACTATCTAACAGCCTAATTATGTTTAAATCAATGATCAGGGAATCTAACAAGTTTAGATTCCCAACACATATGACCGAGCATTCTTGTTTGGCTCAATATTTTGAGGCTAACAATCTCCCCCAATGAGAGGTCATAAACCTTAGTCATTTAGGAAATTTGTAGAGATTACTAATCTCCCCATAAATGAGTCTTGAACGTGTAATAGTAGTCTTGTTCCTTCATGCTGTGATCTTTGAGCCTTTGTCGTTGTCTTTCGACTTTGTCTTTAAGCTTGAGATCTTCAAATCATCCTTGACTTGTCTTTGCCATCTTGCGATCTTGTGTCTTCATCCACATGCTCACACTATTAATTGTTGAATATGTCTTTAGGCATGAATATGTGGTTTTGAATCTTTGACTTTGCTGTGTACACCGTGACGCCACCTTCTCGAGACAAAACATAGACACGAACTGAATGGCTTTGACATTCGTCCTGAATCGGTATCGTTTTACCTCCGGTCGGTGAAGACCATTATACGATATTAAATACCGTACCTGTGATCAAGTAGATTCAATTAAGAATCTCCTTGACAGGGTTTCGCGGCTGTACTAGCCGTTCTCTTTACTCGACCGTCTCAAAGCAAGACTGCGAACATAAAGAGTGAATCAATTGGATAGATATCCGCTTGATTAAAGTCGTCAATTCAAATTCCTGGAACAAGTTTGATTCTTAACGAATCTTACCATTGTTGCTTTCCAGTTGACACAAGTTTGATTCATAAGAATCTCACAAGTCACCTACCGTAGCGTTGTTTGAGGTTGACGCTAGAAGGATTTCCATTCGTCAATGTGAATATTAATGAATATCACTCTGAATGTTCTGGCAAGAACATAAAGATATTGCGTAGAAACCTGAAACCAGTTTGAATCAATTCAGAATCAAACCACTGTTGCTTTTCAGTTTTGCACATGTTCAATTCATAAAGAATCTTGCATATGACCTACCGCAGTGCTATTTGATGTTAACACTGGAAGGATTTCCACTCATCATTGTGAATACTAAGTAGTATCACTCTGAGTGTTCTAGCAATATCACAAGGATATAGCGTAGGACTCTCTTGATCTTCATCCGTGTGTCCTAACGAGATTTGATTGATCTCTTGGCTCTAGACTCTATTTGTGCACTTTTAGTGGTCGGAGGCTGGAGCAGGTGCCACCTATTCAATATCAACCATCTCGAAGTGAGAAAGTCAATAGTAGACATGTTGTTCTCCGTGACAATAAAACAAACTTCTTTTGAGAGAAGTCTGAGTAGCTAGGAAAGGGTTGTGCATACATCACTGGGTCCATGATGAGTTTGTCTTCATGATGTGTTGACCCGGTTTCTGCCTAAGTTGTATGGAGGGCTTCTTTCTTTAGACCCTTTATCCTTACATTTCTTTTTCATTCTTCAACCCCTTCAATGCTTACCAAGACATCATTACTGACACCTTGTTGTGATTGTTCCAGTGCTAGCATCAGTACTTAGTCGGCATTCAGCTACGTTCACATTCTACACCATCTTTCCTAAGGACTTCTAATAATCTATTGGATTGTCCCTGGGAAGATCCCTCCGGTTCTGGTTGGATCATAGGACTTAAACCTAACCACCCTTTTGACACCAATAACGTCGTGAATTAAAGATGTTGTGGGTATTTGATCGTAACCATGAAAACCACTTTAAATTCTAACAAAGTGTTTAAAAAACATTTAACACCTTGCTAGTTTTGTCGTTTTAGAAATTCTCCCCCTTCACATGTGCGTCGATAATCGAAAGTGTTTCGCACATGTAGGTAAGAGTTAAAGTGCTTGAGTCTTATATTAGATCACATTTTAATCACATTTTCTCCCCATATCTCTAATATATAAAATCTTTTGATATTAGAGATACCAAATTTGATTAAAATATATTTTGAAAAAAATAGTCTTGAAATCTCTGGGAGAAAGATGTGTTAATCTTTTGCATGAAGTTAAAATGCTCCCCCTCAAAAATTGATCCAATTGAATTGTCATTGTGAGGATATGATCCACATTTCGCTTTTTGAGGATGGGAGTTGTTGAACATACAATTTTTGAAAGATTTTGAATATCATTGAAAAATTCTTGAAAAAATTGTGTTCAACGCTTTTTGAAAAATCAATTCTTTTTGTCGAATGGTTTTTCTCAAGCATAAACTTGAGTTCATAGACTTTGAAGGTCTTGACGAATCCACTCAAGTGTAAGAAGGTTTCTCTTCTTTTGCTGAGGGTAAGGGTACTAAATCGTACACTCCCCCGTGAATATCGATCCGGGTTGCAATCTGAAAGTGATTACAAGCCATTGTGTTGAGCTCAAAACGTTAAATGTTTTGTGACAAGCTCAACCCGTGATAGATTGCTCTACCCGTTGTTTGGAAATATTTGTCCAAAATAGACAATTACCCTTTATCAAAAGAAGAAATGACATGTTTTGAAAAATATATACAACTTTCATTCGAGCTTTATGTACACACCCGTGTCGTTATTGAGCGACATTTCTAGGCACGTCCATATTATCGATACTGAAAGACATGTCGAGAAGAATATTTTTGGATTTTGAAAGATTTTTAATTTTGTGTTTTGCTTTTATGTGTTTTATATTTTTGTATTTTGCTTTTTCAAAGATATTTACAAGGTGATGTTTGATACATAAATCAAGCAGGCACCTTTGCCAGAATCTCCAGGTCTGCTGGAGTCAAACATCTCATACCAATTTGCCTAACGAGGTACTCAAACCTATCTTTCGACAGAGCTTTCGTAAACAAGTCGGCTAATTGGTAATCCGTTCCAAAAAAGTATTATTCAATGATACCTCTTTCAACTTGTTCCTTTATGAAGTGGTATCTGACATCGATGTGCTTCGTGCGGGAATGCTGTACCGGATTGCAAGAGATGGCTATGGCCGACTTTGAGTCACAGTACATAGGTACTTTATCAAAGTGGAAGCCATAATCCGTGAGTTGTGTTCTCATCCAAAGAACTTGAGCACAACACGCAGATAGAGACACATACTCCGCTTCGGCGGATGAAAGTGACGTGCAATCCTGCTTCTTGGAAGACCATCCCACAAGCTTATCTTGACCTAGAAATTGTGCAACACCAGAAGTACTTTTTCATGTATCAAGACACCCTGCATGATCAGAATCTGAATAGGCCGTTAAAAAGAAACCGGTTTCCCTCGGATACCAGAGTCCCAAATGAATGGTATTCTTGAGATACCGAAAGATCCGTTTAACCTCCTTGAGGTGCTTTTCAGTGGGTCGTGCTTGATAACGTGCACAATAACACGTAGCATGTGAAATATCAGGTCTGCTTGCTGTCAAGTACATGAGGGACCCGATCATGGAACGATATCTCGTTTGATTTATGGGTAATCCCTCCAAGTCAGCATCTAGCGATGTGGTTGATAATGGTGTCCCAACGGGGTCACATGAAGTCATACCATGCTTTTTGATTATCTCTTGACAATACTTAGCTTGGTTTATAAAGATACCACTTGGGGATTGGTGAACTTGAATTCCTAGAAAGAATTTTAGTTCGCCCATCATTGACATTTAAAATTTTCTGTGCATTACTTTTTCAAACCATTTTGAAAGTTTTGGGTTTGTAGACCCAAAAATAATGTCATCAACATAAATTTGCACAAGCAAAATGTCATCCCCATATTTATAAGTGAACAGAGTTAGATCAATGGAACCTTTTGAGAAACCGTTGGATACCAGAAATTTCGAGAGCTCGTCGTACCACGCCCTTGGAGCTTGCTTGAGTCCATATAGTGCCTTGTGGAGACGATACACCTTGTCAGGATAATGAGGATTGACAAATCCTTCCGGCTGCGTGACATAGACTTCTTCCTTCAAAGGACCGTTAAGAAACGCCGTCTTTACGTCCATTTGATAGACAGTGAATCCCTTATGTGCAGCATAAGCAAGGAAAATCCTGACCGCTTCCATGCGAGCAACTGGTGCAAATGATTCATCAAAATCAATTCCCTCTTTCTGGCCATACCCCTTAGCCACTAGCCTAGCTTTGTTCTTGATGATCGTATTCTCTTCATCCATCTTGTTTTTCCAGATCCAACGAAGATTTAATGGAGTCACATCGTATGGTCTGTCAACAAGTTCCCAGACTTTAAGTCTTTCAAATTGTTGAAGTTTATCCGTCATCGATTCAATCCAAGCATGATCAGCCATGGCTTCTTTGATGTTTTTCGGTTCAGCTGTACTCACGGCGAGTGCGAACATACACACATCGCCATCGGTTTCTAGTTGTCGTCTTGTACGAACAGGCTGTGAAGGGTTTCCAATTACGTGAACCAAAGGATGATCTCGGGTCCAATGATGTGTTTAAGGATGTCGTTGATAGAACGTATGCATATTTGACGGATCAACATGGCGAGTAGAAGACTCTCCAGTTTCGTGTACCGGTGTACCGAATGGGTTGTTAAAATCGTCATCGTCAGATAATGCACCGTCTGCTTGATTTGTGTTCTCTGGAGCAATGAAAGTAGTTGTGGATGTTGTAGGATCGATTGTTAAAGTGATATTCTGAGGAGGTAAATCTGCAACAACCCGTGTTGAAGTAGATGAAGTTGTATCCTTTTGTTGACGATGAACGGTATCATCATTCTTATCATGAGTGACAGCGGAAGACTTCGATGCAACTTGTTTCTCCCCCGTGAAATATTCATCATACATTGGTCCATATAACATTTCCAACTCTTCAAGTGTCGTGTCCACTGTTAATAACTGACTTTTGGTTTGGTTAATAAAAGGTTTTTGCTTGCAAGATCTCTCTTTGCGTTGCTCGTACCCAATTGATATATCGTTGTTTCGTTCTCGGTATCTTCTCGAATCGATCACGGTCAAAAGTGGAATAGTTGTAATTGGTGACTAAAAGGGGGAGCTTTGGTCTAAATCTACTGAAATGATAAAGGCAAGTAATAATAAAACTAAACTAGAAGCTTTAAATGAAACAGTAATACCTCATGAAAAATAAATCTGGAATTCTTCTATTCGGAATGTTGGCCTTACTCGGAATACTTGGAAAAATTCCCTATTCGGAATATTCTGGAAATGCCTGATTCGGAAAGTATGCTTATTCGGAATATTGATCTATGCGGAAAGTTAAGTTCATGCGGAAAAGTCTTCTTACTCGGAATATTAAGCTACTCGGAAAGATAGGGTTATTCGGAAAATAATTGCTATGCGGAAAAATGATTTCTATTCGGAAAATTTGGGTTACTCGGAATATGGAAGATATTCCGAATAAAGGAAATGGAAATAATTCCTATGCGGAATAATGAGGGCAATTCGGAAAATAGGGTTATTCGGAAAAAGTTCCGAATGGACACAAAACTTAAACCCTATTCGGAATAAAAGGAAAGTTCCGAATAACCAAAAAGGGAAGAACCCTATTCGGAATAAATGAAAGTTCCGAATAGACACTAAACTTAAACCCTACTCGGAATGTTGAAATGTTCCGAATAGACAAGAAATGGAACCCCTATTCGGAATGATAGAAAGTTCCGAATGAACACCACCCCAGACTCCCTATTCGGAATCTGGGAAAGATCAGAAACCTGGACGAAGAACAGTGAGCTACGAAATATACCAAACCAACTCAATCAAGTAAAAAGGTTTTACCAAATCAACCACTAATCATCTACTAACTACAGGGATCAAATCCCAATCATAAAAACACCAATTCAACAACTTTTTAGAATCGAATTAGAACCAAATAGAACTTAAGAACATGAAAGAAAAAGATGAAGAAGAACAAGATGAATCAAAAGATTAAAAGAGGAATTGTATTAATGATTTAAGATTCAAAACAACAAAGATTAACTTACAAGATTGGAAGATAAATCAAACAAAGATTAAAACCACTCCTTAAGGGAGATGGTTCCTAAAAACTAGGAAGAAGAAAATAACTGGAAAAAGAAGAAGAGAGATTTTCGTGTGTGTATTGGGAGGAGTATTTATAGGCTTCTCCCTTGGTTGGTGAGTGGGCTTTCTTCCCTTCTTTTTGTCTTCTCGTCTTTTCAGAAAAGTTGACGTTTTCGATTCTGATTCGGGATTTGTTGTCGATTAAATTCAACTCGTCTTTTAATTTCTTCGTTTAAATAGACTTGAGTTTCTTCGACTTATGAAAATCTTCCGTCTTTAGTCCTTTTCTTCGATAAATCTTCGAATAGGCCTAGTGACTTCAAATCTTTTGCACCTCTTGGTCAATAGACTTCGTCTTGAGTCTTTTTCCTTGATAAAACCCGTGCAATCCCATGTTTTCTCCAATATTTATCCGGTTGGCTCTGAAAACATAACAAACACACAAACCACGCATAATTCCAAACAAATGACATTAAATACGCGTTTTGGTCTTGTTTTAGCAAGAAATAAGTGGTAGAAAAGATGGGTGTTTACACACCTATCAAATCCCCTACACTTAACCATTGCCATGCCCTCATGCAATGCTTAGTGATAAAGCAACGTTACACTTTTCTCATAATTAATTAACCTTGGCCTTATTCAAATACTACTAAACAAAAATTAAAGCACTAAAAGAAATTTAAAGCAAACAAAAGGACAAAACATAATTATGTGGAAATAACTCGTAAAGAGATCGAGGACTTACATTAGGGCTTTTGGTGCTGCGAAGATTTATCACCCTCAAGTTTCACGTTCCCCAAACTAAGCTTAAAAACGAGATCATTGTTATTATAAGTTAGCAATTCAAACATTTACACACATGGCTTAATTAAATGCTTAGACTCCCTTATTCCTAGGTGTATCTCTTATATTTTATTTTTGTCTTAGAATGATCATGAAGATGCATTTTTGGACTTATTTCGGTAGTTTATTTAGGCTGAAAGCAAAGTAGGACGATTTGATCAATAGTTAGCTAAAGGACAAAATCTCTTAAAACTGCTTCTCGGGATATCAGAAAGTTCATATCTTGGCATAACTTGGTTCACGATTTGAGACCTCTCTCGGGCCGATATTTGGCATGTACTTCATACTTCATATCTTCGAGAGACGTTCTTGAGATAATGGTCTTCTCATCATAATAGAGTTTCTTCACTTTGGAGACTTTTGAGGGGTACTCCAACTTTGTTGACCACGACTTCATGATTATTTCTTCAATCTCTATTTGGGATTTTGAGATACAACGATCCGCCTCCTTTTCGGACTTGGATCTATTTATCCTCATACCTTGTTAGGGTCTTTTCGGATAGACTTCTCCATCATCTTTGTGGGAGTTGATTGCTTTTCGTCGTGAGTCTTGATCCTTCATATTGATTTTGGAGATAATGCTTTTTACATCACTTTTGGGATCTTCAGCAATAAAATTGAATCCTCATGCCTTGTTAGGGCCTTTTCGGACTCGCCAATCTTCGCGCCCCGCTTCATATGTTATGCCTTGGCTATGAACTCTCGTCATTACCGAGCAACTTTTAAACGATCTTGGGCTAGAAGCTAAGTAACCTTTCAAATCGTACGACCTTACTTATTGCAGATAAATTATTAGCAAGTGATGGGAGAATAGGCAAATAATTACACCAAGTGAGCTTGTGCAAGAATACCGACTTATAATTGACTCTATCATTTCTCGTCCTCCACAATTTAAAATCTCAAGGAATGAGACTCGTGGATGCTTAGCCTAATAAACCAATTAAGGTTTACATGGTTAAGGATACTAGCTAGAGTAAACTTGGATAAGTAAACTCGGGTTGAGTCAAAATAGACGCAACGGGCCTAATATGTTCAAGATTTCAAAACTAGCTACATCACTTTATTAATATTTTGACTTTATTGCTGGATATATACATATGAAAGCAACGATAAAAATTTAAAATTTACGACAAAATGGCCAAAGTTGATTAAAAATTTGAAAAATGTTGAAAAGTATGATTTTCCGGTTAAATGAAGGCATTTTCATGGAAAAGTCCACTTAAAACTTCGATAGAAGTCTCCCCTACACTTAAGATAAACATTGTCCTCAATGTTTAAGCATGTGGGAAGGGTCTCCCCTACACTTATGACATTGTGCACGTTGGTTAACTCAAGTTAAGGAAGAGACGACTAAAGTGATCAATTTCAAATGTGAGTATGAAGAAAATTGGATCACGATAGTTGAGAGATAGAACCAGATTTCGGATAACATGGGATCACGGTTCTTCAAAGATTCCAAGAGTGCAATAATCCCTGTAATCACATCACCATCCAAAAACAAGCAACCTATATAGCTCCCCCTACACTTATGATGAAAAACGGGAAAGGGGGATAGATACCCGGGTTGCCTCCCGAGGAGCGCTTGTTTTTGTTTACCGAGTCGCGAGCCTGACTCGGTCCCGAACTAATTCAAGGGAAACGTGGTGAGGGATGGAATCATCTCCTTAGAGATGTCCTCACCAACGTACAACTTCAAACGCTGGCCATTCACCTTGAAGTTAGGCCCATTTAGCTGAGAAAGCTCAATGGTACCATAGGGAAAGACATTGGCGATGGTGAATGGACCAGACCAGCGGCTCTTCAACTTGCCTGAGAAGATCTTCAACCGAGAGTTAAAGAGTAAGACTTGATCACCAACGTTGAACTCGCGGTTCTTGATTTTGGCATCGTGGATAATCTTGGTCTTCTCCTTGTAAATCAATGAGTTCTCGTAAGCTTGATTCCTCAATTCTTGAAGCTCGTTGAGTTGAATCTTTCGAAAATCACCGGCTTTGTTGATGTCGAAGTTAGCCCACTTCAAGGCCCAGTATGCCTTGTGTTCCAGCTCGATGGGAAGGTGGCAGGCTTTCCCGTACACAAGACGATAAGGTGTACAACCAATCGGCGTCTTATAGGCGGTACGGAAAGCCCACAGAGCATCATCAAGTTTATCGGCCCACGAGGCACGATGCTCTCCCACAGTACGTTCCAAAATTCTCTTCAATCCACGGTTGGATATCTCGGCTTGACCGTTGGTTTGAGGATGATAGGCGGTGGAAAGACGGTGATTGACACCGTACTTAGCCATGACTCTTGCAAATTGATCGTTGCAAAAATGAGTCCCGCGGTCACTGATGATAGCACGAGGAACACCGAAACGAGCAAACAGTTGTTTCAAGAAATTACAAACCACCCTCGCGTCGTTAGTGGGTAAAGCTTTTGCTTCAACCCATTTAGAGACGTAGTCGACGGCGACGAGGATGTACTTGTTCCCTTTAGATGATGGAAATGGCCCCATAAAGTCGATGCCCCATACATCAAAGATTTCACATTCCTGTATGAAATTTTGAGGCATCTCATCCTTATGTGTGATCTTGCCTTGACGTTGGCAAGCATCACAATGCTTAACCATTTCGTGAGCGTCACGATAAATGGTGGGCCAGTAGAATCCGGAATCAAACACTTTCTTAGCGGTGTAGTTGGGACCAAAGTGACCACCGGTGGGTCCTTTGTGGCAAGCTTGGAGGATGTCAAAAGCTGCCGGTCCGTCAACACATCGTCGAATAATCAGATCAGCACACTGTTTGAATAGATAAGGGTCATCCCAAAAGTAAGTCTTAACATCGTTCAAGAACTTCTTCTTTTGTTGGGATGTTAACCCTTGGATGAGAATACCACCCGCTAAGTAGTTTGCAATGTCTGCAAACCACGGGGTGCCATCGAGATTGAGATTTATAGACATTAGAGTCTCCAGGGGGAAAGAGTCATTGATCTCTTTGTTCGGATGATCCCCCTGATATGGATCCTCAAGTCGACTCAGATGATCCGCGGCCAGGTTTTCGGCTCCCTTCTTGTCACGAATTTCAATGTTGAATTCTTGAAGGAGCAAAACCCAGCGAAGAAGTCTTGGCTTAGAATCGTTCTTTGTCATCAAGTACTTCAACGCGGAATGGTCCGTGTATACGATGGTGGTGGATAAAACAAGATAGGGGCGAAATTTCTCAAAAGCATAGACAACAGCTAAAAGCTCTTTTTCGGTTGTCGTGTAATGCAATTGAGCCCCCGTCATTGTTTTGCTAGCGTAGTGGATTGGTTGGAAGTGTTTATTCACACGTTGGCCCAAAACCGCACCAATAGCAAAGTCGCTAGCATCGCACATCAATTCAAAAGGCAGCTCCCAGTTAGGGGTAACCAAGACCGGTGCCTTAGTTAGCTTATCCTTGAGAAGATTGAAGGCTTCGAGACACTCTTTGGAAAAGATAAAAGGAGTATCTTTTTCCAAGAGGTGGGTCATCGGGCGAGCGATTTTAGAGAAATCTTGAATGAATCTACGATAGAAGCCCGCATGACCCAAAAAACTTCTCACACCCTTCACGGTTGAAGGTGGAGGTAATTTGGCTATGACATCAACTTTGGCACGGTCGACTTCAAGACCGGCTTTAGAGATTTTGTGTCCTAGCACAATGCCTTCTTTTACCATAAAATGGCATTTTTCCCAATTCAGAACAAGGCGAGTGTCTTCGCACCGCTTAAGCATACGTTCCAAATTGGCAAGGCAAGCAGAGAAGGAATCCCCGAAGACCGAGAAATCATCCATGAAGACTTCCATGGTTTGCTCAACCATATCATGAAAGATAGCCAACATGCACCTTTGGAAAGTCCCGGGGGCATTGCATAAGCCAAAAGGCATTCTTTTATAAGCAAAGGTGCCATAGGGACAAGTGAATGTTGTCTTCTCTTGATCTTGGGGATCGATGGGTATTTGAAAATAACCCGAGAAACCATCCAGAAAGCAGTAATATTCATTACCCGCTAGACGTTCAAGCATTTGGTCCATAAAAGGTAGAGGGAAATGATCCTTTCTCGTGGCATCATTGAGTTTGCGGTAGTCTATACAAACTCTCCACCCAGTAACGAGACGGGTAGGAATCAACTCGTTGTTTGCATTGGGCACAACGGTGATACCACCTTTCTTAGGCACACAATGGACTGGACTAACCCACGGTGAATCTGAAATAGGGTAAATCATACCCGCATCAAGAAGTTTGATAACCTCCTTTTTGATGACTTCATGGATTTTAGGATTCACCCTTCGTTGACTTTGAATTGTGGGCTTAAAGTCGTCCTCCATGAGAATTTTATGTGTGCAAAAGTGAGGATCAATTCCGCGAATGTCGGAGATTTTCCAAGCGATAGCGCGTTTATGCTTTTTCAACACTGCAACAAGGCGGGCTTTTTCGTCTTCTTTCAGATCCTTTGCGATGATAACCGGTAACTTCTCGTCGTCTTCTAGGAAAACGTACTCAAGATGAGGCGGTAGGTCCTTAAGCTCGAGAGTAGGAGGAGCCTCAATAGATGGTGAAACTAACGATGGATCATTATTAGTCACCTCTTTAGGAGTAGGAGGAGACAATGGGTCCTCATTGAGAAGTCTCTCAATAGTACGAATATCTTCATCCCAATTGGTGGACGAATTATCATACTTAATATCGAGAGGACCCAGGCTAGCTTCGAACTCATCTAAGTCACTTTCTCCAAAAGGAGTAAATGCTGGAGCAATTGAGGCAACGGTCTCAACAATGGGTAGAGAAGAGAGAGTACTTTTGCAAGCATCATAAAAATGTTCTTCACAAGCCTCATCGAGAACGTCAATAGCATTAACACTCTCATAGGAATAAGGTTGTTGAGAAATCTTACCCATGTTGAAGACAATTTGATAGTCACCAACTCTCATGATTAATTCGCCTGCGGCTACATCAATGAGAGTGCGACCGGTCCTCAAGAATGGACGTCCAACGATTAATGGAACACGAGGGTCCATCTCGTAGTCAACGACGACAAAATCAGCCGGGAAGGTGAATTTATCAACGCCAACAAAGACATCTTCGGCTATCCCCACTGGATAAGCAACTGTACGGTTGGCTAATTCCAAAGTCATTCGTGTGGGGACTAGCTCGGGGAGAGATAATTGCTTCCAAACGCTTAAAGGCATTAAGTTTATACTGGCACCTAGATCGGCTAGGGCCATGCAATTCTCTACTCCCGGGAAGTTGCAAGGAATCAAGAAGCGACCCGGATCACCAAGTTTGGTGGGCAATTTCCTTAAGAGCACTGCGGAGCAGTTCTCATTAAGTTGGGTCTGAGCAATGTCAAGAAGCTTTTCTTTATCACTTAGAAGATCTTTAAACATCTTAGCATATTTGGGCATGTGAGCGAGAGCCTCGGCAAAGGAGATGTTAAAATTCAATTGTTTAAACATTTTTAGGAAGTTTGAAACTTGAATATCATCCTTGCTCTTTTGCTTCTCTTTCCTCAACCTTGAAGGATAAGGTATATTGGATAAAAAAGAAGGCTTTAAAGGGAGAGGATCACTCACAACCACGGGTGGTGGGGACATGGGGATAGAAGGTGAAGGAGGTGGAGAAAGTTGCTCTTTTTCCTTGTTCACAATCACGGGTGGAGGTGTAGGAAGCTCGGGTTCCATATAACCTTTTCCACTACGAGTGGTGATTGCTTTCATCTCCCCTCTTGGATTTGCAACGGTATTACTCGGAAGAGTACCCGAAGAAGAGGGTTGATTACCTTGGATGAGCGAACCAATCATATCACGAAGGTGAAGAGCTTGATTATTGAAAGAGTTTTGCATGTTGGTATTAATAGCATCGCTATGTTTGGCCATATCATTCCTTAACTCGGCTCGAATATCACTTCCTTGTTTCACCATGTCGTTCTTCAAGTTGACAAACTGACTCTGAAGATTCGTCACCATCTCACGATTGGTCTTCATGAATGACTCGACGTCGGGATTCACTGCCATCGGTTGATTGAGAGGTGGAACTTGGTAAGCTTGCGAATTTCCTTGAGTTTGGTAGGTATTTCTTTGGGATGGATATTGGTTTTGAGCACGAGGTTGGGATTGGTTGTTTCGGTTATAGTTTTGTTGTTGGGTTTGGTTTGCAGGAGGGAAACCGGGAGGTGCAAGATAATTGTTGGAACGATAACTTAGCAAGCTACGGTCTCCTTGAGGGCGAGCTTGATAGCCTCCCGTGGGATATGTACCGTATGCTGCGTTAACGTTTTCAGAATAATTGCCTTGAGTGGAATGACAATCATTATAAGAATGAGGACCACCACATGTGTCACAAGAAATAGCAACGGCTTTAGCTTGTTGAAAGTGGTTTGTGGCCATGGTCATGAAATTTTTGTTCATTTCAGCAAGTTGTCGAGAAATTTCAGACATTTCAGGATTGGAGGTAGTAGAAGAAACATTGACTCTCGAGTTAGATCTTGAGGATGCGGATGAATCCCAATTCTTGTGGTGAGTAGTCATGTTTTCAATCAACTCTCGACACTCCTCTGGTCTCCTTTTCATAAAAGTACCACCGGCGGCGGCATTGATCGTGTCACGATCACGAAAGGTGAGACCATTATAGAAGGTGTCAATGAGAGTGACGGGGAGCATATTGTGATTAGGACAGCGGTCGATCAAATCATTGTAACGTTCCCAAGCATCGAAAAGCGATTCATCATTCTCTTGCATAAATCCACTGATTTGGTTACGAAGGCTAGTGACCATGGATGGGGGAAAGTAGCGCGATAAAAAGCGTTGAGTCATGTCGTTCCATGTATGAATAGAATTCTTAGGAAGACGGTCAAACCATTTTTCGGCATGGTGAGAAAGCGAGTGAGGAAAGAGTTGGAGGCGAAGGTCATCCATAGAAACACCGGGGGATTTCATGCTTTGGGTAATGGTTATGAATTTGTCGAGGTGTTTGTTGGCATCATCATCCGGAATTCCGCGAAATGGATTCGTTTGTACTTGCTGGATCATGTGATGCTTCAACGAAAGCTCCTGAGCCGTGACATGCATCGGTGCAATCGGGCCTCCACGTCCGTTCATTGTGGGTTGACATAGCTCCTCCATGGTTCGTAAGTCGGGTGGATTATTCATATTTGGGTGGGGTGGGTTATTATTATTATTGTTGTTTTGGGGGGGTGGAATATTATTGTTGTTGTTGTGCACACCGGCCATGTCTAATTGTTCGAGAGTCTCGGGCTCTGAATAAGACGTGGATCGAGTACGCATACACTAAAAAGAAAATGCAAGAGAAAATATTTTTGGTTTTTATAGGTTTTATATTGTTTTTGTGTTTTTGGAAATTTTATATTTTTATGGATTTTTGAAAATTTTTGTGCTTGAAAATAACGTTCCCGAAAGAACGGATCCCAAAATCTAATTTTTCTCACAAGAAACCGTTGATCATTACGAAAAGAGCCGGCAGCGGCGCCATTTTAATAACTGACTTTTGGTTTGGTTAATAAAAGGTTTTTGCTTGCAAGATCTCTCTTTGCGTTGCTCGTACCCAATTGATATATCGTTGTTTCGTTCTCGGTATCTTCTCGAATCGATCACGGTCAAAAGTGGAATAGTTGTAATTGGTGACTAAAAGGGGGAGCTTTGGTCTAAATCTACTGAAATGATAAAGGCAAGTAATAATAAAACTAAACTAGAAGCTTTAAATGAAACAGTAATACCTCATGAAAAATAAATCTGGAATTCTTCTATTCGGAATGTTGGCCTTACTCGGAATACTTGGAAAAATTCCCTATTCGGAATATTCTGGAAATGCCTGATTCGGAAAGTATGCTTATTCGGAATATTGATCTATGCGGAAAGTTAAGTTCATGCGGAAAAGTCTTCTTACTCGGAATATTAAGCTACTCGGAAAGATAGGGTTATTCGGAAAATAATTGCTATGCGGAAAAATGATTTCTATTCGGAAAATTTGGGTTACTCGGAATATGGAAGATATTCCGAATAAAGGAAATGGAAATAATTCCTATGCGGAATAATGAGGGCAATTCGGAAAATAGGGTTATTCGGAAAAAGTTCCGAATGGACACAAAACTTAAACCCTATTCGGAATAAAAGGAAAGTTCCGAATAACCAAAAAGGGAAGAACCCTATTCGGAATAAATGAAAGTTCCGAATAGACACTAAACTTAAACCCTACTCGGAATGTTGAAATGTTCCGAATAGACAAGAAATGGAACCCCTATTCGGAATGATAGAAAGTTCCGAATGAACACCACCCCAGACTCCCTATTCGGAATCTGGGAAAGATCAGAAACCTGGACGAAGAACAGTGAGCTACGAAATATACCAAACCAACTCAATCAAGTAAAAAGGTTTTACCAAATCAACCACTAATCATCTACTAACTACAGGGATCAAATCCCAATCATAAAAACACCAATTCAACAACTTTTTAGAATCGAATTAGAACCAAATAGAACTTAAGAACATGAAAGAAAAAGATGAAGAAGAACAAGATGAATCAAAAGATTAAAAGAGGAATTGTATTAATGATTTAAGATTCAAAACAACAAAGATTAACTTACAAGATTGGAAGATAAATCAAACAAAGATTAAAACCACTCCTTAAGGGAGATGGTTCCTAAAAACTAGGAAGAAGAAAATAACTGGAAAAAGAAGAAGAGAGATTTTCGTGTGTGTATTGGGAGGAGTATTTATAGGCTTCTCCCTTGGTTGGTGAGTGGGCTTTCTTCCCTTCTTTTTGTCTTCTCGTCTTTTCAGAAAAGTTGACGTTTTCGATTCTGATTCGGGATTTGTTGTCGATTAAATTCAACTCGTCTTTTAATTTCTTCGTTTAAATAGACTTGAGTTTCTTCGACTTATGAAAATCTTCCGTCTTTAGTCCTTTTCTTCGATAAATCTTCGAATAGGCCTAGTGACTTCAAATCTTTTGCACCTCTTGGTCAATAGACTTCGTCTTGAGTCTTTTTCCTTGATAAAACTCGTGCAATCCCATGTTTTCTCCAATATTTATCCGGTTGGCTCTGAAAACATAACAAACACACAAACCACGCATAATTCCAAACAAATGACATTAAATACGCGTTTTGGTCTTGTTTTAGCAAGAAATAAGTGGTAGAAAAGATGGGTGTTTACACACCTATCAACTGTCATATCTGCTCTAGGAACATGTTCAGGAACCGGCTTTGAACTTGATGGTTCATTGCTGTGGTCTTGAGTTCCGAGTTCTGTGCGGTTGTGAACGGAAGTCGTTTGTCGTTGTGGATCGGGACTTAAACTGCTTTGTTCAAGTGCCATTTCTTGTAATTCATTGAATCTGATATGAATAGTCTCGACTATCAATTTTGTTCTCTTGTTGTATACTCTGTATCCCTTAGACTGAGTTGCATATCCCACTAAAATGCATGCATCACCTTTCTCTTTCATCTTGTCCAGATTTTCACCATCTCGAATAATGTAGCACGTATATCCAAAAACATGAAGGTGTTTGAGTGAAGGTTTGCGATCATTAATTATGTGATATGGTGTCTTTTCGTGTCTTGGGATAACTAAGGAGCGGTTTTGTGTGTAGCATGCGGTTGACACGGCTTCGGCCCAAAAGTATAGTGGAAGTTTTGAAGCGGATAATAATGTTCGAGCAGCCTCAACTAAAGTAAGGTTTCGTCTTTCAACAACGCCGTTTTGTTCGGGTGTTCGAGCAATAGATGTTTCATGTTCAATTCCTTCGGCTTCAAAATAATTTCTCAGTTTTGAATTCAAAAATTCTGGACCTCTATCAGTACGAACCACTTTAACTTGAGCTTGAAGACCACGTTGTATCACTTTAAGGAAGCTGATGAGAACATCGGGTGTTTCATCCTTGGATATCAAGAAGTGAGTCCATGTGTACCTTGAGTAGTCATCGACAATTACCATAACGTATTTCTTCCCATTGATACTTTGAACACGCATGGGACCACACAAATCTATATGAAGAAGATCTAACCGTCCTTTAGAGCTTGGTGTAGTCTTTGTCTTGAAACTAATCCGTTTAGCTTTACAAAGCTCACAAGAAGAACAAAGATGATCTTTGATGAATTTCAAGTTAGGAAGGCCTCGCACAATATCTTTCTTGGAAAGCAAGTTGATGGTGTCAAAGTTAAGATGAGATAAACGTTGATGCCATAACCAAGCTTGAGTCGTTGAAGCTTTAGCCATGAAACAGATTGGAGTTGAAGATGTGGAGTCTTGTAGTGAAATAGTGTAGAGATCACTACCCCGTGTTCCGGTAAGTAAGTCATTCCCATCATAATCACGAACAAAACATGTCTTCTTTCTAAAAGCAACCTCCAAATCCGCATCACAGAATTGACCAACCGAGAAAAGATTATGATTGAGCCCTTCGACGTAGTAAACCCTTTTGATAGTGATATTCCCCTGAACCAAGTCTCCATATCCTAGGATTGGTGCAAATTGATCATTTCCGAATCGGACCGTACCCAGGAACTTCTCCACGAAGTTAATTAGAAGCTTGAGATTCCCCGTCATGTGCTTCGTGCATCCGGAGTCCATTATGAAGAGAATTATTTCGATCACCTGCAGAAGAATTAGAACACGATGGAGCATTTGCTAAATTGGATTCCATGTTAGTTGTGATTTCCGATTCATTAGTTTCCCTAGTTTCATCACTTAGAGGCACACTAACGCTCGTAGTCACATTTTCTTCCCTAACCTTAGGCATCCATTTATATCCTGGAGAACATTGATTAGCAAACCACCATTTCCAAGGCTTGCTAACAGACTCATATAATTCCCTAATTCTGCTTCTAGGGTTCTTAGTGGTGGAATCTGATGCAATACTTTTCTTAGGGGGGGTTGCACCAGAATGGTTCACTTTGCGTTTGGGTTTTTAGCACTAATAGGCATCACAGTTTGCTTCTTAGTTCTAGTTTCTACGCCTTTGACATTATTCGAAACACACATAGCATGATTAGCATTAGCAAACTTTCCACATTTCACACAAACAAACTTAACTTTCATAGCATTCAAAGTAGAATCATTCAAATCCTCATTACACGCGATTACAGACGTTTTATTCTTAGAAACATTGAAAATCCTAGGGTGGTCTTCTACTTCCTTCATCTTCCCTTGACTTTTGTTTTGCCAGACCTTTTCATTTATGCGAGTGCTCTTAAGCTAAGGCCGGCTAACACTAGCAGTGGGGACTACTCCTGTAGTAAAAGACACACGTCTATTAGTGTTTCTAGAAGTCTGAGGTGATTGACTTTCTTTGTTTTGTGTGGGTTTAGTGGCCAATCTATACATCCCTGGTTTAACCATATTTGTGTTCTTAATGCTTTGTGATCGAATATGTGTTTTGGGAGTGTTTTGTGGTAACCTATCTTTCCCATCCGTCTTGGGGGCAAACGCAGGTTTTGCAAATGCAGAATTAGAGAAAACAGATGGTTTTCCCAAGACAGAGGGTCTAGTCAATTTTTGTGCATTGGGTTGTCTTACAACAGGTTTCTTAACACTAGGTTCCACAATCTTCCCACCCATCTTAGCAACGAGTTTCTGCAACTCTGCTATTGCTCTGTCCCTATCTTGTAACTGAGCTTTCAACCCTTTAATTTCCAAATTCTGTTCGTTCATTTCTCGAAACGTTTGGGAAAGTTTTTCTTGCAATTTATTATCATGTGGAAAACTACCAACGTCTTTTTGCAAAACAAGTTCAAGAGAATGACAATGTTTTTGAAGGAAATCAGTTTTGTGTTGAAGTAACTCAAAAGCCTTTTTATCAACATTTTCTTTATGTTTCGAAAGCTCAAGTTCAAGATGCTCACACTCTTTGATTTTACCAAGATATTTGCATGCAACATCAGAATATTCATCGATATCAGCACAAGGTTGAAGAGTAACACACAAAATATCTTTGGAGAGACATTCTTCTAAGAGTAGATCATATTCATTTGAAAATTCTAATTTGTCATTTTGAAGGTCATCAATTTCTTTTTCAAGAGACTCAACATATTTCAAATCATCAAACATTTCAGACTGAATTAAATTTTCAAACTCAAGAACATGTTCTTTTATTATCTTCGTATTTGGTATTAAAAGTTCTTTCACAAGCACAGTTATGTCGTGAGGAATCTCGGTTTTCCACTTACCCTTTTGACGTTTCTCCCAATCGCTTGCAACAATTGATTGAACATTACTAACGTGGTGTTTAAGAAAACCAAGTATTTTTCTACTTTTGCTTTTAGAAGCATCTAGAGGCAAATAGTTAATATATTTAAAAACATTAGTTTTCCTCTTAGTGGCAAAAGCTTTTTTCCATTGAATTCTTTTTTGTTTGCATTCTAAAAATAATTCCTCACGAGACTTCTGTTTTTGTGGAGTGAAAAGACCATAAAGACTGTTTTCATAAGCATAATTATATGGTTTCACAAAATCTTTATTGACCGGTGATCTACTCTCGTCATCCCAAAGGGACGTCTCTTCACTATCGATGTTAGCTACTGGGCAGTCATTATTAGTCCATTCGGACTCATCAAGATATAAGTGAGGGTTCGCAGCTTGAGCTTGTTCGATGTACTTGGGGGTGGCAAAGCTAGGTTGACCCTTGAAAAACGACCGAGGTGCTATCATTCTTACGGTTTGAATAGAGTCATGTGCATTATAAACAACTTTTTCAAAAAATTGACTTGTTCTTCGAGATCCTTTACTTTTTGAGTATCTTTGCTTTGTCTATTTTTGAAATCTTGTTTTAATGTTTCAACCTCTTGTTTCTTCTCGTCAAGAATTTTAGCAGAATCGGTGGTGTTCATAGAAAGCCTCTGTTCAAGTTCATTAACTTTTGTAGTGGCAAGGTACGTTTTTTGACGTTCATCACTTAATAAAACATTAAATTGACGTTTTTCTTTAGTTAACAAAGCAAGAGCTTCATTGTATTTATTTTCAAAATCGTCCTTTTTAACGTTGATGACACGACTTTTGTACCCCTCAAGCTCGTTGGTCTTTTGAAGAAGCTCAGCCCTATAACTATCAATAGTCTCACTAGATTTTATAAGAGCGGCTTTGCATTCTTCAAAGTTTTGAGTGAGCGCTGCGTTTGCCTTCTTTAATTGCTTTTGATTCTTTCTATTTTCATTGACATCTTTTTGTAAACTAGCAATTAAATTAGCAAGCGTGATACGCTCCTCGTCATCGTACTCATTTGCATGTTGATCATCCTCAAACTCATTATAACACATGTCTGATGAATCGGGTGTGGTATTGCTATCAACCGTTTCCATCATACACGTGTCAGTAATTGTTGTTGGCAGATCACTATGCTCATGTGTATCACCAAACACATTATATTCAGCATCATCTTGTACCTTATCAATTAGCTCGGTATCAAAGATAGGACCATTGTCATCTTCAGTGACGTTAAGGACCTCATGAATCTTTGCCATGTATGAATAATGTGCCTCGAGTTCTTGGTCGGAGAGTTCATCATCTGTGTCGTCAAGCATTTCTCCTTCCTCAGCTGATAACTTGATTCCAGCTTCCATTTTCTTGCACAACAACATCTTTTCCTTATAATAACCATGATCTTTAACCCTCTTTGGCTGCCTGCATTCCTTAGCCAAATGCCCAAAACCTCTGCAGTTAAAACACTGAATCCCACTTTGTTACACAACTTGAGTCCCAACAGTTTCCCGATTTCCAAAAACAGTAGCCACCCTCTGATTATCATACTTAGGTTGTCGATCATACTTTGGAGGACTCGCAACACGTCTTCGTGTGTCATACCTTGGAGGACTCTGTGCATGGGTGTTCTTCGAGTTTGAAAATGTTCAAAGGTTATTGTTGGTGGGTTTGTAGATTTTCTTATATTGCTTCCTAACGAAAGCCATTTGTTGCTTGAATTCCCTATCCTTTTGAGCTATTTCTTCATCACTGTCTTCTTCGGATGATTGCTCAAGTGTGTGTGATGGTGCTCTTGCAACTTCTTTGCGTTGGGATCGTGTTGGAACATGTGACTTGGAGACAATGGATGATCGTGGTGATGATGATTGAGTAGAGTAGGTCTTTGAAGTACGGGAGTGATATTCTGGGTAATGTTGAGTGGTAGACACCAACGCAAGTGGATTGGAAATCTTTGCAACTCGTTCAGCTCGAAGTTCATTTGCCTCATTTTGAAATTGTTTTAAGATGTTAAAGAGCTTGTGATATGAAACTTCGTCTAACTTTTGTTCTTGTTTCACCAAGGTGACAAACCGTGTCTACTCTGGTTGAAGTTGCTGTAGAAATTGGACATTGACTTGCATGGTGGAAACTTGCAAGTTGTTTTGGGTCATATCATTCATCATCTTGTAGAATCGGGAGTAATAAGAATCAATTGATTCCCCATCCTTTGATGTAAACTTGCCAAAGTTCCAAAACATCTTAGTTTTCACATCTTGTTTGTTAAGTGATTCTCCTTGTTGCAATCTTTCAATAGTCGTCCACATTTCTTGAGCAGTAGGGCATGCGTCAACCGTAGAGTAAATTTCATCTCCAATGCCACTGAGAATTAAGTAGATTGCTTCCTTCTCTGCATCAAACCACGCACGGTTCTCTGGGGTGAGGTCGGTCCTCTTTTCATCACGTTCATATGCGGGTTGTGCGTCACTTGTGTCTGTGGCTGGTACTGCAAGAACTTGAATCCTTGAGAGTTTATAGGGTCCTTCCAAAATACATTGCCTTAAAGCATCACCGTTAGGTTTTGTGTCAAGGTAACGTATAAAACGGGATTGCCATTGATCATATCGACCCGACACAAGCATTGGTGGTCTTTCTTTGTTACCTGCCACCATTATGTTGTTGTTCGTCACACGATATTCAGCGGTAGAATCCATCTCAATGTTCTCTGAAATGATGAATCGAATGTGGATCTTAAGTAGTTGTGTTGTGATTGTTTGGTTGTTGAAATTCCGAAAATTGCGATTTTTTTCTCAGCCCGACAATAAATTCCTCAGTCCGACAAAACGGTAGACCTAAAAAATTTGTAATCACCAAATTTTGAAATTGAGCTAAAAATGTCCTAAAACTAGTATGGAAAAAATTTGATTTTATTTGACCTAATAATTTTAACTCTTTTTTTTTTTTTTTTTTTTTTTTAATCTTCGTGTAAACTATGGTCCGGGACTTGTCTAGATAGTGGCTAAGTCTAAAAATGACTCAAACAAATTTTAGCATCACAAAGTCACCCATCGCAATATAACCCATCGCAATGTCACCCATCGCAAAGTCACCCATCGCAATATCCTTCTGTCGCAATATTCTATCGCAATGTCCTATCGCAATATCCTGTCACAATAACACCTATCGCAATATTCTATCGCAATATTCTGTCGCAATATTCTGTCGCAATGTGGGCAGAGTAACGTTTCAAGATTGCCTTAAATCCGTCGCGATCCACGATCGCAATAAGCGTCGGAATAAGGGGGCTATCGCAATACTGATCGCAAAGTAAAACCCTAGGGTAATTGCGATCGAAACCGTACTTACCTTTTCCGAAATTTAAGCTGTCGCAATAAGGGACCTTTTTTTTTCAACTTTTTAGGCAACGATTTTAGCAACTTTTAGGCAACAAATTTAGCAACTTTTAGGCAACAAGATTGTGTTTTTAACCAAACCAAAACAACCAAATCTCTACAACAAGTATATAGAAGATTTGTAGCAAGATATAGAACACGAAAAACACAAAAAAATTTGAATTCGAGATGATTTATGGATTAAATCATACCAATCAAATATAATAACAACAACCAATCACAAATCTACCCCGTGGCGATTGATACCAATTGTTGTCCCTAATATATGATGATTCTAGCACACGAATTTATGAAAGAAAGGAAGACATGAGATGAATTTTAGAGAGAGAAAGTAGTGAGAGAAAGTAGAGAGAAAAAGTTTGGTGAAACTTGTGGAATGTTAGATTAGGAGAAAAATGAAATGACCAACACCCTTCCTAACATGCTAGGAAGGGTTTATATAGCCTTTGCTTACATGTAGCTTAATGGGCTATATGATCATGGGCCGGGCTTTCCTTTTGGGCTTTGGTTACTTATTAATGAACCTTAGCTTAATGTTAAGCCTGTAATGACACGACTAATATACTACCTATTACAACGTTCTAAAATACGATACATAATAAACATATGACCGAGCATTCTTGTTTGGCTCAATATTTTGAGGCTAACATAGTTTTTATTTGTCTTTGTACTTGTCTCCTTAATGAATGTTTCATGTTGTTGATCTATGGATTTAGCTTTGTGTGTTTCTATCCTTTTGTGCACACTAATCAACTCTAATTTGAAATTAAAATTGAACCTAAATCTATCACAACCTCTAAACTTGACTTGGTTCAAAATGATATCTAAATTATTTTGTCACCCTTTGTCAAGACATTCTTTGTGAATGTGTTGCTTTATGCAACCCTAGCATATTTTGGTGCTAATAGAGGTAAAATTCCAAGATTTGAAACTTTTTGAAAAAGTCTTAGTTTTTCCCAAAACCCAGGAAAAACATGGTTTCAAGTCCACTGGACGCGGTTCCTTAAAGTCCCGCGGTTCCTTAGCGATATGGAACCGCCGGTCCCTATAAGGTACCGCGGACAGTAAGTGGCTTTTGACGAATTTTTTGGTCAAAACTTTTAAAACCCTATACCCTGTCAAGATTCCTTGTTTACTCAAATTGACTAAACATTCCTTGACACTACACATTTTGTATTCAAACTCTTACCTTGTTTACATTTTACTTATAACCTAACCTTGAGATTTCATTCTCACACCTTCCCAACCTTGAGAATTCATTCTCACACAACCTTGAGATTTCATTCTCACACCTTCCCAACCTTGAGAATTTATTCTCACATATCCTTGAGATATCATTCTCACACTCTCACAATGCCTAACTCCTACATTCCTAACCTTGACATTTCTTTGTCACAACCCCACTCACCCAAAGCTTCCTCATCCAAGCTTTCAAAGAAACCGAAAATCTCGGTTCGACCTATTTGGGTTAAGAAGAATGAACCATCTTCGTCCAAACCACCCAAAAACCCTACCTTATCTCCAATCAAGTATTGTAATGAGACTTATACCATAAACCCCATCACCGGAGCAAAAGAAAATGTTCCCCCACCACCACAATCCTTCAATACCCCTCAACTCAATGACCTTTCAACCTTCCCAAACCTCACAAGGCATTGTGAAAATATTCCCAAACCCATTACCCCACCACCACCAAACCCTAAGTTTGATGCCATACCCCCATCAAACGATTTTGTGTTGCATCATGGATCCTCGTGTGCTTGTTGTCGATTTCAACAAATTGAACTTGCTCATGTGTATGAGAAGTTAAATTTTCTTGAATTCCTCCTCACTCGACCTCCTATTCAAGTTTTCGTTCCGGTGGACAAAACTTCGAATGATGCATCGTCGTCTTTTTAGTCTTTTATTTTTTTAGCAATCTTGGAAAATATCACTATTAGACTAGCTTATGCTTAGTGGTTTATTTTCCATATTTATTGCTTTTAGATACTCATATTGTGTGTATTACTATCTTCTTTGTTGTGTCTTTTTTTCTTTTATGAAACCTTTGTGTTATTTGTGTGCTATTTCATTAGTTCTATTTTGAGTTGATCATGGTTAATTTTTATAATTGCTTATGGGTGATTCCATCAATTCTAAAGCTTTAACCCAATGACAAGCTTATCATCTTCATTGGATTGAAGTTTGATTTTGTCAATTACCTCTTTGGACATACTTAGCAAAATACTTACTTCTAATTTGAGATTTCTTCTCTCTCTCCCTCTCAAGTTACTTAGTAGGTAGTGATCATATATACATTGATGTTTCTTTCCTTTGTACTAACCTTTGTGTAGCATGTCACCTTAGCTCACAAACTTGGTGCCCCAAGCAAGGGGTAGCAACCACCAAGGGGGAGCTACTAGCAAAGTTCGATGTTCTTCAAAGACTTGTGCTAACCTTTTTGCTACGACAAAGGGGAAGAAATGATAGTGATAAACTACTTAACAATTCCATATTTTGTGTTTCTACGTAAATGAGTTTATCGTTTGTCGTAATCAAAAAGGGGGAGATTGTTAATGCAAGTGATGCCTAAAAACATTATTAGTGTTAACTAATCTTTCTTAGTTTTGATCACAAAAAACCATACAACACATTTAGTGTAAAACACAAAATGAATTATTTAACTAACACTATCATCAAGGTAATAATCATATCACTAACCTTTCTTAATCATACTTAGTGATCATCAAAATGATTATCCTTAAAACTCACTTTTGTTAATATGACAAAAGACTTTTTAATAAACTTTCTTTTTTAAAAAATGTTTTATTAAAATGGAAAATGAAAATTTGAAAATAGCATATTCCAAATGCTGTTAGAATATCCTTTGAAGGTTTCAAATACCTCAGATATTCCCACCCCACTAAAAGACAAAAAACAGAGCGGAGTCTAGTGGCGGTACCTTAAGTACCTACGCGGTTCCTTAGCGATAAGGTACCGCGGGGTGAGATAAGGTACCGCGCACAGCTAGCCGTTATAGATCCGTTATACTTTGTCTCCTTTAAATAGTGGGTCAAATCTCATTTTTCAGTAAGCCTCTTGGACGTTTTTCTCAACCCTCTTTCTATTTTCTATAGCATAATCAATAGTAAATGATCACTTAAATTGTTAAGGATGTTTACATATGATTATCCTCTTGATCCCCTCCTTTACCTTGTCCAATGAGAAGATCACTCACTCACTAGTGTTGTGATAAAGATGAATCTATGAGCTAGTCATATTCATCATGATACCCTTTGTGACAGTCCGTCAATTTATGGTTGATATTTTATTCTCAAATATTATTTAATAACATTATTTTAATGTTATATTATGAACTCACTTATTTTTGGGAAGTAATTTGGATTTACATCTTGAAGTAGCATCGACTACGTCTAAACCGGAGGATTCTACGTTACGTGCTTACGTTTACATACACCGTTTTTGGTGACAGTCCGACATTTCAGAAAAATAAATTTATCCGTGAATATTATTTTGAGATTTAAATTTGTGTTGGTTCATAAACTCACAAATTTACGAGAAGAGATTAGGACTTACAATTTTAATTTAACGTCCTTTACGTTTAAACCGGAAACCTTAGGATTACGTATTTACGTTTTCGAACTCCGTTTTTGATGAGACAATTTTTATTAGATTCGTTTTGTGCCGTTGATTCATAATTTATAAAAACGTTTTTCGTAAAACGACCCGAGGGCACGCAAATCGAGGAAACTAGAATCGAGGAATACCCGTAAATTAGCGGGATGGGACAAAACAAGTTTATCCCACCCCACTAACTTAAGGGGCAGCCAAGGAAGACACCACATCAAAGATGTGGCATCTGTGCACTTAATAAGCTTACACTTGTAAGCATAGCTTCACACTTAAGCTACTTCACCCACCAAAACAAGTAAAACCACTAACCCTTTACCATTCACTCCATTTTTCATGCAAACTACTCTCCTCTCTCTCTCAAATTCGTCCCAAAATCACCAACAACAACCCTTATTTGATCTATTTTAGCCATAAAATCATGTGTTATTCATACACATGATGATGCTCCTTTGAAGCCTTGAAGATTGGAGGTGATCTTAACATGTAAAAAGGAGTTTTCAAGGGACTTTGGGGCTGATTTCTCAAGGAGTTTTCATGAAGAACAAGGGCTGATTTTTGGAGGAATCTACAAATACTTGGTGACCCTAGAAGTGGTGTTGATATCTCATAAGATTGGTTACCCAAAACCAAGTCTTGTTCATCAAAAACCTCATCTTTTTATCACTAATGGTGGTATAGAGATTGTTCTTCCTATCCTCTTGTTATTTTGATTATGTAATCTTGTATTTCTTTTACTTATGTATATGTATATGATGATTAATGATGATTAAAAATATTGTGTGGGGATTTGGTGTTGATAAACATGCTTAAAAAGATGAAAAACTATAAGAAACAAGGCTAAAATCTTGTTTAGATTGTTGGCTGTATAAAACAGTAAAGAACCACATGTTAGACTGATAAAATGGAAAAGTAGAAGCAATATACAGTAAGTAATATGTCTTGTACACATGTGAGAGTTGGTCATGCAACGGAATCATTGTAATGAGTGAGATATGATCAAAACAAGTTTAAGGTACAAATCTGAGTTCACTGTTTTGGACGATTTTTAGAAAATGCTTAGAAGATTATTCAACAGTAGCTATAGGGGAGTTAAATGGAGAATATATCATGTAGTTTATGTGATAAAAATTTGAGCTTCTATCTCCATATAGAACTCTAGATATGGCATTTTTGGTGAATATGAAAATAAAAACCAGATTTTGAGAATTAATGTTTATTATTATTATATAAGCACTCAAAATTATATTGTATAAAATGTAAAATAAAAACCCACTAACTTATGGATTTTATTTATATAAATATGTAAAAGGTTAAATAAATGTACATTTTATAAAAATGGTAACTTGTTAAGTTTTATAAGTTATAAAACTATAAACATGATTTTTACGACTTTTTCGGCTATTACCGTAAAATTAACGTTTTTGCTAAATAAAACTTAGACGGTTGGACCCGTCTAATGTAAACTTTATAAAACTAATATACTGATATATAAACATATATAAAAAGTAAAAACCGATAAAACCCGAACTATATAACATACGGACATTAACGGGATAAGTTAACGTTATTTGACTAATAATACAACAAAATGGATTAAAACACTTATAAACTTATTTATTGGGTTGAACCCATTTAGGCCCAACTTGTAAAGTGTACATACTGATAATATAAGTATAACATGGATTAATACAAGTTAAATAACTTATAATAAGTTTATTGGACTTAAAACACGTAAATAGGTAAAACTAGTAAACTAGTAAGAAGTTACCACTACGTAAACACTAAAATGAGAAAACGAGAATATGTAAACCCACTTGATCATCATATATATATAATCATCATATGTATACATAATTTTTAATTTTATTAAGTCATTGGACATGAGTCTAAGACGAGTATTATTTGTCTAGGTTTCCGCGATTGAAGCACATACCGTACATCCGAAATACCGATAACCCGCTTTCCCACATCAACATGAGTTCATAGCCTCGCACTCTTTTAAATGTTTTTATGAAATGCTTTATAAACCCGCGAGGGAGATAACATGTTAGTTTTTATAAAATAGGACACCATTTGTCCCGATTGTTTGTTTATTGATTTGGACCCGAATGATTGTATGACCCGATTGTATGACCCGATAAATGATTAAATGACCCGATAGATGAAATTAAATAGATTATTAAAGTTAGGTTATGTCACTAGAAGTCCCATTAGCATGAATTGTGAACTACCGGGATTTGGTAGACGCTTATGCATATAATAGTACTATTTGGGGACGATCACCCCAGTTCGCGCCTTGACGGTTGATCCCCGTCGTGCCACATTGATTGGTAAGCGAATTTATGTATGAGAAGATTTCCATAGCGTGACCTTTGTGACGACACGCTAATTTAGATGGGCAAATTGAGTATCGGGCTAGCTACCCGTTGTTTGGTTTAGTAAGGTAACAATATCATGCAGCTTATAATAATCCAACTAACGAAATACTACTAGACGCACCGAATTACGATGTATTGCCAGACTAGCAATATGGGGTCATACTATTGATATTATGTTCGTGTTTTGGTTTTCATAACCATATTCATATAACGGTTTTTATTTTCATACAACGTCATAAGACGCATTGTATGATGTTTTTACGACATTGGCTCGTATAATAATTTTTAAGGCAAATGCCTATATTATGATTTTCGATAAGGATTTGTATAAAAATGACTTTAGCTATTTTATGGCCTATTAAAATGATTTGTACAAAAATGATTTTCAGTAATAATTTTATACTTATATTATATTGATGGATTTTATTAAACTCTATGAATTCACTCGGCGTTATCGCTGACCTTTTCTTTTAACATGTTTTATCTCAGGTACTTGAAGGTAATTCTCGGGAAGACAACAAGAATTCATGGCCCGCACTTAAACAATAATTTCCATTCAAATTCTTTGTAAAACTTTGTATGAAATAATATGACTTGGGACCTATGTAACTTTGATAATTATGAATGGAAATGCTTTATTATTAAACAACGCAATTTTTATGCGTTGTCTATGATGTGAGTAATGTGCTATCCCGTAACACCAACGAGTCTTCCGCTGTATTGAGTTGTATAAATTTGGGGGTGTTACAGTTTGGTACCAGAGCTCTCGTTATAGAGAACGAAAGATTTTTAAAACCAAGGTTTTGAATAAAACATTTCAAAATCTTTTAACTACAAACATTTTTCTAAAAATGTCTAAAAATATTTTGACTATAACGGTGCCGAAGAATTCCCGAGTTACCGACAAGGCCCGACTGAGAAGTGTTATTTTAATATATATATAACTTGGATTATATATATATATATATATATATATATGATGTAATTTTATTACATGATTGTTTGATGATTATTTTGATATTTATATGAGGTATTTATACGACGTAGATTGTCACAAGAAACCCTAAATCCCCTAGTAAATTAATCGAAGCTATTCTCGTAGGAATTCTAGCTATCCTAGATCTAAACCAAGTTGTGGATATTTATGATCCCAACAAATGGTTAATATTCGTAGAAATGTAGATATTAGTTGATTGTGATATTGAAAAGAATTGGCGAGATTAAATCTGATATCGATGTCATGACGATCTTTCCTTATAAGAGTGGAGTTTGACAAAACGCTATCAACTGGAAAGATGTCATCTGATTCGTTGTCACCCAATTCTTAAATTTGAAATCGAAAGGGTGAATGTTGCACTTGAGGCTGTCATTGGAACCATTACCCAAAAGCCTCATGCCACTAGTACCTTTCCGAGAAGTCTAGTTGAATGATCAAGTCATTTGATAATTGTTGTTGTAAGAGCTATAGGATTGAAATTAAGTGTTGTTCATATTGAGCTTTTATTGCCTTTACAAGGCCGAAGAATAAGATTGAAAGTATTGGAGAATGAAGTAGGATATCGAATTGAGTATAAAATTGGTTAAAACTTGAATAAAATAAATTTAACTTGTATGGAATATGAGATTGTTAAGAGGAAGTAGTTAAGTTCTGTGATTGAATTTTAAGGTTTTAATTGATTGTTGATTCGTGTTAAGTGTTGTTCCTAGGCCATTGTCCACTAACGAGGATGCCCAGTGTCCAAGAATAAATTGAAGAAATCTTCTTCTGAATTGAGACCGATGGACCTTCCGGGACATATGGAACACCTAATGACTCTTGTAGAGTAGTATTCATTGTGGTATATTTTAAAAATCCCTAACTAACTGAGATATCAGTTGGTAGGATGAGTTCTGAGAATTGTATGACATAGTGACACGTAATGTGTTACGGTACAATTTTGACTTGTTTTTTATTAATGAAAAAGACTACCTTTGATTGCTAAATCTTACATATATCGATGTTATCTATCTTTTATTGCTTCATCCTAATGTTCGCATTAGTGATGCGACCATTGAACAAGTACTCATCTTGAATTGAGTTACGTTGTGGATTATTCTTTTTGAGCGCCATCGAGGTCATGAACCTCATGATTATTTGGCTAAGCTCATTTCCTATCATATTGTAGTTAAGTTCTTGGTGAACAACTCTTCACCACTCTTTTGCAGATCACACATTGTTTTTATAAAGTTGAAACGGTATCCTTTGAGAAAATTTTATTTTCAAAGGATTATTCAAAATGAGATTTATAAGTAATTGTTATCGAATGAAGTTGTTTATAAAACACCTTGGAAAGACTTAATCGTTTTCATAATAAAGAAAATCTTTGTAAATTTATTCTTGATTCTTATCTAAGAATTAAACATGAAAATGATTTTACTATAAACATGGATGATAAAATTTTGACGAACTGAGTATTGCATCGTTAATCTTGAAATTGTATATAGTTGCGCGCCTACATACAATTTGGAATGGACCATGCAAGGCTGATTAGTAGTCACCATAAAACTGATTAATAAACACTACATTTTCTTTAAAGATTGTGAAAGATTAAAATTGTATGAGATCTGCAAGAAGTGAAAAATAAGGACATAATGTTAGGGACACCTACATATGTGCCTGTAGCATCTATTCTTCTGAGTCGAATTTACTCATCTAAGGAAATTGTCTTATTTGACAATTGACAATTCTTTCTTGTCCAATTCTCCCGTAGTGAGATTCTTAGGAAAAGTATCTGATTACCAAGTGTTGATACCCGACCGGATGTATCGACGTTCCTATCATTTCTTTTGATTTGATTTCATTTGAATGACCTGGGTAACGATCCAAGGAGCTTTCGAATGCGTACTCAAACTATGAAAACATGGGATATATTCATATTCGTTAAATGTTTTCGTCTGTATCTGATTTGAAATTCTCTCGTGTAGATTATGCGTTAACCTTACTCTTTTAAGGTTAGTTATGTCTCCAGATATCCTTGAATTTGTGAAGGATTATGAGTTATTATTAGTCTTTTGAGAAGTTCACATCTTATCGACGACAATAAAACTGAAAAGTTGATAAGTGCCAGTAGAATGGATTGATTGATTATGACATGACGATATTGTCTTAATTGATGGGAACTCGAGTAGGATTCCCCTAAATGATAAGATGTTGATTATCAAAAGTGACCTAAATAATTCTTGATGGATGACCATATTATGCATTTAGACTTGAAATTATTACGTGAATGGTTGTGAATTAGTCATAGATATTATAATCTAGAAAGAACCTAATATGAATTTATTAAATCATGTTTATGTTATCTGAACTTTAGGAAGTATTTGTTGGTAAATTACCTAGACTTTTGCCCTTAAGGCAAGTAGAATTTGGTATTTGATTATATTCTCGGTGCTGCACCTGTGGCGTGTGCACTATACGACAGCACCATCTGAATTAAAAGAATTACCGTACAACTGAGAGAGTTGTCAGAGAAAGCTTTTATTCTACCAAGCTCGTCATTATGAAGAGCTATGGTGTTATCATTCCTTATATTTATAGATTACTGTGAACTAAGTAAATTGATAATCGAAAACGATATCCATAACTCGAAATGGAAGATTTGTTCGATCATTTACAAGGTTCTAGCGTATGTTCTAAAGATTTGATCCATCGCATGGTTATCATCAACTTCGCATCTGCGAAAAAGGATTATGTATTCCAGTCACTACATCCGGTACTTGTAATGGACATTATGAGTTTCACGTGATGTCGTTTGGATTGACTAATATACATGTAACATTCATAATTTGGGTGAATCACGTGTGTAGGCTGTAATTTGATAAATTCATGTGTGTGATCATTAAGAACTATTTGTTTATTTATAAGAATAGAAAGGAGTTAATAATGCCCTAAATTGGCCGAACAATGAAAACCTGTACTTTGAATATTTAAACATGAGATTTAAGACTTAATCTTTTACATTATTTGATCGTGTGATTAAAAGATAATGGAATATATATTGACTCTTCAAAGAATTAAGAGTCCTTTTAAGACTTTGGATTTTACCAAAAAGAAATGGACATATGTTTTGACAAATGTTTTAACAAAGGATTTTTAAGGGATCATTCCCTTATAACCAAAACATTTAACTAAACTCTTGTTTAGGGGTAAATGTTTTTGCATACCTTAAGACAACCTAATAAAATTTTGACCAAAGTATAAACCAAAGATTTTTCGAACAATTACGGTTCTTATTAAATATTTTGGATAAATCAACAAAAATCTTGATAAATAAATTCAAATTTATTTTTGAACATTTTATATAACTGATCGAACTAAGAAATTTAAAATCTTTACGTTTACATTTCATAAAAATCGAATATTTAATATTTAATTAGTTGTAATAATTATTGACGCTTTAGACGTCGGATTGAGTAAAACGGATAAAAATGATAGTTGAGAAGAAACTAAAACAGAGAAAAGGTGAAGAAAGAATTTTCGAATAAATACGGTCATGTTATATATATTTCATCAGGAGAAAGTGAATGTAGATACTGACATATTATATAGAAAGTATAAAGATTCAATTAAGATATATTTTTTAATAATGACTGTGGAAAATAAATTGCCGAACAATATAAAAATAAACAATGTTTGTAAAAAGGATAATATAGATAATAAAAAGGGGTTCGCGGCTAATGTGAACCATTAGAATTGAGAAGCCGATAGCGTTAAATGTATAAAAGGCCACTTGTGGTTGCCTAAATATTGTGATAGATGGTTATGTTGGAATTTGTAAGTATAAGTATTCTATTTATGTCATTTCTGACTAAAAGTATCTTTGTTTGAAGAAGTTGTACTGATGGCAATTATGAAGACAGACATCGCCTCATACATTAGTAAACGTCTAGCTATTACAAAGGTCATCATCTGAATTTGATTCGATTTGGGTCATCATCGACAGACTGACCAAATATGCTAATATCATTCCCGTTAATGATAAATGCAAAAGAGTTATGTAAACATAGTGTGCCTGTATCGAACATCTTTATCAAGATCTTCGCTTCGCATCGAATTTCTAGAGATTTGCTCAGAAGTCGTTGGGAACGAACCTTGATGAGAGTACTGGTTACCACCCCATATCAAAGGGATAAGGTAAAGTAACAATATAAAATACTATAAGCGTTGTTCTATGTTTGAATGATTGACCTTTGGTAATGAACCGTATAATCGTTTTCCTTTGGAAAGATTATCATTGATAATTATCGTATTAGGATCGAGATCGAATCTTGTTAGGATCTATATTAGAGCATCTGTAAGCAGGAGTTGAGATGAAGACATCCGACATACACCCACTGTGAGTTGGACATGTCTTTTAGGTTTAAGGTTTCCTATAATGGCAAACCTAACCTTACAAAATACCCGACTCGCGAGATCTGAAATGATTGTTGAAATTAGGATCTGATTATTGACTACCGGTAGTGGGCAAGAGGTTATGTGAATATGAAATGTAGATCTTGAAGTGCCAAATGGTAGCGAAGTTATGCCAAAAATTTTAACCATGGAAAATGAACTGATGATCCAGAAGATCATGGGATATAAGTCCCCGTTGTATGGGACCATAGAAATGATGTAAAAAGATTGGTTTGAAAGGCATATAAGCTGGATCTACCCTAGGACTTCAAGAGCTGCGTGAATTATGTTTCGTATATCGAACTTGATAAAATATCTATCAAGTGAAAATCTGAATTCTTCTTAATAAAGCTTAGATCGGCGAAAAGTTGCATTCATCAGAAACCCGTGAACATCATGGATAGAGAAAGTAAGTCAACATTTAGCCTGATCTTATTCCCGTAGTTATGTTTGATAAAACTCGCGTATTGTAATGAATTACACTTGTGAGAAAAGACCGAATGTGGAGGAAATACCCACATGGCTTTAACTCTATAAGAAGCGAGTTGTAAGATGATCTTTGAGGACAAAGATCCTGTTTAGGGGTAAATGCTGTGACAGTCCGTCAATTTATGGTTGATATTTTATTCTCAAATATTATTTAAAAACATTATTTTAATGTTATATTATGAACTCACTTATTTTTGGGAAGTAATTTGGATTTACGTCTTGAAGTAGCATCGACTACGTCTAAACCGGAGGATTCTACGTTACGTGCTTACGTTTACATACACCGTTTTTGGTGACAGTCCGACATTTCAGAAAAATAAATTTATCCGTGAATATTATTTTGAGATTTAAATTTGTGTTGGTTCATAAACTCACAAATTTACGAGAAGAGATTAGGACTTACGATTTTAATTTAACATCCTTTACGATTAAACCGGAAACCTTAGGATTACGTATTTACGTTTTCGAACTCCGTTTTTGATGAGACAATTTTTATTAGATCCGTTTTGTGCCGTTGATTCATAATTTATAAAAACGTTTTTCGTAAAACGACCCGAGGGCACGCAAATCGAGGAAACTAGAATCGAGGAATACCCGTAAATTAGCGGGATGGGACAAAACAAGTTTATCCCACCCCACTAACTTAAGGGGCAGCCAAGGAAGACACCACATCAAAGATGTGGCATCTGTACACTTAATAAGCTTACACTTGTAAGCATAGCTTCACACTTAAGCTACTTCACCCACCAAAAACAAGTAAAACCACTAACCCTTTACCATTCACTCCATTTTTCATGCAAACTACTCTCCTCTCTCTCTCAAATTCGTCCCAAAATCACCAACAACAACCCTTATTTGATCTATTTTAGCCATAAAATCATGTGTTATTCATACACATGATGATGCTCCTTTGAAGCCTTGAAGATTGGAGGTGATCTTAACATGTAAAACGGAGTTTTCAAGGGACTTTGGGGCTGATTTCTCAAGGAGTTTTCATGAAGAACAAGGGATGATTTTTTGGAGGAATCTACAAATACTTGGTGACCCTAGAAGTGGTGTTGATATCTCATAAGATTGGTTACCCAAAACCAAGTCTTGTTCATCAAAAACCTCATCTTTTTATCACTAATGGTGGTATAAAGATTGTTCTTCATATCCTCTTGTTATTTTGATTATGTAATCTTGTATTTCTTTTACTTATGTATATGTATATGATGATGAATGATGATTAAAAATATTGTGTGGGGATTTGGTGTTGATAAACATGCTTAAAAAGATGAAAAACTATAAGAAACAAGGCTAAAATCTTGTTTAGATTGTTGGCTGTATAAAACAGTAAAGAACCACATGTTAGACTGATAAAATGGAAAAGTAGAAGAAATATACAGTAAGTAATATGTCTTGTACACATGTGAGAGTTGGTCATGCAATGGAATCATTGTAATGAGTGAGATATGATCAAAACAAGTTTAAGGTACAAATCTGAGTTCACTGTTTTGGACGATTTTTAGAAAATGCTTAGAAGATTATTCAACAGTAGCTATAGAGGAGTTAAATGGAGCATATATCATGTAGTTTATGTGATAAAAATTTGAGCTTCTATCTCCATATAGAACTCTAGATATGACAGTTTTGGTGAATATGAAAATAAAAATCAGATTTTGAGAATTAATGTTTATTATTATTATATAAGCACTCAAAATTATATTGTATAAAATGTAAAATAAAAACCCACTAACTTATGGATTTTATTTATATAAATATGTAAAAGGTTAAATAAATGGACATTTTATAAAAATTGTAACTTGTTAAGTTTTATAAGTTATAAAACTATAAACATGATTTTTACGACTTTTTCGGCTATTACCGTAAAATTAACGTTTTTGCTAAATAAAACTTAGACGGTTGGACCCGTCTAATGTAAACTTTATAAAACTAATATACTGATATATAAACATATATAACAAGTAAAAACCGATAAAACCCGAACTATATAACATACGGACATTAACGGGATAAGTTAACGTTATTGGACTAATAATACAACAAAATGGACTAAAACACTTATAAACTTATTTATTGGGTTGAACCCATTTAGGCCCAACTTGTAAAGTGTACATACTGATAATATAAGTATAACATGGATTAATACAAGTTAAATAACTTATAATAAGTTTATTGGACTTAAAACACGTAAATAGGTAAAACTAGTAAACTAGTAAGAAGTTACCACTACGTAAACACTAAAATGAGAAAACGAGAATATGTAAACCCACTTGATCATCATATATATATAATCATCATATGTATACATAATTGTTATTTTTATAAAGTCATTGGACATGAGTCTAAGACGAGTATTATTTGTCTAGGTTTCCGCGATTGAAGCACATACCGTACATCCGAATTACCGATAACCCGCTTTCCCACATCAACGTGAGTTCATAGCCTCGCACTCTTTTAAATGTTTTTATGAAATGCTTTATAAACCCGCGAGGGAGATAACATGTTAGTTTTTATAAAATAGGACACCATTTGTCCCGATTGTTTGTTTATTGATTTGGACCCGAATGATTGTATGACCCGATTGTATGACCCGATAAATGATCAAATGACCCGATAGATGAAATTAAATGGATTATTAAAGTTAGGTTATGTCACTAAAAGTCCCATTAGCATGAATTGTGAACTACAGGGATTTGGTAGACGCTTATGCATATAATAGTACTATTTGGGGACGATCACCCCAGTTCGCGCCTTGACGGTTGATCCCCGTCGTGCCACATTGATTGGTAAGCGAATTTATGTATGAGAAGATTTCCATAGCGTGACCTTTGTGACGACACGCTAATTTAGATGGGCAAATTGAGTATCGGGCTAGCTACCCGTTGTTTGGTTTAGTAAGGTAACAATGTCATGCGGCTTATAATAATCCAACTAACGAAATACTACTAGACGCACCGAATTACGATGTATTGCCTGACCAACAATACGGGGTCATACTATTGATATTATGTTCGTGTTTTGGTTTTCATAACCATATTCATATAACGGTTTTTATTTTCATACAACGTCATAAGACGTATTGTATGATGTTTTTACGACATTGGCTCGTATAATGATTTTTAAGGAAAATGCCTATATTATGATTTTCGATAAGGATTTGTATAAAAATGACTTTAGCTATTTTATGGCCTATTAAAATGATTTGTACAAAAATGATTTTCAGTAATAATTTTATACTTATATTATATTGATGGATTTTATTAAACTCTATGAATTCACTCGGCGTTATCGCTGACCTTTTCTTTTAACATGTTTTATCTCAGGTACTTGAAGGTAATTCTCGGGAAGACAACAAGAATTCATGGCCCGCACTTAAACAATAATTTCCATTCAAATTCTTTGTAAAACTTTGTATGAAATAATATGACTTGGGACCTATGTAACTTTGATAATTATGAATGGAAATGCTTTATTATTAAACAACGCGATTTTTATGCGTTGTCTATGATGTGAGTAATGTGCTATCCCGTAACACCAACGAGTCTTCCGCTGTATTGAGTTGTATAAATTTGGGGGTGTTACACCCTTTTTGTTTTAGGTCAATCCAATGTATTTATGAATACTTGGACTAGTTGTGCTCATCCAAGTTATTTGTGGATACTTGGATTTGTTGTGTACATCCATTGCATATGTGTTTGCTTGGATTTGTGTTGTGTAAATCCAAGCTACATGCGTGTACTTGGATAAGTCTAGTTGAGTTGTAATAGATTTGATTAGGAGTTCTCACTAAACTATAAAGTGATGTGGTTGTGTCTTGTGAGTTCTCACTAAACTTAAAAGTGATTAGTAGTTGTGTTGTGTGAAGTTCTCACTTAGCTTCAAAGTGAAGAGTCGTGAAGATTGGTTCTAGCTTTTGATTAGAACTCGACATCTAGCCTTGTGTCGTAAAATGGTGAAGTAGGCAACGTCGTGAAGATTGGTTCTACCTTAAGATTAGAACCCGACATCTAGCCTTGTGTCGTTAAATTGTGAAGTAGGCAACGTCGTGTAGATTGGTCCTAGCGAAAGATTAGGTCTCAACATTTAGCTTAGTGTCGGAAAATAATGTAAGCAACGATGTAAGGTTTTCTCCGCCGAGAAGGGAGCTTGTGGATATAGTGGAAATCTCGAGTAGGTGTACTCGAGGAGTGGAGTAGAAACGAGGATAGAGCCTCGTTGTCGAACCACTATAAATCTTGGTGTCTTCCCACTAGGTTGTCTCCTTCCTTACTCTTTACTTATTTCATTATCATTATACTTACCTATTATCTTTGCTAGTGCATTTGAATTGAACCTAATCATTATGAAACTAGCCTCAAGTAAAATATAGTTTTGATACAAACCAAATTGAAAATAATTTTAATTTGGTCACCAATCGAAGAGAAACTATTCAACCCCCCCTTCTAGTTTCTACTATTTGCATTAAGCGGGAAAAGATAACTTTAAGTCAAAGTAGGTTGCTTGTATACTTAGATATCAGTACAACCTTTATCTTTTCTAGAACAGTTTAATATGTACTTTGTACTGTTTATCCAGCATGGGCATCAACCACCCACTGGATAAACCCATGCATTGAAACATGTGAAATGCAAACCCTGGTTTACATTGCCTATATAAGGAGTGTACATTAGGAGAGAAAGGGTTAACCAATACAAGAGCTTAAACTCTGGAAAACCTTTCTCTCTCGATACCAACTAAACCATATAGCCAAGATGCATATGAACATTTAGATTGGAGCTTAGACTTTAACTTTGGTTAGACGTTTAAGTAGATGAGATCAAAAGCCATTGTCATTCAACCACTTTGTTATTCCGCAAACAAAGTGGGTTATAGATTCTTTATTTGATTCTAATAAAAGTCTATACGTTGAAAAGTATATTGGTATTGTTGTTTTAATCTTTCATAGTTCTTATCTATTATTAAAACAAAACATTTGAGTCGAAGTAAAGAGTTATTACTTAAGATAATAAGTAATAACGAATTACAAGGGACCAACAAGTGGTATCAGAGCAGTTTGATTAGCTAAACTCTTATTTTATTAAACTGCTCATTTAAAATTTTTCAAATCAAGATCCAAAAATGGCTCAAGTTATACCACAAACCCTGGAATATAGGGGTGGCTAACTCAATGTTGCTCATGTACTAGAGGTAACCAATTTTACAAATTGGAAGAAGAGGTTTCTTGTCCACATGGTTTGGATTGAACCTCAATTCCTTGGAATCATTGAAAATGGTCCTTTTGTTCCTATGGTTGGGGACAATAAAAAACCTAAAGCACAATGGACTGCTGATGAGAGAAAAGCTGCTAACCTAGATTAGCGTCTCAAAAGTCTCATCATGTCTGTGCTCCCAGATGACCAAATGAATTCTGTTTGTAAATTGCAAAACAACCAAAGCTACATGGGAGTACCTTATTCTTTACCATGAGGGACCCTCTGATGTAAAAGAAACCAGAATCATGAATTTAAAGCTTCAATACAACACCTTCAAGCACAAAGAAGGGGAAACCCTCACACAGACATTCACCAGATACAAGGCACTGATGAATGAACTTGTGAATGATGGTGTTGAGCTTTCAAAACTTGAAATCAACATAGTTTTTGTTAATGCATTGCCAAAGAAGTGGCTCAGTTTCTTCCAAAACTTGAGAAATGCTAATCACATTAAAGATTGTGATCTAGCCTCTCTTTTTGGGAAACTTAAATATGAAGAAAACCTAGTTGATATGATTTATGAAGGCTCAAGCAAGAGTAAAGCATTAACCATTGCTACACCCTTGTCCATAGCCTTCTTCATTGAAGCTGTCATTCAAGACTACCAAGATAGTCCTGATGATGAGGAAGACACTAGATCTAGTGAGGAATATCTGAATGACCTCAAAGAGGAATTTCATGAAAGAGCACTTCTGGCCAAGTGTAGAAGGTTCTTTAAGAAAGAAGGCAAGTTTTCCAGCTCCACAAAAGCTTCACTCGACACTGAATGCTACAAATGTGGGAAGACTGGTCACTATGCTAGGGATTATTATTCAAAAACATCTCTCCCTTTATATTCCTCACCAGCTCAAACAAGACCATCTGGTCAATCATCATTTCAACCAAAACAAATTGCTTCTACTTCATTTTAGCAAAACAGGGTTGAACTCAGACCAACAAAATACTTTGAGGCAAAATACAGAGAAATCAAGGCAAGATTAGCCTTAATGAGTACTGAAAGCTCCTCATCCAAGACTCCCAAGCAAGATAAGAACAAAGGACTTGTTGCTGAAACCTATGAATGGGATGAAGAAGATGTTTCTTTAGATGATGATGAAATGGTTAATGTGAAAGTGCTGATGGCACTTGCTGATGATGAAGGGGCTAATTCAAATGTTGTGGCCAGAGAAAGTGCCAGAAATAGTGAATGGGTCAATGTCACAATAAAAAAGGTACAAACTCTTCTTGAATTAGAAGATAAAGATGACATTAAATTTGTCTTTGATTACTTGTGCATTGATCTAAAATTTGTTGAAGAACAAAGAAACAATTTGCTTAAAAAATTTCATAAACTTGTTCTAAAACTTGAAGATTTTGAAAGTAAGCAAATAGAGCTAAAATAAGCTAAACTTGATATTCTTACCTTTCAACAATTGAACAAAGAAATTTTGGAGGAAAATAACTCCCTAAGAGCTGAATTAAAAGAAGCAAAAGATATTGTTAAATCTTGGCTTAGAAACTCTGATAGGGTAAATCAATGCATAAGTGAACAAATACCTGCTCAAAAGAGAAAAATGCTTGGTGCTGAAGGATCCTCCAGCACCAAATCTATTGTCTTTGTCAAAGCCTCAAATGAGGATGGTAACTCGATCCCTGACATTGAAAGGTCAGGTGAAGAGAATTTACCCAATCATAACACTAGACGAATCCTTCTTCCTGAGTTTCAAGCAAGTGTTGACACTTCAGCACCAGTTGAGTCCTCAGTTACTGAGGATGACTCAGATGATGATATAGAGAATGAAGTTAGTACCCCACTTCCTCCTTTGGAGAATCTGGCTGGTGCTGAGCCCTCTATTGGACCAATACTATCCAGTCTATCATCAAGTCACACACCACACACAAAGGTAGTTCTTCTAAACATGTCAAAATTGACACTTCAAAGAACTCTTCAGCTCCTGCTGAAGGTTCATATATGGGAACTACCTCTTTAGTTTCAACAAATAAACTGAAGAATGCTAGATCTGAGGAAGATGAGAGAATGTCTCTTGTCATGCAAGAGATCAATGATCTTAAATTGCAACTCAGGCAGCAGCAAACATCAACACGATTCAGAGATGAACCTTCAGATTCTCCTCATTTTAAGTACAAGACACAATTTAAAAAGGCTTGTGATTTATGTGGTCTAAACAACCATCTCACTGAAACTTGCCTAAGAGTGATTTATTGTACTAAATGTGAAAGGACTGATCATCGAACTTGTGAACACACTCAGTATATGCTGGCCAAAACAAGTGCTGATGCTCACAAAACTAAAGCATCTCATTCCAGGCGAAATACGCCTTTCCCACCATCCATTCATTGTGGTATGGGCAATCATCACTTAGATGACTGCCACTATTACCCTGTTTGTAATATTTGTGGAAGTTATGACCATGGCACTCATGGACATAATCGTATCATCTCATTCAGAAGAGGTATTAAAACAAGAAACCCAAACTCTATTACCAAATGTTGTGAGACTTGTGGAAGCGATGTCCACACTACATCTGATCACAACCATATAGAGTGGTTCAGAAGAGGTGAAGCCCTCCAAGCTAAGAAAGCAAAAGTTGTTCAGACCTCTTCTTCTTCTGAGCAATCACACATACCCTCTACAAGAGGACCCTTCAGATCTAGAACACCTTCTAGATCTAAAACCCCCACCCAACAAAGGTGGGTTTCAAAACAAAACTGACCATTTCCTTGACTTGTATAGTGTGATCTCAGGAAGCCTATTTGGTACCTAGATAGTGGATGCTCAAGGCATATGACTGGCACCAAAAGTTATCTGCACAAGTATAAGGAGGAAAAAGGTCCTAAAGTTGTTTTTGGTGATAACTCATCAGCTACTACTGAAGGATTTGGTTCAGTAAAATGCAATGGTATAGTTTTCTCAAGGGTAGCATATGTCAATGGATTGAAGCACAACCTCATCAACATAAGTCAACTTTGTGATGCAAAATATCTTGTGTTGTTTGATGACAAAAAGGTAAAATCTTCAACTCCAATCATGAAATTGTGATGATTGCTCCAAGAGTAAAAGATGTTTATGTCATGAACATGAACTCTAATCAGGAGACATGCTTCTTTTCTAAAGCCTCTAATATTACCAATTGGCTTTGGCATAAGAGGCTCTCACATCTCAATTTCAAAACAATAACTCTGCTGGCAAAACAAAATCTTGTTATTGGTCTTCCTTCACTTGTCTATTCCAAGGACAAACCATGCTCAACATGTGAAAATGTGAAGCACCATAGGGCCAGTTTCAAAACAAAGCAAACTTTCTCAATCATAGAAAGTCTTCATTTGCTTCACATGGACTTATTTGGCCCAGTATCACCTAGGGCCATTTGTCATGAAAAATATACACTTGTCAGTGTTGATGAGTACTCTAGGTACACCTGGGTATATTTTCTGACAAAGAAAATCCATGCACCAGATGCCATCATGTCATTCATCAAAAGAGTTGAAAATCAAAATGACACTCATGTCAAACAAGTCAGAACTGACAATGGCACTGAATTCAGAAATCACACACTGATCAAATTCTGTGATGACAAAGGAATTTCTCAAAATTTCTCATCTCCTTACACGCCTGAACAAAATGGTGTGGCTGAAAGAAGGAACATAACTTTGATTGAAGCAGCAAGGACAATGCTTGCTGGATCTGCTCTCTCTAAGCATTTTTGGACTGATGCTGTAGCCAGTGCTTGTTACACTCATGTTAACTTCGATTCACTATGAACACGGGTAAATGATCCGGAGGTCGGGGAGGATAGAAGTGGTGTTTAGCCATTTTAGTGAGAGAAACAAGAGAGAATAAAAGTGTGTTTTATTCTAGAGAGAGAAAGGTAAGACAAGAAATGAAAAGCCTCACCCCTCCATGGAAGTATGGAGGGGTTTATATAGCACGGGACTTGGACTTTACATATGACAATATTAGTCCTTGCAAGTCCCGGCTATGAAACTATGCAATTCCGTTAGTCGCACACATTTTAAGGCTAACAATCTTCCCCTAATGTGGAGACATACGGAATTACTTACAATGTTCCTAACAAATGCAAATACAACAAAAATATGACAGTATTAAGTTTGCTTCCAATGCTGAGGATGACACCGTTGTCTTCAAGTCTTCTAGAAAAACTTATACCCCAGTTTGAATCCTCTTTGTCTTTGCTTGTTGAGGAACCATTGTATCATGTATGAACTGGATTAACTTCCCCCCAATTCATACCACATGTCTTGAAAAGCTTTCTTCATAGACTTCTTTTTGACGAAGCTTCTGAATCAGCTTCCCCCCAAACCAAAATCCCTGTCTTGAGCAGAATCTGTAGCTTGAGCAATCTTCTATCTTTGATATTTAAAGTACACAGCGGATTTTTGTAGAAGAAGAAGTAAACCCCACCAAGTAACTGCTACCTTAGCATTTTTGGTCTTCATGATTATGAGTTTGGGGGAACATGTAAGAAATCAGCAACAAATCTTCTCACGCTTATAGAATGCTTCCCCCTGGAAGTTGAACTAATTACTTTAGAGTGGGAACTAAGTCTCCAAAGTACACGTTCTTCCCCCATGATGGTGACGAACTCTCGGAAGCATCATCTGACGTGTACGTTCAAAATCGCGAGATGTTCTTGTCGAAAGTATGATGGTGACAAACACTCGGTAGCGTTCTTGTCGAATGTATGGTGGTTAAGAACACTCGGTAGCATTCTTGTCAAAAGTATGATGGTTAAGAACACTCGGTAGCATTCTTGTTAAAAGTATGGTGGTTAAGAACACTCGATAGCCTCATCTGACGAGGACAATCAGAATCGTGAGAAGTCCGTGTCTGAAGCGGAAATCTTTGTTGACATTTTGTTGCTCAAGTTGCTCGTGAGAATTGATTGCTGATCACATCTCTACTCTTGTACTCTCTGGCTAAACTTACCAACCTCGTATTCTTTCGGCTATCTGTAGTGACCACTGGTGAAGTAAACCTGATATTCCAAACTTGAAACTAAAGTACAATCTCCCAAATTTGTTACTTACGCTTAGCACTGTGTTGATTGAAGAACGGTGCAGAGAAACGTCTCTTAGAATCTTATACATAAAGAGAGAGGTATAAGATGTAGAACACCTCTTGAAGTATCCACAACTCCCGGTGAGTGTGACACTGAGCACTACAACGTAACTCCTTAAGTGATAGTTGTCCATGTCTTCGACCATCCACCCCTTGACAGTGGAAACTAGATAAATCAAGTCTCAATCATAAATGCTGAAGCGAATCATCAACCGATAGAGGGGGTGAAAAGGCTCGATGATGAATTGAGTAGACTCCTTCGTGATATTCCACTTCACCTTCAAATAATAAATACCAAGTCCACTCCGTAATCACTTGACATTACTTTGCCCGAATACTAGCCGTTTTGACAATTTTAGTGAATCTTAAAGGATCGTTTTGGTGTTTGTTTGTTTTTGTCATCGTGTTTGTAGTGTTTGTTTGAGAGTCATTAACTATGAAACAAACGATGACTAAGAAGATGAGAAGCCGTCAACGTCGTCTAGCTAACTTGACTTTGAAGCCCAAAATCCGTCATATACCCAACTGATGGTTTTCAAAACAATGTTTCCTTTGGTAAAAAAAACGTCCATCACTTTAGTTCAAATTATGCATGCCCCAGCCTCATGCTCATTACATGGCCCATCAAGGAATATAACTAGATCCAATAAACCAATGGCTAATTGTCGGATCTAATTCACTAAATGTAACATATTCGGTCCAACATACCAGAATTTACGAGGCCCAACATTCTTTAATCAACTATTTTCCATCAACCGTATATATCTTACATTTGATATCCATATTTGGCCAACATTCCAACACTGACAAAACTAAAAGTCCAAATAAGATCTAGCCCATATATCAAGTGTGATGCCCGGTTCAAGTCAGTGAGATATGGGTCAAGGGATATATAAAACCAACTTTACCCTAATATTTCTCATTTAACCTAACATAATTACACAACATAGGTTCGTCCGCCCCTATCTCCTTCCAACGTTTTCTCCGCCCCCATCATAACACTTTTCAAATAATCCACATCTAAATAGAACCAAAGGCGGATCATATTATTGTCACCAAATAAATCAATTCCAATGAGTTCCATCATCAGTGTTATACGAATCACAATCAAATAACCACTATACCCAATCAATTCAACCATGCCTGATCTAATTCGAGAATATGCATGTAACAAGTAGTGCTTCAAGATCAAAAGTGGTCTCAGGTAGGGTGATTAGTTGTTAGAATCGATTGCATGTGGACTATTTATGAATAAACGAATCGAAGAGGAAGTAAACACACTTGTTTATGTTCCAATTCAGGAAGATTCGAATATAAAAGTGATCTATGATGAACTCGTTTCTAACAGGTCTTAAAGATTTCATATGTCTTCAACAAGTTAAAAGAAACGATACTGAGATCAGTTAGTTGATTAGATACGAGTCTAGATGGGTTTAAGGTGACGATGGGTTAGGATAGAGAGTCGGGGTTTGATTGAAGATGATGTTGAGTCGGTTTGAAACAGTTTTAAGGTCTTGGTATATTCTGATTTTTGGTCATGATCACAAAGTTTTTCAATAAATATAACCAGTCATCGTAATGTATCAAAAACTCTGTCCATCGGAATGTTTTAAACTTCATCCATCGCAATATATTTTTTAATACAATCCATCGCAATGTTGGAAACATTTTGGCAGCATGACGACATGAATGCCATTGCGATGGATCAAGCCACCCATCGCAATGAGACCCATCTTATTGAGTCGCATCGCAATAGATTCAGCCCAGTCCATCGGAATGTGTAAAAAAATACCCTATCGGAATAAATCCGGAAAAGAAGCCATCGAAAACTGCTACCGTAATGCTTCCATCGTAAAAGGTTTTGATACCCAAAAATAATGGATCTGATATATTTTTCTGTCCTTTTCCCAATAAAAAAACATGTAAAATTTGATGGAAAAAAAAGAAAACGTGAAGAGAAAAAGGACAAAAAAAGGAATTGATGAAACCAAGAACAGCTGATTAAAAATGGATAAAGTGGCTGATTAAAAATGGATAAAGTGGTGATGTTTTAGATCGTGTAACACAGTTTTTCAAAGAAAAATGAAAAACGTACCAAATCAAAAAACATCCGACACACAAACACGAACACAAATCGTGAGACAAAAACACGAAACACCCCCGGTTAGCTCTGATGCCAATTGTTAACTTCGATTCACTATGAACACGGGTAAATGATCCGGAGGTCGGAGAGGATAGAAGTGGTGTTTAGCCATTTTAGTGAGAGAAACAAGAGAGAATAAAAGTGTGTTTTATTCTAGAGAGAGAAAGGTAAGACAAGAAATGAAAAGCCTCACCCCTCCATGGAAGTATGGAGGGGTTTATATAGCACGGGACTTGGACTTTACATATGACAATATTAGTCCTTGCAAGTCCCGGCTATGAAACTATGCAATTCCGTTAGTCGCACACATTTTAAGGCTAACAACTCAAAATAGATCCATCATTGTGAAGAGACACATGAAGACTCCCTATGAAGTCTTCAGGGGGAGAATTCCAAACATCTCATTCTTACATGTGTTTGGGTGTCCAGTATTCATTCACAATCACAAGGATCACCTTGGAAAGTTTTATGAAAAATCTGATGATGGTTACTTCCTTGGATACTCTCTAGTATCTAAAGCATACAAAGTCTTCAACACAAGAAGACAATGTATTGAAGAAACCCATCACATCACCTTCAAAGAAAGTTTTGAAGCTCTCACTTTTACAAATCCATCAAATGATGAACTTCATATTCATGAATCTCACAATTATCCATCTGATGAACTTCAACATTATGAGCCTTCTCAAAAATATCAAACAAGCAACTTAGTCCCTCATATTGATCCATATGAAGATATTAAAAGTCCTACAAAAGGAAATCCTTCAGTATCACATATTGATGGCTGTCAATCAAATAATGATCAATCTCAAAATGATCAAAATGATCAGAAAGACAACACAAATGACCAAAATGGTCAGTCTCAAAACAATCAGCATGCTTACACACATGATCAAAATGATCAATCATATGCAGCTGCTGATGAACAATCTGAGCCCCTTGCTCAAAGCTTTCCTACCATCTCTATGGAATTAGGTCTTGGATATGTTGCTTCTTAACAAGAAGGAAGCCCTCCATTAATTGATCCTTTGTCCACTGAATATCTTTCAGTAGACACTAGAGATAATCCAAGTCCAAGTCCATGTCCATGTCATGGACTTCCAAGCTCTAGCTCTAATCATGATACCAGTACCTGTTGGGAATAAAATGTAGCCAAGACACTTGGACGCTGACAAGAGGAATTTGGACGTTGATAGGAAGAAATCAAGCGTTGACAAGACAAGCATTGACAGGAAGAAGTCAAGCGTTGATAAGAAGAAGTCAAGCACTGATAGGATACTTAGTCTACACGTTTTATGTTTCTAGTAAAGATATGTTCGACAATGTATTTCTTATGTTTATCTTTACCTAAAATAGCTAATACGTAGACTCTTGTACAAGGTTCCTTAATCTATAAAAGGAGGCCTTTAGGTTTAAGTTATATATATTTTTTCACACTTTTATTGTACGCAAGTTCGATTAATCAATCAAAGTGAAATTTGGTTTATCTTGTTTGTGTGTTCTTGTTTAAGTATTAATTCCGCATAATACTTAAATTGTTTCATATACAACAAAGTTTCTCTAAGTGTTTAACTTGATTTATTCTCGTTTACACTAGCTACATCGATCTAAGTTTAGGATCAACAAGTGGTATCAAAGCTTGTTGAGGAACTTTGATCCAAAGAACACAAAAACCTAAAATCGCCCAAAACCCTAATTTTCAAGAAACACTAAAATCCAGACAACATGTCTACTCCAGAGTTAACCTCCTCCTCAAGCCCTAACATAAAAATCCCCATGCTAGACCCAGACAACTTTGAGCTGTGGAAGTTCAATTTTGAGCAATACCTTCAAATCCATGACCACACCCTATGGAAAATTATTGAATATGGAAACACATTCGATAAGGCAGCCAAGATTCAAGTTGCTATCACTCTAAGATCAACTCCAGGCTCAAGTGAGGAGAATCGAAAGAAAAACCTGAAGATGGAAGAGCTGTCTCAGTTGAGGACATTGCAAAGAGAAGGAATGACATGAAAACTCTAAGCATCCTCAAACTTTCTTTGGAACAAGCCAATCAGCACAAGTATAGAGGCTATGATTCTGCCAAAGATCTTTGGGCAGCCCTTCAAGTCACTTATGGTGGTAATGATGATACTGCCTCAGAGAAAAAGAAGCAACTCTTGCATGAGTATGTAGTGTTCAAAGCTCTTGACAATGAAAAGCTAAGTGGAGTGAGAAGCAGACTTCTTGACATTATAAGCAAGTTGTCATTTATGGGAACAGTGCATGATGATGCTGATATCATCACCACTTTCCTTAAAAGTCTTGGTGATGCATGGAAGATTGAAGCAAGGTCTATGATTGCTAATAATACTCACAAAAGTTCCACTTTTGATGACGTCTACAATAAACTGAGGATTATAGATATTGAAATCCTTTTGGATCAAGGAAGCAAGTCTACCAATGGAAATATGGCCTTCTTCTCACATAGTGAAGGTCAATTTGATCAAAGGGAGTCATACATGCACCCCGTTACTGGATCACCTTGTGTCAACGTTGGATCAAGCTTTGTCAACGCCTCACATTCAGACGACACATACAATGTTGACTCACTAAGAGTTAAGCCTGTTGGTATTGATCTAAATACAATATGTGCATACATTGCTTCATTGCACAATGGTTCAATGATTACATATGAGGACCTTGAGCAAATTAGTGATGAGCACTTGGAGGAGATAGACATATAGTGGAATATGGCTCTTGCAAGCATAAGGGCCAATAGATGGAACAGGAGATTCAGGAAGAAGATGACTTTTAAGGCTAAAGACACTGTTGAGTTTGATAAATCCAAGGTTGAGTGTTACAATTGCCACAGAATGGGTCACTTTATGAGAGAATGTAGATCTCCAAGAAGATCTGATGCTGGAAAGCCTTCAAGCCAAATCGTCAAGGTTGAAGATACAAAAGCTATGGTTGTCATGCAAGAGATTGGTGGTGTTGGCTGGGACTGGAGCTTCTTGACCAAAGATGTGGAAGAGAATAGAGCCCTAGTTGTAGAAAAGAAGGAAGAGGAGCATGTTCACTATGCTCTCATGGCACATTCTTCATCTTCATCAGACAATGAGGTATATGATGATGCATTTTGTAGTAAAGGTTGTCCACTAAACACTAAAAAACTCAACAAAGAAATTTTAGAGTTAAAATCAGATGTTGTTAATGAAAAATGCAAGTTATCTAACTATCAACTTGCACTTGTTCAAACTGAAAAGACTATGGTTAAATATAAGAAAATGAAGCTTCACCTAAAGATCAAATCAATGTTTTGACTCATGACCTAAATGCTAGTATTAAGGTAAGGGACATCTTGTAGAGGTCCAATGGTGTTATTCAGGCTAAGTTAGACGAGGCCATCAAAAACAAAGATAATGTAGATCTTAAAATTCAAAGATTTGATAAAGCTTCTCAAACCCTAGAAAAATGTGTTAGTGAACAAAGGGATTCTAGGGATATGACTGGGATTGGGATGAAAGAGTATGCTGGTGTTCCACCACATGCTGGGAAACTCTATGGTGTCCTTTGAAAGGATTTGTCTTGGACTAGTATACCAGAACTCCAAGAAAATGAATTTATTCCTCCATCAAGAGTTCTTACTCCAATAGAGGAATACAAGCAGAAATTGACTGATTTGGACCAATGGAAGAAAGCCAACCCTACTTTGTTTGTTAAGGTTGGCATGCTTAGTGACAGCCCAAATGAGTCTACACCAATAAAAGTGACCAACCCTACTACTGGAAACACTGTTGACATTGGCTTAAACGTTGATAGAAAACCTAGTATTAAATATGTGGAAATGTATAGAAAACCTAGGTCACCAAAAGTCAAGTTAGTGATAATGGGACATGTTTCTTTTCATCTAGACCTAGAGTTATGTCTAGAAAAGCCTGTTATACGTGTGGAAGTTTTTCACATTTGGCTTATAAGTGTGTCACTGCTTCAAAGGTCAACGCTGATAGAAAGTCAACCATGGTCAAACCCAAACCTTTTGTCCAACAAATTCCACAAGTCATTAGACCAGCCCCATTCTTTACTAAAGGGTCTAATAATTATGGACAAAGGCCTTTTCAAAATACCAATACATGGTCTAACAGAAAATGGGTTCCTGTAGCAACCCCTGGGTTTAATGCTGATAAAGGTAATTTCAGCGTTGTCAAGAACAATTTTAACGCTGACAAGAATGTTTCCAATGTTGCTAGACCAAGTAATGCCAAATACTTGCAACCAAAGGGAAAGGGGTCTAAAGCTTCTTCTAGCTTATCTTGGAGACCTAAACAAGATCAAAACCCTAATTCAGATGGGATTTCTATGACCTGTAACAGATTTCATTATATTTCAAAGGTCATAACTAAACCAATTGGGGTTAACTGGGTGTTCAATCCAAAAAGGGACGAACAAAGGGTTGTCATAAGGACTAAGTCTATTCTTGTTGAACAACCAAATGAATCCAAGTCTGCTCAGGCTTGGGTTCCCAAAGAAAACTAATTTGTTTTCTTTATGTGCAAGGCATTCAAAAGAAGGTTAATGATTATGGCTATTGGGATAGTGGATGCTCTAGGCACATGACGGGGAAGGAAGATTACTTGACAAACTTTACCCCCATTAAAGATGGTGACAAAGTGTACTTTGGAGGCGGATATAGAACTATCACTGGCAAAGGCACTCTTATCACCAACAATTTGTGTTTTGAGAACGTATTTCTGGTAAAAGAACTTGACTATAATCTGTTTAGTGTATCAAAGGTTGATAACAAAAGTAAGGTTCTTTTCACTGATACTGAATGCTTGGTGTTAAGCAAAGATTTTAAAATACCTGATGAGAAATTCATTGATTATCGAACACCTAGGCATAAGGACATTTACAATGTGAATCCTAATAGAATTAGGATGAATAATAATCTGACATGTCTATATGCTAAGGCTTCAGTTAATGAGAGTAATCTTTGGCACAGAAGGTTAGGGCACATTAATTTTTAAGAACATAATTAGACTTGTGAGACATGGTTTAGTTGATGGTCTGCCTGAAAAGGCTTTTCACAATGACCATTCTTGTGTTGCATGCCTTAAAGGCAAACAACACAAAGTCTCCTTTAAGTCTAAACTTGTGAATTCTAGTTCTAAACCACTTCACTTGCTGCATATGGACTTGTTTGGTCCAACTAATATAAAAAGCTTAAATGGTAAATCCTACTGTTTTGTCATCATTGATGATTTTTCTAGATTTACTTGGACTTTCTTTTTGGCTTTAAAAAGTGAAACTGCTGATGTTTTGATTAACTTTATTACCCAATTAGAGAAAAAGACTAGGAATGAGGTTAAAATACTTAGAAGTGATAATGGTGGTGAGTTTAGAAATAAACTATTAGATGATTTTTGTGCCAAGAAAGGGATTACTAGGCAGTTTAGTGTAGCTAGAACCCCACAACAAAATGGGGTGGCTGAAAGGAAGAATAGAACACTCATAGAAGCAGCTAGGACAATGTTGGTTGATGCTCACTTTCCCATTGCTTTTTGAGTTGAGGCTGTGAATACAGCCTGTTATGTTCAGAATAGGGCATTAATCAACAAAATCCACAACAAGACACCTTATGAGCTATTTTGGAGTAGGAAACCTAATATTGGTTTTCTTAAACCCTTTGGCTATTATGTAGTTGTTTTAGATACTAGTGATGTCTTAGGAAAGTTTAGTGCTAAAGGTGATGAAGGCTATTTTATGGGCTATTCAGTGCAGAGTAGAGGATATAGGGTTTACCTTAAGAAGGAAAAACGTATACTTGAAAAGGTACATGTTAGGTTTTTAGAAAGTAAACCTAGTGATCCTAAAAGTGGACCAAATTGGTTATTTGACTTGGAACCTCTATCTAGAACCTTAAATTATATGCCTGTTACTACTCCAGACATTGTGAAGGTGACTTCAAATGTTGTGGAAGAACCAGTTGTTGAAATTTCAGGTATACATGTTGATAAGGAGGTAGGATCACAAGCAGACAAATCAGCACCCATACTTGAGTATGTTACCATTCCTATATGGACTGATGCATTTTCTGCTTCTACTGCTGCTGGAAAGAAAAAAGGTGGTCCACAAGTAACACTAGTTGATGAAAACATGCATGAATCTTCAAGCGCTGACAAAGGAAAATCTGGCGCTAACAAGACAAATTCATGCGTTGATGGCTCAAACGTTGACAACCCTAATTCAGGCGTTGACAACACTTTTGACCATTTATTCTCTTCCAGTGTTTTTAAGCAAGGTGAACCTTCAATAGTACATGAAGAGGTTCATTTAGGTGATGATGGATGAGAATTTGAAGAAGATATTGGAAACTTGGAGACTGAAATTGAAGATAACACAATAATTGAAGGAGGTGTACTTACATCTACTATGAAGAATCACCCTCCTTCTCTAATTATTGGTGATGTGGTGACTCTTGTACAAACTAGAAGGTCTCATCAGAATCATGGAGGATTTATTGCCAATATTCACAAGAAGGTTGATACCCCTCTTGTTCAAGCATGTTTGTTTGCCACCCACGACGATATTTGATGCTCTCCAAGAACCAAGTTGGGTGGAAGCAATGCAAGATGAGCTTCACCAATTTGCTATTCAAGATGTTTGGGAGTTAGTTGATTGTCCCAGACATGTCAAACCTATTGGGACAAGATGGGTTCTTAGAAACAAAAAGGATGAGAGAGGAATTGTGGTCAGAAACAAGGCACGTTTAGTTGCTCAAGGCTATACACAAGAGGAAGGGATAGACTATAAGGAGGTTTTTGCACCTGTTGCAAGGATTGAGGCAATAAGGATTTTCTTGGCCTATGCTTCCTGCATAGGCTTTACAGTCTATCAAATGGATGTGAAGAGTGCTTTTCTTTATGGCATAATTGCAGAGGAGGTTTATGTAATGCAGCCTCCTGGTTTTGAAGATTCAGAACATCCAGACAAGGTGTATAGAGTGAAGAAAGCTATGTATGGACTTCATCAAGCCCCAAGAGCATGGTATGGCACATTGTCCACCTATCTGGTAGAAAATGGATTCAAAAGGGGCACCATAGATCAGACTTTGTTTACCAAGAAGACTGGTAAAGAATTCTTACTTGTACAGGTCTATGTGGATGATATCATCTTTGGCACTTCAAGTCCAAAGATGAGTGAAGACTTTTCCAAGCTCATGACAGACAAGTTCAAGATGAGTGCAATGGCAGAGATGAACTTCTTTCTAGGGTTGCAAGTTCAACAGAAAGAAGATGGTATCTTCATCTCTCAAGACAAATATGTAGCAGAGATCTTGAAGAAGTTTGGCTTTTCTCCACATGAGAAACGGGCTAGCACACCCATGGATAGGGAACACCTTTGGAGAAAGGTTGGAGATGGAAAAGAGGTGGATGTCAGGCATTATAGGTCAATGATTGGATCACTGATGTATCTCACAGCTTCTAGACCTAACATTATGTTTGTTGTGTGTGCATGTGCACGCCATCAAGTGACTCCCAAAGAGTGTCATCTTCATGTTGTCAAGAGGATTTTTAGGTACCTTTGGTGCAATCCCACCTTGGGATTATGGTATCCAAAGGATTCTACATTGGAGCTTATTGCATATTCAGACATTGATTATAGGGGTGACAAGTTTGATAGAAAATCCACAACTGGTAGATGTCAGTTTCTTGGGAGCAGGTTGATATCTTGGCAATGCAAGAAACAAACAGTGGTGGCCAACTCTACAACTGAAGCAGATTATGTAGCTGCAGCTGCTTATTGTGGACAAGTCTTATGGATTCAGAACCAGCTGTTGGATTATGGGTATAATTTCATGCATACCAAGATTTTTGTAGACAATAACAGTACTTTATGCATTATTAAAAATCCAGTACATCATTCTAAAATAAAACACATAGAAATTAGACATCATTTTATAACAGATTTTTTTGAAAAAGGTTTAATACAACCAGATAGGGTTGACACAGAGGACAATGTGGCTGATTTATTAACTAAACCTTTTGATACTAGGAGATTTCAGTACTTGGTAACAAGTATTGGAATGATCAATCTTACCTAATATGTGTTTTTGAACTCTTTGTCAAAGTATGTACATGATATGCATTGTTATTGGTCTTTGTACAAAATTAGATTTTCCACTTTATGTGTCTAACGCTAACAAAGGTTATTTTAACGCTGACAAGTGTTAAATTGACGTTGTCCGCAACATGTTAGTTTTGTGATTTTTGATCTAATTATGCAGGTGTTGTTAGCATTGTACATATGGATACGGAGTTGCTTATGGATCCTTGGAGATTTATTGGAGCATGCTCAAGTTTATGGATGATGGTTGGAATATTTATATTCCTATCTTGACATAAATTTTTATTGCATGCATTTTATTTAGCAACTTGTATATCTTATTTTAAGGGGAGGTTTAGGATACCTTTAGGACTTTTTGGGTATGCATATAATACTCTTATCACAATTCTAGATTTTGTCCACTGGCGAGTACGAGTTAGTTTACTAAATCATGAGCCACTGTAGCATGCAAAGTTGATATACTATGCACGCTGCCAAGACTTTTTGACCTAGAATTGGATGTGGTCTGTTGGGAGACTTGGGTATGATTTTTATTGGGCTTACCTGGGAAGTTACAAAGGATTTTATAAGATAGCTTCACTATTAAGAACTTTGGTTAGCAAGGGACACTTGAGGACAATTATGTCTATCTTGCTTAAGCAAGTGTGCATGATTGGACAGTGCTTGCCACCCTATAGTAATTTTCAGTCTATAGGTTATCTTCACTAGGATAAATTACTTTGTTAAGGTCCTTTTTCTTTTTATTATTTTTATTTTTGTACGTTGACAGTTTTATTTCCAAACGTTGTTCAGACCAATTTTGACGTTGACATGGCATTTTCCAACGTTGACAAGAATATAGCCGTTGAGTGTTGATAGGTTATTTTTTACCGTTGATAAACATTGGGTCCTACCTAGTTGTTATTTTTGACGAAAATTTGGGCCGTAATTTTAGGAGTTGGTAACTTTTTATTAATGCACAAGATAAGTTATATATTTTAAAGATTTTAATCATTCTATTTTGAAAATAACTGCCTCATCTTTGACCAATCACATGTTTTCACCTCTCCTATATATTTGGCTCATTATTTTGAAACAGGGTAACTGCTTATTCTTGTCTAACTAAATTTTCACCCACATTCATCTTTCATAATATATATCACAACTTTCTACATCAATGGCGCCTAGGTTTAAACCGGGTGATTTGGTATTGAGGTTCAGAAGTCAGCACAACATGGTTGCCTATTTAGAGGTTGACAACACTCTGTTTCCTCAATATACTCAGATGGTGGAGTATTTAAAGACATCCCCTTTAAGGTATGCACTTTCTCATGCTCCTCTTATCCCTGTCACTCATATTAAACAGTTTTCGAATACTGTCACTTCCTCAACGATTAATAATGTGACTACATTGACTGCTACATTCCATGGGCTTCAATGGGTGGTTACTGAAGCCTTGGTTTGCCAGGCTCTGTATCTTAATGATGCAGATGGTATAACCACCCTACCCATTGGTGAGCTAGAACAAGGACTTCAAGCTTTGGGTTATCCTTTCTCTGAAGAGGGAACTTTAAACAAATATTCAAAACAAGAATTTCCCCCAGCTTGGAAGTACTTGATACATGTCATTCTTCAGTGTTTGAGTCCCAAATGTACTGCACACAATGAAATTAACAGATCAATTGGGAGTGCCATTGTGTGTATTGCTACTGGGCAAAAATATATTTTTTCTAAAATGATTTTTGATGGCATGTGTAAAAACAAGGGTAGCAAGATGACTCTTGCTTACCCAAGATTTTTGCAAAAGGTTTTTGATGCACAAAGATATTACACCAGGGATCATGATGATTTTTATACGATCCCTGTGCAAAAGAAAGTAATTTTTGGAAAGATGAATACACCCCCAAACAGAGACTTACCTCTTACCCAAGCCATGCTTGCTGTTATTGCAGCAGCACAACCTCAACCCGACCCTATCCCACAACCAAACCCATTACCTGCACAATCACCATCACCCCAGCAAATGGATATTGACCAAGAACCCTTCAACGCTGACACGTTAAATTTTGGCATTGACACTCCAAATCTAAACGCTGACACCCTATTACAACAAACCCAAACACCCCTTAACCTCCAAATTGAAACCCAATCCACATCATCTTCTTCACCCTCAGACTTTAGGATGGAAAAACGCCAAAGGACTATTGGAGTGTTCTCCTCTAGTGGTCCTAGTCATGTTACAGAGAGAACCACCACAACAAGTGTGGTTGGTGACATGGGTGGGGCTAGGACTATTGGTACTAGCTTAGATGCAGGCCAAGCCAGTCCTCACATCATTAAGACCCCATCCATGCCCCATGACTCTATTTTGGGAGGTCAAATTCCCATTCTAGAGGAGGGCAGATTGGAACCCTATACATTGTTGGAAATGATGGCTGTCTCCATTAGCTTACAAAAGCAAAATACAGACCTTGTACATACTGTCTCTACACAAGGCCTTGAACTCAAGCAATTGAGAGAGAGGATTTTTATTTTGAAAGGTGCTAACCCTAGGCGTGTAGTAGAGGATTCTTCCAAAGGGGAGGATGAGAAAATGCATGTGAGTGACATAGGCTCACATGAAGGAGAATCTTTGGGTATAGCTGAAGATCTTACAGATTTAAAGAGGAAACCAGGTTTTGATGTTTCATTGGTTACCCCTACAAATTTGAATTTATCTTTTACTGAGATGTTGGAGCAGTTCACAAAGCTAACCACTGATAGGAGTAAGTTGAGCGTTGACAAGCAGGTTTTTGACGCTGAAAAGCTAAGCGCTGATAGGAGTAAGTTAGGCGTTGACACACAGGATTTGGACGTTGATAGACCTGCACATATGGTTGATGTATCCCAGTCATCAGCTATCATCAAAAATGTGTCTACACAGGTACCATCATCATCTTTACTTACTATTGATATATCAGATAAAGGTAAAAGGATTATAGTAGAAACAGTAGTTCCCAAGGATGCAGCCCAAGTAAAGTTTGATTCCATGTTGGCTGCACAACTTGAGAAAGAAGATAGGATGAAGGAGACTGCTATTGAGAGTAAGGAAAGCAGTGGTGATGAGAGTACATATTCAAGTGTAATGATTATTGAAGAACCAGAAAGGCTTGAATATGGTGATGAGTTGGCAAAGGAGAAGCTTGTAGAGTTGAAAAATAAGGTGGATTATGATGCCTGAAGTTGATCAGATGTACTTTGCATGGGAGAATAAGGTAATGGAGAATCCAGACATGACTTTATCAGATCAAATTTGGGGTTTGGATATTCTACTAAGAGTTCAAAGGGATTGCAAGGTGATTCTGAAATATAAAGCTAGCAAAGTTCTTTCACAAACTAAGACAGTTAGAAGGGAGCTCTACTACATGTTGCTCAGATGTCATCAAACAGGTTGGACTTTTAGAAAGTTGCAGCGATTTTCCTTTGATGAATTGGAATATAAGGCTTATCCTATATGGGCAAGTGTGCAAGAGCAGAACACTATTAGACTATTTTCAGATGAAAGAAAGGAAGAACTTGCAGAAGAGGTGGAGATCCAAAAGGCTTTGGTTACACCAAGACCATTGAAGAAGGAAGTTCCACTTGAGTTTCCAGAAAATTTGGATAGAGTGAATCCTAGTAAAGCTGTTATTAGAAAGAATATTAAGCTCTCACCCTTCGAAGTTTCACATATGGTAGAAGTGTTATCTCATGATTCTAGAAACCCTATAATTAGCTATGAGGAAGATGAAAGTGGGTATTGGATGATTAGCAGATATGGGAAGAAGGTACATACTTTCACTACTCTTTTGTCTTTGTTTGCAAGCCTGGATAGGCAAGACTTGGCAGACCTTTGGAGGTTGATACAGGCCAAGTATGAGACTGAAGCACCTACTTTAGTCAATGGAATAAAGATTTGGTCAACATTCAAGAGAATGTGTGCACCAGATGAAGAAGATCTAGTTTGGAAGGATCTTGATGATGTCAGTGGACTTCAATGGCGTCTACATTCAGCAGCTAGTGTGTATCATTTGAGTACTACAAAGTTTTCTGAATATCTTCTTGTGGATGCTGAGTATCCTATGTCCAAAGAAGTTTTGAAGAAAATGGTGTCAACACAGCTGGAGATGGATTATACAAGTGACGTTGGCAAAGATTTGATTAGATTTATTTATTTCCAACTTAATAAGATTTGAAAGAATCATCCTAGTACTTAGTTTTTATTCAGAAACTTGATCACTAGAGTAGATATCAAGTTTAGGGGAGGATTGTTGGGAATAAAATGTAGCCAAGACACTTGGACGCTAACAAGAGGAATTTGGACGTTGATAGGAAGAAATCAAGCGTTGACAAGACAAGCGTTGACAGGAAGAAGTCAAGCATTGATAAGAAGAAGTCAAGCACTGATAGGATACTTAGTCTATACGTTTTATGTTTCTAGTAAGATATGTTCGACAATGTATTTCTTATGTTTATCTTTACCTAAAATAGCTGATACGTAGACTCTTGTACAAGGTTCCTTAATCTATAAAAGGAGGCCTTTAGGTTTAAGTTATATATATGTTTTTCACACTTTTATTGTATGCAAGTTCGATTAATCAATCAAAGTGAAAGTTTGGTTTATCTTGTTTGTGTGTTCTTGTTTGAGTATTAATTCCGCATAATACTTAAATTGTTTCATATACAACAAAGTTTCTCTAAGTGTTTAACTTGATTTGTTCTCGTTTACACAAACTAAATCGATCTAATTTTGGGATCAACAAGATTGTTGGGTCAAAAAGTTGATGTGGCAGAAACTCAAAACGAAGAAACCATGAAGGCATTTGTTCAAGCGTTGACACATTGTGTCTAAGCGTTGACAAGTGTAATTTAGGCGTTCACAGAATTCAAACGCTGTTGGAAGTATCTATTTAGGATAAGTATTCAGAATATTATTTATTAATATTCTGTATTAGTTATTTAAATAGAAGATATGCATGTTTATTCATAGTTATCTCTTGTAAAACCTTAATCCTTACACTATAAAAGGAACCAAGGGTTATTAGGTTTTTCATATCTTTCATTCACAATGTAAACCTAAAGCGTGTGTCGACTAGGTGTGGGATTCAATGTATACACACCTAGTGATTGTTTGTTATTAATATAATAAACAATCCAATTGTTTAATTCATGTGTTATTGTGCCCAAACACCTTGTTTCCTAATTGTTGTTCTATTCTGCTGTGATTGTATGATCACATGAACAATGGTTATGCCTAGCAGCTAAAAGATTCGAGGAAACCAAGGTTTCCACAGTTGGTATCAGAGCCTCATGGCTCGTGAAGCTAGGACCAACAAGGTGTTCGTGTTTTGAGAAGAAAAAAAAATCCGTCTAGGGTTTTTCTGGGCAATTTTGTGTGCGCAGAAGTATTCAGAAAGCTATAACTTTTTATTGAACTGTTGGATCGACACGAAATTTTACGTGTGTGTTCTACACACATATATCTAGATATGTACCGGAGGGATTGTCGATATCTATCCCCAAGAAAAAGTTATTAAGCGTCAAAGTCAGCAGTTGTCATATGCTGTTTTTCTGTGAACAGTAATAGTAAAAACGCGATTTCTCCTTCGTTAACCGTTGGATCGTCGTGAAATTCGCGCTGTAGGTTCTTGGCACTTGTGTCTTGGATCTCACTGAAGGGATCTTTGATCTGAGCTTTCATGAAGAAGATATTCGATGTCGAAGTTTGCTACAGTTTATGGTTTTCACATAAAATCATGATTTAGGGTTTATAAAACCCTAGATCGATTAGCCGCTGACATGTGTTATGTAGACGCAGATAGATGTTGGTGTGACGCTGATAGATATTGGTGTGACACTAACAAGGCATAGATGAGACGCTGATGGCCAGGCACTAACAGGTACAAAGTTGGCGTTGACAGAGTTATATGTAGGCGCTGACAGAAAAATCATGTGTTGTCCGATATATTGATTTTCAAACGCTGATAAGTGTTGTCCGATATTGGACAACACACGCTGGTGAGATCTTGGACAGTGGAGGATCTTGGATAACAAAGGAATAGCTGTTGTTTGGAAAATAGATACAATTTTGGCACACAAAAAGAGGTATTTAGACACAAAGGTACATGGGATCTCCGTTTTTATGCAGAATATCAAGTTGATATTTATGGCTCGGATATTTTTAAAGGGGATTATGATTTTTAAGTAAGTTAGCAACAATTCATGAATACTTTGATTGATATTAGATTATGTAATCGGGATAGCCTTATGAAAGAGTTATTCAGTTACAGCTTTTACATATGAAGATATTAACTCGTCATGAAGAGGTGTTGGCTTAAGGGGAAAAATTCTTATGGTAAGTTTGATGTTCGAAGAATATTTTTGCGAGTTTATGTTCTATCATATCTTAAAGCCGTGCACTCCCAGTCATTGACTTTTAAGATAACTTGTTTGTGCTTTTAATGGTTGGTGACGAAGACTTGTCATAACACTTGAAGGAGTTACATTATCGTGCTCAGTGTCTCACAAAGGCTGAGAATGTTGACAAGAGATCGAGGTCTACTTATACTTCACCAATGGTATAAGTTCTTTATCACGTGGATAGTACAAGATATGGAACACAAGGTTGGGTTATTCTACTTCTACATCAAGAATATTATAATTATTTTTCTTCAAAATAATTACATAGAGCCTAGGATTAGAGAATCCTCGATTGCATACTTTATTTCCTTCCCTATTGATGTGACAAAAGGGGAAGACATGCATGCTATACTTGAGGGGAAGCAATTTGAAGATGATGTACCACTTTTAAGAGATACACAAAGAGTTTTGCCGACATCAACTAGGGGAAGATTGTTGGGTCAAAAAGTTGATGTGGCAGAAACTCAAAACGAAGAAAACATGAAGGCCTTTGTTCAAGCGTTGACACATTGTGTCTAAGCGTTGACAAGTGTAATTTAGGCGTTGACAGAAGTCAACAGAAGTCAAACGCTGTTGGAAGTATCTATTTAGGATAAGTATTCAGAATATTATTTATTAATATTCTATATTAGTTATTTAAATAAAAGATATGCATGTTTATTCATAGTTATCTCTTGTAAAACCCTAATTCTTACACTATAAAAGGAACCAAGGGTTATTAGTTTTTTCATACCTTTCATTCACAATGTAAACCTAAATCGTGTGTCGACTAGGTGTGGGATTCAGTGTATACACAGCAAGTGATTGTTTGTTATTAATATAATGAACAATCCAATTGTTTAATTCATGTGTTATTGTGCCCAAACACCTTGTTTCCTAATTGTTGTTCTATTCTGCTGTGATTGTATGATCACATGAACAATGGTTATGCCTAGCAGCTAAAAGATTCGAGGAAACCAAGGTTTCCACTGTACCTATTCTCCAGCTCCAGAAAAATCTTGGACTCAAAATAGTCACATACAACTGGTGAACATAATAGGTAATCCTGGTGAAGGTAGAGTCACTAGATCTATGGCAAAGAAACTGAGTGCTGCTTCATCTGGAGAATGCCTCTATACAAACTTTCTCTCAGAAATTAAACCTACAAAGGTTTCTGAAGTACTCACACACCCTGGATGGGTGGATGTCATGCAAGAGGAACTCAATCAATTTTAAAGAAACAAAGTCTGGAAATTGGTTCCTCTTCCATATGGTAAATCAACCACTGGCACCAAATGGGTTTACAAGCTCAAAAGAGATGAAACCAATACAGTAACCAAAAATAAAGCTAGGCTGGTGGCCCAAGGATTCAATTAAGAGCCTGGTGTTGATTTTGATCAAACCTTTGCTCCAGTTGCACGTATAGAAGCAATACGAATCTTCCTTGCTTATTCCACATACATGAACTTCATCATCTACCAAATGGATGTCAAAAGTGAAATCCTAAATGGTGACCTAAAAGAAGAAGTTTATGTTACTCAGCCTCCTGGCTTTGAGAGTAGTAAATACCCAAATCATGTCTACAAGCTTTACAAAGCTTTGTATGGACTGAAGCAAGCTCCAAGAGCATGGTATGAAACTCTCTCAACTTTTCTCATTGAACATAAATTTGTCAGAGGCAAAATAGATAGCACCTTGTTTATCTATAAATCTAAAACTGACACCATTCTGGTACAACTTTATGTGGATGACATAATCTTTGGTTCCACAAGCTTGAAACTTTGCAAACAATTTTCCAAGCTTATGACCAGCAAGTTTGAGATGAGTATGATGGGTGAACTCACATACTTCCTTGGTCTTCAGATTAAACAATCTGATCAAGGCATCTCCATCAATCAAGAAAAATATGTCAAGGATCTGCTGAAGAAGTATGATATCAATTGTGCTTCAGTAAAGACTCCAATGGTACCCCCTAACAACTTAGGACCTGATCTCAATGGACAATCAGTCAATGAGACTCAGTATAGAGGTATGATTGGGTCACTCATGTACTTAACTGCAAGCAGGCCCGACATTCAATTCTCTACATGCCTTTGTGCAAGATACCAAGCAGATCCAAAGGAACCACACCTTACTGCTGTAAAGAGAATCTTCAGATACCTAAAAGGTACACCAAGTCTAGGTCTTTGGTACCTCAAATCTTCAGGTTTTGACCTAAAGGGGTATTCAGATTCTAACTATGCTGGATGCAATTTGGACAGAAAAAGCACTTCTGGTGCCTGCCAATTGCTAGCTGGCAAACTTGTGTGATGGAGTGCTAAAAAGCAACAAACATTTGCCATGTCTTCAGCAGAAGCTGAATATGTGGCAGCTGTTGGATGTTGTGCCAATGTTCTTTGGATGAAAAGCCAACTGGCTGATTATGACATAGAATATGAAAAGGTACCAATCTTTTGTGATAACACTGGTACTATTGTGATACACGACTTTTACTAGGTTCTAATTTTCTCTCGATATCCTCTCGAATTGATCTAGGTCTTAAGTGGAATGATTGTTCTTGGTTACTAAATAAAGGGGTTGGGTTTTCTAGTCTAATAAAAAAATGGAAATGAAAGTTTAAATCAAAGGCAATTACTTTAATTATGATTAACAAAAACTTGGTTGAAAATTTAAAGTGCAAATTAAAATTAAAGTTAACATGTAAATTATGAAATATGAGTAGAGAAATAGTAAAACAACAACAATAAATCAGTAACTTTAAAATACCCAAAATTCAGAACTTTAAACCTTGATTCGGAACTAACTGATTCGGAAGATACTATTCACTCATCCGGAACTTGCTCATTCGGAACATACTCATTCGGAACTTACTCATCCGGAACTTAATGGCTGATTCGGAACTTTCCGAATGAATGTTCATTCGGAACTTGCTGGATCGGAAGTTGCTGATTCGGAACCTTCAGATTGATTCGGAACTTTCCGAATGAAAAGGTTGATTCGGAACTTCTCCTTGATTCGGAAGTTTGAAACTTCCGAATGAAAGTGACTTGATGCGGAACTTAAAGACTGATTCGGAACCTTCCGAATGACTACTTCATTCGGAACTTTTTGTCTTGATTCGGAAGTTCTGAAACCCAGTTACAGTAGCAGAAAAGCGAAGAACACGGAACAAGGGTTTAAATCAAAATCAAATCAAATACTTAAAAAGAATTTACCAAATTAAACACAAATCATTTAGACATCATAAGCAACGAATCCCACTAATAAAAACACAAATCCAAACAACTTTTGAAGATCAAATCAAGAAAAATAAAACTTAAGAACTTGGAGATAAAGATGAAGATGAACAAGATTAATTGGAAAGATTAAACAAAACTTTGAATTGAATGATTAATGTTTTGACAAGATTAAACAAGGATTAAAACAATAAGATTGGAATAACAAAGATAAAAATCAACAATCACCCTAGTGGTGATTGTGATGGAACGAACAAGAAAAGAGAAAAAAGGGGAGGAGAAAAACTCCAGACTACTCCTCTAAATGTGTGTGGGATGGCCTATTTATAGGTTGTTTCCTTTGGTTGGTGAGTGGGCTTTCTCCCGTTCTTCGTGTCTTTTCGTCTTTTCAGAAAAGTTTCCATTTTCGATTCTGATTCGGGATTTGTTGTCGATTAAATTCAACTCGTCTTTTAATTTCTTCGTTTAATAGACTTGAGTTTCTTCGACTTATATAAATCTTCCATCTTTGGGTCCTTTTCTTTGATAAATCTTCGAATAGGCCCAGTGACTTCAAATCTTTTGCATCTCTTGGACAATAGACTTTATCTTGAGTCTTTTTCTTCAGTAAAACCCGTGCAATCCCATGTTTTCTTCAATAATCATCCGGTTGGCTCTGAAAACACAATAAACACAAAAACCACGCATAATTCCAAACAAATGATATTAAATACGTGTTTTGGTCTCATTTTAGCCCGAATTAAGTGGTAAAAGGATGGGTGTTTACACACCTATCAAATCCCCTACACTTAACCATTGCCATGCCCTCATGCAATGCTTAGTGATAAAGCAAGCTTACACTTTTCTCATAATTAATCAACCTTGGCCTTATTTAAATTCTACTAAACAAAAATTTAAAGAAATGAAATTTCAAAGGTAACAAAGGGATAGAAAACCATTTTCACTTGAAAATAGCTACATGGAAATAACTTGAAGAGAAATCGATGACTTACATTAGGGCTTTGGTGCTGCGAAGATTTATCACCCTCAAGTTTCACGTTCCCCAAACTAAGCTTAAAAACGAGATCATTGTTATTATAAGTTAGCAATTCAAACACTTACACACATGGCTTAATTAAATGCTTAAACTCCCTTATCCCTAGGTGTATCTCTTATATTTTATTTTTGTCTTAGAATGATCATGAAGATGCATTTTTGGACTTATTTCGATAGTTTATTAGGGCTGAAAGTAAAGTAGGACGATTTGATCAATAGTTAGCTAAAGGACAAAATCTCTTAAAACTGCTTCTCGGGATATCAAAAAGTTCATATCTTGGCATAACTTGGTTCACGATTTGAGACCTTTCTCGGGCCGATATTTGGCATGTACTTCATACTTCATATCTTCGAGAGACGTTCTTGAGATAATGGTCTTCTCATCATAATAGAGTTTCTTCACTTGGAGACTTTTGAGGGGTTCTCCAACTTTGTTGACCACGACTTCATGATTATTTCTTCAATCTCTAATTGGGATTTTGAGATACAACGATCCGCCTCCTTTTCGGACTTGGATCTATTTATCCTCATACCTTGTTAGGGTCTTTTCGGATAGACTTCTCCATGATCTTTATGGGAGTTGATTGCTTTTCGTCGTGAGTCTTGATCCTTCATATTGACTTTAGGAATAATGCTTTTCACATCACTTTGGATCTTCAGCAATAAAATTGAATCCTCATGCCTTGTTAGGGCCTTTTCAGACTCGCCAATCTTCGCGCCCCGCTTCATAAGTTATGCCTTGGCTATGAACTCTTATCATTACCGAGCAACTTTTAAACGATCTTGGGCTAGAAGCTAAGTAACTTTTCAAATCGTAAGACCTTACTTATTGCAGATAAATTATTAGCAAGTGATGGGAGAATAGGCAAATAATTACACCAAGTGAGCTTGCGCAAGAATACCGACTTATAATTGACTCTATCATTTCTCGTCCTCCACAATTTAAAATCTCAAGTAATGAGACTCGTGGACACTTAGCCTAATAAACCAATTAAGGTCTATATGGTTAAGGATACTAGCTAGAATAAACTTGGATAAGTCTATTCGGGTTGAGTCAAAATAAACGCAACGGGCCTAATATGTCAAAGATTCCTAAACTAGCTACACCACTTTATTAATATTTTTGACTTTATTGCGGGATATATACATATGAAAGCAACGATAAAAATTTAAAAATTACGACTAAATGGCCAAAGTTAATAAAAAATTTGAAAAATGCTGAAAAATAGGATTTTCCGGTTAATTGAAGGCATTTTCATGGAAAAGTCCACTTAAAACTTCGATAGAAGTCTCCCCTACACTTAAGATAAACATTGTCCTCAATGTTTAAGCATGTGGGAGAAGTATCCCCTACACTTATGACATTGTGCACGTTGGTTAACTCAAGTTAAGGAAGAGACGACTAACGTGATCAATTTCAAATGTGAGTATGAAGAAAATTGAATCACGATAGTTGAGAGATAGAACCGGATTTCGGATAAACACGGGAGCACGGTTCTTCAAAGATTCCAAGAGTGCACTTATCCCTGTAATCACATCACCACAAAAAGGCAAACACATATACAAGTCCCCCCCTACACTTAGGGGATTAAAACATACAAGGATAGATACTCGGGCTGCCTCCCGAGGAGCGCTTGTTTTTTATAACCGAGTCACGAGCCTGACTCGACCCAAAATTAGTTCATGGGGAACGTGGTGAGGGATGGAATCACCTCCTTAGAGGTGTCCTCACCAAAGTACAACTTCACTCGTTGGCCATTCACCTTAAAATTTGGTCCATCAGGTTGAGCGAGCTCGAGAGTACCATATGGAAAAATTTGGGCAATGGTGAATGGGCCGGACCAACGAGATTTGAGCTTTCCCGAAAAGATTTTCAACCGAGAGTTAAAAAGTAAGACTTTGTCTCCAACATGGAACTCTCGGTTTTTGATCTTGGAGTCGTGAATGAGCTTAGTTCTTTCCTTATAGATCAAAGAATTTTCATAAGCCTCATTCCGAAGTTCATTGAGCTCATTGAGTTGGATCTTGCGTAGGTCACCGGCTTTGTTTATATCAAAATTAGCCCACTTCAAGGCCCAATAAGCCTTGTGCTCCAACTCAATGGGGAGGTGGCACGCTTTCCCGTACACAAGACGATAAGGCGTACAGCCGATCGGGGTCTTGTAAGCAGTACGGAAAGCCCACAAAGCATCATCCAATTTATCAGCCCATGAGGCACGATGCTCTCCCACGGTCCTTTCAAGAATTCGCTTCAGCCCTCGGTTGGATATTTCAGCCTGGCCATTAGTTTGTGGGTGGTAGGCTGTGGAAAGACGATGATTTACACCGTACTTAGCCATGACTCGAGCAAATTGATCATTGCAGAAATGAGTCCCACGATCACTAATAATGGCGCGAGGCACACCGAATCTAGCGAATAGAGCTTTCAAAAAGTTACAAACCACCCTTGCGTCATTAGTAGGCAAAGCTTTGGCTTCAACCCACTTCGAAACGTAGTCAACGGCTACAAGGATGTATTTGTTTCCTTTAGATGAAGGGAATGGCCCCATAAAGTCGATACCCCAAACATCAAAAATTTCACACTCTTGAATGAAATTCTGAGGCATCTCGTCTTTATGTGTGATTTTGCCTTGCTTTTGGCAAACATCACATCGCTTGACCATATCGTGAGCGTCACGGTATATGGAGGGCCAATAAAATCCCGAATCAAACACTTTTTTAGCGGTGTAGTTGGGACCAAAGTGACCACCGGTGGGTCCTTTGTGGCAAGCATCAAGGATGTCCGACGCTGCCGGTCCATCAACACATCGGCGAATAATCAGGTCAGCACATTGTTTGAATAGGTAAGGGTCGTCCCAAAAGTAAGTCTTAATGTCGGTAAAGAACTTCTTCTTTTGCTGGGACGTTAACCCTTCCTTGAGAATTCCACCCGCCAAGTAGTTTGCAAAGTCCGCAAACCACGGGGTTTCATTCGGCTTCGAGTTTATAGACATTAAGGTCTCCAAGGGAAAAGAATCATTGATTTCTTTGGTCGGATGATCCCCTTGGTATGGATCCTCAAGTCTACTAAGATGGTCCGCGGCTAAGTTTTCTGCTCCTTTTTTATCGCGGATGTCGATTTTAAATTCCTGGAGCAGCAAAACCCAGCGAAGAAGTCTTGGTTTGGAATCTTGCTTTGTCAACAAGTACTTCAACGCGGAATGATCGGTGTACACAATGGTGGTGGAAAGGACAAGATAGGGGCGGAATTTTTCAAAAGCATAGACAACAGCTAAAAGCTCTTTCTCAGTTGTCGTATAATGCAATTGTGCCCCAGTCATTGTCTTGCTAGCGTAATGGATCGGTTGGAAGTGTTTGTTCACTCTTTGTCCAAGAACCGCTCCAATAGCAAAATCACTAGCATCGCACATCAACTCAAAAGGCAGCTCCCAATTAGGGGTAACCAAGACGGGTGCCTTAGTTAGCTTATCCTTAAGCGAGTTGAAGGCATCAAGGCACTCTTTGGAAAAGATAAAAGGAGTATCTTTTTCCAAGAGGTGGGTCATCGGGCGAGCGATTTGAGAAAAATCTTTGATAAATCGACGGTAGAAGCCCGCATGACCCAAGAAACTTCTCACACCCTTCACAGTGGAAGGTGGAGGCAACTTTGCTATAACATCAACTTTAGCACGGTCTACTTCAAGACCGGCTTTCGAAATCTTATGTCCAAGCACGACGCCTTCTTTTACCATGAAATGGCATTTTTCCCAATTTAGAACAAGGCGAGTGTCTTCGCACCGCTTTAGCATACGTTCTAAATTGGCAAGGCAAGCAGAGAAGGAATCCCCGAAGACCGAGAAATCATCCATGAAGACTTCCATGGTTTGTTCAACCATGTCATGGAAGATAGCTAACATGCACCTTTGGAAAGTCCCGGGCGCATTACATAAGCCAAAAGGCATTCTTTTGTAAGCGAAAGTGCCGTAGGGACAAGTGAATGTAGTCTTCTCTTGATCTTGGGGATCGATGGGTATTTGAAAATAACCCGAGAAACCATCGAGAAAGCAGTAATATTCATTACCGGCTAATCGTTCAAGCATTTGGTCCATGAAAGGTAGAGGGAAATGATCTTTTCTCGTGGCATCATTGAGTTTGCGGTAGTCTATACAAACTCTCCACCCAGTAACGAGACGAGTGGGAATCAACTCGTTGTGTTCATTGGGAACAACGGTGATTCCGCCCTTCTTGGGCACACAATGGATTGGACTAACCCACGGGGAATCCGAAATAGGGTAAATTATACCCGCATCAAGAAGTTTGAGAACTTCTGTTTTGATGACTTCATGTATTTTTGGATTCACCCTTCGTTGGCTTTGAATAGTGGGCTTATAGTCGTCCTCCATGAGAATTTTGTGCGTGCAGAAGTGAGGATCAATTCCACGAATATCTGAGATTTTCCACGCAATAGCCTTCTTGTGAGCTTTCAACACAGCAACGAGGCGAGTCTTCTCTTCATCTTTCAAATCCTTTGCAATAATGACGGGCGACTTCTTGTTGTCGTCAAGGAACACGTACTCGAGATGAGGCGGCAACTCCTTAAGTTCCAAATCCGGAGGATTTTCGACGGGAGGCGTTTTCAAAGTCGTGGCATCGATAGCAATAACCGTGGGAGATGGGGGCGAAGGATTGTCTTCGGTGAGAAGATTGTCAAAGAAACTCATATCTTCATCCCCCTCGGTGGGAGAATCATTAGTAGCTAAATTCGCATCTCCCATGGCATCTTCAAGATTGTTCCAGAATAAATCACTATCTCCAAATAGAGACAACGATGAATCAATGGAGGACACGGTCTCAACAGTGGGAAGAGAGGTAGGAATACTTTTGCAAGCATCATTAAAGTGTTCTTCACAAGCCTCATCAAGAACGTCAATACAATTAACGCTCTCATATGAATAAGGCTGTTTGGACAACTTTCCCATGTTGAAGACTACTTTGTCGTCACCCACTCTCATGATAAGCTCACCAGCTTCAACATCAATGAGAGTGCGACCGGTCCTCAAGAATGGACGACCAACAATAAGTGGCACACGGGGGTCCATTTCGTAGTCGACGACAACAAAATCAGCAGGGAAGGTGAATTTGTCGACTCCTACGATGACATCTTCGGCTATCCCCACTGGATAAGCAACCGTACGGTTGGCCAATTCCAAAGTCATTTTAGTGGGGACTAGCGCTGGGAGAGATAATTGCTTCCAAACACTTAGAGGCATGAGATTAATACTGGCACCTAGATCGGCTAGGGCCATGCAATTCTCTACTCCCGGGAAATTGCAAGGGATAAGAAAACGACCCGGATCACCAAGCTTGGTTGGCAATTTCCTTAAGAGCACTGCAGAGCAGTTCTCATTAAGTTGGGTGTTGGCAATGTCGAGGAGCTTTTCCTTGTCGCTCAGAAGGTCTTTAAACATTTTGGCGTATTTGGGCATGTGAGCGAGAGCCTCAGCGAAGGAGATATTGAAATTCAGTTGTTTAAACATTTTAAGAAAGTTAGAAACCTGAATATCATCCTTGCTCTTTTGCTTCTCTTTCCTCAACCTAGAAGGGTAAGGTATATTGGAAGAAGAGGAAGTCTTTGGGAGTATAGGATCACTCACAACCACGGGTGGAGGAGGGGTAGAAAGAAGAGGTGGAGAAATTGGGGAAGGAGAAGGATGAGGAATGGGAGCAGGTGACTCGTTCTCCTTAGTCACAACCACCGGTGGCGGTATAGGAAGCTCGGGTTCCTTGGTACCTTTACCACTTCGAGTGGTGATTGCTTTCATCTCCCCTCTTGGGTTCGCAACGGTGTTACTCGGAAGAGTACCCGAAGAAGAGGGTTGACTACTTTGGAAAAAACTAGCCATCATGTTCCTCAGATCATTAGTCTGGCTATCCAATGTATTTCTCATGTCAGCTCGCAAATCATTTCCTTGCTTGACCAAGTCTGCCTTCAAATTGCGCACTTCCTCTTGGAGATTTCCCACTATCACATCATTGGTCCTCATATAGGTGGCGACCTCTTGGTGTAGTGCAGTGTTGGTTTGGTTGGAAGGAGCATTGTATGCAGGTGGTTGGTAAGCAGGTTGTTGGTATACTTGATTGTTACGTTGAGGTGGTTGTTGCTGCTTGTGAGGTGGGATATATGGTTGTCGAGGTTGTTGTTGTTGTTGAGTAGGGCGGTTAAGGTTTTGTTGTTGGTTTGTGTTGGTAGGAGGAAAACCAGATGGTGAAAGATAGTTGTTGCTGCGGTAACTAAGCAAGTTACAGTCACCTTGAGGTCTAGCTTGATAAGCAGGTTGTTGGTAGGTGCCATATGCCGCATTCACATTCTCAGCAGGGTAATCTTGGGTGGCGGTACAAGTTGTGTAGGAATGGGGACCACCGCATATCTCACAAGGTTGGCTGACAGCGTTCACTTGTGCATTTTTGGCGTTGTTGCTGGTGTTGTTGCTGACGGTGTGGGTGACAAGCGATTCAAGAAGCGTGGTGATTTTGTCTAATCGCTTGTCGCTGTCATTAGTGCTAGCACTAGCAACATTGGTCCTAACACTCTTGGTTTGCACACGAGATTTGTTCTCAATGATATCCCAAGCAGCATTGGAAGTCTTAGCCAATAAATTACCCCCTGAGGCACTATTCAGTGAATCTTGGTCACTCATGCTTAAACCATTGTAAAAAGTATTTATTTGATGAACTTTGGTAAAACCATGTTGTGGGCATTTTCTCAAAAGATCTTTAAAGCGATCCCAAGATTCACTGAATGACTCATCGTACTTTTGTTCAAAGTTTATAATCTCATTCCGCAAAGCGGTAGTACGAGAGGGTGGAAAAAAGTAGTTGATAAACTTTGTTTCCAAATCCGTCCACGAGAGAATACTCTGTGGCGGTTCTTTAGCAAGCCAATGCCGGGCTTGTCCCTCTAAAGAAAAGGGAAAAAGTTGTAACCTTATCACTTCTTGTGAAACTCCATTGAACTTGACCGTGTTAGTGAGTTGTAGAAATCTCTTGATGTGGTCGTGTGGATCATCAATGGTGCGTCCCAAGAACGGTTGAGCTGAGACCATCTGGATAAAGCCTGACTTGAGCTCGAAATTGTTGGCGGCAATTGGAGGGATGACAATTGGATCCGTGTTGCCATCAACATGAGCTTGCAGCAATTCAATCATCGGGCGATTATCCGGAAGGTGCTCATTGTTGTTGTTATTATTCATGTTGTTGAAAGGCGGATTGTTGTTGTTATTATTGTTGTTCGGAGGTGGTATGTTATTGTTGTTTTGTACACCAGCCATGTCTAAGTTATCGAGAGGCTCGGGCTCTTGATAAGACGTGGATCGAGTGCGCATACACCTGCAAAAGAACGAACAAAGAAGAACAAAGCAAAAATATTTTTGGTTTTTATTGTTTTTTACTTTTTAGGATTTTTGAAAATTTTATATTTTTTAGTTGTTTTTGAAAATTTTGAAAAAGTAACGTCCACCGAGGGGGACGGATCCCAAAATCCAATTTCTCACAAAAAACTTTTGATCTTAACGAGAAGAGCCGGCAGCGGCGTCATTTGATACACGACTTTTACTAGGTTCTAATTTTCTCTCGATATCCTCTCGAATTGATCTAGGTCTTAAGTGGAATGATTGTTCTTGGTTACTAAATAAAGGGGTTGGGTTTTCTAGTCTAATAAAAAAATAGAAATGAAAGTTTAAATCAAAGGCAATTACTTTAATTATGATTAACAAAAACTTGGTTGAAAATTTAAAGTGCAAATTAAAATTAAAGTTAACATGTAAATTATGAAATATGAGTAGAGAAATAGTAAAACAACAACAATAAATCAGTAACTTTAAAATACCCAAAATTCAGAACTTTAAACCTTGATTCGGAACTAACTGATTCGGAAGATACTATTCACTCATCCGGAACTTGCTCATTCGGAACATACTCATTCGGAACTTACTCATCCGGAACTTAATGGCTGATTCGAAACTTTCCGAATGAATGTTCATTCGGAACTTGCTGGATCGGAAGTTGCTGATTCGGAACCTTCAGATTGATTCGGAACTTTCCGAATGAAAAGGTTGATTCGGAACTTCTCCTTGATTCGGAAGTTTGAAACTTCCGAATGAAAGTGACTTGATGCGGAACTTAAAGACTGATTCGGAACCTTCCGAATGACTACTTCATTCGGAACTTTTTGTCTTGATTCGGAAGTTCTGAAACCCAGTTACAGTAGCAGAAAAGCGAAGAACACGGAACAAGGGTTTAAATCAAAATCAAATCAAATACTTAAAAAGAATTTACCAAATTAAACACAAATCATTTAGACATCATAAGCAACGAATCCCACTAATAAAAACACAAATCCAAACAACTTTTGAAGATCAAATCAAGAAAAATAAAACTTAAGAACTTGGAGATAAAGATGAAGATGAACAAGATTAATTGGAAAGATTAAACAAAACTTTGAATTGAATGATTAATGTTTTGACAAGATTAAACAAGGATTAAAACAATAAGATTGGAATAACAAAGATAAAAATCAACAATCACCCTAGTGGTGATTGTGATGGAACGAACAAGAAAAGAGAAAAAAGGGGAGGAGAAAAACTCCAGACTACTCCTCTAAATGTGTGTGGGATGGCCTATTTATAGGTTGTTTCCTTTGGTTGGTGAGTGGGCTTTCTCCCGTTCTTCGTGTCTTTTCGTCTTTTCAGAAAAGTTTCCGTTTTCGATTCTGATTCGGGATTTGTTATCGATTAAATTCAACTCGTCTTTTAATTTCTTCGTTTAATAGACTTGAGTTTCTTCGACTTATATAAATCTTCCATCTTTGGGTCCTTTTCTTTGATAAATCTTCGAATAGGCCCAGTGACTTCAAATCTTTTGCATCTCTTGGACAATAGACTTTATCTTGAGTCTTTTTCTTCAGTAAAACCCGTGCAATCCCATGTTTTCTTCAATAATCATCCGGTTGGCTCTGAAAACACAATAAACACAAAAACCACGCATAATTCCAAACAAATGATATTAAATACGTGTTTTGGTCTCATTTTAGCCCGAATTAAGTGGTAAAAGGATGGGTGTTTACACACCTATCAAATCATATTGCAATATCCAACAATCCAGTCCTCCACTCAAGAACAAAACACATTAATATCAGATATCACTGTATCAGAGATCACATTGTGAAAGGGGACGCTCAATTACATTTCATCCCCACTCAATACCAATTGGCTTATATCTTCACCAAACCATTAGATGAACCAAATTTCAAAAGATTGATAATGGAGCTTGGTATGTTAAACATTGATGATACAAAACCTGAACCTTTAGCATTCACTAAAGAAGCTTAAAGGTTCAACATTTCATAAAAGATTTTGATTAATGTTAAGTAGCACTGTCTGAGTAAAGGAGTGTGCAATGTCATGTGTCTATTTCACTTTATGTGATTGTGTATATGATGTTTTGTCGCCTTATCTGATTCACTAAAGCTGAACAAATAATCACCAGTAATCAAAAGGTTCATTCAGCAATGTTGAACAAATTTTTAACACAACTGAGTATCTAGGCCTGAGTAGAGGAGCGTGCAATGTCATATGTCTTCTTCACTTATGTGAACATGTATATGGGGTTTTGTCGCCTCATCTGACGCACTGAAGCTCACTAGTATTGCCATCAGCTTTAGCATATCTGAGCAACAACATTTAAAACAAATCAATCATGTGACTCAATGGAGTTAATGGCATTAAATTTCTTGAGAATAAATACAAAACATTCTTTCAAAAGGTGTCAACTGTTTATATAGGAAATATCAAGCGTCCATATCACAGTCAACAACTTTCTGACACAATGAGGCGTTTCACTGTTCAAAGCAACAAAAAATCATCACCTTTTTCAGAACATTAATGAGAGAGTTTGTGCCATTTGTTCAAAAGAAACCCTAAAATTTTCATTCTCTTTTCAAATATTTTATAAACTTTGACAAATCAGTTCAAAAAATGTTTACATATATCCTTTGAAGATTAAAGATTCATATCATCTGCAAAAGTTTTCAAAAAAAAACACACACAACTCTCTCTCTTTCAAAAGAAAACACACACAACAAACATCAATGGCTGCTGAATCTTCTTCACAACCACAAGAGATTGAGATCACCCTCAATCCTTCCATCCATGTTAACTATCCCATTGAGGACATATTCTTTAAATCCAACAACCTCACCTTGATCAAACCAGAAACCCTAACATCTGAACCTGGAAAGCAAGTACTAAACTTTTTATCAAAATGTGTGAATCATGATGACTTGTTTAAGGATCCAGGGGTTATGTTTGAAAATGTGTTAAAAGAATTTTGGTTCATAGCACAAGGGTCAAAGAACAAGAAATCTTTTAAGTTTGTGTCTATAACTTTAGGTATTCATGGGAAAATAAGTTTAAATTTGTTTAGAAGGGTAGTAGGGTTAAACTATTTGGAGGACTCTAGTGAATATGAGGTTGTACCCAATGATCTCTCTGTTGTCAAATCATTTTTTAAAGTAATTGGATACACTGAAGAGATTGGTGATAAATGGGGGTTGAAGAGAAGCTGTTTACCGCCTAAGTGGAAACTTTTGATGTCCATCTTAATTGAGTGTCTGGGTGGGAAAACTGGTGGGCTTGATCAAATCAACCAAAAGGATGCCTTGATTTTGTATTGTCTGGCAAAGGGCATAAAGCTGATTTTGTAAAATTAATCTTTGAAGATCTCCATGGAAAAATGGAGTAGAAAACTAGGGAAAAGAATGTGGTCTACACCAGATTTTTATCCCTCATTTTTGCTGACCAATTTGGTGAAGAGTATTCAAAGAACCAAGGAGTTAAACTAGTTTTTCAAATCTTTGATACCAATCGCTGGAACATTCTAGTCAGCACAACTGAACCTCCTTTCACATAGTCCATGTTGGACATTTGCTCAGAAAATGCTCCAGTAGTGTTTAAAGCTCCACAAGACACTCCTCCAACTGGAGAAGGGGATCTAACAGGCACAAAGTCTGGAGCTTCTTCTGGACCACGTCAAAAGAGAACATCCGTGAATACTATTAAGTGTAGACGTGAGTCTAAGAAAAGGAGGCACCCCACAGAATCTTCATCGAAGAAGTGTTCTGATGATCCCAAAGGTGAAGCTTCGAAGAAACAAATGTCCTCGGCCAAGGACCAGAGCCCAAGCCAGCCGCCACCATCAGTCTCTGCTGAAGGTGGCATGCATCAAGAGGCCCTGAAGGAAACCCATCTCTCAACTTCTTTAGGAGAGAAGGGTGAAGATAGAGCGCACCCTCAGCTCAATAGAGTGGATTCAGCATTGGTAAGCAATTTAAATCTGAATACATCTCAAATTTCATTACCAATCTCTATCATTTGTCACTCTGAGTCTACCTCAGGGCATGAGGCGTCAGCAAATACAACAGCTGACGCTGACCCTGGCCCTTGTTGGAAATACGTTTTTCCCAATAAAGTCTCGGTCACATCTTAGTTAGCATAGATCACGAGATATAGACTATTTAGAACTTTGTCTCTTGGAGCGACCTCCCTTAGGGGGATATTGTTGGAAATACGTTTTACGTATTTATGAAGGATCGGTCGCTCCAACGATAATTATGTAATGGGCTCGTGATCCACTTAGTAAATGTATAGTCCATATAGCCCACATGTAGGGTGGGCTATATATATCCCCTCCTAGCATGTTAGGAGGGGTTGGTCATTTTCACATTTGATATTCAATCTTTACTTTCTCTCTCTACTCTTCTCCCTTCTCTCCTTTCTCTCTCAGGCAGAATGTGGTAAGGTACCACACTTCCAAACATCTTAAATAGCCGATCATCCTCCATGATAGCATCATTTAGTGACTTGTAGAGTGTCCGTTGAATCTTAGATTTATCAAAAGATCCAAGTTCCCTCATACGAGCTTTGAGGATCTTCTTTAATTCAAAATCCGTTAAATCATAGGCAATTTTGTAGGCGGATTCAGAAGGATTGGATGACTTGATCATCAAGTTATCAGCCGCGAGTGTCTTCAACTCATCACGCAGTGTTGGCATAATGGACTCAACGGATTCTTTCACTCTCTCTTCAACAGAAGCTTCAAGTGTTTCTTTCTGCTCCTTGTATTTATCCCTCATGGCTTGAAGTCTCGTGATACGTGATGCATACTTATCAGCTTCAGACTTTTTGACCTGAGCAAGTTCTTCTGCATGAGCTTTACGTGTCGTCTCCATCTCTGCAGCGAACTTAGCAAGCATCTCTTCTTGTGCTTTCTTTGAGGCTTCTTCACTTTGCACTCTTCTAAGTAGCTCTTCTCGAAGTTCATTCATCTCTCTTCTTTGATTATCCGTGTGTTTATCCAACATCTCTGCCATTACAAATGCAGCCATTGAAGACGATGCAAAGCTACTTTGGGTTGGTTGAAGAGGCTCGGTTGTGACTACAGTACTGAGAATGGAAGTTATTGGAGGTGGAAGGAATGGTGTTGGAACCGGTCGGGTTGGTAAGGGCTGTATTGGTGGAGGTTGAGTTACTAAAGGTTGAGTAGGTACCATGATTGTAGGAGCACATGACTCCTTTTCAACACTTGCTGAAACGGGGATGGATGTCTCCTTCGAAGTAGAATACCGTTCAGGTGATCCAAACTCATCAATATCCTCTGGCTCCTCGTACTCTTCTTCAATATTTATCTGTGCACCCGAACCACTACCTCCCGTGTCTTTCCTACTCCTTTCAATAGCTATCTTCATTAATTTTCTCTCAGCCTTGTCAAGAGTAGGATCATCAACATCTTCTTCGTCACGTAGAACAAAGTCATCAGCAGTGCCTTTTCCCTTCTTAGCCTCAGTCTTCTTCTTCTTGGTTTCGGGTTTAGGTAAAGCAGTTGGTTGCTTGCGTTTACCTTTACTCTGGACCGTAGTAGATGAGTCTTCTACTGTCTGAAGGCTTGCTTTTAGCTTCTTGATTTCTAGTAGTCGTAGTTTGTAATCAGCTGAAGCTTTAATTCTATCCGTCAGAAGATAATCGGGAATAGGACCAGGAATAACAGCACCAGATGGTCCTTCATGCCTTAGATCCACAGTGTGATCAGCCTCTTCAGTGTGATGACGACTTGTTGCACGCTTATCAATAGTAACATCATTCTTCATAAAATAATTAATGATAAGCTTGATAAACCGAGGGTAAGGAAAGAAATTAGTCTTCAGCTTCTTGTTTTGGAAGAGTTGAAAGTTAAATTCTTCCCACAACAATAATGCATAATCCGCATTTGAGCCTGTGTACATTCCATGAAAGATGTTCATAATTGGACTACGCAAAGCATCATGCCCACTTGTCTTAGGTGTAAGACATCTACTGAGAATACCCAAGATTGCTCTCCAAGGTTGACCTACTTTAGCAGTGGTAAACTCAGACACAACTCGTATGTCAGGACATCCAAGAGCATCGAACATCTCCATGAGTTCATCTTTGGTAGGATCCCTAGAAAATGACATACCTTTGGGTGTATCCCGAATGCCAAATATCTTACGGAAGTCTGAAACAGTAAGTGTCTGCTGCTTGTTCTCGAGAGTGAAGGTGATCTTGTTTGAAGTGCTTTCCTTGGTAGCCCAGAACTCATACATGTAATCATAAGGCACCGAGGCAGTACTCCTTAAAGCATTCTTGAAGTGAGAGTGATCAAGAATTGCTATGGCGACTTTAAATCCATGGTGAGTGGATTTTGAAACTTGCTTCAGCCGGTAATTGTTTGGTATGAACTTGAGGGTTCGTGCTTCGGCAATTGCGGCTGCTCTAGAGTCTTCGATTGCTTGTACTGTTGGATTAGTCATCGTATCTACTTAAGATAAGACATAAAAGGTTGATGCACAAAAATATATAGATATATATCATTATGACTTCTAAGCATAATACATTTCAACAAGTACTTATAACAGGCAAACAACTATCAATCCAACAACTCTTCATTCGGAACTCTTCATTCGGAAGTCCTTCATTCGGAACTCTTCATTCGGAAGTCCTTCATTCGGAACTCTTCATTCGGAACTCTTCATTCGCAACTCTTCATTCGGAAGTCCTTCATTCGGAACTCTTCATTCGGAAGTTCATCCGGAACTTCTTCATTCGGAAGTTCATCCGGAACTTCTTCATTCGGAAGTTCACTCGGAACTTCTTTCATTCGGAAGTTCATCCGGAACTTCCTTCATTCGGAAGTTCATTCGGAAGTTCATTCGGAACTTCCTTCATTCGGAAGTTTGTTCAGAACTTCATTCGGAAGTTAGTTCAGAACTTCATTCGGAAGTTTGTTCAGTCTTGTTCATCCGGAAGTCCTAAACCGTCCCCTATGAAAGATTATTCTAAGCGCGATAGTGAGTGTTAAGGCATTCTAAGGCAACTAAACACATTCTAAGGACATTCCGAGTAAAACCCACTTAAAACCCTAATCAATTAATCCCTAATTAGGAAAACGAACCCTAATTTGATAAAGTTGATTACCCGAATCAATTAACAGATTTAAATGATGAATTTAGGCGAATTATAAGTTAAAGATTCGATGTTTGTACCTTTTAGATCAAATGAAACGACGTGAGTGATTGAAAACGAGAGTTTTGGAAAGCTTGAGTTGGTGAATATGTGTGTTAATGGCGGAGGGAAAGATAAAGCAGAAACAGTGAATATGAAAAACTAAAGGGACGGGGGGGTTTGGTTTTGACTTAGGTCAAACTTTAACAACTTTCACAAATCTCATCTTTAAGTCCCTATACTTTTCTTACCTTTTCTCTTTTTATTCCTTGTCTTTTTAATTTTCTTTTCTAATCTCCCTAACCATGTTAGACTTAGCCAACTTAACCTTCACACAACTTAAACATCGCAACCTATTAGCAAATCTCCAAGATCTAAAGCAATTCCTATCACATTGAACGAGCACAAGTCGTATTCTAAAGCAAGACCACTCAAAAGCCATTTAGCCAATTAATTTTCCACAAACACTTTTGAAAATCGTTTTAATGACGAAGATGATTTAATATTTCCTCCCCCTTAAACGATGACCCGTTTTCTATTTAAAGAGCTGTAGTCATTGTTTAAAGAGTCAAATATTGATGAAAGCATTTCCAATTAGTATCTTAAAAAAGATTGATTCGTGGTGGCAATAAGATTTCTCTTATTTTGACAAATTAATGCACTGAGACGTACACTAACTCGTGTTAGACCAAGTTGTAAAGTAAACTTGATCCCTTTGCATGATTTGGCTTGTAAATCATGCCCGAGAAAATTAATTCCCGTTGTGAGCCAACGTTTTCCAAGGAAATACGTGACTTTAATATGAAAACCGGGTTGCAGTCAGAAATAACTACAAGCCATAATGGGCATGTTTTAAAAATGTACAACTTTTATACGGACTCTATTTATGGCACCGTGTCAATATTGATCGACATTTCTAAGGCCGTAAATATTATCGTACTAAAAGACATGCCCGATTTAAAAAACGAAAAATATTTTTGGTTTTTCTTGATTTTATAATTTTTATGGTTTTTCTAGGTTTTATATTTTTTATGATTTTTCTTGGTTTTATATTTTTGTATTTTTCTTTTTGTGGTTTATATATATACGATAATATACATGATCACGAACAAAGTATACGCCTGAATAGTTTACCACCACTATTCAGCTGATTCTTCTGCCAATTCTTTGAGAGTCGCTGGAGTTAATGATTTCATGCCAAGCTTCTCGATCAAAAACTCGATTCGCCTCGATCTAAGGCTTTGGTGAACATATCTGCCAGCTGATACTCAGTGGTGACAAAATACAGCTCGATCACTCCGTTCTCCACCTGCTCTTTAATGAAATGGTAGCGAATGTCTATGTGCTTGGCCCGGGAGTGTTGAACATAGTTGCAGCAAAGGGCAATGGCGCTCTTGTTGTCACAATACATCGGGATTTTGTTGAAACCCAAACCGTAGTCAGTTAATTGTGATCTCATCCAAAGGACTTGAGCACAACAACCGGACATGGCGATGTATTCAGCCTCCGTGCTAGAAATTGCAGCGCTTTTCTGTCTTTTTGAAGACCAACTAATCAATCTGTCTCCAAGGAGTTGCACAGATCCAGAAGTGCTACGCCTCTTGTCTTGACACCCATCATGATCGGCATCTGCGTGTGATATTAAAGCAATAGAGGAATCTTTCGGATACCATAGACCACGAGAAGTGTTCCTTTGAGATACCGAAAGATCCTTTTAACAACATGTAGGTGCTTTTTGGTAGGCCGAGCCTGATACCGGGCACACATGCATACAGCAAATTGCAAATCAGGCCTGCTAGCAGTCAGATAGAGAAGGGTGCCGATCATCCCACGATAAAGTTTTGGATCGACAATAGTCCCATTCCTATCTTCATCTAACTTGGATTTCTCCACCATTGGAGTGTCCACGGGGTCACAATTTTCAAAGTTATATTTCTTTAAAGATTCTAGAGCATATTTGGATTGATTAATAAAGATGCCTCTGGGATTCTGAGAAATTTGTAATCCTAAGAAAAATGAAATTTTTCCCATCATTGACATCTGAAAGCGTGTGGACATTATCTTCTCAAAGCGTTTGGACAATTCTATGTTAGAGGCAGCAAATATTATATCATCAACATAAATTTGTACCAGAATCATATTTTTGTCCTCCTTGAGAGTGAATAGAGTGGGGTCCACCTTGCCTTTGGAGAAGCCTTCCGAGATGAGATATGTTGAAAGGAGATCATACCACGCGCGTGGAGCTTGTTTCAACCCATAGAGAGCCTTCTTAAGCATGTACACATGATTAGGAAACTCCATGCTAACGAACCCATCCGGCTGACTAACATAGACTTCTTCCCTTAGTTCACCATTCAAAAATGCCGTCTTCACATCCATTTGATAGACGATCATGTTCATATGAGCAGCATACGCAAGGAATAGTCTAATAGCCTCCAATCTTGCAACAGGAGCAAAAGATTCTTCAAATTCGATACCCAAGGCTTGTTTGTATCCTCTAGCAACCAATCTAGCCTTATTTTTCAATACTGCACCCATCTCATCGAGTTTAACCTTATAAACCCACAACAAAGTAAGGATGTTAACCTTGTCAGGGAGAGGAACTAATTCCCATACTTCAAGTCTTTGGAATTCATTTAGTTCCTCCTGCATGGCTTCAATCCAAGATGATTGAGTCATAGCCTGTTGCCAATTTTTAGGTTCAACTTCGGAGAGAAATGCATCAAAATAGCAATAGAGTGCACTCTCTTGTAATTGATGGCGAGTAGAGACTGGTCGATCTAGATCTCCAATGACATTCCTAATTGGGTGATCTTTTGTCCATTTGGTGCTATGATTTCCAATCCGTGGTGGTCTGGAGTGAACAATTGAAGGAGCTTCTTCTGAGGTAGACGCGACTGAAGGGTTTTCAGGTATCGGTACACCAAAGAAAGGAAGCTCTTGTAGGTGAGCATATTCCAAGTCGTGATCAATAGAATCCTCTTCAACATCATTAGGCACAAGTAAGGGTGACGATTCAGGTGTATTTTGAGAATCACTTGGTAAAGGTGCATCCGGTTCAATGTTAATTGAAGATGCATTAGATAAAGCTTCATTTGCTTGAGCAACAACTTCAGGGATTGGAGCTATCACTACAGGTGCTGGAACTTCATCATTTGGAGGATCAAAGAATTCATCAAACAACGGTTGAAACAGTTTATCCCACTCGGGCCTTGTAGGTGGTAAAAATGATGTAGAAGTAGGATTATTAGGAACTAATCTGGAACTAATAGCACCGGTTCCCATCTCATGAAGCGCGGGTTCAGAGCTGCGTTGCTCAGAAGCCACATGATTTTTTTTATTTTTTTTTTAAGTTTCATATTTTTATCTTTTTTATATTTTCAAAAGTTCATTTTTTTTAGTTAAAATTTATTTTGTATATTTTGTCACTTGTTGGTTTTTGGCAAATCGTGTTGAGGCGGGTATTTTAAAAGAATTAACGTGGAAAAATATTTGACGGGTTCAAAGTTTTTGTGGCCGGATTTGAAGACAAAGTGACGAGTCAACGTGACGGGATTTATTTTTAGCGACTACGGATTTTTGCTCGGGTTTAATTCATAATCGTTTGAGCCGACAACAACTTTTGAGCTGAGTCAAATTGTAAAATCCTGAAAACAACAACATCCACATCATTTTTCCTCAATTTTCAATGGAATCGTTAAATTCGACACTTAAAGAGGGAGACTTGCATCGAATGCAAGACAAAGCTAGAAAAAGTGGCATCACTTTATTTCAAATGCTTCAGTCTCATCTTGTCACTCTTTCGAGGATTCAAGGAGGGAGCGAATTTGTGACCATCTTTGGACAAGATCGTCATATATTCATCGATTCAATATTCACCACTTTGACCCAACTCGCCGAGCAACTCAACCATGAAAACTTTAATCACTCTGCATCGGCACTTGCATATAAGGCTCTTGTGACACAACTCACGCCTTTCCTCCAATTCAATATCATCAAGCCTGAAAGTTCAGTGATTTGCCAATCATTTCTTCGAGATACACATACCGAGCTTCGAGTTTTCCGTGATACAATTTTGAAACTCATGACATCGGTCTCGTCTTCGATTTATGAAAGATCTCGACTTCAGCAAGCGTATGATAATGGAATGCAAGAATCTATGATGCAGATGCAAGAGGAGAATGGTCATACGATTGACAACTTGGAGCATAACGATGGTAAGAGCACGGAATCAGGAGGACAACATGTCACCAGTGGCACGTCAGGGAATGTTCACGAGATCTCTTTTGATGACACCTCACCCGTTTATGACGAAGAGCCTGCAAACATGATACAATGTAATGTTGTTTATGATGTATATGCTGATGACATGCCGCATATTGAGCATTCTGAACCTAATTATGACAAACATGGGATGGAAAAGAGTGATAGAAATACCACTTCTGATTCATCCGATGAGAGTCATAATGGGGGAGAAAGTGTTCAAAATGCTAAACATCATGATAATTGTCCTATAACTGCTTCATTGACTGCTTCTGATTCCAAGATTAGAGAGCTCGAAACGATTGTAGCTCAACAATCAAAAGATCTTGAGGATGCCAAACTTGAATTTTCTAAGAAAACGGACAAATTTGAAACATACTTTGAAAAACTTGAAAAGTCAAACGTTGTTCTTGAAAGAAAATTGGATCAAAAAGTTTTGGATTCGAAAGCTGAAAAGGATAATCTTTTGAAACAAATTCAGTTACTAGAGTCTAAATTGGCATCCCAAGATAGAGTGCTTAAAGAAAATGAAACGTTAAAAGCCCAAGTTCAGGAAAAAGTGTTTGCTATAGCTGCGTTGAAAAACGAGTTAAGGAAAAATAGAGGACCTAGTGTGGACACTAAGCTTGAAAAACCATCAATCTTGGGGAAACCGCCTACAAATCAGTTCGTCAGACAACCGATTGTCAGACAACCTACTGCATTTAGATCCGAGCGACCACAATCCTCGAGACTGTGGTTTGCCTCCCAAGTTGATTTGGGACATATTTCTAGAGCAGTCACTCCACCAACTAGGCCTAATGTGACTAAATCAGTTTTAGCAAGACCTCATCACATGATTGCCCCTAGTTTCTCTAAGAATAGTTCAATGAACACGTCTAGAACTAGTTCAACTGATGTGCGCCATGATTTTGGTCAAAGGGAAGCTATTCAAAAGACACATGTAAGAGATAGCAATGTCCAACCTAGTCAGATGCCTTCTAGATTACCCAACACTGCTAACCGTAGCATGACGTCTCTTAGGAGCATCGATCAATCATCTAGGAATTACTCGGACATTAAATATGCTACTTGTAAAACATGTAGAAAATGTGTCTTTGCGGCAAATCATGACTCTTGTATCAAAAAATTGCTTAATGAGGTGAACTCCCGTGCTAGACTTAAATCCTAGTGGGTTGCTAAAATCAAACCCATTGGTAAAATGTGGCGCCCCACTGGTAGAACTTTCACTCTTGTAGGAAACGAGTGCCCTTTAACTAGGATAATCTCCGACTCTACTAAGACTGCTAGGGAGGAAATTGAAAAGGATGATACATCACTTAAGCCTGAACTTAAAAGTTTCTATAAAAGGAAACGTTTGCCAACTAAGATAAGTGAATCATCTACTCAGGTCACCTCTGACACAAGTAAAGCCAACTGTGAACCCCCATGTGCTTCTATAATTGATATCGCTAACCCATGTCAAAGCATGCAAATTCCTAATGAGAATGCAGGTCCCAAAGTTGATGTTCCAAAAGAACGAAGCGGTCCAATCGTTGTATACCGTTCAACTAAGGACACTCTTAGAGTTTGGTTGCTGAAGAAGCAGATATCGGAGAAACTAGTATCTCAGGGGATTCATGGTTAAAGCTTACACAAGGACTTATAGTCACATCACAGACTATAACTCGCTCTTCAAAGAAAGGAAAGTTTATCGCCGATGGTAAACTTATCCTAACAACGAGAAATTAATTTTTCTTGGGCATGAGCTTATATAAAAAACATTCCAAGTTTTTAAGCTCATGCACAATGGCTTATCGTTAAATATCAGACGATAACCCGTGCATCAAAGAAAGGAAAGTTTATCGCCGATGATAAACTTATCCTTACAACGAGAAGTTAATTTTTCCCGGGCATGAGTTAATAATAAAAACATTCGAAGTTTTGAAGCTCATGCACAATGACTTACAGTTAAATGTCTGACTGTAACTCAAACTTCAAATAAAGGAAAGATTATCTTTTATGATAACTTATCCTCATAACGAGAAATTAACCTTTCTCGGTCATGAGCTTGTATTAAAACATTCGAAGTTTTAAGCTCAGAAAGGAAAGTGTATCTTTTAAATAAGAGAACTTTTCCTCATAACGAGAAATTAACCTTTCTCGGTCATGAGTTTTCTGTTAAAACAGTCAAAGTTTTCAAGCTCATGAAAACGACTTCTAAGTAAATGTCAGCTTAGGACTCGTTCTTCAGATAAAAGGAAAGGTTATCGCCGATGGTAACTTATCCTTACAACGAGAATTTTACAACTTCTCGGACTTGAGCTTTCCTAAGATATTCCAAATCTTAAGCTCAAGTAATTGGTTTTCAAAACTTTGAACACAATTTTTCAAGAATTTCTCAAAAGGTTTTTCTAAATCTTTCAAAATTGTGTGTTCAAAAATGTTTTGATAAAAAGAGCATGTCTTCTGGAATCGATAATATTTACGAACCTAGAAATGTCATTCAATAATGACACGGGATTGTAAATAAAGTTCGAGCAGAAGTTTAAAAAATTTAAAACATGCTCCATTATGGTTTGCTATTATTTCCGATAGTAACCCGTTTTTCACTTTGAAGTCAAGCATTTCACCGGAAAGCTTTGACTTCAGAATCCGAAGTTATCATCTCCACCAACCGTAGCAACTTACAATTGATATCTACATACTCGACGATGCGACTACTCAAACGGTGACTACAACTCTTTCAATAGAACACGGGTCAACAATTGAGGGGGAGCAATTGTCCAGCATTCAGAATCCTTGATGCCGAGAGTGCCAAGTTCACATATTGGTGTTAAGACAACGATATCAATCATACACATGGAGTCAAGAGATAACTTCAGAAGTTACGAGGAAGACCAACATTCGTGAACAAGAACCATGTGCTTCTTTCATATGATGTTCTCCATCATTCAGGTCCAACCTCGTAAATTGCTAATATTGTGAATTCATTATCATATATGATCTTTGCACGTGTTAAATACCTTACACTTGTGTTTAAAAGGTATTTAATTTACGTTTCAAGTACACCCTCATTAATTTGAGGGGGAGCTTGTGTAACTTATGAAGATAATTGGATTTGCATTTTTCTTCCCAAATTTTCTTAAAACGCTATTAAATCAATTGATATTAAAAACATTGATTGAGTTAATATTTTTAATATGGGGGTGAAAATGTGATTTAATATGGGAAATGATTAATCACAAATGGTTTTACTTAACGTGTTAGCTCATCCCGACATGTGCGAAATGTTTTCGGATATCGTGGCATATGTTAAGGGGGAGCAAAATGGATTTGCACTTCAAAATGGATTTCATGGTGACATACACTTACCCAAAACATCTCTATTCACGATGATGAAGATTGTGGTGACATAAGGATGGTAGGATAGGTTAAAGTCCAATGATTCCTCTAGAACCGAAGGAATCTTCCCAAGGACATTCCATAGCTAGAAATAGTAGTCCTTAGGAAAGATGGAGAAAGATTGTGAACGTAGCTGAATGCCAACCAAGTACTTAAGTTAGCACTGGAACAATCACAACAAGGTGCTAGTGATGATGTATTGGTAAGCATTGAAGGGGTTGAAGAATGAAAAAGAATTGTAAAGATAAAGGGTGTAAAGAAAGAAGCCCTCCTTACAACTTAGGCAGAAACCGGGTCAATACATATGCTATTAAGATCATTGTTTAATGATTCTTAATATTGAAGACAGACATCATGGACCCAGTGATGCAATGCACAACCCATCCCAGCTAACTCAGATATCTCTCAAAAGATATTTGTTTTAATCACATGGAGATCAAGGCATTATCTATTGATTTATTCACTCCGAATAAATTGGTATTGAAAAGGTGGCACTCCTCTCCAGCCTCCGATCACTAAAAATCCAAAATGCACGATCGAGTCTAGAGCTATTTGAGATCATCAAATATCTCATTAGGACACACTTTCATATTTCCTTGCTTCTTCACACATTGTGAAAAGTAAGAAAGATCTTAAGAGTCCTACACAAAATCTTCATGATCTTGCCTGAACATCCGAGTAATACGAAAGTATTTACAATGAAGATGGAAATCCTACTTGAGCGAATATCAAAAAGCTCATGGTAGGTGACTTGTGCGATTCTTTATGAATCAAACTTGTGATAACTGGAAAGCAACAGTGGTTTAATTCTTAAATGAATTTAAACACGTTCCAGGCCTCTACGCAATATCTTAGTGATCTTGCCAGAACATTCAGAGTAATACTATTAAGTATTTACAGTGACGAATGGAAATCCTTCTAGTGTTAACATCAAACAGCACTTGGTAGGTAACTTGCAAGATTCTATATGAATCAAGCTAGTGACAACTGGAAAGCAACGATGGTGCGGTTCTTAATTGAACTTCACTTGTTCCAGGAACATGAATTGACGGCTTCAAATCATGCGGATAATATTATCCAAATGATTCACTCTTTACGTTCGCAGTCAGCTTTGGACGGTCGAGTAAAGAGAACGGGTTTACCCGCGAAATCTTGTCAAGGAGGTTCTTTATTGAAACTACCTGCCACAAGTACGATATTTAATATCGTCCAACGGTCTTCGCCGACCGGAGGTAAAATGCTACCGAATTAGAATGAAATGTTCAAGGCCATTTCATCCGTGTATATTGTTTGTTGCTAACTGTCTTATGCAGCGTAACAAGAAGGTGGCATTGCGGTGTACAATCCAGAAGAAGTCGTCACCACATGCTTATACTACATACAATTAGTACTTCAACAAATTCAAGAAAGCCTGAAGGTCAAGTCTTCCGCTGTATCAAACTCTGAAGCTTTCAAGAATTTAAAAGTATAAGTATGTGGAACATGGAGTCACGAGGAGGCAAATATCACAATTGAAGAATGCACAAGGTCAAGGCAAGGAAACATGCTCAAGACTAAAGTCAAAGATCACATCAAGCATATTCACAAGAACAAGATCGAAGACTCAAGCATAGATGCTAGGTTTAAGATTTTGTAAAAATATGTGACCTCCCTTAGGGGGAGATTGTTGGAAATACGTTTTTCCCAATAAAGTCTCGGTCACATCTTAGTTAGCATAGATCACGAGATATAGACTATTTAGAACTTTGTCTCTTGGAGCGACCTCCCTTAGGGGGAGATTGTTGGAAATACGTTTTACGTATTTATGAAGGATCGGTCGCTCCAACGATAATTATGTAATGGGCTCGTGATCCACTTAGTAAATGTATAGTCCATATAGCCCACATGTAGGGTGGGCTATATATATCCCCTCCTAGCATGTTAGGAGGGGTTGGTCATTTTCACATTTGATATTCAATCTTTACTTTCTCTCTCTACTCTTCTCCCTTCTCTCCTTTCTCTCTCTACTTCATCATCTCCCTTCTCATCTTTCTTATATTTATCATTTAATCAACCCTCTTTATCAATCTAATCAATCATGTAGGATAGGCCAAAGATCTCGTATTTCCAACAGCCCTTCTGTTTCTCATGATGTAGTTCCCTCACAACAGGGTGCTACTGAAGAAACCAAAAACATTATCATTGATCTTAACCCATCAGGGACTCTTTCTCAGGATCCATCATGTAAAACCAACGCTGGTGGTGAAGGACTTGAAACTGACCAGCACACTGAAGGTGGCGATCAGCAGACAATCAAGGAAGTGACTTTCTCCACTGGCGCCAAGGGGGGAAACTTGCCTACATTTATATTCAGCATGTCTGCTGATGACTTGGAGAAGGAGTTGGGGATGAGTGAAAGAGCTCTAGTAAACCTGGATGATAGTGAATCTGAAGATGACTTTGCTGATCAAACCTCCATCCCCCATAACCATCAAGGTAAATGGATTGAAAAATCAGGTGTTGGTTCTACAATCACAAGTGACCAAGCTCAAGGAGGAAAAGGCTATTGCTGATGCTGAACTAGTTACTCTTAAAGCAAGGCCAGTTCCTCCCACTATTGAACAGATCAAAGATGCAATTCTCACTACACTGAAGCCATTAGTAAAGGATGTGGCCACTACCACTTCTGTCAAGCAAGAGATCACCTCCCTCATGGACTCCATGAATACTGCATCTTTTGAGCTCCCTGTTGAATTCAAGCCAATTCCTAATCAGCTTAATGAGCTATGTGATTCAGTATCAAAGATCAAGGATAGGGAGGGACTGCTGGAACAACAAAAACTGAACTTATCAGATGAAGTTCAGTAGAAACTGAATGCTCTTGCAAATGTTCCAGCAATGTTGACCAAGGTAGCCTCCACCTTAGACTTCCTATGTGCATATTTACCTGCTGGGGGTTCATCAGAAGTTGCAGGGCACTCTTCTGCTGAGGGAGAGAAAGTCACTATTCAGCAGCTCTTTAAGAAACATGCACAGAAGAAGGCCCGAAAACAACCTTTTGTGTATGTGCACCATTCAGTGAAGAAAGTCCAGCTAAGAATAAAGGGGAGTCTTCAGCTAAGGACACTCATGTTGATGGTCTTACCACCAGCAATGAGTCATCTGAAAGTGGGTCACCTCCCATCAAACCCAAAAGCAAAGGTAAATTCACACTAGATGAAAGAATTATCAAGTCAGGGCTTGCCACTCAAGAAGAACTTGATAAAATTCACAAGCTTCAAGATGAAGAAAAGCTCAGGGATCTGAAGATGAGCTTATATGAAAGAATTGGAAAATCTGAGGTTGAAGGCCTTTTTAAGAAAAAGATGTTATACGAAAAGTTTTGTATAGCAAGGTTGAACAGAAGATGTCTCTCAGAAATCACAAACTTTGATATGATGACTTACAAAGGAGATATTAATCTGAAGTTCTATAGGGATAATAGGTCTGATGAGATCATAGATGACTTCCAAGGGAAGGAGCTCTCCTATACTGAATGGTTAGAAATGAGCAGAAACATTGAAAAGAAAAAATCAAAGAGATGGGAAGAAGTTCGCACAAGAATTGAACACTTTGTGAGAAATCATGAAAGGCTTGGTCAGCATCTGAACATCAGCAACCAAATCTCACTAGAGGATCAAGATCTAATTCTGGAACTGAACAAGAGAGCCAATCTGGTTCAACCTGGTGTGGGTGACATCTTTGTCACCACCAAGAAATACAAAGATCTTGTTCAGTTTGAAAATCATCTCCCTAGACATGTGTTAGAAGAACCAGAATTGGGAATGATAATGTTCAACAATCGTGAACGACAAGATTTTGTGGGTATTAGTGATCTTGATGATCTAAACAATGAATTTCTTGGAAACATTCATAAAATCTTCTTTGCTCACCATGGTGGTCCAGGACTCACTAAAGCTAGAAAAACCTTCAACATGTGCTTACTATCAATACTGGACATCAGTAACTCTGATCCATCAGTACAGACCCCTGTCATTAAAGAACTTAGGCCAAAGGAAAACTGAATAATCATTTGTAATATTTTTGTTGTAATTTATAGTGTTTCATAACTTAATGATTATTAGATGTTTATAAGTTATTAATTGTTTAGTGCAAGTAAGAAGAAGTTGTTATGCTCACTTACGACTAACATTAGACTTAGGCTATTTGTATACCCAAATAAGGGGAAATTGTTGGGTCAGTATTTACTAGCCCTGAAGCAACTCTAGGATTTGAATATAAAATCCCCCTAAGTGTTTCATGCTCACCAGTAAGGCCAGTCTGCTGAAGGATGACCAGAGGAACAAAGTTCCTACTGAAGAATTTATAGCTGAAGAAAGTTCAGCACTCCCCTTCCAGTGAACTTAGAAGACAAATGAGTCTTCGCTTCAAATACTAGGCGGTCTAGTTGCTGAAGAACAAGGACTGAAGAAGGGCTTTCAGTTTAGTTTGGTTTGACAATACCAAACTGAATGATGTCGATCTCCTCTAGGATACTGAAGACTCTTCAGTATTCTGATGGTTTGCATTAGGCGGGAAAAGATAACTTTAATTCAAAGTAGGTTGCTTGTATACTTAGATATAAGTAAAACCTTTATCTTTTCTAGAATAGTTTAATATGTACTTTGTACTGTTTATCCAGCATGGGCATCAACCACCCATTGGATAAACCCATGCATTGAAACATGCAAAATGTAAACCCTAGTTTACACTACCTATATAAGGAGTGTACATTAGGAGAGAAAAGGTTAACCAATACAAGAGCTTAAACTCTGGAAAACCTTTCTCTCTCGATACCAACTAAACCATATAGCCAAGATCCATATGAACGTTTAGATTGGAGTTTAGGCTTTAACTTTGGCTTGACGTTTAAGTAGAGGAGATCAAAAGCCATTGTTATTCAACCACTTTGTTATTCTGTAAACAACGTGGGTTATAGATTCTTTATTTGATTCTAATAAAAGTCTATACGTTGAAAAGTATATTGGTATTATTGTTTTAATCTTTCATAGTTCTTATCTGTTGTTAAAACAACACATTTGAGTCGAAGTAAAGAGTTATTACTTAAGATAATAAGTAATAACGAATTACAAGGGACCAAAATTATGAGTCACTGAATGATGGATCCATTCTTCACATGGCAAATGAGTCAACAGCCCTAGTGCATGGACGTGGTTGTGTAAATCTTAAGTTTAGTTCTGGAAAGATTGTTAGCTTGTTTAATGTTTTGCATGTTCCTAATATTAGGAAGAATTTGGTTTCTTGTTGTGTTTTGAACAATTGTGGTTATAAACAAGTGATTGAATCTAATAAATTTGTTTTATCCAAACATGGTGTGTTTATTGGTTTTGGTTATTTGAGTAATCAAATGTTCATGCTTAATATTGAAACAACCACCAGTATTAACTCAGTTAGTGCTGGTAGTGAAAATATTTGTTCAGCCTCAGTGTCCACCAGTAAACTGAAGGATTCTTCACTATGGCATGCTAGACTGGGCCATGTCCACTTTAAAAGAATGCAAAATATGTCTAAGGATGGGTTAATCCCAGTATTTGACATGGACACTGAAAAGTGTCAGACTTGCATGCTGAACAAAATAACTAAGAAACCGTTTTAAGATGTAAAACGTGAAACTAAAGTCTTGGAGCTAATCCATAGTGACCTATGTGATTTGCATTCTACTCCTTCATTAGGAAATAATAAATACTTGGTAACATTTATTGATGATGCTTCTAGGTTTTGCTATGTTTACTTGTTACATACTAAGGATGAAGCATTAGATAAATTTAAAGTATTTAAGACTGAAGTTGAATTACAACAAGGAGTCCAAATCAAAATATTAAGGACTGATAGGGGAGGTGAGTACATGCATACTTTGTATTTTCAGTCTGTTGGAATAATTTATGAAATGACTGCCCCCTATACCCCTCAGCAAAATGGTATATCTGAAAGAAAGAATAGAGTACTGAAGGAAATGGTTGATTCCATGTTGTCCTATTCTGGACCGAGTCAAGGGTTTTGGGGTGAAGCTATGTTGACAGCTTGCTATTTATTAAATAGGGTTCCCAACAAATGGAACAAGATTACCCCTTATGATCTCTGGACTAAAAGGAAACCAAACCTGAACTACCTCAAGGTTTGGGGTTGTAGGGCAGTTGTAAGACTCCCTGATCCAAAGGTGAAAACCTTGGGTGAAAGAGGCAGTGAATGCATCTTTGTTGGATATGCTGAGCATTCCAAGGCTTACAGGTTCTATGTTATTGAACCTAATGATTCAGTTTCTATAAACTCAATCATTGAATCAAGGGATGTTAACTTTGATGAGGATAGATTCGCATCAGTCCTTAAACCAAGTATGAGGACTCCTACTGGAGCTGAGGACATTGGTGCTTCAGTGGAACCTAAAAGGGTCACTGATGAGGTTGTGGTTCAGCAACTTGAGCCTGAGCTTAGAAGAAGCACAAGTTATAGGACTCCAAGGAATTTGGGTCTGAGTTTCAACTATACTTGGTTGAAGGTACAAGGGATGAGGTCTCAAACCAATACTCCTATTGCTTTAATGTTGAGGATGATCCCAAAACATTTGATGAAGCAATGAAGTCCCAGGATGTTGCTTTCTGGAAAGAAGCAATAAATGATGAGATGGACTCCATCATGGGCAACAACACTTAGGTGTTGGTTGATCTACCTCCAGGTTGTCATCCACTTGGTAACAAATGGATCTTCAAAAGGAAAATGAAGGTAGATGGAACTGTTGAAAAGTTCAAGGCAAGGTTAGTCATTCAGGGCTTTAAAAAAAGTCAGGGATAGACTATTTTTATACTTATGCTCCAGTAGCACGTATCAGTACCATAAGAATGCTGATTGCTTTAGCTAGTACTCACAATCTGATTATTCATCAGATGGATGTGAAGACAACATTCTTGAATGGTGATTTGGATGAGGAGGTTTATATGAACCAACCTCTTGGTTTCATCATGCCTGGTCATGAAGGCAAGGTGTGTAAACTGATTAAGTCCTTATATGGACTAAAGCAGGAACCTAAGCAATGGCACCAACAATTTGATGAAGTAGTTTTGTCTAATGGTTATTCACTTAACCAAGCTGACAAATGTGTATATAGCAAAGTTGATGAATCTGGTAAATGAGTCATCATTTGCCTGTATGTTGATGACATGTTAATCTTTGGTACTAACCAAGCTAAGGTTGATCAAACAAAGGAATTTTTGTCATCAAAGTTCTCCATGAAAGACATGGGGGAGGCTGATGTTATCCTTGGCATAAGGATTAAACATGAAAGTGATGGTATTGTAATTTCTCGATCTCATTATATTGAGAAGGTACTGAAGAAATTAAATCACTTTGATTGTACTCCAGTGAGTACACCAATGGATACAAGTGAGAACTGATGCCTAACAATGGTCAGGTTGTCCCCTAGCTTGAGTATTCTAAGGTGATTGGTTGCTTGATGTATGCCATGACTAGTACCAGGCCTGACATTGCATTTGCTCTGGGTAAACTGAGTAGGTACACTAGTAATCCTAGTACTCAGCATTGGCAAGCAATTCAGAGGGTATTGAAGTATTTGAAAGGAACAATGGATTATGGTTTGTCATATACTAGATATCCATCAGTGTTGGAAGGTTACACTGATGCAAGTTGGATCAGCAGTACTGAGGATAATTCATCCACCAGTGGTTGGGTATTCCTATTTGGTGGTGGTGCAATTTCTTGGGCATCCAAGAAGCAAACTTGCATTACTGGTTCTACCATGGAATCTGAGTTTGTGGCTCTAGCAGCTGCTGGAAAAAAAGCTGAATGGTTGAGAAACTTGCTTCTTGAGATTCCTTATGGGTCAAACCTATGGCACCCATTTCTATCCGTTGTGATAGCGCAGCTACATTGGCTAAGGCATATAGCCAAATGTACAATGGTAAGTCTAGACACTTAGGTGTTAGACATAGCATGATTCGTAAACTAGTCATGAATGGGGTGATTTCAATAGAGTTTGTGAGGTCTCAACAAAATTTAGCTGATCACTTGACGAAGGGATTGGCTAGAGACTTGGTTATAAAGTCTGCTGAAGGGATGGGTTTAAAAGTCCACTCTAGTCACTGAACGCTGGGACACCCAACTCCCTCCTGAGGAAACTTGGGAGTTGAGTTCAATGTGGATAGCTGAAAATTCAGGGGACTGAAGCACATGTATATCATCCCAAGGATGTGCTTGTACCTGCTGAAGGAGGAAGAAGTTATAAACTTCTCAATGGTTAAAGTCTTTGAAAAAGTGTTGAAGCAGGAGCATGAACTAAAGAGGAACCACCTATGTAAATGTTGAGGTTTCGCCGCCTCAGAGAGCATGGACTTGGCTCTTACAACATTTATGAATTTGGATATGGACACATGGCTAGTAGTGTCAGGAGTTGTTATGTATTTGAAAACTTGTGTGTATTTTATCTTCAGGTATTCAAAGTAGTTGAAGGGTTTAATTCTTAGAACACCCTGATTCTTGAATGTTTGAAGTGATGTACTAAGATGGAAATTCAATCCTTAGGATATTTTCATTTATGCACCTGGTTTTGTTAATGTTAATTTTCATGCAAAAGGAATTGTACTATATTGGGGAGGATTGTTGGAAATATAGTTCAATTGTAAGTCAGTTCATACTGGTGAATGGGTAAGGAGGTACGGAGTGTACACCCATAAGTTCTTAATCACCCTGACTCATATTATGGTTAAAGTTTGTTCAGCATCGCTGATGATCGAGAGTATAACTCTGGACTGAAGGTATTCATCATGGAGTAACTCCACTGAAGACTAGTCTTCAGTATTTACTCATCAGCTAGTCTTCTTCAGTACTGAAGGCTTCAACAGGAACACCCTTCAGGGTTTGCTGACACTTCAGTGGGACTGAAGGATGGACTAATGCTGGAGCTGAACAAGTATGCTTGTAACGGTCTTTGACCAATTCAAGTGCATTAAAGACCAGGTTTAATTGGTCTTGTAACAATTTTGACCTGGTATTATGGAGCCTATTAAGAGGAGATTAATTGGTCTCTTAATACCATTGACTAGGGTTGAGTACTCCACCTATAAAAAGGTGACCATAGTTTGCATGAAATATATACAAAAATAAGAAACACATAGCAATAAAAGGGTTAGAGATTTTTGCCTAAATCACTAACTGAATTTGTCTTATCCCAAGTAGGTATTCGTGATACCCAGGCATTAGGGTCGAATAATTTACTTTGGAAAGTGATTACAAGATTCCAAGTGATATCCGGTAACCATTGTTTTGGTACGTAGCTAGGATTGATTATCTATACCCTGGTTGGGACGAAGTAAACACCAACAACATCTACTAGATATGTCAGGTCATCGATTATAAAAACCTTTAGTAAATACAGCCCAAGCGCCTCTTCTGGTATCTTCATATCAAAGTATTTAAGCATACATGATTTAAAGAGTTTATCAAGGACCGGGCGGCTGAGATCTACGATTTAGGGTGACCTCTAGGCTACTAGTTACTGTATTGTATTTGTATTGTCAATTTTATTAAACTAGATTCGATATGTGTTTCTTATTTCTTGTATCTGTTTGTGCTTTTACCATGGTTGTTTCGCTCGAATGGTCGCTGATCTGTCAAATTTAATCAACTGCCTATTTATTGTCAGTTCTTCCGTGTAATATAAATAGTTGAGAATCGGAAATCGCTTAAACATTCGCAATGATTTTTTTTAGATTGTAGATTTTCTATTTTATCTTGTTGCAAGAGACTGGCCAATCTTGTTGATCCAGAGGTATTGGATTCGCATTGTTCGTCCAATACTCTTTTATTACTGTATTAGATTTCAATGTACATATGTTGATGATTTTCTAAACTTTGGATCGGATATTACGAATTTCATATATGACCGCTGCTTAATGTTGTTAGTTTGTTAAACTAGGCATTTTGGTTTTACAGACTTCGTTATCGCCTTATATGCTCGGCGATATAAGGTGACACGATTGCCGTTGATGCAACCTTCTAGGTTTTTCGTTAAATTGTGTCTATCAACTTCACTTTTTAGAATCAATATAGTTGATTATTTCGTTCGTGTAAGCATCTACAATGCATAAAGATTTTAAAGATTTGTTGCATTAATGTGTAAAAAATATGAAACCAAAACCCAAAAACACGAGTATTTTCCCAAACCTTTTATTAACAAACTGAGCAGTCCCCAAATGGATGCTGCTCTACATACAAGAGAAACAGATAGTCCCCAAAATGGATGTTATCTCAAATAATACATCATGAACAAAAGAGAATGTAAATAAATAAACTAAGCAAGATCTAAACGTTTACATTTAGAAACGTTTGGATCTATTTAGGGTAAATAAGTCATGAAGCTGATGAGTGGAGATGGAGTGGTTGAGAGAGAGTGTGTATGTGACAATGGTGAAAGCTGCGGAGTGGATGATATGATAAACCATACTCAAAGGAACGTATTTAGTCACCAAAATATCTTCCAAGTTTGCACCATCAGTCCATGCATAATACACAAAACACCAATTGTAGCCTAACGGCTATAAGTCACCAATAAATTACACATTAAGCCCCTCAAGTCTTATGAACTGTTGGGAATAAAATGTAGCCAGTACACTTGGACGCTGACAAGAAGAAAACAAGCGCTGATAAGAAGAAAACAAGCGTTGACAGATCAAGCGTTGACAGGAAGAAGTCAAGCGTTGATAGGTTGAAGTCAAGCGCTGATAGAAAGATATGGTCTACGCGTATTATGTTTCTAGTTTGTTTCTAGTAAAGATAGGATCAACAATGTATTTTCTATATTTATCTTTACCTAGAATAGCTGATACGTAGACTCTTGTACAAGGCTTCTTATGTCTATAAAAGAAGACCTTTAGGTTTTGTTTCATATAAGTTTTCATACGTTTAACACTTTCATTGTAAGCAAGTTTGTTATTATCAATCAAGTGAAAGTTTGTTTTACAATTGTTTGTGTGTTCTTGTTTAAGTATTAATTCCGCATAATACTTAAACTGTTTTATACACAACAAAGTTTCTCTACGTGTTTAACTTGATTTAATCTCGTTTACACAAGCTAAATCGATCTAAGTTTGGGATCAACAAGTGGTATCAGAGCTTGTTGAGAAACTTTCATCTAAAGAACACAAGAACCCTAAATCACCAAAAACCCTAATTTTCACAAAACCCTAAAAACATCATGTCTACCCCAGAAGTAAACTCCTCCTCCTCCTCAAACCACAACATCAAGATTCCCATGTTAGACCCAGACACTTTTGAGTTGTGGAAGTTTAACTTTGAGCAATATCTACAAATCCATGACTACACTCTCTGGGAAATTATTGAATATGGAAACACATTCAATAAGGCTCAAAAGATTGCAGATGCCATTGCTGCAAGAACAGATGTTCAAGGTTCTACTGAAGAGGATAGAAAAGAATAACCTGATGATGGTAGAGCTGTCTCAGTTGAGGACATAGCAAAGAGAAGAGTTGATATGAAAACCCTAAGCATTTTGAAACTCTATTTGGGACAAGAAAATCAGCACAAATACAGAAGTTATGAGTTTGCAAAAGATCTTTGGGCAGCTCTTGAAGTTGCCTATGGTGGTAATGCTGATACTGTACAAGAGAAAAAGAAGCAACTCTTGCATGAGTATGCTATTTTTAAGGCTCAACCTAATGAGAAGCTAAGTAGTGTGAGAAGCATACTTCTGGACATCACAAGCAAACTATCCTTCATGGGAACAGTGCTTGGTGATGTTGATATCATCTCTACTTTCCTTAAAAGCCTTGGTGACGCATGGAAAATTGAAGCAAGGTCTATAATTGCTAATAACACTCACAAAAGTTCTACTTTTGATGATGTGTACAATAAACTGAGGCTTATAGAGAATGAAACTCTTTTGGATCATGGAAGCAAGTCTACCAATGGTAACATGGCCTTCTTCTCACATAGTGAAGGTCAATTTGATCAGAAGGAGTCATACATGCACCCTGTTACTGGATCAACTTGTGTCAACGCTGGATCATATCCTGTCAACGCCTCACATTCTGACGCTGACACATACAAAATTGACTCACCTAGAGTTAAGTCTACTGGTATTGATCTGGATACTGTGTGTGCATACATTGCTTCATTACCCAATGGTTTAGTGATTACTTATGAGGACCTTAAGCAAATAAGTGATGAGCATTTGGAGGAGATGGACATAAAGTGGAATATGGATCTTGCAAGTATAAGAGCAAACAGATGGAATAGAAGATTCAAGAAGAAGATGACTTTTAATGCCAAGGACACTGCTGGATTTGATAAATCCAAGGTTGAGTGTTATAATTGTCATCGTACGGGACACTTTATGAGAGAATGCAGATCTCCAAGAAGATCTGATGCTGGAAAACCCTCAAGCCAAATTGTTAAGGCTCAGGATCCCAAGGTCATGGTTGCAATACAAGAAATTGATGGTGTTGGATGGGATTGGAGCTATTTGGCTAAGGATGAGGAAGAGAATAAAGCTTTAGTTGCTGAGATGGAAGAAGAAGAGCATGTTCAATATGCTCTCATGGCACACTCATCTTCTTCAGACAATGAGGTATATGATGATGCTTTTTGTAGTAAGGGTTGTCGTTTAAATACTGAAAGACTTAACAAAGAGGTTTTAAGATTGTCAACAGATGTGAGTAATGAGAGATTCAAGTTGTCTAACTATCAACTTGCTCTTACTCAAACTGAAAAGACTGTAGCTGAGTATAAGAAAATGGAGCTTGACTTAAAAGATAAAATTAATATCTTAAAACATGATTTAAATGCTAGTACTGATATTAGAAACATCATGGAGAGGGTCAATGCTGAACTACAGGTTAAGTTAGATGAGGCTATCAAGAATAAGGATAACGTAGATCTTATTCAGAGATTTGATAAAGCCTCACAAACCCTAGGAGAATGTGTTAGTAAACAAAGGGATTCTAGGGATATGACTGGGATTGGGATGAAAGAGTATGTTGGTGTTCCACCACTAGCTGGGGACTTCTATGGTGTCCAAAGAAAGGACTTATCTTGGACTAGTTTACCAGAACTCCAAGAAGAGGAATTCATTCCTCCACCAAGAGTCCTTACCCCAGTAGAAGAATATAGGCAAAAGTTGACTGATTTGGATCAATGGAAGAAAGCCAACCCTACCTTGTTTGTCAAGGGTGGCATGCTTAGTGATAGTCCAAATGAGCCTACCCCTATCAAAGTAACAAACCCAATCACTGGCAAGACTGTTGACCTTGGCTCAAACATTGTTAGAAAACCTAGCATTAAATATGCATAAATGTATAGAAATACTAGGTCACCAAAAAGCCAAATTAGTGATAATGGAACAGGTTTCTTTTCTTCTAGACCTAGAGTTATGTCTAGAAAAGCCTGCTATACTTGTGGTAGCTTTTCACATTTAGCTTATAAGTGTGTCAACGCTTCCAAGTTCAACGTTGACAAAAAGTCAAACACTATCAAACCTAAAACTTTTGTTCAGCAAAGTCCACAAGTTGTTAGACCAACCCCATTCTTTTCAAAAGGGTCTAACACTTATGGAAAAAGACCTTTTCAGAAGACCAATACATGGTCTAATAGGCAATGGGTTCATTTAGCAAACCCTAGGTTCAACGCTGATAAGGGTAATTTCAGTATTGACAAGACCAAATCAAACGCTGATAGAAACGTTGCCAGACAAAATAATGGTAAATATTTGCAACCACAGGGAAAGGGGTCTAAAGCTTCTTCTAGCTTGACATGGAGACCTAAGTAAGATCAAAACCCTAATTCTAATGGGATTTCTATGACCTGTAACATATTTAATTATATTTCAAAGGTCATCACAAAACTAATTGGGGTTAACTGGGTGTTTAATCCAAAAAGGGATGAACAAGGGGTTGTTATGAGGACTAAGTCTGTTCTTGTTGAACAACCAAATGAATCCAAGTCTGCTCAGGTTTGGGTTCCCAAAGAAAACTAATTTGTTTTCTTTATGTGCAGGGAATTCAAAAGCATGTTAATGATTATGGCTATTGGGATAGTGGATGCTCTAGGCACATGACTGGGAAGGAAGATTATCTCACAAACTTCACTCCCATTAAGGATGGTGATAAAGTTTACTTTGGAGGCGGATATGGAACTATCACAGGCAGAGGAACTCTTTTCACCAACAACTTGCGTTTTGAAAACGTGTGTCTGGTAAAAGAACTTGACTATAATCTTTTTAGTGTATCACAAGTTTGTGATAACAAAAATAAGGTTCTTTTCACTGCTACTGAATGCTTGGTGTTGAGCAAGGATTTTAAAATACTAGATGAGAAATTCATTGATTATAGGACACCTAGGCATAAGGACATTTATAATGTGAATCTTAATGGGATTAAGATGAATAATAACTTGTCATGTCTTTATGCTAAGGCTTCAGTTGATGAGAGTAATTTATGTCACATGAGACTAGGGCACATTAACTTTAAAAATATAAACAGACTTGTGAGACATGGCTTGGTTGATGGTTTGCCTGAAAAGGCTTTCCACAATGACCACTCTTGTGTTGCATGCCTTAAAGGCAAACAGCACAAGGTCTCATTTAAGTCTAAACAGGTGCACTCTAGTTCTAAACCACTTCACTTGCTGCATATGGACTTGTTTGGTCCTACTAATATTGAAAGCTTGAATGGTAAATCTTACTGTTTTGTCATCACTGATGACTTTTCTAGGTTTACTTGGACTTTCTTTTTAGCCTTGAAAAGTGACACTGCTGATACTTTAATTAACTTTATTAACCAAATTGAAAAGAAAACTGGTAATGAAGTTAAGATGCTTAGAAGTGATAATGGTGGTGAGTTTAGAAATAAGCTGTTGGATGATTTTTGTGCCAAGAAAGAGATTACTAGACAGTTTAGTGTTGCCAGAACCCCACAGCAAAATGGGGTTGCTGAGAGAAAGAATAGAACCCTAATTGAGGCAGCCAGGACTATATTGGCTGATGCTCACTTTCCCATTGCTTTTTGGGCTGAGGCTATGAATACAGCTTGTTATGTTCAGAATAGAGCATTAGTCAACAAGATACATAACAAAACACATTATGAGTTACTTTGGGGAAGGAAACCTAATATTGGTTTTCTTAAACCTTTTGGTTGTCATGTAGTTGTGCTGGACACTAGTGATGCCTTAGGTAAATTTAGTGCTAAAGGTGATGAAGGCTACTTCATGGGTTATTCAGTGCAGAGTAAAGGATATAGGGTTTACATTAAGAAGGAAAAACGTATACTTGAAAAGGTACATGTTAGGTTTTTAGAAAGTAAACCTAGTGATCCTGAAAGTGGTCCAAATTGGTTATTTGACTTGGAACCTCTATCTAGGACTTTGAATTATATGCCTGTTACTAATCCAAACATTGTGAAGGTAACTTCAAGTGTTGTGGAAGAACCAGTTGTTGATGTTTCAGGTACACAGGTTAATGAAGAGGTTGGATCACAAGCAGACAAGTCATCACCCATACTTGAGTATGTTACTATTCCCATATGGATAGATGCTATTGCTGCTGCTGCTGCTGGAAAGGAAAATGATGGTCCCCAAGTATCACCAGTTAACAACATGCATGGTCTTTCAGGCGCTGACAAAGGAAAATCTGGCGCTGACAAGACAAATTCAGGCGTTGATGGCTCAAACGTTGACAACTCTATTTCAGGCGTTGATGGCTCTAACGCTGACAACCTTGGTTCAGGCGTTGACAACTCTTTTGACCATATTTTCTCTTCCAATTTTAAACAAGGTGAACCTTCAAGCAGAAATGGAGAGGTTCATACAGATATTGATGGAAGAGAGTCTGAAGAAGATATTGGTAACATGGATGATGAGATTGAAGACAACATACTTTTTTAGGGAGGAGTTCTTACTTCTACAATGAAGGATCACCCCTCTTCTCTAATTATTGGTGATGTGATGTCTCCTGTTCAAACTAGAAGATCTCATTAGAATCTTGGAGGATTTATTGCCAATATACACAAGAAGGTTGATACCCCTCTTGTTCAAGCATGTTTGTTTGCCTGTTTTCTGCCACAACAGGAACCCAAGAAGATTTTTGATGCTCTCAAAGAACCAAGTTGGGTGGAAGCAATGCAGGATGAGCTTCACCAATTTGCTATTCAGGATGTTTGGGAGTTAGTTGATTTTCCTAGATATGTCAGACTTATTGGGACAAGATGGGTTCTTAGAAACAAGAAAGATGAAAGAGGCATTGTGGTAAAAAAAACAAGGCACGTTTAGTGTCTCAAGGATATACACAAGAGGAAGGGATAGACTATGAGGAGGTCTTTGCACCAGTTGCAAGGATTGAGGCTATAAGGATATTTCTAGCCTATGTTTCCTGCATGGGCTTTACTGTCTATCAAATGGATGTGAAGAGTGCTTTTCTTTATGGCACAATTGTAGAGGAGGTTTATGTAATGCAGCCTCCTGTTTTGAAGATCCAGAGCATCCAGACAAGGTATATAGAGTCAAGAAAGCTGTGTATGGACTTCATCAAGCCCCAAGAGCATGGTATGGCACATTGTCCACCTATCTGGTGGAAAATGGATTCAAAAGGGGCATTATAGACCAGACCTTATTTACAAAGAAGGCTGGTAAGGATGTCTTACTTGTTCAGGTTTATGTGGATGATATCATCTTTGGCTCAACAAACCCAAAGATGAGTGAAGACTTTTCCAAGCTTATGACAGACAAATTCAAGATGAGTGCAATGAGGGAGATGAACTTCTTTCTAGGGTTACAAGTTCAGCAGAAAGAAGATGGTATCTTCATCTCTCAGGATAAATATGTAGCAGAAATCTTGAAGAAATTTGGCTTTTCTCCACATGAGAAAAGGGCTAGTACTCCTATGGATAGAGAACACCCTTGGGGAAAAGTTGGAGATGGAAAAGATGTGGATGTCAGGCACTATAGATCAATGATTGGTTCATTGATGTATCTCACAGCCTTAAGACCTGACATTATGTTTGTTGTGTGTGCATGTGCACGCCATCAAGTGACTCCCAAAGAGTGTCACCTTCATGCTGTCAAGAGAATCTTTAGGTACCTTAGATGTTATCCAGATTTGGGATTATGGTATCCAAAAGATTCACCATTGGAGCTTATTGCATATTCAGACAGTGACTATGGTGGTGATAAATTTGATAGAAAATCCACAACTGGTGGATGTCAGTTTCTTGGGAGTAGGTTGATATCTTGGCAATGCAATAAACAAACAGTGGTGGCTAATTCTACAACTGAAGCAGAGTATGTTGCAGCAGCTGCTTGTTGTGGACAAGTCTTGTGGATTCAGAACCAGCTGTTGGATTATGGGTATAATTTCATGCATACCAAGATTTTTGTAGACAATAACAGTACTTTATGCATTATTAAAAATCCTGATCATTCTAAAACAAAACACATAGAAATTAGACATCATTTTATAAGAGATTGTTTTGAAAAGGGTTTAATACAACCAGATAGGCTTGACATAGAAGAAAATGTGTCTGATTTATTAACTAAACCTTTTGATACTGGAAGGTTTCAATACTTGGTAACAAGTATTGGAATGATCAATCTCACTTAATATGTGTTTTGGGGTCTCATTGTAAAAGTATGTACAGGATATGCATTGTTATTGGTCTTTTTGAAGTTAGATTTTCCACTATATTTGTCTAACGCTGACAAAGGTTATCTTAACGCTGATAAGTGTTATCGTAACGTTGTCAGCAACATGTTAGTTTTGTGGTTTTTGATCTAAGTATGTAGGCGTTGTTAGCATTGTACCATTGGATACAGAGTTTCTAATGGATCCTTGGAGAATCATTGGAGCATGTTTCAATTTATGGATGATGGTTGGAATATTTATATTCCTATCTTGACATAAATTTTTATATCCATGCATATTATTAGGGAACATATGTATCACAGTTTAAGGGGAGGTTTTAGGAACCTTTAGGACTTTTGGGTATTCTTATAATACTATTATCATAATTATAGATTGTGTCCACTGGTGAGTATGAGTTAGTTTACTAAATCATGAGGCACTGTAGCATGCAAAGTTGACATACTATGCATGCTGCCAAGAACTTTTTGGCCTAGAATTGGATGTGGTCTATTGGGAGACTTGGGAATGATTTATATTGGGTTTACCTAGGAGTTATAAGGGATTTTATGAGATAACTTAATTGTTAAGAATTTTGGTTAGCAAGGGACACTAGAGGACTGTTATGTCTATCTTGCATAAGCAAGTGTGCATAACTGGACAGTGCTTGCCGCCCTATAATAATTATCAATTTATAGGTTATCTTCACTAGGATAAATTACTTTGTTAAGGTCCTTTTTCATTTTTATTACTTTTATTTTTGGACGCTGACAAATATTTTTCCAAGCGTTGTTGTGACCAATTTAGACGCTGACATGGCTTTGGCAAACGTTGAAATGAATATTTCTGTTCGGCGTTGATGGGTTTTTTTTACCGTTGACACTCACTGGGACCTACCCAGTTGTTATTTTTGACGAATATTTGGGGCCGTAATTTTGGGAGTAGATAACTTTTAATTAATGCACAAGATAACTTATTTTCTTTTCAATATTTTCATCATTATATTTTGAAAATACTGCCTTATTTTTTACCAATCACATGTGCCTATCTCTCCTATATATTTGGCTCCTATTTTTAAACAGGGTACTATCATATTCTTATCTAACACTTTTTCTCCTATAATTCATCTTTCATCCACCTTTCACAAACAGCTTTCTTCAACAATGGCACCAAAGTTTAAGCCAAGTGACTTGGTATTGGGATTCAGGAGTCAACACAACATGATTGCTTATTTGGCGGCTGATGATACTTTGTTCCACAATACACTCAGATGGTGGCGTATTTGAATGCATCTCCACTTAGGTATGCACTTTCTCATGCTCCTCTCATCTCTGTCACTCATATTAAACAGTTTTGGAACACTGTTAGTTCCTCAACAATTAATAATGTGACTACATTAACAGCTATTGTTCATGGGCGTACTTGGGTGGTTACTGAAGCCTTGGTTCGCCAGGTTTTTCATCTTAATGATGCAGATGGTATAACCACTCTCCCCATTAATGAAATAGAACAAGGACTTCAGGCTTTGGGGTATCCTTTCCCTGATGAGGGTACTTTAAATAAATATCATAAACAAGAGTTTCCCCCAGCCTGGAAGTACCTCATACATGTCATCCTTCAATGTTTGAGTCCCAAATGTACTGCACATAATGAAATTAACAGATCTATTGCTAGTGCAATTGTGTGCATTACAAATGGGCAAAAGTATAATTTTTCAAAACTAATTTTTGATGGCATGTGTAAAAACAAGGGGAGTAAGATGACTTTAGCTTATCCCAGATTTTTGCAAATGGTTTTTGATGTGCAAAATTACTGCACAAGGGATCATGATGATTTTTATGAGATCCCTGTGCAAAAGAAAGCTATTTTTAGTAAGATGAACTCACCCCCTCACCGTGAATTACCCCTCACCCAAGCTATGCTTGCTGTTATTACAGCAGCACAACCCCAACCAGACCCACAACCACAACTTGACCCAATACCAGAACCTTTGCCTTCACCTCAACACATGGAAATTGACCAAGAATCCTTCAACGCTGACACATTAAATGTTGGCATTGACACTAGTAATCCAAACGTTGACACCTTTCCTTCACAGACCCAAACACCCCTTAACCTTCAAACTACCACCCAATCCACATCATCTTCTACCCCACCTGGATATAGGTTACAAAAACGCCCAAGGACTACCGAAGTGTTCTCCTCTAGTGGTCCTAGCCATGTTGCAGAGAGAACCACCACCACAAGTGTGAGTGACAAAGGCTCACATGATGGAGAATCTTTGGGTGTTGCTGAAGCCCTCACTGAATTGAAGAAGCAACCAGGTTTTGATACATCATTGGTTACTCCTACAAACTTGAACTTGTCTTTTACAGCTATGATGAAGCAGTTCACAAGAGGCGCTGAGACAAGTAAGGTGAGCGTTGACAAGCAGAATTTGAACGCTGACACATCAAGCGCTGACAAGAGTAAGTTGGGCGCTGACACACAGAATTTGAGCGTTGACAGACCTACAGATATGGTTGATGTATTCCAGTCTTCAGCTATCATCAAAGAAGTGTCTTCACATGTACCATTATCATCTTTACCCACCGTTGATCCATTAGATAAGGGTAAAGGAATTATGATAGAAGTAGAAGTTCCAAAGGATGCAGCACAAGTAGAGTTTTATTCAAGGTTGGCTGCACAACTTGTGGAACAAGAAATGAAGAAGGTTGGTGAATCACCATTTGTTGTCACTTCTGATGAACAAGAAGGAAGTGATGAAGGAAGTTCAGATTCAAGCGTATGATAATTGAACAACCAGAAAGACTTGAATATGGTGATGACTTGGCAAGAGAGAAGCTTAGAGAGTTAAAATTGCAAGTAGACTTTGATATGCCAGAAGTTGTTTAGATGTACCATGCTTGGGAGAATAGGATTATGGAGAATCCAGATTTGACAATTTCAGACCAAATTTGGGGATTGGAGATTCTTCTAAGAGTTCAAAGAGACTGCAAGGTAATTCTGAAGCATAAGGCTAGCAATGTTTTCTCACTGCTAAAGAGGGATAGAAGGGATCTTTACTACATGTTACTCAAATGCCATGGAACTGGATGGACCTTCAAGAAATTGCAGGCATTATCCTTTGAAGAATTGTAGTACAAGGCTTATCCTATTTGGGCAAGAGTGCAAGAAATGAATACTCTTAGACTTCTTTCAGATGAAAGGAAAGAAGAACTTGTAGAAGAGATGGAGATTTAGAAGGCAATGATTGTTCCAAGGCCTTTGAAGAAGGGAGTTCCACTTGAGTTTCCTAAAGGTTTAAATAAAGTGAATCCAGTGAAACTGTTCTTAGAAGGAGCATTAAGCTCTCACCCATGGAAGCTTCAAATATGGTACAGGTGTTACCTCTTGATGCAGAAACCCTATCATTAGTTATGAAGAAGATGTAAGTGGGTTTTGGAAGATTGGCAGATATGGGAAAGAGGTACACACATTTACTACTCTTATGTCTCTCTTTGCAAGTATGGATAGGGAAGACTTGGCAGACCTTTGGAGGTTGTTACTGGCCAAGTATGAGACTGAAGCACCTACTTCAGTCAATGGAATAAAGCTTTGGTCAACATTCAAGAGAATGTGTGCACCAGAAGAAGAAGATCATGTTTGGAAGGATCTTGAGGATGATATCAGTGAACTTCAATGGCGTTTGTATTCAGCTTCTGGTGTGTATTATTTGAGCTCTACAAAGTTTGCTGAGTATCTTCTTGTAGATGTTGAGTATCCCATGTCCAAAGAAGTTTTGGACAAGATGAAGACAATACAGCTGGAAATTGACTATTCAAGTGACGTGGCCAAAGATTTGATTAGGCATGTTTATTACCAATATGATAAGATTTGTAAGATTCCTCCTAGTTCTTAATTTTTATTCAGAAACTTGATTACTAGAGTAGATATCAAGTTTAGGGGAGGATTGTTGGGAATAAAATGTAGCCAGTACACTTGGACGCTGACAAGAAGAAAACAAGCGCTGATAAGAAGAAAACAAGCGTTGACAGATCAAGCGTTGACAGGAAGAATTCAAGCGTTGATAGGTTGAAGTCAAGCGTTGATAGAAAGATATGGTCTACGCGTATTATGTTTCTAGTTTGTTTCTAGTAAAGATAGGATCAACAATGTATTTTCTATATTTATCTTTACCTAGAATAGCTGATACGTAGACTCTTGTACAAGGCTTCTTATGTCTATAAAAGAAGACCTTTAGGTTTTGTTTCATATAAGTTTTCATACGTTTAACACTTTCATTGTAAGCAAGTTTGTTATTATCAATCAAGTGAAAGTTTGTTTTACAATTGTTTGTGTGTTCTTGTTTAAGTATTAATTCCGCATAATACTTAAATTGTTTTATACACAACAAAGTTTCTCTACGTGTTTAACTTGATTTAATCTCGTTTACACAAGCTAAATCGATCTAAGTTTGGGATCAACATGAACTTGACACAAGAGGCTCAACACCCTTCCTCAAGGGCATAAGCCAAAACAGTTTCTCAAACAGAGCTTGTAGCATAGAACATTGTGCTGGGAACTCCTAAGACCTTTAGTCAAAATATCAGCCACTTGGTTTTCTAAGGAAATCTTTACAGTTTTAATGAGACCAGAACCAATTTTTTCCCTTACTAAATGAACATCAATATCAAAGTGTTTGGTTTTCTCATGCATAACAGGGTTAGCAGCAATCTGAATAGCAGAGCTATTGTCACAAAACAATAAAGCAGGGATACAAGTAGGAACATTTAGGTCCTTTAAGATTTTATTGAGCCACATAACTTCACAAACAGCAGATGCCATGGACCTATATCCAGCGTCAGCGGAGGACCTGGACAAAGTGGCCTGCTTTTTACTTTTCCAAGAGACCAGGTTGTTACATATAAAAACACAATAACCAGAGACTGGCCTTCTGGTCATTTTACACTTAGCCCAATCAGAGTCAGAGAACACCTTGATGGCATTGGAATTAGACTTAATATAAGTTAAACCAGCACCTGGAGCATTTTTCAAATATCTAAGCACCCTAAGAGCAGCCTCAAAGTGATACTGAAGAGGAGCATGCATATATTGACTGAGGCAATGAACAGAATAAGATATGTCAGGCCTAGTATTGCAAAGATAGATCAAATTTCCAACAATCTTTTGATAACTAGTGATATTGGTTAGAAGTTTATCACCAGTACTTTCTTTATGAGCCAAAATACCATTTTCAGTCATGGGGGTACAAACAGGTTTGCAACCAAGTAAACCATATTCATGAAGAAGCTCAATACAATACTTTCTTTGGTTTAGACACAGGCCATTGTTAAGTTTTAATACTACAATTCCAAGGAAGTACATTAATTCACCCAAATCTTTGATTTTGAAAATTTGACTAAGAAGCATTTTAAACTTATCAATTTCACTATCATTGTTTCCAGTAACAATGATATCATCAACATAGACAAGCACAACAAGAAAAACCCCATCTTTGTTCTTTGTGAACAAAGAATGATCATTTTTACTTTGTAAAAAACCAGCATTACTAAGAAACTCAACAAGTTTTATGTTCCATTGTCTAGGAGCCTGTTTTAAACCATAGAGAGCCTTTTTAGTTTACAAACCCTTTTTTCACTTTTATAAAAAAAACAGGAGGAGGAATCATGTACATATCTTCACTTAAATCACCATATAGAAAAGCATTGTTAATGTCCATTTGAAAAATATTCCAAGTGTTTTTCATAGCTAAGTTTAAAACACACCTAATAGTACTCATTTTAACAACATGACTAAAAATTTTATCATAATAAATCCCTTCTCGCTGCCCACAACCTTTAGCTACTGATATGAGTAATTTTACTCATATCATTTATATCATAAAACAATGAATAAATGCATAAAATGTATGAATATGGTCTTGTATATGCATGTTTTGTTTATTTCGTGTGTGTAGGTACCAAGCTCACGAAAACCAGAAAATATCGACACGAGATAGATGAAAAGTTCAAAAAGCCAAATAACAAATCATTTTAAGACGAGATTCAAGTTTTTAAGGTTTATTGGGCTTTGTGGGTCCCACACAAGTGCTTATTGGGCTAAGAAACCCAATATTGGAAAATAAATATTCATTCTTTGGTCAAGCCCAATCTCATGGCCCATTAACAAATTGAGACGTATGGAAAGTTAATGGGCCTTAAAACCCATTTTGATTTGCTAGTAAAATAAAACTTATGAAAAGTTTATAACTCTTCATTATCCAGTCAAACTTACTCACACATTTTACACTCACGTTTACTAAATATTTCGATAGAAAGAATGCAACCTATCCCTCTCCTCTCTCTCATTTCACCATAACAAGAGACACCTTATCACTATTCCACAAACCCTAGTTCACACAAAAAAATAAATAAATTGGGGCTTTCATGAGACTCGTGTGATTCACACGAGTGGGGAATTAATTCCCAAGTTTTAAGGAAGAGATGATGGAGGGCATCTACGAACGTGGCAACGCTTCATTGGCTGAGACACCTCATTCATCACCATCCTCCAATCAAGATTAGCCATCTCAGCAGTCAACAAGCACAAGAAGCACAACGGATTGCCACGAGAGCAATACGTGTGACTATGGCCCATTTACAGCCATCAGAGCAAAGAAAAAGAGAGAGAGAGAGAGAAGAAGATCAAGGGACAAGATTGATTCATCATCATCAACAAACCACCCCCAATACCTCTCGGTTCTCCTATAAAAAACCCCTATTATCAATGTATTTTTTATCCCTTCTTTTAATTTACTGTTATAATTTTAGTTTAATTTTAGTAAATATAATTTTCTATAAAGTTGTAATGATTGATTTATTTTAATAAAAGTTGATTTTCTCCGTTTAATCCTTGGTGCATCTCACGTTTTATTTTTTTTGTTTATTCAAATTAATTACAATCTAATGCTAAAAAGTGAAATTATAATTGATGTGTTATTCAAATAAGCTTAAATTATAGCTTAATTGGATAATTAAGTTAGAAAAAGGGAATTAGTTTAATCCACTGATTGAACTAAAAATTATGGTGGATTGTTGTTGGACGTAAATTATGGTGGTTTGTTATAACTCGAACGAGGCGTTTTGGTGTCGTTTTTGATAAGTCAGCTCAACGCTCGACTTCGTCTCAACGGATTTCTTCAATGGTTAGGCTCGTTTATAATTATTTTAACTGCTTAAATGTTTATTAATATGAATTGTTTTATGTTTATCTTTATAATATTCGTAATGATTTCTGCATAAATCTGTTAGGCTGCTTAAGTTTTCTCGAATTGTTAGGTTGTTATTTTGAGTAATGATGTTTATGAGTCTGCTTAATTTGATGGATTGCTGTGATGATTTGGTGATTTAGTTGTTATTTCTTCGAATACCTGTATTAGTAGTTGTTAAGGTCTCATTGGGAAATTTGTTTTTGCTACGATTTAGAGATTGTGAATCTGTTTAGTTCCTAATTGTGGTGATCTGCTGATTTAATTAAGTTACTGCTTATAGAGTTTACCTATATTCTTCTACTGTTCAGTTTATTTCGACTACTGATTTATGGATCTCTGTTTATACTTACTGAAAATTGCGTTGTACTTGTGTTTGATTGTCTATTTTTCTGAATTAGTGTTATTGAATTAGTGATGTTAGATTTGAGTTAGTGCGCTGTTTAGTTTGATGGTATGCTTAAATGAATGTCTAGTTTAATTGGTTAGTTTATTGAGTTATGAATTCGTATGGGATCTGCTTACGTTATCAATGATGAAACTGCTTGATTTCGATTGGTAAAGTTTGAACTGATTTGATTAGAGATTTGTTATTGAGATTTGTTCGATCTAGATAAATCTGCTTATGATATATAAATGAGTTTTAGAACTGCTTATTCTATGGTTTCAAGAATCGAGTTGCTGAAAATGTTAGTTATTTTGTATTTGTTTTGACATCAGTTTACTCACTCTTGTTTTATTTACCTGAATGTTTGTAATATAGTCTGCTGTCTAATCTGATATAGTTTAATTTGAGTAGCTGATATATCTTTACTGTTATGGCTGAGTAGTTTACTTGTTGATTTTACTGTTTGGTTTTCACTTATTAATTGTGTGGTTATCTCATATATGTATCTTTGAATAAGTAATACAGTATTATTTATCTGTCACGTTTGTTTAGTGAGACTGTTTGACTGTTTGTTAAGTGAGTAATTTTATTTTAGTTTGTCACGTGTTTACTGTTTAAAAATAAATATTGCTAAAAATTGTCTCCCATGGGACTCAAACCCTTGACCTCAAGGTTCAACACCAACTGACTCAACCAACTGAGCTAACTAGCTCTATTGGTTATATACTGCTTCATAGTTTATTTATAGTTTACCTCTTTGAGTTATTTAATCAAAAGTTAGAAAATAAAAGCGTTCATTTACCAAAAGTTTACTTTAATTTAAATTAGGTTTAAATAAATTAGTTTTTATAAATCTTTATTTAATATAAAAAAATAATAAAAAAATAGATAGATTTATATTTTGTCTTTTAGAATTTAAGTCGGAATACGATTCATGCACTTTAGGAAATTAATTAAAAATTGTAGGAGTAATTTTAGATTAAAAACCGAAAAACCATTTGAACCAATTGTCCATTTCGAAACAAAACGTCTCAAATTCACTCTATCTTCGTGTACAACGAACTTGGTTCACCAACGTGTTTAATTAAATCCGTCTTTGGTAATTTTAGTCTATTACTTTTTCCTAAAGGTAATTTTCTAATTTACCCTATAACGTATCTTAATTAACATATACTATCCTCACTACATCAAAAATTTTGGCGCCGCTGTCGGGGATCTTGTGTACGATTCGTCTTTGTGAGATTTGTTGATCGTTGATTTGAAGACCCTTTCCGTTCTCGGAAAGTTTTGTTATTTTCTATTATTATAGTATGTATCGTTTTTTGTGTTTTTTGTGATTACTATATTGTATTACGTAGAACAATAAATTTACCTACTTCCAAATAAGACCTTAGTTGGGATTTCATCACCTAGCTATTGTATTCGAATCCAAAACAAAAAAAAGGAAAAATAGATAAATACTAATAAAAAGTCTGAACTCGATTTATACAAACTATAAGGTGGGTATAAGGCGACGAGCTATCAAAGGCCGTCTAAGGAAAAAGGTTTTTAAGTGCTTTGTGCAACCTCGTTTCCCTGCTTGCTTGTGCGTATATTGAGAGGGACGACCGATTATTGGTTTGCCAACTCAAGTAGTATTATATCTTATCTTTGTAGTTTACTTATTGAACCTCGAGACGTTTAGGTTTTCACCTATCGTTTCAAAGTCGACCGAGGGTAATTTACTTCCATAGTAATTATCCTTATTCCTTGTTTTTTTCAATCTTTGATTGATTTATGAAAAATACGAAAAATAATCTTCTTAATCCTCTATCATGTTTAATTCTTTTTCTCCTCACCCTCCAATTTTTAATTCTTCCATGAATTTCTTCGTCGATTGTGTAGGGTGTGGAGAACCGTTATATGGTCTTTTACCATGTCGGTGGTGTACGTGTAAGCGTTGTGGAAATGATTTACGTCACGATATACGAGTTGGATTTTGTCCTTCTTGTAATGAAATTACTTCATGTGGAAATCCGAATTTTTCGAATAATTCTTTCGATTTTTACCCACCTCCACACCCAACATACGAGACACCCTCGTGTGAGTTTTGTGGAAATAATTCTCATTTTGGAAATAATTTTTCGCATTGATTCTCGCTTAATTGCGAGCAAGAACCGAGCTACAATCAAAACTTTAATGATAATTGTTATCTACAAGATTTACCGAGTTTATCACAACAACATCTTTGTTGTGAGTATTATGGAGGTCCTCACGAGAGTTTTTGTTGTCAACCGAAAGATCAATTTTTTTATGAGCCTAATCCTTGCTATAATTCTATTCCCTCCGGTTTTGACCAATCCCCACAATTTTCTCGCGTGAGTGAAAATTTTAAACGACTAGAAACGATGTTTCAACAAATAATGAATCAAAGAAATGTTGAAGTTGTTGAAAAAAGCATTGAAGATATGTTGCTAGAGAAGAGACAAATCAATCAAGAGATTAATGATATAACTAATGATTTGGGAAGTCGCAGATTTCATGGAGAAATAATTGATGCGGGATTTAAAAGAGATTGTGAACTTAAGATTAGACAACTTTCGCAAGATTATAATGGATTAAGCATTGAAATTCGAGAGAAAGAACGAGCTCAAGAGGAAGCAAAATATCTTGCTACTCGTGAACTCGAGCATTCTCTTCTTTTGGATGATGACGAGGAGAGTGTTATTTCTTTGCGAGATCTTATTGCTCTACATCCTTCGTCTAGTGAAATCGTACTTCCTTTTCATATATTGCCGACCATAGAGCATGAGAATTCACCCATTATAGATAATGAGGAAATCTTGATCTCACTCCATCTCATGACATCACCACTTCTATTCATGATTCTTCTACCATGGAACCCGACAATTCTCTTAGCAAGGGGGACGAGCATATTAACACTATTCCGGACACGGAATCGGACGAAGTAATAAAGTCTAGTGTTGAGATCCTTGTCCAAAACCCAAGAGAGTTTGACGGTATTTCCAATGAAACGTATGATTTGCCACATTGTGATGACTCTACTTCTTCTATTCACTTTGAGATTTTCTCAAATTCTAATGATGAAAATTGTGATGGAAATGAAGATTTTGAGAATGATACGACTTCTAGTGAATTTTCTAATGAGGAGTTCTCTGATGAACTTTCTTATAAAGATGATATTCACGACTCGGATTTTGAGGGGTTTACCGATGAACCTACTCTTCTTCACCCATTTCCACCGGGGAATGAGGATGATAGTGATCCGGTATTTGAGAGGTTCACCTTTGAACTTGCTCCTTTAGACCTATTTCCACCAGGAAATGAGGTTGATTTAAATATTCCGATCCTTGAGAAGTTTTCCGATAAACTTACTCATTTAGATGTAGAGGACGTGATTCTTCATGAGAAGTTATCAAACGTGTATCTTCTCATTTCTAAGATCGAGACTTTGAATTCTAAGCCTATCAGAAAATCTTTCTCTCCATCTCCTATTCCCGTTGAGGATAGTGATCCGCTTACGGAGGAGATTGACATGTTTCTTGCTTCTAATGATTCGATACCACCGGGTGTTGATGAAATTGACCCGGAGGGGGACGCTCTCTTTTTAGAGAATTTACTTGATGATGATTTCGTCCCAAGTCCTCCTCCCACCCACTTTGACCTCAATGTGCGGGTTTTTCATGTGTCTCATATTGAATACCATGACCCGATTGATCATATTTCTAAGGGTGAAATGGTCATTAAAGCTAAGAATGTTGATTCCACTATGGATGAAACTTTTATCACACCATTACCATGTGCTTTATATGATTTTAGATTAGCATGGGGGGACGACACCGTGTTGTCTATTCCTTTCTCTCCCGAGGACGAGGTATTCGACCCTGGAATCATTGATTTAGGGAAATCTCGGCCTTTCACCGATGTAATAATTGAAAGATTTTTCGATCATCTTGGTGCGAGTTTATCTCGGGGAGCATGCTATATTCATTTCATGATTTGTGACTACCATCTCTTTTTGGAGATTTATGTTGGAGTTTCATCCTTTCGTTTGTCATCCGACAACGAGGATGAGATCTTTGACCCCGACATCGTGCTTTATATTGGATTTTATTCCATGATGCCGGTTTTCACCACTTTCCCTAAGGACCAATGAATGCGGGGATCGAGTCGAGCTCATGACTCGGTTAACAAAAACGAGGTGCCTTGTGGGGGAGTCCCATACATTCTATCTTCTTTCTATTTTCTACAACTAATAAGGCTTGATCTTTCAAGCTCGTGCTCGTGTTTTGTTGTGTTGTGAATCTTAGGTATGACCCTAATCATTGAAGACTCTCGTGTTCGGTTTTTGCCGGTCCACTTGATCTTCCATTCTTTGATTGCCAAAAAGGGGCACACTTTCTATCCTTTGATTTTTATCGACTAACGTTTTATCTTGAGGCAGAATTAATAAACGGCTTATAGATTTGTGTGCTCTTTCCATGTTAGGATTTTGCATTAGACTCTTCGTGTTTTAGCAAGGGGGTGTTACTCTTGAGCTAAGAAACATTGAGGATAATGTTTGGTTTTAGCATGGGGGAGTCAATCGATATAATCGCTTACAATTGCTTTTGTCGTGTCTAAACGTAATTGTTTTTCTCGTTTTTCAATAAAATTTTTAGTGTTATTTTTAAGTTTTAATAAATAAAATAAGTGCTTTTGACACAAATGTAGGCTTTCCGTTGGTGAAAATAAAAATAGTTTTTGACACGACTCGGTTTTTACCTTAGCTTTCCCTTAACGTGTTTGAATTAAGTTTTGCTAGGCTTTTATATAGGGAACTTTAAAACGCGAAAGTCTTAATTCATACGGGTTAAGAACAAGAACTTTTCGCGAGTTCCAATAAATGATCCTAGGAAGTCGTTTATCAAGGGAACTTTAAAACGCAAATTCAAAAACTTGAAAGAGTATAAGAAGATGCAAGATCCTATAGATGACTTGAAAACCCAAAACTTTGATTTAATAGGCTAAGTATCCATTGATTTCACATTTCATTTTTGAAATTTTACAATATGGAGAACAAGAGATGATAGAGTTTAATCCTAAGTTTCTAAAATTAATTCTTCTTTGTGCAAGTATTTTTGTGTTTGATTTAATCTCCTCGTATTTATTTTCCACGCTTGAATAATAATTGCTTAATAAATTAAGTTTTTAGCGGTTTAGGCTTGATATCTTAACTCGTAACTCCTTCTTTTTCTTCCCTTGTAATTAAAGTGAGAACATATTAAGGGTGTTAGCGTCATGGACTTTTGATCATGGGATTGCGAAAATTGGCTTACTATACATATCATATTAATAAGAAGAATAAATAAAAACATGTTCTCTAGGAGCCTTCGAGTGGGAGTCATGTAGCACTAACCTTGTCATTAGAGCCTTAGGGTGTATGGCAAGGGGACGTGTTGAATAAAAATTGCTTCATCATCATGAGCCATAAGGTGGGATGGTGAATGTCAATTCCCTTATTTTTGTCCAAGGAGCCTTCGGGTGTGGATTTTATATAAGGAGCACAATTGCATCTTAAAGAGCCACAAGGTGATATGATGTAATTGTTGCTAACTACATTAAAAGTCATAACTGACTTTGGAGGTTTTATTGTTGCTTTAAAGTAGTCCTATTAGCCAAATTTCGGGTCCGGGGATTTATCCCTCAAATTGTGTTAAGTTATCCTTGATGTGGGCTTTCTTTAGTGACAACGGTTTTTGAAGGCGAGGTTAGGTTTTGAGTGTTGAGTTTACACCGTTCTTGCCTTCATTTTTGGACTAATAAATATCAAATAAAGTCAAATGAGCCTTTGGGTGAATGACAAATAAAATCTAGAGATACAATTAGAAATAATAGGAGATTGAGTTTAACACAAATTACTTTTATGAGTTGGTTTAATTTTGGGGCTTATGATTGACAATGATCTTGTTTTTGCACTTGGCATGAAAAAGTGAAAAGTCGGGGACGATGAATCTATTTGAGTTTTATGATCCTTAAAGTTATTTTTTAAATAATGAAAGCAATACATTATGTCTTTGCAAAATAAAGTCTCAAAAGTTGAATAAAAGTGTAGTTAGTGTTTTATTTTATCACTGCGTGAGGACACGGCAATTGCTTAGCAAGGGGGAGTTTGATATGAGTAATTTTACTCATATCATTTATATCATAAAACAATGAATAAATGCATAAAATGTATGAATATGTTCTTGTATATGCATGTTTTATTTATTTCGTGTGTGTAGGTACCAAGTTCACGAAAACCGGCAAATATCGACACGAGATTGAAGAAAAGTTCAAAAAGCCAAATAACAAATCATTTTAAGACGAGATTCGAGTTTTTAAGGTTTATTGGGCTTTGTGGGTCCCACACAAGTTCTTATTGGGCTAAGAAACCCAATATTGGAAAATAAATATTCATTCTTTGGTCAAGCCTAATCTCATGGCCCATTAACAAACTGAGACGTATGGAAAGTTAATGGGCCTTAAAACCCATTTTGATTTGCTAGTAAAATAAAATGTATGAAAAGTTTGTAACTCTTCATTATCCAGTCAAACTTACTTACACATTTAACACTCACGTTTACTAAATATTTTGATAGAAACAATGCAACCTATCCCTCTCCTCTCTCTCATTTCACCATAACCAGAGACACCTTATCACTATTCCACAAACCCTAGTTCACACAAAAAAATAAATAAATTGGGGCTTTCATGAGACTCGTGTGATTCACACGAGTGGGGAATTAATTCCCAAGTTTTAAGGAAGAGATGATGGAGGGCATCTACGAACGTGGCAACGCTTCATTGGCTGAGGCACCTCATTCATCACCATCCTCCAATCAAGATTAGCCATCTCAGCAGTCAACAAGCACAAGAAGCACAACGGATTGCCACGAGGGCAATCTGTGTGACTATGGGCCATTTACAGCCATCGGATCAAAGGAAAAGAGAGAGAGAAGAAGATCAAGGGACAAGATTGATTCATCATCATCATCAACAAACCACCCCCAATACCTCTCGGTTCTCCTATAAAAACCCCTATTCTCAATGTATTTTTTATCCCTTCTTTTAATTTACTGTTATAATTTTAGTTTAATTTTAGTAAATGTAATTTTCTTTAAAGTTGTAATGATCGATTTTATTTTAATAAAAGTTGATTTTCTACGTTTAATCCTTGGTGCATCTCACGTTTTATTTTTTTGTTTATTCAAATTAATTACAACCTAAAGCTAAAAAGTGAAATTATAATTGATGTGTTATTCAAATAAGCTGAAATTATAGCTTAATTGGATAATTAAGTTAGAAAAAGGGAATTAGTTTAATCCATTGATTGAACTAAAAATTATGGTGGATTGTTGTTGGGCGTAAATTATGGTGGTTTGTTATAACTCGAACGAGGCGTTTTGGTGTCGTTTTTGATAAGTCAGCTCAGCGCTCGACTTCGTCTCAACGGATTTCTTCAATGGTTAGGCTCGTTTATAATTATTTTAATTGCTTAAATGTTTATTAATATGAATTGCTTTATGTTTATCTTTATAATATTCTTAATGAGTTCTGCATAAATCTGTTAGGTTGCTTAAGTTTTCTCGAATTGTTAGGTTGTTATTTTGAGTAATGATGTTTATGAGTCTGCTTAATTTGATGGATTGCTGCGATGATTTGGTGATTTAGTTGTTATTTCTTCGAATACCTGTATTAGTAGTTGTTAAGTTCTCATTGGGAAATTTGTTTTTGCTACGATTTAGAGATTGTGAATCTGTTTAGTTCCTAATTATGGTGATATGCTGATTTAATTAAGTTACTGCTTATAGAGTTTACCTATATTCTTCTACTGTTCAGTTTATTTCGACTACTGATTTATGGATCTCTGTTTATACTTACTGAAAATTGCGTTGTACTTGTGTTTGATTGTCTATTTTTCTGAATTAGTGTTATTGAATTAGTGATGTTAGATTTGAGTTAGTGCGCTGTTTAGTTTGATGGTATGCTTAAATGAATGTCTAGTTTAATTGTTTAGTTTATTGAGTTATGAATTCGTATGGGATCTGCTTACGTTATCAGTGATGAAACTGCTTGATTTCGATTGGTAAAGTTTGAACTGATTTGATTAGAGATTTGTTATTGAGATTTGTTCGATCTAGATAAATCTGCTTATGATATATAGATGAGTTTTAGAACTGCTTATTCTATGGTTTCAAGAATCGAGTTGCTGAAAATGTTAGTTATTTTGTATTTGTTTTGACATCAGTTTACTCACTCTTGTTTTATTTACCTGAATGTTTGTAATATAGTCTGCTGTATAATCTGATATAGTTTAATTTGAGTAGTTGATATATCTTTACTGTTATGGCTGAGTAGTTTACTTGTTGATTTTACTGTTTGGTTTTCACTGATTAATTGTGTGGTTATCTCATATTTGTATCTTTGAATAAGTAATACAATATTATTTATCTGTCACGTTTGTTTAGTGAGACTGTTTGACTGTTTGTTAAGTGAGTAATTTTATTTTAGTTTGTCACGTGTTTACTGTTTAAAAATAAATATTGCTAAAAATTGTCTCCCATGGGACTCAAACCCTTGACCTCAAGGTTCAACACCAACTGACTCAACCAACTGAGCTAACTAGCTCTATTGGTTATATACTGCTTCATAGTTTATTTATAGTTTACCTCTTTGATTTATTTAATCAAAAGTTATAAAATAAAAACGTTCATTTACCAAAAGTTTGATTTAATTTAAATTAGTTTTAAATAAATTATTTTTTATTAATATTTATTTAATATAAAAAAATTAATTAAAAAATAGATAGATTTATATTTTGTCTTTTAGAATTTAAGTCGGTATACGATTCATGCATTTTAGGAAATTAATTAAAAATTGTAGGAGTAATTTTAGATTAAAAACCGAAAAACCATTTGAATCAATTGTCCATTTCGAAACAAAACGTCTCAAATTTACTCGATCTTCGTGTACAACGAACTTGGTTCACCAACGTGTTTAATTAAATCCGTCTTTGGTAATTTTAGTCTATTACTTTTTCCTAAAGGTAATTTTCTAATTTACCCTATAACGTATCTTAATTAACATATACTATCCTCACTACATCAGCTACTAACCTAGCTTTATATCTTTCAATTTCTCCATCAGGTTTATATTTGATTTTATAAACCCATTTGGAAGGTATGGCTTTCCTATTAATGGGCAGAGAGGTAAGAGTCCATGTGTCATTTAAATACAAAGCTTCCATCTTATTGTTCATAGCATGGATCCAATTAACATTTTTAACAGCATCATAAAAACAAGTAGGTTCAGCAGTCCTATTCAAATTAGAAATGAAACATCTATTAACTTTAGACAATTTAGTATGGTTAGCATATTTATGCAACCCATACCTAACTTTGTCATCCAAAACAAAGTCATTTAACTTTTCAGGTGACTTATGAACTCTACTAGACCTTCTAGGACTAACAGGAGGACTATCATCATCTGTCCTATTGCTGGGGTTGAAGGTAGGAACATTGTTTCGAAAATTGCCCCCAGATATAGATAAAGTATCATCCATTGATGATGCAGTATGGTTATCTAATACAAGGATTTTGCATGGGGTTCAGATTATTCTCGATATCTTCTCGAATTGATCAGGGTTGAAAGTGCGACTCAGTTGTTCTTGGTGAAACAAATATTTTTGGTTGTTTTTTTTAAATAAATGGTGCAAGACTTAAATGTAAATGACTGTAATTAAAAATTAAAACTAATTAAAACGAAAATGGTGCAAAATTAAAAAAAAACTTTAAAAGTAAATTAATTAAAAGACGAAAAATTAAAATATGACAAAAAGTAAATTTAAAAACTCTAAATAAAATACTTTGAAAATTAATAAGACAAAACAAGTAAAAATAAATCTAAGTAAAGATAAGACGAAACAATTAAAATAAACTATGTAAAAATGGTGGGAAAAATAAATTTAAAAACTAAATTTAAACAGAAATTATTTAAATTCGCAATTATAAAGGAAATGGGAACTAAAATTGCAATGCCAAATTTCGCAATAATGGAAATGCAAGAATCCGCAACTCATGATTTCGCAATCCTGAGATTGCATAATTTCGCAATCCCAAAATTGTATAATTTCGCAATACCAATCATTAATTCCGCAATAGAAATGAAACCAAGATTTCGCAATGGTGTAGACAGAAGATTCCGCAATGGTATAAAGGTATAATTCCGCAATGAGGACATACACTCAATTCCGCAATCTTGAGAAGTTCCATTTCGCAATTCTTGGAGAACAAGATTTCGCAATGATTGAAAGATCAATTTCGCAATATTGCTGAAAGTTGCGAAATTGTACCAGCATTTCCTAAAAACTAGGAAAACGAGAAAGGACGAAAATAAACAACTTTTTAAGAACTTTTAGGGTACAATAAGCAAAACAAAACACGAATAAGCTACCAATAAGCTAGGAAGAAGATCAAAACTTATAAAAACATCAAAATGAAAGCACGAAACATCAAAAGACTTAAACTTTATGTAAAAGCTTGATGAAAAAGATGATGAAAACAAGATTGAGATTAACAAGAAAGATTAATAAGATGAAGATTAAGACAAGATTAAGCGTAAAAGTAAAGATTCAATTAAAAACAAGAAAGGAAGATGAAAGATTAAAGTTCTAGTGAGAGAAACTGTCACTTTCTCTCTCTAAAACTAAACTACTCTTACTCCTAAAACTAAAACTAACCAACCCTCCTCAATGAGTTTAGGAGGGTATTTATAGGAAAATGGGGAGGTGCATGTGTTGCCTCCTCTTTCTTTCTTTCTTCACGTCTTCTCGTTTTTTAAGTTCTTCGACTTTATCGACTTTGTCTCGGGATTAATTAAACTCGTCTTATAATTTATTTATTTATTAGACTCGAGTTCTTCGGATTTATTAAACTTCCGTCTTTAGACTTGTTCTTCGATAAATCTTCAGAATAGGCCTTGGACTTCCGTTCTTTTTGCACTCTTGATCTCTTGACTTCATCTTTTGTCGTTTTCTTCTATAAAAGCCTGTGAATGCCCGTGTTTTCTCCAGTTTTCACCCTTTCGTCCTAAATCACAACAAAAACACAAACCACGCATAATTCCGACATTTACGACATAAAATACACGTTTTGGCTTGGTTATTATTGTAATTAAGTGGTAAAAAGATGGGTGTTTTCACACCTATCAAATCCCCTACACTTGACCATTGCAATGTCCTCATTCAATGCATTAGTTACAAAGCTCGATTACATTTTTCATCATAATCAATCCACGTTGGCCTTTATTAAAGAGATAGAAAACTATAAACATTCAAAGTAAAGAAATCAAAAACATACCTTAGGGTTTTGGAAATGTCAGGAATGATCATCATCCTCAAGTTTTCACTTTCTCCAAACCAAGCTTAAAAACGAGATCATTGTTATTATAAGTTAGCAAACTACCACGAACTCATGTGGGCCAATTATTCACTTAGACTCCCTTATTCCTAGGTGTATCTCTTATATTTTATTGTTGTCCTGAATGATCACGAGGATGCATTGTTTGACTTATTTCGGTAGTTATTTAGGCTGAAAATAAAGTGAACGATTTAATCAATAGTTAGCTAAAGGACAAAATCTTTTAAAACTGCTTCTCGGGACCTCAAAAAGTTCATATCTTGGCATAACTCGCTTCGCGATTTGAGACCTTTCTCGAACCGATATTTGGCAGCGACTTCATACTTCAAATCTTGAGAGACGTTCATGAAATAATGGTCTTCTCTTCATAATAGGAATTTCTTCACTTGAAATTTTGAAAGATTATTCATATATGGACCACGACTTCTTCATTTTTCTACAATCATTACTTTGGACTTTGATATACAACGATCCACCTCCTTTTAGGACTTGGATCTATTTATCCTCATACCTTGCTAGGGTCTTTTCAGATAGACTTCTCCATGACTTTTGGAGAGTATTTGCTTTTCTTCGTGTGTCTCGATCCTTCATATTGATTTTCGATAAATGATTCTTCACATACCTTGGGATCCTCAACAAAATATAGCCCTCATGCCTTGTTAGGGCCTTTTCGGACTCGCCAATCTTCGCATCCCGCTTCAATAAGTTATGCATTGGCTATGAACTCTAATCCATACCGAGCAACTTTTAAACGATCTTGGGCTAGAAGCTAAGTAACCTTTTAAATCGTACAACCTTATTTATTGCAGATATATTTATTAACAAGCGAAAGGAGAATAGGCTTATAATTAACTCACATAAATTCACGAACGAATACCAAACTTATAATTGACTCTATCATCTCTCGTCCTCCACAGTTTAAAATCTCAAGGAATAAGACTCGTGGATGCTTAGCCTATTAAATCAAAGTTTTGGGTTTTCGAGTCATCTATAGGATCTTGCAAATTCTTAGACTTTTTCAAGTTTAGAAATCGCATTTTAAAGTTCCCTTGATAAACGACTCTCTATGATCAATTATAGGAACTTGCGAAAAGTTCTTGTTCTTAACCCGTGAGAGTTAAGACTTTCGCGTTTTATAGCTCCCTATATAAAAGCCTAGCAAAACTTGACTTAAACACGTTAAGGATACTAGCTAGAGTAAACTTAGACAAGTAAACTCGGGTTGAGTCAAAAGGTTCACAACGTTTGAAAATTAAAACCACTTTATTAAAAATTTATTCTAATAAGGAAGGAAAATAACTATACAAAGGTAAAAACAACTATACTACTAGGCCAAAATAGATTAAAAATTTTGAAAAATGTCGAAAAATCAAATTTTCCGGTTAAAATGAGGACAAATACAAGGAAAAGGCCACTTAAATTCGATATAAGTCCCCCTACACTTAATATAAACATTGTCCTCAATGTATAAGCATGTGGGAGTAAACTCCCCTACACTTAGGACATTGTGCACTTTGTTTAAATCTCGCTAAGAAAGGGACAACTAAAGAGATTCCTATTTTAATATTGAGAAATATAAAATAGTGAATCGAAAAGAGTTTAGGATAGAACCGGGAAGAAGGGAACACGGAATCACGGTTCGTCAAAAGTCATCAAGAGTGTGTCTTTGAAGCTCTAATCCCTGCACATGATAAGAAAGAAAACAAGAAACACCACGGGGCTCCCCCCTACACTTATCGTAAAAATAGATAGATAATTGGGTTGCCTCCCAAAAAGCGCTTGTTTTTGTTAACCGAGTCACGAGCCTGACTCGCCCCCGAATTAAATGGTCCATGGGGAAGCCTCGAATGTAATACCGGGATCAAAGACCTTGTCCTCGTTCCCGGTTGACATCAACAAAGGAGAGGCGGGGGGATAAGTCTTGAATGGGAGAAAGGTTCGTTCAACATACGAGAAGTATGTGAATTCAAGATCCACAGGAGGTGGGGTGGGTAAAGTAAGCACATTGTCCTCCCCCAAAGACAATGGATGCTGAGCAAACGACAAAGCCGTAATGTGATCAATGATAGCATAATCAATTGCACCTCCCGGGTCAAAGCACTCATCCTCCGTGATAGTGGCTAAAGGGGAGGATGAAAGGTGCTCGGGAGGGGGACTTGGGACAATATCTTCCTGCAGCAAATTATCAAAAATAATGTCCCCTTCCGTGTCAGAATCATCAATACCTGGAGGGATGGAGTGGATATCGATTTCTTCCAGCAATGGGTCATTATCTTCAACGGGGGGAATAGATGGAGGTAAAGACTTGGAAATAGAAGGAGAAGTCAACTCTTCGATTTGAGCAATAAGAAGATGAACTTTCCGTAATCTATCACGAAGAAGCACGTCTTCCACCTTATCCACAAGATCATGTTCATCGGTGAACTTCTCGTAAACCGGAGAGAATAAATCGTCATCGTCTGCATCTCCCGGTGGAGATTGAGAAATTTCAAAAGTGAAATTCTCATAGCGGAGAGAAGAATCGTCATCACTAGGATCGACCTCTTTCGTAAGAGCAACGTCGTCCTCAGGCTCCATAGCAGGTAAGTCACAAACCTCATCATCCAATAATTTGTCGAGACCAACATCACTAAGCTCATTCAACGAATCTAGATCCTTAGATGCAGTAGGAACATCGACAGTAGGAGCAGCAACTTCAGAAGATTGGTTGAAAGTGTAGACATCATCGTCGTCGTCATCATCATAATAGATGGGACGAGTCCAATTAGGAGTGACGTAGTCGGCTAACTCTTCCTTGATAACCTCCACATCTTTAAGAAGCTCATGCAGCAACTTTTGTTGTTCATCGCCCCGAGTATGTTCAATTTCACCAATTCTATCCCACGCTGTAATTAAACATTTTGGTGTAGAAAAGAAGGGAAAACGACTAAATTGGCTCAAAAAGGTGTCGGTGGTTTTCAAGGTGTCGTCCACATCAAGCAAAGGTTGCCTTTCCTGATGTAAGTCAGCTCAGAGTTGAGCTATACTTTCTAGAATGCCATTCAAAGAAGTGAGTTGTTGATCAAGACTAGTTTGCTGAGAGGATTGATGATAGAGGGTGTGATGTGGGGGCTCAAAATTATAGACACTAGGATGATAGCACGGTACTTTCTCAAAGATTTGCGACGGATCACAAAAAGAAGCATCGTGAGGGCCCCCACAAATATAGCACCATGGGTATGGAGAGAAACTGGGTGCCTCTTGTGGATAGCTATTATCATTTTCATAATTGTACCCCGGTTCTTGCCCATGTTCATACGGGTATTGAACCGGGCACGAAACATGCCAATGAGAATCGCTTCCACAATAGATGCACGGGGGAACAGGAGGAGGTGGGTTCAAAAAGGACGAATTAGTCGAGTTGCACAAAGGACAAAATCCGAATAGGAATTGTGTATTGTCGAGATCGTTTCCGCACCGCTCATAACACCATTGACATGAGTCGTTCCCAGATAATTGTTTCCCACACCAGACGCAATGGACATAAAAATCCATAAAGAAAGATAGATAAGCAAGAAGAATATTTTTGGTGCAAAACTTTGAAAAAGAAATGCTTTTTAAGATTTTTCAAATGTTTTTTTGGATTTTTTTTTAAAAATTTTTTACACGAAAAATAACGTTCACAAGTGAACGGGTCCCAAAAGCCAACGCGTCTCTCACAAAAAACTGTTGATCTTAACGAGAAGAGCCAGCAGCGGCGCCATTTAATAACTGTGTTTTGCATGGGGTTCAGATTAATTCTCGGTATCTTCTCGAATTGATCACGGTTGAAAGTGCGACTCAGTTGTTCTTGGTGAAACAAATATTTTTGGTTGTTTTTTTAAAATAAATGGTGCAAGACTTAAATGTAAATGACTGTAATTAAAAATTAAAACTAATTAAAACGAAAATGGTGCAAAATTAAAAAAAACTTTAAAAGTAAATTAATTAAAAGACGAAAAATTAAAATATGATAAAACGTAAATTTAAAAACTCTAAATAAAATACTTTGAAAATTAATAAGACAAAACAAGTAAAAATAAATCTAAGTAAAGATAAGACGAAACAATTAAAATAAACTAAGTAAAAATGGTGGGAAAAATAAATTTAAAAACTAAATTTAAACAGAAATTATTTAAATTCGCAATTATAAAGGAAATGGGAACTAAAATTGCAATGCCAAATTTCGCAATAATGGAAATGCAAGAATCCGCAACTCAGGATTTCGCAATCCTGAGATTGCATAATTTCGCAATCCCAAAATTGTATAATTTCGCAATACCAATCATTAATTCCGCAATAGAAATGAAACCAAGATTTCGCAATGGTGTAGACAGAAGATTCCGCAATGGTATAAAGGTATAATTCCGCAATGAGGACATACACTCAATTCCGCAATCTTGAGAAGTTCCATTTCGCAATTCTTGGAGAACAATATTTCGCAATGATTGAAAGATCAATTTCGCAATATTGCTGAAAGTTGCGAAATTGTACCAGCATTTCCTAAAAACTAGGAAAACGAGAAAGGACAAAAATAAACTACTTTTTAAGAACTTTTAGGGTACAATAAGCAAAACAAAACACGAATAAGCTACCAATAAGCTAGGAAGAAGATCAAAACTTATAAAAACATCAAAATGAAAGCACGAAACATCAAAAGACTTAAACTTTATGTAAAAACTTGATGAAAAAGATGATGAAAACAAGATTGAGATTAACAAGAAAGATTAATAAGATGAAGATTAAGACAAGATTAAGCGTAAAAGTAAAGATTCAATTAAAAACAAGAAAGGAAGATGAAAGATTAAAGTTCTAGTGAGAGAAACTGTCACTTTCTCTCTCTAAAACTAAACTACTCCTACTCCTAAAACTAAAACTAACCAACCCTCCTAAATGAGTTTAGGAGGGTATTTATAGGAAAATAGGGAGGTGCATGTGTTGCCTCCTCTTTCTTTCTTTCTTCACGTCTTCTCGTTTTTTAAGTTCTTCGACTTTATCGACTTTGTCTCGGGATTAATTAAACTCGTCTTATAATTTCTTTATTTATTAGACTCGAGTTCTTCGGCTTTATTAAACTTCCGTCTTTAGACTTGTTCTTTGATAAATCTTCAGAATAGGCCTTGGACTTCCGTTCTTTTTGCACTCTTGATCTCTTGACTTCATCTTTTGTCGTTTTCTTCTATAAAAGCCTGTGAATGCCCGTGTTTTCTCCACTTTTCACCTTTTCGTCCTAAATCACAACAAAAACACAAACCACGCATAATTCCGACATTTACGACATAAAATACACGTTTTGGCTTGGTTATTATTGTAATTAAGTGGTAAAAAGATGGGTGTTTTCACACCTATCATTATCATTCTCAACTGGCTGCTCCTCGGCAATATTAGTTGAAGAATGATCCATAATTATCAACATCTTTATTCAAAACTTTATTCTTAGAACTCATTTTGTATGGAAAAACACTTTCATAAAATTTAACATCTCTAGAAAAAAAGAAACTTCTGTTTTCCAAACTCAAAACTTTGTAAGACTTTTTGGTACTGGAGTACCCAATCAAAATACACTTTTCAGATTTAGGAGAAAACTTATCATGATTGTTCAAAATACTAGCAAAACATAAACACCCAAAACATCTAAGGTGGGAAAAGGATGGTTCTCTACCATAAAGCATACTAAAAGGAGATTTACCAACAAGGGCAGAAGACGGAAGCTTGTTAATCAAGTAGGTAGCATTTAAAATACACTCAGTCCAAAAATACAAGGGAATGCCACTTTGAAACAAAAGGGTTCTAGCCACATTAAGGAGATGCATGTGCTTTCTCTTAGCAATGCCATTTTTCTGAGGAGTGTAAGCACAGGATGTTTGGTGCATAATACCTCCTTTATCTCTCAAAAAACTATCCATTTTACTATTTATGAACTCAGTCCCATTATTAGACCTTATAACTTTAACCCTTTTTTTAAATTGGTTCAAAATAAGATTAGCAAAGTCCACAAAATAGTTGAACACTTCATCCTTAGACTTTATCAAGTAAACCCATACAGCCCTAGAGAAATCATCGACAATGGTAAGAAAGTACCTAAACTCTTCATTTGAGGTAACCCTGTAGGGTCACCATAAATCTAGGTGGATGAGATCACCAACAATTTCATACTTATGGTTACTCAAAGGAAAAGGTTCTCTTGTCTGCTTAGAGAAATGACATATTTCACAAGGACTAATGTGTTCAGGTCTATTGATTTCAAGAGAGTCCTTTAAGATTTTAAACACATTATCAGAAGGGTGACCAAGACGATTGTGCCAAACATTCTTAGAAGCATGAAAACAAACAACAGACAAGTTACTTCTAATTTGAGGTAACTTACATTCAGAATCAAACAAGTACAAGCCATCACTCATTACCAATCCCCATAATATTTTCCTTTTTCAAATCCTGAATAACACAATCATGTTCATTAAAACCAAAATGAAGTTTGTTATCTTTAATTAATTTGTTCACAGATAATAGACTAACAGTGTACTCAGCTATAACCAATACATCAAATAAGACCACAATATTAGTATGTTTGAGATTACCAACATAATTGATTTTAGCAATAGTCCCGTTAGGGTGTCCAACAGTTATGTTTAAATCAGAAATATCAATCACATTTGTCATGTTTTTAGTGGAATTAGTGATGTGTTGATTAGCACCAGAATCAATGATCCAACCAAAATTGACCTTGAACCCATCAAGATTAATTTTGGCAACAAAGAACTTGTAAAAATGATTGTTAAAAAAAGCATTCCCATTAAAAAAACTAAACTTAGTACCTGCCATATTATCTTGACCACCAGAATTCTCATTTTCACTAATTAAAGTCATAAGTTTAGCAATTTGGTCATTAGAAAAAGGTAAAGTGGTGTTAGAATTCTGAATATCCACATTGTTACTAGAGCCAACCCTGTTGTTAACCTTAAAAGGAACCCTATTATTACCAACATTTGAATTCTTTTTATAACCCGGAGGATATCCACTTAACTCAAAACATCTGTCAACTGTGTGACCTTTCATATTACAATTAGTGCATAACAAGGAATTGTACTGATTCCTGTTTCCCCCAATTACTGTTATTGGTATTAAGAAACTGATTAGGCTGCTTCTTGTTTCCCTTATTGTTCATATTAAAAGATTGATTCTGATTTCTTTTGTTAGAAAATCTATTTTGACCTTTTGAAAAATCATTAGCCTTAGCAGCAAAGGAGGTAACCTTTGGTTTGAAAACCCCACGATTAGAACTAAGACCCCTATAGGACTCTGCTCTACAAACAATGACAAAAGCATCCTTAACATCAGGTAAAACAGGTTGGGTCAACAAGGAATTTCTTATGGGTTGATATACTTCATCCAAGCCCATCAGAACCTGCATTAACTTCATTAATTGTTAGTGTTTACTAGACTCAGTTCTAGCAATACAAGTGTAATGAGAAAAATTTGTGAGAATGTCAAATTCTCTCCATATAGAATTCAACTTGTGTTAATATTCAGACACAGACATACCATTTTGTTTAAAATTGTTAATTTTTTGAATTAAATTAAACAAGATAGAACCATCAAGTTTGTCATAAGTATCCCTAAGCTCATTCCAAACTTCAGCAGCATTTTCAGAGTAGACTTGACTCAAATAAAGATCTTCAGATATACAGCCTAACAACCAAGATAAAACAACAGCATTGCACCTATCCCATTGATTGGAAAGAGGTGCACTGGTAACATAAGCAGACTTAACACAAGTACCATCAACAAATCCCATTTTATTTCTAGCTTGTAAAGCAATCATAACAGCATTAGCCCAAAGTCTATAGTTGTCACAACTAGCAAGTTTAATATTAACTAAAGTCCCAAGATTATGATCATTGGGTTGCAAATGCAAAGGGTTGCCAGCATCTAAAGAGCTAATCAAATCAGGACTACGAGTAGTCATGATGAAAAAACTAGCAGACACAAACAAACAAACAACAACAACAGCAGGTAATAAAACAGAAAACACAAATAACTTAAACTAGTAAGAGAGAGAGAGAAAGAAAACTTGAATCTCAAACCACCAATACTAGCTAGTGTACTGGGGTTGGCTAGAGCAGGTATTCACACCAGTCATGCTGGAGGGACAAGGTGTTAACCGAACCTGTTTGCACCCACTTAACTAGATCAATGATAAAGAGGAAACAAGCTACTTACAGTGCTTATAATGCGGAAACAATAAAACTACTTGTGCTCTTGATTCACTTAGTCAAGAGACACATGTAGTAATGCAAGACAAAAGACCACCAAAACCAGAAGAACCTCAATAATCAACAATTAGGGTTTCACAAACCCTAATTTTAAGCAACACAGAATGATAGAGTCACCAGTACAAAAACCCCCAAATTTTATAAATTAGGGTTTCACAAACCCTAATTTTAAAATTTCAAGAAACAACAGATCTGACCACGGCAAGTCAGATCCAACCTCCAAATAGCAAAGAGCCGCAGAAAAGGTTAGATAAACAAGTATTCAAAACTTACCAGCGAGAATCCCTAATTTCTGAATTTAAGGTTTTTCGAAATAGATAAAAAAATTAGACAGATTAACACCGTTAATCAACGATTAACAACCCCAAAATAGTACCCAATCCAAGATTTGAGAAAACCCGAAAAAAATTTGAAACCCTAATTTTTGAAAATCAAAATAAGTATAGATCTATGTCATTACAAACCAATAAACCAGTTTTTTTAAAAGATTTACCCCAAGAACAGAGCCTAAAGCTCTGATACCATGTAAAAATATGAAACCAAAACACGAGTATTTTCCCAAACCTTTTATTAACAAACTGAGCATTCCCCAAATGGATGCTGCTCTACATACAAGAGAAATAGATAGTCCCCAAAATGGATGCTATCTCAAATAATACATCATGAACAAAATAGATAGTAAATAACTAAACTAAGCAAGATCCAAACGTTTACATTTAGAAACGTTTGGATCTATTTAGGGTAAATAAGTTATGAAGCTGATGAGTGGAGATGGAGTGGTTGAGAGAGAGTGTGTGTGTGTGTGTGTGAAAATGGTGAAAGTTGCGGAGTGAATGATATGATAAAACCCTAGTCAAAGGAGTGTATTTAGTCACCAAATATCTTCCAAGTTTGCACCATAAGTCCCTGCATAATACACAAAACACCAATTGTAGCCTAAAGGCTATAAGTCACCAATAATTTACACATTAATCCCCTCAAGTCTTATGCACTTGACACAAGAGGCATAATATTCAACAGAATGCTTTAAATGCATACTACATTTCAGTGTAAACTCCAAAATATTTACTACATGTTTGACAACTTTCAGCTAATAAAACATAATTTTTGTAACTAAGATAAACCAAATATGGAAAGAAACACAATTGAAACTTAATGTCATTTTTTAATATATTTACCTATACGCCGACTTTAGGAATTTCCTCTTATATAATTGCATGATAGTCTTCGAAGATGCAAATTCTTTAAGGTAATAATACCAGGGAGTCTGAGCAAACCCACTCAAAAATTGATCCAAACTGACCGGAATCACGCCGAAACCAAACCGAACAGCCATATTCGGTTGGGTGATTTATTTTTGTATTTTTTTGTTTGATTTGGTTCGGTTCGGCTCAGGACACACTATCTCGAGTACATCTATTCTAATTGAACCGACCTTATTCGGTTGGTTTTCTTCTTTGTATTTTTTTGGTTTTAGTCAGTTTGGTTCGGCTTAGAACATACTATTCGTATTCGGAAACACTTATTCAAACCGAACCGACCTTATTTGGTTCGGTTTCGATTTCTATAGTTTATAATCAGTTTAGTTCTCCGTTGTCAAATTTTCCTCATTCGGTATTGAATTTTCCGTTTTGATCTGATTCCTACCCGACTCATATATCCTACGTATAACACACATTACGTTCATTAATTATTTATTTGTAATAACACGAAATCTCACTACAATTGTTTAAAAGATATTGATTGTAAAAGATATCGGCTCTTTTAGAAAAAACTATTGAAAGAGAGGAAATTTTATGCTTTTAGGGAAAAAGGGTTGGTAAAATTTTAGGTTAATTGTAACTTCGTAAATATTATTTTTTTTACTTTTCCACTTATACAATCATTACCTATAAGTATATAACTAATCGCAACGTTTTTTTTACCATATATCAACAATCCAATCTAATATATAAAATTAAAACTTTTATACTGTAATTAATTTAATTGTTTAAATATTATTATCAACAATCCAGCCTATCAACCAACCGGTTTAGTTCAGTTAGCCACTAAGGTTCCAATAAATGGTTTCGTTGAGGAAGGTTTTCAAGTGGTTTCCTTAAGGGAGGTTTCGTGAAGGTCTTGGGTGTCAAAGGCCTTTCAGGCGAAGCAGATAAAGATTTTAAAAACTAGGCGATGGTTCCAAGAAAACATTTTGCCACTAAAATGTCATTGCATTCCTCGACCCACTAACCACTAACATTTGCCGTTAAAAAAAATAGTTTGTATGCTAAATTATTTAGCAAAATGGAGGCCTATTAGCCCAGCTGGTTAGAGTGTCTTTGCTAATAAACAGACGTAAATTTTGTTACCTTTTTGTTTATAAACACACGTAACTATATTTACTTAAGAATAAGGAAACCGAGAAACCGACCTTGCTATAGAATAAGAGAACCGACTTTCTCATAGGTCTATATATACATACTGTATTTAACACATTCCATCTCATGCAGCTATTACTCGAAAGTCTCGAACGATAAAATCTTAAACATGCATATTCCTACCCAAATCCCTGTTTCCCATTTTGATCATTACTACAAAGCTTTCTCGCTTTCCAAAAACCATCTCCAAGCTGGAAACAAGATCATCATGCCGGCTTCTGCCCTCGACCAACTTATTTCTCAAGCTGTTTTCCCCATGCTCTTCCGCATATCAAATGAGACCGCAGGCCTATACTCTCATTGTGGTGTTCTCGAGTTCACTGCCGACGAGGGCTCACTTTTATTGCCCACCTGGTTGATGAAAAGCCTGGCAATAAAACAAGGTGGCTTAGTGAATATCAAGAACATTATATTAAAAAGAGGCAAGTACATTAAGTTACAACCACATGATGCTAACTTCTTTACTCTTTCCGATCATCAGTCGTTACTTGAAAAAGCTTTTAAAGATTTTGTTTCTCTAACAACTGGCGAAACTATTGAGATCAATCTCCTTGGCCAAAAGTATTTTATTAATGTTCTTGAAACCGAACCAGCTAATGATATATCCTTGCTTGATACTGACTGTCAAGTGGACTTTGCACAAGCATTGCATAATAAAGAACCTGAAAAGAAAACAAGCGTTCTTGGTAAACGCAAGAGTGCTACATCAGTCCAGGATGATGAAGACCGAAAGTCTCGTCCCATAGCTTATGACGAAACCAAACTGTTTCCAGGTGAAGGGAGGAGACTAGGTGGAAGAAAAGGTGTTAACTTGTTTAACCCATCCATGAAGAAATTGAAAAGAACAGAAGTAACTACTACCAAAGAGGTTGATGGAAAACTGAAGAGCAAACAAGGGACAACAGAGTTTAAGCCATTTTCCGGGGTGGCCAGGCGACTTGATGGCCAACCAGTGATGTCTGTGGTGTAGGGATGGCAAAAGCACCCGAAACCGATGGAGAAAACCGAACCCTGAACCGATTGGGTCGGGTTTGGATTCGGGTTGGCGGGTTTGGATGCGGGTTCGGGTTGGGATATTTTATTTTTCGCGGGTACGGGTTCGGGTTCGGGTTTTAGTAATACCCGCCCCGTTTACCAAAATAAATATGGTTTATTGCTATTTTATATAATTTTTAAATATGTGCGAAATATTAGACGAAGATTATTAAACAAATGAAATGCTTATATTAGTTACATTCTGTATGCATTAAAATGTTTGTAATCAAGAATATTTTGATTTTGTAACTTTAAATAAAACAATAATTTATTCGATATATGATATTGAATTAGTATTCTTCATCTTCTATAAACTTAAAAATTATATTAGGGTATTTTGATTATTTTTCATTGTTTTTTTAACTTTATACGTACAATTATGTCCAACGAAATTTAATTGTGGATACCCGATACCCGCGGGTAAAAACTGAAAACCCTTGGGTAATAGTAATCGGGTACCCGTCGGGTATTTGGGCGGATGCGGGTTTGGATATTATAAACGAGTGCGGGTACGGGTTCAGTAAAACCCGACCCGACCCCGACCCCGACCCCGACCCGTTGCCATCCCTGCTGTGGTGGAAAAGGATGATCAATCCAATGTTTGTGTAAAAGTGAAGGAAGAAGAACACCAAATGTTCAAAGGGTTTACAGGTAACAGTTTCCGGTTGATGTGATAGATATACCAAAAACTACCAAGCTATGGTACTTTCTGTCCTTGGTTTTTGGGTTTTTGGCTTTGTGGTATCACATTGTAATTAAAACTTTGATCTACGTTAACAAAATTTCATTTTAATTCTATTTACTTGTGACAAGTTATGAATTATTGTTCTAACTTTTGAGTTGTTGATTGTCCAGTTGTCCCAGAAAAAAAAAATCCATTTAGTGAAAATCGAAACCACAATGGCGACTACATCATCATCATCCAGCACTGCTTCTGATATAAATTATATTAATTCACTTTATAAGCAGGTTTACCTTAACTATCTATTTTTATCTTGATTGGTACTTTTTAGTTTCACAAGTACTTACTAGTTTCGAATGGTTGATATTTTTGACAAAACAGACAAATAGTCACGAGGTTTCAATTGCTGAGCTCTCTGCACTACCTTCATCTCGTGTAAGCATTTCATATTAGTTAATTGTGAATATTTCAACTTAGCTGATATAGTTCATAAGGGGCCTATGATATAGTTCATAAGGGGCCTATAATACAGGTTTAATTGTGAATATTTCAACTTAGCTGATATAGTTCATAAGGGGCCTATGACTATCAAGTTGGGCCCAGTCTTAGGGGGTGTTTCTTTTTCTTTGAGTAAATTACGTCGTTCGTCCTTGTGGTATACGTTGACTGACAAGTTTCGTCCCTTGACCAAAAAAACTGCATCAACCGTCCTTAAGTGTGAAACGTTATGTACCGTTGGTCCCTCACTTTAACAACCTTCATTAACTGCTATTAAATCACTCAACTTGATACTAAAATAAGGGTATAATGGTAAATTCGTAATATTTTATTTTTTTCATTTGAATACAAATAAATAAGAAAAAAATAAGCCAAATCGAGTGAGCCACCACCACAACATTTTTTAATTAGTATCTTGTTTTCCAAATAATCAAAAGTCAAAACACTTATTCTTCAAACACAATCTCCGACCATAATCAGCTTGAATCTTTATTTGGAGACTAAATGAAAGATTTTTGGCTATTAAGAGAAGAATAAAAAAGCCAGATTCAACTGCAACCTTTGGGATGGCTCCAGTACATGCCTTAGTAACATTAGTTGTTCCTGAACTGCATGTGGTATGAGTACTAGATTGCACAGGTAGTGCATCATTACAAGGAACATGCATACAAGTGATGCTTTCAACGCCTGTAGAAGCATTAACCTCCTGATCACTGCTAGTATTTGCAGCCTTATAACCACTTCATGTAAAGTCCACATATGCATCCTGCACCGAACGCACCTTCGGGCCAACATTGGCTTACCATCTTTTCCTAACATTCGACCCTCAATACTCTTAACTCTAGCAGCAAGATTACTCAATGATGTAACCGTCGTCTTCGAACATCCACAACATGATTCATTGTCTTTAGTTTTTTATTCAAAAAAACTTTATCCATCCCTGTAGACCCACCTCCTAATCCCCCAACACAACATCAAGCAATAAGATCCAGTGCTATGTGATCTCTTAATATGATATTTGACTCGGCTCAATTGATACACGATTCCACCAAACCTTAGATGACTAACAACCACACTTTACGATCCTAATTTGTATCATAGCAATTATCTATGAACCAAGATTAAACCGGTACAATAGAAACACATATAGAAAAGAACAGGATAATCAAATGAGGAGAGATCAGAATAGAGATTTAGTGATGATCGAGTTTGGATCTTGTATAAACAAGGTTTCGAAAGATCAAGAACACAAGTTTTAAATTAAGATCTTGGTGTAGGTCAGATCTTGTCGTGTGTAGATCAGGTAGCATGCAGATCTGGTCGTGTAAGGGTCAACGACGGTGTTTGAGAGAGACGGTGGTGGTGGTAGCTGTGGGATTTGTATTTAGTGAGAGGAAGATGAAGTCTAATGAAGATGCAGTTACAAAATACTAAAGAATTTCTTAAAATGCAGGTGTGTTATTTACTATACTTGTTAGTGGGCATACTTAATGTACTCTTATATGTCTAAAGACGAAGATACGTATGATAATATAATGATAGTTAATGAAGGTTATTAAAGTGAGGGACCAATGGTACATAACGTTTCACACTTAAGGACGGTTGGTGCACTTTTTTTAGTCAAGGGACGAACCTTGTCGGTCAACGTATACCACAAGGACGAACGATGTAATTTACTCTTTTTCTTTTGGAGCCTCTTAGTGGGAAACAAAAGTGAACCCAAATCATTTGAGCATCTTGTTCCACACTCACATCAAAACTTCTCTCTTCCCACTAAGAGGCATATTAAGAGCCTTATATGATACTAGTTAAAAAAAGTAAACAACCCCTTAGATCAAATTGTAAAAAATACATACCACGGTCAATTTGTACGTTGCTACGCGAATTCCATACAACATTCGTCAGAACACTCATCCACAAGCGTAAAGGAATGTATGGTCAAATCGTGACTGACCTATGAGAAACTTGGAACCAAGTAGGTAAACATGGCTTTAATTAATATATCTCATTGTTAGATAATGTTCATTCCGCATAAATTAAACTGTATTGATAAAAATATAGAAGCAAAACGCCAGATATTTTACCTAAAAACTTTATTAACCAAAAAACAAGAACAATCCTCAAACGGATGATGTTCAACATACAAACTAAATAGATATTCCCCAAATGGATGCTATCTCAAACATACATCAAGAACAACAAACGGAAACATAAACTACTAATCTACTGAAGATCCAAACGTCTACATCTTAGATCGTTTGGATCTATTTAGGGTAAAAATGGAAGGATGAATGAAGCTGATTGAGGGTGTGAAGATGTGGTTGAGAGAGAAGTTGTGTGTGTGGTGAGATGAGAATGGTGTGTGTGTGTGAGCGATGATAACAAAGTTCACCCAACAACCAAGGTTATAAACTTGGTCTTCAGTCAAACGAAAGAGTCATCACATAGTTCCAAAACGCCCCCTGCACAATACAAAACCAAACATACAAATCCTAACGGCTATATTAGCTAGAAATAAGTTACCAACAACCCCCTCAAGGATTATGATATTGACAATCTCAAACAATAACTTTCAACACCCTTCCTCAAGCTCATAAGCTAAAGAAGTTCCTTAAACATAATTTGGAACAAAGAAGATTGTGTTGGGAGTTCCCAAGACCTTTAGTCAAAATATCAGCAACCTGGTTTTCAGAAGAAACTTTTACAGTCTCAGTAAGACCAGATGCACCCTTTTCCCTTACCAGATGAACATCAATGTCAAAATGCTTAGTTTTTTCATGCATAACAGGATTAGCTGCAATCTGAATTGCAGAACTGTTATCACAAAACAAAGAAGCAGGAATACAAATGGGAACATTCAAGTCCTTCATAATTTTGTTAAGCCACATAACTTCACAAACCGCAGAGGCCATAGACCTATATTCAGCCTCAGCAGAGGATCTGGATAAGGTAGCTTGCTTTTCACTTTTCCAAGAAACAAGGTTATTGTGTATGAAAACACAATATCCAGAAACAGACCTTCTGGTCATTTTACACTTTGCCCAATCAGAATCAGAGAAAGCTTTGATGGAATTGGAATGGGACTTAGTGTAAGTAATACCAGCACCAGGTGCATTTTTAAGGTATCTAAGTACCCTAAAAGCAGCATCAATATAGGACTAAAGGGGAGCATGCATATGTTGGCTCAAACAATGAACAGAATAGGATATATCAGGCCTAGTGTTGCACAGATAGATCAACTTCCCAACAATCTTTTGATAACTAGTGATATTAGTAAAAAACTTGTCACCAATACTCTCTTTGTGAGCAAGAATGCCATTTTCAGTCATAGGAGTGCACACAGGTTTGCAAGCAAGCATGCCATATTAATGAAGAAGCTCAATGCAGTATTTTCTTTGGTTCAAACATAGGCCATTCTTAACTCTTAGGACTTCAATTCCTAGAAAGTACTTTAATTCACCTAAGTCTTTAATCTTAAAGCTTTAGTTAAGAAACAACTTAAACTTATTAATTTCACTATCGTTTTTACCAGTGATGATGATATCATCAACATAAACAAGCAACGCCAAAAATACACCATCTTTGTCTTTTGTAAAGAAAGAATGGTCATTTTTGCTTTACAGAAAACCAGCTTTGGTAAGAAAATTAACAAGTTTAATGTTCCACTGTCTAGGAGCATGTTTTAAGCCATAAAGAGCCTTTTTCAATTTGCAAACCCTTTTTTTATTTTTATCAAAAAAAACCAGGAGGAGAAAGCATGTACACATCTTCATTTAAATCCCCATACAAGAAGGCATTGTTAATATTCATTTGAAAAATACTCCAAGTATTTTGCACAGCCAAGTTAATAACACACCTAATAGTGCTCATTTTAACAACAGGGCTAAAAATTTCATCATAGTCAATCCCCTCTCTCTGCCCACAACCCTTGGCCACTAACCTAGCTTTATATCTTTCAATTTCACCATCAGGATTATATTTAATTTTATAAACCCATTTGGAAGGTATAGCTTTTCTGTTAATGGGCAGAGCAGTAAGAGTCCAAGTATCATTCAAATAGAGAGCTTCCATTTCATTATTCATGGCATGAATCCAATTAACATTTTTAACAGCTTCAGAAAAACAAGAGGGTTCAGAAGTCCTATTTAAGTTAGAAACGACGCACCTATTGGTTTCAGACAACTTGGTATGGTTAGCATATCTATGCAAACCATACTTGACTTTGTTATCTAAAACAAACTCATTTAATTTCTCAGGTAACTTATGAGCCCTAGTAGACCTTCTAGGACTAATCGGAGGACTTTCATCATCTGTCCCACTGCTAGAATTGAAAGTAGGAACATTGTTGTTGTTTGGGATATTGCCCTCAGATATGTGTATAGTGTCATCCATTGGTGATGTAGTATGGTTATCATCCCCGTCTGACTGCTTTTCTGCAGTATCAGTCAAGGATTGAACCACAATTACCTGTCATGCATCACCAGATGATCCCCTTCCATCATCATCAGGACTTACAACATTTTGGGGTTGAAAATCAAAAACATCAAAAAAGGTTTTATTACTAATATCTTTACTATTAAAAACTTTATTATTAGAACTCATTTTATATGGAAAAATATTTACATAAAGCTTAACATCTTTGGAAAATAAGTAACTTCTATTTTCTAAATTCAAAAGCTTGTAGACCTTTTTGGTACTAGAGTACCCAATCAAAACACACTTTTCAGATTTAGGAGAAAATTTATCATGACTGTTCAAAACTATAGCAAAACATAAACACCCAAAACATCATAAATGGGAAAGGGATAGTTCTCTACTATAGAGCATAAAAAAAGGAGAATGACCAGCAAGGATAGATGACGGAAGCCTGTTAATCAGATAGGTAGCAGTTAAGACACAATCAGTCCAAAAACACAAAGGGACACCACTTTAAAACAAAAGATTCTAGCAACATTCAGTAAATGTCTGTGCTTTCTCTCAGCAATACCATTTTGCTGAGGAGTATAGGCACAAGAGGTTTGATGCACAATGCCATTACCCCTAAGGTAACTATCCATCTTGTTATTTATGAATTCAGTTCCGTTATCAGATCTTATAACCTTAACTTTAGTTTGAAACTGATTAAGAATTAAGTTCACAAAATCCACAAAGTAGTTGAACACTTCATCCTCAGATTTGATCAGATAAACCCAAAAAACCCTAGAAAAATCATCTACAATGGTGAGAAAATATCTAAACCCTTCCTTTGACGTAACCCTATAGGGTTCCCATAAGTCAAGGTGGATGAGTTCACCAACCTTTTTCGACTTATGGTTGCTTAGAGGAAAAGGTTCTCTGGTTTGCTTAGAAAAATGACAAGTTTCAAGGACTCATATACTCAGGTTTATTGATTCCAAGAGAGTTTCTTAGAATTTTTAACACATTATCAGATGGATGACCTAACCGATTATGCCAAACCCCTTTAGAAGCATGAAAACACATAACAAATAAGTTACTTTTTATCTGAGGTAACTTACATACAGAGTCAAACAAATACAAGCCATCACACTCATTACCAATCCCTAGAGTACTTTCCCTTTTCAAATCCTGAATGACACAGTTATGTTCATTAAAACCAACATGAAGTTTAATGTCTTTAATTAACTTATTCACAGACAAAAGACTAACAGTGTGCTCAGGTATCACCAACACATAAAAAAGAACCACATTATTGGTAAGTTTTAGATTACCAATATAATTAATTTTAGCGGAAGTACCATTAGGATGCCCAACAGTAATATTTAACTCAAAAATATCAACAACATTAGTCATATTTTTAGTAGAGTTGGTAATGTGTTGGTTGGCACCTGAATCAATAATGCAACCAAAGTTAAAGTTGAGCCCATCAACTTTGACTTTGGCAACAAAAAACTTATAGAAGTGATTGTTAAAAAAGACATTTCTATTAAAAAAAACTACAGTTAATACCTGCCATGTTATCTTGACCACCACAATTCTCTTTTTCACTGATTAAACTCATAAGTTTAGCAATTTGGTCATTGGAAAAAGGTAAAGTGGTGTTAGAAATCTGAGTATCAACACTGTTACTGGAACCAACCCTGTTATTCACCTTAAAAGGAGTCTTATTGTTATTAGCATTAGAGTTCTTTTTATATCCAGGAGGGTATCCAATTAACTCAAAACCTCTGTCAACAGTATGACCCTTCATATTGCAGTTAGTACATAACAAAGAGTTGTATTGATTCCTATTTCCCCCATTGCTGTTATTGCTATTGGAAAATTGATTTGACTGATTTCTGTTTCCCCCATTGTTACCATTAAACAACTGATTCTGATTTCTATTATTAGAAAATCTATTCTAATTCTGATTTTGATTTTTTGGAAAATCATTAGCCTTAGCAGCAAAAGAGGAAACCTGGGGTTTTGAAGCCCCAGAATTAGAGCTAAGACCCCTATGGGACTCTTCTCTACACACAATCACAAAAGCATCTTTAACATCAGGTAAAACAGGTTGGGTCAACAAAGAACTTCTTATAGGTTGATACACTTCATCCAAACCCATCAAAAATTGCATTAACTTCATTAATTGTTGATGTTTACTAGACTCAGCCCTAGCAATGCAAGTGTAAGGAGAAAATTTGGTAAGAATATCAAATTCTCTCCACAGATAATATTCAGACACAGACAAGCCATTTTGTTTAAAATTGTTAATTTTTTGAATTAAATTAAACAGAATTGAACCATCAAGTTTGTCATAAGTGTCCCTAAGTTCATTCCAAAACTCAGCAGCATTTTCAGAGTATACTTGACTCAAATAAAGGTCTTCAAATATAGAACTCAACAACCAAGATAAGACAACATCATTGCACCTATCCCATTGATTGGAAAGGGGCTCACTATTAGCATAAGCAGACTTAACCCAAGTACCATCAACAAATCCCATTTTATTTAGCTTGTAAAGCAATTTTGACGGCATTAGCCCAAAGTCTATAGTTGTCACAGCCAGTAAGCTTAATGCTAACAAGATTCCCAATATTATGATCATTAGGTTGCAAATGCAAAGGATTACCAACATCTAAAGAACTAATCAAAACAGAAGTAGGAGCAGGAGTAGTCATAATGAAAAACAAGTAAGCAACACAGAAAGCACACCAAGCAAGAATAAGAAAATAAACAAAAAATAAAGAAGAGAGAGAGCTTGAATCTCAAAAATCACCAATACTAGCTTGTGGACTGGGGTTGGCCAGAGCAGGTATCCACACTAGTCAAGCTGGAGGGTCAAGGCGTTAACCGAACCCGTTTGCACCCACCTCACTAGATCAATGACCAAGAAGAAACAAGTAACTTACAGTGAAATAAAACAGAAGCAGTAACACCAATTGTGCTCTTGATTCACTTAGTCAAGAGACACAGGTGGTAGATGAGTCAATAAGGCCACCAAGAGCAAACAAACCCAAAAATCAACAATTAGGGTTTCACAAACCCTAATTTAATTCACCAACGACAAAGGGGTCACCAAAACAGAAAACCCCCAAAAATTACAAATTAGGGTTTCACAAACCCTAATTTTAATTTTTCAGAAAATCAACAAATCCAACTCCCAAAGTGTCGAAATAGCTGCAAGAAAGGTCAGATAACAGGTATATAATAAACAAGGACTTACCAATGAAAAACCCTAATTTCTGATTTTAAGGTCTTTCAAAATAGATCAAAAAATATGTAAATTAAGACCGTTAATCAACGATTAACAATCAAAGAAATAGTTCCCAAGCCAAGATTTGAGAAACCCCCAAAAAAAGTTTGAAACCCTAATTTTGAAAAATTAAAAAAGATTATAGATCTGTAGTATAATAACCAAAAACAAGACTTTTTAAGAAGGATTTATCCAACAAACAGAGCCATAAGCTCTGATACCGTGATAAAAATATAGAAGCAAAAAGCCGGATATTTTACCCAAAAAACTTTATTAACCAAAAAACAAGAACAGTAAACGGATGCTGTTCAACATAGAGATGCACAGAGCCGGTTAACCGAACCTTTGGGTTTTAAAAAAACCGGTTTTTGGTCAAAGACCAAAAAAACCAGTTTGGCCGGTTAACCGGTTCGGTTAGAAACCGGTATATTGGCTAAAAAACTCTAACCGGTATAATCGGTTACTAACCGGTTCCTAACCGCTTCTAACCGGTTAACCGGTTTGCCAGGTTTTTTTTTTCGTTTTTCGTTTTTAGAGCGGATGGAGAACCGTAGAGAAGCCGTAAGACTACAATTATTAAAAACATCACTTTTATTTAATAGAACATTACAAATACATTGAAAAGGAAATACATCACACTCACACATAATACATAAACATAATTAAAACGGATAACCTAATCGGATTCGAAACTGTCTAGGTTGACTTCTTGTCGGACTTGGACCTAGCTTCTACATTAGCTTCATCTTGTGACAGTTCTTCATCGGTTAGTGATATCGCTTCACCCGATTTCACCTCATTCTCAAATAACTCTTCTTCAAAGTCTAAGGTGTGTTCAAGACTTGTCTTGTGTTGTACCCGCTCTTGTGCATCTAAGTGATCTTTCAAGCACATGCACATCTCCAAAGATGCTGGAGTGAGTCTTGTTCTTCGATTAGATAAAACTCTTCCACTTGTTGAAAAAGCCGATTCTAAATCTACCGAAGTAGCTTGTACACTTAGCAAGTCACGAGCCATTCGGGATAAAACGGGCCACATTTGTTCCTTTGCTTTCCACCAAGCCAATATAACAAAGTCTATAAACTGATCGGTGGAAAGTTCGATCCATTTTCCCGAGACATACATATTAAATTCGTTGGATCCTTGTTCTTCAAGCCTTGCCCTTTTTTTTGCTTTCTTGTAAAGCATTTATCATTTTTGTTATCGGATTCCTTGAACTCGTACCCGATGAAGATGAAGAACCAACATGTGATGAAGAAGGTATGTTACCATATGTTTCAAAGTAAACTTGCCATAAACCCTCAAAGGCATCATTGAAAGATTTTTTTTGCATCATATGCAAAGTTCACGTTTTTTTGAAAACACCCCAAATCATTAGTAATTGAATCAATGAACATCTCTACCCCATTTACATTGAAAAATGGGTTTAACGTGGCGGAACAAGTAATTATTGATGGCAATTTTTGAAAGTATTTTCTTAGCTTTAATTTCATTGGTATGACCATTTCTGCAAATATACCACCTTCAAATTCAAATTCGCTTAACTTTTGACACATCAAATAAAGTTGTTGCAAAACCAAATGAGACGTTGGATAATAGACTCCCGACAGTGTTTTGGTTGAGGTGTTAAAGATTTCAAGTAATCGGGTTAGTTTTTCAATAATATCCCAGTTTTCAACCGGAAACCCATACTCAGTATAACCATTACAATGCAACTCGTCATGAAAATTTTGTAAAGTCGTTTTCTGTTTTAAACCACACAAGAACATATGATATGTGGAATTCCATCTTGTAGGAATGTCCCAATTAGGTGCCCAAAAAGGTTTTTTCGAATCATTACACCATTTAACATATTGTGCATACCTTCGGTTGCCCGCTTTGAAAATATCTTTTAACATTTGTCTAAAACAACCTCTAATTCCACTTATAGAGTCAACATTTAGGCCATCTTGCACAACCAAGTTAATGATGTGTGCAACACATCGACTATGAAAAAATATCCCGTTCATAATTGGTTCGTATCTTGATTTTAATCTACTCATGGCTTTGGTATTGTTACTAGAATTATCCAACGTAATTGAAAATATTTTGTTTTCCAAATGAAACCTTTTTAACACGGTACACAACACAAAGGATAACTCAAGTGCCCCGTGAGGATATGGAAAGTCTTCGAATGCAATGACCCGCTTCATCATGAGCCAATTGCTCGGATCGATCCAATGTGCGGTAACACATATGTACGAACCGACCAACCCATGAGGAGTAGACCACACATCCGTCGTTAAGTTAACATTAGCATTTAAGTTAAAAAGGCCATCTTTAAATTCTCGTTTAGCCGCTCTCCACATTTTCATAGCATCACGTTTAAGGGTAGAACGACTTACATTGTTGTATTTCGGTTGTAGAGTCTTCTAAAACACCCTAGTGATACGAGGGTTGTCGAAATGGTTGAATGGCAGCCCCTCTTGAATAACCAACCCGGCAAATTGTTCTCGAACAACTTCCAGGTTATACAAAAATATGCCCCCTTCTCGAGTCACCGAAGGTTGACCCGCTTCCTCCGTGTTCTTGAGTGATTTACAATACCTTTGTTCAATATGAGACCTCAACGACGAGCCTTATAAGCACCGTCCGTCATCCTCACGTATTGATACTCTTGCCAAATTGCAGTGGTGTGATTGTGAGTTGACATCACTTCTACAACCGTTGGTTCTTCCTTTTCTGGTTTGGAAGATGTAGAACCAACACCAGTGTTACTTGAAGAAGCTTTGCCTTTACCTCGTCCTCCTACCATTTGTTATTAGTGAAACAAATTCGGTTTTGATTTTGAGTTTTTTTTGCTAAAATCAAAGTAAAATGTGTTACTTGTGAATATTGTGTGATACAAAACTAGTGTACTTATAGCTAAAATGCAAGTAAAAAGATTCGAAATTTAAAAAAAGCTCTACCTACCCGGTCCTACTAGTACTAGCTATAAAAGAAAATTTCAAAATTTGAAAAAAAAAGTTAGATTCCAAACCGGTTAACCGGTTAGACAAACCGGTTGGGAAAAAAACCGGTACAAACCGGCTCCTAGACTTGAAAATCCAAACCGGTTAGTAACTGCCGGCTTGGGAAAAACTGTAACCGGTTAGCAAAAAAACCGGTTAGGACCGGTTCCGGTTTTCGGTTCTAAACCAGTTAACCGGTTCCAAACCGGTTTGTATGCCCATCTCTAGTTCAACATACAAACCAAATAGATAGTCCCCAAATGGATGCTATCTCAAACATACATCAAGAACAACAAACAGAAACATTAACTACTAATCTACTAAAGATCCAAATGTCTACATCTTAGATCGTTTGGATCTATTTAGGGTAAAAATGGAAGGATGAATGAAGCTGATTGAGGGTGTGAAGATGTGGTTGAGAGAGAAGTTGTGTGTGTGGTGAGATGAGAATGGTGTGTGTGTGTGTGAGCGATGATAACAAAGTTCACCCAACAACCAAGGTTATAAACTTGGTCTTCAGTCTAACGAATGAGTCATCACAAAGTTCCAAAACGCCGCTGCACAATACAAAACCAAACATACAAAGCCTAACGGCTATATTAGCTAGAAATAAGTTACCAACAACCCCCTCAAGGATTATGAGATTGACAATCTCAAACAATAACTTTCAACATGTATGTATAATTCTATGACTATGGCTCAACAGAAGAGGTACATGAGCAAGCATGATCTAGTGACAATTACATCGACACAATGACATGAAAACAAACATAACCGAAAGAGAAAACTATATATGTTGCTTACATAGGAGAGGTTCAGCAGAATAAGTTTTGAAGAACATTTGGGTTGAGCTTCTGAAGTGATGCAGACTGAGCCACAAGCTTGGCAATTAACCCAGTTACACGATCCATGTATATACTGTAAAGCCTGCACCTGTTTTCTAACAGTTGAAGTCCTTTTCGAGTGTGGAGGATTGAAGTCACCCACTCTTCAAACAACTCTGCAGCAACCATCGATTTTCTCATTTTAGTAAGCAGCTATTTTTAAAGTCTAGTATGTACTTCAACGAGTAGCTTATGCTTATTGAGATTTTACAAAAGAGCATACACAACCTTGTTTAGTATTTTTACCTTTACAAGCTGATCGTGCCCTTTTAAGATAAAATTTTAGCTAGTGAAGTCAGCTTCTAATTATGGAGATTTGTTACCATTATTTTTACTAATTAATGACCTGCTTAGATAAAATGTATGCTTACCTTTTGTGAATTCATCTGTCTTTGACCAACTTATTAGGTAATCTGATACCAAAAACTCGATAAGCTGGATCCTGTCAATCAAGTAGCAAGCACACATGACAAATTAATCATAATCCAAAGCTTATGTTTCTAGCCGTGTAATGTAACATTCTGAAAGTACATTAATTCTCAACCTTCTACATAATTATCAAGAAATTGTCTCTAGCCATATCTAAGTGTGTGTTACCATATACATCCACCAAGGTAACAGATACAAGCAGCAAAAAAGTTACAGTATATGACAGCTTTTATGGTGGGATATGAAAGTGAAATGATACAAATTAGTTACTCTTATGAGCATCAGGTACCCTAAGTTGCCATGACTTAAGTCGTAGGTAAAAAGTTTAACCACACCAACAAAAGTGACTATGGCACAAGAACCTTTGACACAACATTTTCCAGGCTCTCTCCTTAGTATCAGAAAATGTTGTGCCATGCGTAAAAAAAAATAGTGTCATGGGTCCGCACATATCCAACTAAATATAAAGTGTCATTGGTCCACACATACCCCGTTAAATATATGAAAAAATAGAATAAATATTACCAGTTGGCTACGGCGTCAGACCCTTTGGCACCAGAAACGGTATCGCGAGCCTAAAAAAAGTCGTGTTATAGCCCAAAACGTCATACCATTGATGGCGTGGGTATCCAATGCTCTAACTTTTCTTTTTAGAACGGATCTGACCCGCGAGTTAAATCATCCAAACCGGCAGGCCTTGAGACCCGAACCATTAGGAGAGACCCGCGAAATGAAACTGAACCCATGGCCGCATGAGGAGGAAAATCCAGGTTTTTTTCTCTTACAAGACTCGAACTCGGGTAAAAGCCCCTCCCAACCTCTAGAAAAAACCCATGTAGCCAATTGTGCTAACACATTTCGTTAAGAAATATAACAGGAAAGAAATATTTGCAATGAGACTGCCGGTAGTACGTGGTATGAAATGTAAAGGATACAGTGAAGGTTTTGATGAGTTTTTTTAGCAATTAGGATGATGGAATCGACTAATCTGCCTCAAGCGTGTCAGAATTTCCAAAATTTGATAATGTTGATGAGTTTTCACCAAATTAAACGTACCACTAGGTTTAATAACTGGTTTTTGCCAAGTATGAAAATTTGTTCGTCTCGATTCAATTCGAATTGATCTCCGATTAAAAGTGTGACTCAGTCGTTCTTGGTGAATAAAAAGAAAATGTCGTTGATTATCTATATCTAATTAAAAAGTAAATGCGAAAATAATAAAAATAAACTAAAGACGAATGACAATAATAAAGAAACGTAAAACAAGACGTATATTAAAAACTAAAAATTAAAACGATATTAAAACAAATATTAAAACAAATATTTAAAGAAACAGTTAATAAAAGTAAAAGCGAAAATAATAAAAATAAAAATAAACTTTTCGAATTAAAAATAAAACTTACTTAAATAAAAATGAGAGCAATTGGATTATAAAACTATTTTAAAAAGAAACGAAACGAATAATAAAAACGTTAATTTAAACAAAACAATTAATAAAAATAAAACTAAAAGACGAAATTTACTATCGACTCGAAAATAAAGTTTACTAAATGAAAAAGGAGAGAATAAAACTAAAATAGTATTTTAAAGCTAAACGAGGCAAAACCTAAAGCGGGTACTAAATAAAAAATAAAACTTGAACTTTACGAAAAAATATTAATTTTAAAAATAGACGAAAAATTCAACTAAAAATGCGTAACTTTCAAAATTAAAATCGGAAAAACTTTCAGATAAAACTAAACAATTACGGAACAATACTAATAAATAAACAAGTTAGCAGGCTAGCTGTTGGAAGCAGCCAGGCACCTGGTGAAAATGGCGCCAAAACTTAGCAACCTGGCAAGCAGCCAGCTCTATTATTTCGGAATAAGTATGTTGTTGCTACAGTACATTTCAGAAAAAAAATTATATTTTGCAAGTTTGGTTTTTTCAGAAAAATCGTTTCTTCGGAATAATAGCTACAGGACTTTTCAGAAAAATGGCTATTTCGGAATACTTGCCTTTTCAGAAAAAATTGCTTTTTCGCAAAAACAAAGTTTTAGAACTTTTAACTTTTTCAAAATAATTGTTTTTTCATAGAAATCTTCGGAAAAAAATACTTTTTCAGAAAAATCTTTGGAATAATACTTAATTCAGAGAAATGACAATTTCAGAAAAGTGACAAATTCAGAGAAAAGGAAATTCAGAGAAATGACATATTTCGGAATAATTAACCCTAATCCGAAAACATGAAAAATAAAGATACAGTAATCTAAAAATCAGAAAATAAGCCACGAATAAGCTAAAATTAAATAAGCAATTTACCAAAACTTAATCTAAAACAATTTTAAGAAAAACTAATTTAACCACAAATCAAAAACTTAAAAACACTAATAAATCTAAAAATTAAAAATCAACTTTTTATAAAATAAACTAATAAGCACTTATCTAAAAACTTAACCAAATTGATTTTTAGAAAAAGGTATAAGCCAAAATTTAAAAACTTTTAAAAACACTAAATAATAAAAATATTTAAAAACAACTTTTTATAAAAATTAACTAATAAGCACTTAATTAAAAATAAGAAAATTAACACAATAAGCACTAAAACACTATAAGCTATAAAAATCAAACACATAAAAACCAATAAGTACAATCAATCAAAAGCATCAATAAATCAATAAACATCAAGATTAAGCAACTATATGATCATCTAAATCAACACAAGATTAATAATAAAGAAAGGAAGAATGAGAATGATTAATTGAAAAAGCTTGAAATAGATTAAGATTAAGATCTAATACAAGATTAATGAAAAAGATTAAAACATAAAATAAAAGCTAGAGAGAGAAAGTATATATTAATCTACTCCTAATCTTAAAACTAATCTACTTCTAATTTTCTAACCACCTCCTAATGACACATTAGGAGGGTATTTATAAGAGGAGTAAATTGTTGGTGCTTTCTTCCTTCTTTCTTCTTGTCTCGACTCGATTTAAATTCTTTGTGTTTCTCGACGTCGTCTCGGGATTTATCGATATAATTTGAACTCGTCTTATAATTTTCTTCTTTAATTAGACTTGGTTCTTCGACTTCATTAAACTTCCGTCTTTTAGACTTTTTATTCGATAAATCTTCAGAATAGGCCTTGGACTTCCGTTCTTTTTGCACTCTTGATCTTTTGACTTCGTCTTTTCTCGTTTTCTTCGATAAAAGCCCGTGAAAGCCCGTGTGTTCTTCCTTTTTCATCTTTTGGTCCTAAAACACAATAAAAACACAAACAACGCATAATTCCGACATTTACGAAATAAAATACACGTTTTGACTTGGTTATTATTATAATTAAGTGATAAAAGGATAGGTGTTTTCACACCTATCAAGGTTCATCAATATTCATTCTCTCTCGTTTTGTGTTTATGTTGCGTGCCACAACTTGACTGCATGACACCTTTTATTAAATTAAAGTCATTTTTAAGGTCATTTCCTAGTCCCTACTCGCTATGTCAAAACCTCATGTGAAACTTAATGTCATTTTTGTACTGCAACGTATTGACTTTAGGAATTTCCTTATGTGACAAGTTACATGTACCAATAGAATTGCATTACTTTTTCTCTCTCTTATTTTCACTTCCAATAATCAAGTTACACATAAGGGTGTAGATATGTTTTTGTATAAATGGTGTGAACATGGCATTTCTCATAATTTGCATGGTAGTCTTCAAAGATGCAAATTCTTTAAGGTAATAATGTTAGGGCGTCTGAGCAAACCACTCAAAAATCGATCCAAACCGATATTCGGTTAGGTTTTTTATTATTGTATTTTTTTCGTTTTGAGTCGGTTCGGTTCGGCTCAGGAGACACTATTCGAATCGAACCGATCTTATTCGGTTCAATTTCGATTTCTATAATTTATAATCAGTTTAGTTCTCGGTTGGCAATTTTTCTTATTCGGTTTTGAATTTCTCATTTTGATCCTATTCCTACCCAATGCTCATCTATACTACATATAATACACATTACAACCGTCAATTATTCATTAGTAATAACATAAAATCTCACTACAATTGCAATTGTTTAAAAGATATTGATTGTAAAAGATATCGGCTCTTTTAGAAAAAAAAACTATTGAAAGAGAGAAAATTTTATGCTTTTATGGAAAAAATGGTTGGTAAATTTTTAAGATAATTGTAACATTGTAAATATTATTTTTTGTACTCATCCACTTATACAGCCATTACATACAAATCTATAACTAATCTGAACATTTTTTATCCATATATCAATAACTTAATCTAATATATAAAATTAAAACTTTTATATTTTAATTAATCAACTAACTTAGCTCAGTTAGCCATTAAAGTTCCACTAAGTGGTTTTGTTGAGGAAGGTTTCTAAGGAGGTGTTTGGTTGGATGTAATGTAATGTAATTAGGTGTAATTGTAATTTGAATTACATTGAAAACATGTTTGGTTCATTGTAATTAAAGAATTGTAATGTTTAATACATTACATTGGTAGTTTGGTAATGAATGTAATTGTAATGTATTTCTTTTAATTACAATGAATGAGGGAATTATAATTACATGCCAAAATGGATGTAATGTTTTAGATTACATTGTAATTCAAGATTTTATAACTTTATTATCAATATTTGCAAATAATAATAATAATAATAATTAAATTTTATTAAATTTTATTTATTATTATTATTATTATAAATTATTGAAATTAATATTTTATTTACTTATATGAATTTTAATTAATTTATATTATTATTATTTTTATTATTAAAAATAAATAAAATAATAAATAATAATTAAATAATTAAATAAAAAAATTAATAAAATAACAAATAACAAATAAATAATATTGTAATATAAAAAATTATTTTTATTAATATATAATATAAATATTAAAATATTAATATTCATTATTATTATTATATTAAAAAAGTTATATATTTATTTTCTTTATCTTTTCTTACTTTTTATTAATTCTTTTTTTTATTATTATTAGTATTTTTTATATTAATAATAATAATTAATATTATTTTTAATTATTTATTTTATATTATTTTTTTCTAATTTATTTTTTTTTATTTTTTTTATTTTTATTATTTTATTTATATTTATATTTATATAATTTTTTTAATTTATTATTTTTAGATTTTAGAAATATTAGAATTATAATTTTTATTTTTGTTTTTATTTTTATTATTATAAATATTTATTTATTATTTTTATTATTTATTTTTCTTATATTATTTCAACTATTACTTTTTCAATTATTTTGTAAGTTTTATAAAAAAAAAAGTTTGAATTACATTACGTTGGGAGTCAACCAAACATATCATCGCATTTAATCAATTACAATTACAATACATTACAATTCCATCACATTCTAATACTTTCAATTACAATTACATCAAATTACAATTCCTTTCAAAAATTACAATTCCTTTCAAAAACATTATGTGAACCAAACAGCCCCTAAGTGGTTTCCTTAAAGGAGGTTTCGTGAAGATCTTGGGTTTAAGACCTGCCAAAAGCCTTTCAGACGAAGCGGATAAAAAATTTAATAAACTAGACGAAAGTTCGACCCATTATAATATCATTACATGACTCGATCCACTAACCACTAACATTTGTCGTTCTAAAAAAAATAGTTTGTATGCTAAATTTCTAGCAACAATGAGGCCTAATAGCCCAGCTGGTTAGAGTGTCTTTGGTAATAAACACACGTAAATTTTGTTACCTTTTTGTGTATAAACACACGTAACGTAACTATATTTACTTAAGAATAAGGAAACCGAGAAACCGACTTTGCTATAGAATAAGACAACCGACTTTCTCATAGGTCTATATATATACACACTGTATTTAACACATTCCATCTCTGCATGCAGCTATTACTCGAATAATTGAACGATCATCTTAAACATGCATATTCCTACCCAAATCCCTGTTTCCCATTTTGATCATTACTACAAAGCTTTCTCGCTTTCCAAAAACCATCTCCAAGCTGGAAACAAGATCATCATGCCGGCTTCTGCCCTCGACCAACTTATTTCTCAAGCTGTTTTCCCCATGCTCTTCCGCATATCAAATGAGACCGCAGGCCTATACTCTCATTGTGGTGTTCTCGAGTTCACTGCCGACGAGGGCTCAGTTTTATTGCCCATCTGGTTGATGAAAAGCCTGGCAATAAAACAAGGTGGCTTAGTGAATATCAAGAACATTATATTAAAAAGAGGCAAGTACATTAAGTTACAACCACATGATGCTAACTTCTTTACTCTTTCCGATCATCAGTCGTTGCTTGAAAAAGCTTTTAAAGATTTTGTTTCTCTAACAACTGGCGAAACTATTGAGATCAATCTCCTTGGCCAAAAGTATTTGATTAATGTTCTTGAAACCGAACCAGCTAATGATATATCCTTGCTTGATACTGACTGTCAAGTGGACTTTGCACAAGCATTGCATAATAAAGAACCTGAAAAGAAAACAAACGTTCTTGGTAAACGCAAGAGTGCTACATCAGGCCAGGATGATGAAGACCGAAAGTCTCGTCCCATAGCATATGACGAAACCAAACAGTTTCCAGGTGAAGGGAGGAGACTAGGTGGAAGGAAAGGTGTTAACTTGTTAAACCCATCCATGAAGAAATTGAAAAGAACAGAAGTAACTACTACCAAAGAGGTTGATGGAAAACTGAAGAGCAAACAAGGGACAACAGAGTTTCAGCCATTTTCGGGGGTGGCCAGGCGACTTGATGGCCAACCAGTGATGTCTGTGGTGTAGGGATGACAAAAGCACCCGAAACCGATGGAGAAAACCGAACCCTGAACCGATTGGGTCGGGTTTGGATTGGGGTTGGCGGGTTTGGATGCGGGTTCGGGTTGGGATATTTTATTTTTCGCGGGTTCGGGTTTTAGTAATACCCGCCCGTTTACCAAAATACATATCGTTTATTGCTATTTTATATAATTTTTAAATATGTACGAAATATTAGACGAAGATTATTAAACAAATGAAATGCTTATATTAGTTACATTCTGTATGCATTAAAATGTTTGTGTTAAAGTATATTTTGATTTTGTAAATTTAAATAAAACAATAATTTATTCGATATATGATATTGAATTAGTATTTTTTATCTTCTAAAAACTTAAAAAATTATATTAGGGTATTTTGATTGTTTTTCATTGTTTTTTTTAACTTTATACGTACAATTATGTCCAACGAAATTTAATTGTGGATACCCGATACCCGCGGGTAAAAACTGAAAACCCCTTGGGTAATAGTAATCGGGTACCCGTCGGGTATTTGGGCGAATGCGGGTTTGGATATTATAAACGGGTGCGGGTACGGGTACGGGTTCAGTAAAACCCGAACCGAACCCGACCCGTTGCCATCCCTGCTGTGGTGGAAAAGGATGATCAATCCAATGTTGGTGTAAAAGTGAAGGAAGAAGAACACCAAATGTTCAAAGGGTTTACAGGTAACAGTTTCCGGTTGATGTGATAGATATACCAAAAACTACCAAGCTATGTTACTTTCTGTCATTGGTTTTTGGGTTTTTGGCTTTGTGGTATCACATTGTAATTAAAACTTTGATCTATGTTAACAAAATTTCATTTTGATTCTATTTACTTGTGACAAGTTATGAATTATTGTTCTAACTTTTGAGTTGTTGATTGTCCAGTTGTCCCAGAAAAAAAAATCCATTTAGTGAAAATCGAAACCACAATGGCGACTACATCATCATCATCCAACACTGCTTCTGATATAAATTATATTAATTCACTTTATAAGCAGGTTTACCTTAACTATCTATTTTTATCTTGATTGGTACATTTTAGTTTCACAAGTACTTACTAGTTTCGAATGGTTGATATTTTTGACAAAACAGACAAATAGTCACGAGGTTTCAATCGCTGAGCTCTCTGCACTACCTTCATCTCGTATAAGCATTTCATATTAGTTAATTGTGAATATTTCAACTTAGCTGATATAGTTCATAAGGGGCCTATGATATAGTTCATAAGGGGCCTATAATACAGGTTTAATTGTGAATATTTCAACTTAGCTGATATAGTTCATAAGGGGCCTATGACTATCAAGTTGGGGCCCTAATCTTAGGGGGTGTTTCTTTTTCTTTTGGAGCCTCTTAATGGGAAACAAAAGTGGGCCCAAATCATTTGAGCATCTTGTTCCACACTCATATCAAAACTTCTCTCTTCCCACTAAGGGGTGTTTCTTTTTCTCTTTGAGCCACTTAATAAGTGGGCCCAACCCTTTGTGCCTCTTAGTGGGAGGAGCTATTAAAACTAATCTCTCTCCACTAAGAGGCTAATTAAGTGGCTCAATGGAGCCACTTAATTTAGTAAACACCCCCTAAGAGGCATATTAAGAGCCTTATATGATACTAGTTAAAAAAGTAAACAACCCCTTAGATCAAATTGTAAAAAATACATACCACGGTCAATTTGTACGTTGCTACACGAATTCCATACAACATTCGTCAGAACACTCATCCACAAGCGTAAAGGAATGTATGGTCAAATCGTGACTGACCTATGAGAAACTTGGAACCAAGTAGGTAAACATGGCTTTAATTAATATATCTCATTGTTAGATAATGTTCATTTAGCATAAATTAAACTGTATTGATAAAAATATTGAAGCAAAACGCCAGATATTTTACCTAAAAAACTTTATTAACCAAAAAACAAGAACAATCCTCAAACGGTGATGTTCAACATACAAACTAAATAGATAGTCCCCAAATGGATGCTATCTCAAACATACATCAAGAACAACAAACGGAAACATAAACTACTAATCTACTGAAGATCCAAACGTCTACATCTTAGATCGTTTGGATCTATTTAGGGTAAAAATGGAAGGATGAATGAAGCTGATTGAGGGTGTGAAGATGTGGTTGAGAGAGAAGTTGTGTGTGTGGTGAGATGAGAATGGTGTGTGTGTGTGAGCGATGATAACAAAGTTCACCCAACAACCAAGGTTATAAACTTGGTCTTCAGTCAAACGAATGAGTCATCACAAAGTTCCAAAACGCCCCCTGCACAATACAAAACCAAACATACAAAGCCTAACGGCTATATTAGCTAGAAATAAGTTACCAACAACCCCCTCAAGGATTATGATATTGACAATCTCAAACAATAACTTTCAACACCCTTCCTCAAGCTCATAAGCCAAAGAAGTTCCTTAAACATAATTTGGAACAAAGAAGATTGTGTTGGGAGTTCCCAAGACCTTTAGTCAAAATATCAGCAACCTGGTTTTCAGAAGAAACTTTTACAGTCTCAATAAGACCAGATGCAACCTTTTCCCTTACCAGATGAACATCAATGTCAAAATGTTTAGTTTTTTCATGCATAACAGGATTAGTTGCAATCTGAATTGCAGAACTGTTATCACAAAACAAAGAAGCAGGAATACAAATGGGAACATTCAAGTCCTTCATAATTTTGTTAAGCCACATAACTTCACAAACCGCAGAGGCCATAGACCTATATTCAGCCTCAGCAGAGGATCTGGATAAGGTAGCTTGCTTTTCACTTTTCCAAGAAACAAGGTTATTGTGTATGAAAACACAATATCCAGAAACAGACCTTCTGGTCATTTTACACTTTGCCCAATCAGAATCAGAGAAAGCTTTGATGGAATTGGAATGGGACTTAGTGTAAGTAATACCAGCACCAGGTGCATTTTTAAGGTATCTAAGTACCCTAAAAGCAGCATCAATATGGGACTAAAGGGGAGCATGCATATGTTGGCTCAAACAATGAACAGAATAGGATATATCAGGCCTAGTGTTGCACAGATAGATCAACTTCCCAACAATCTTTTGATAACTAGTGATATTAGTAAAAAACTTGTCACCAATACTCTCTTTGTGAGCAAGAATGCCATTTTCAGTCATAGGAGTGCACACAGGTTTGCAAGCAAGCATGCCATATTAATGAAGAAGCTCAATGCAGTATTTTCTTTGGTTCAAACATAGGCCATTCTTAAGTCTTAGGACTTCAATTCCTAGAAAGTACTTTAATTCACCTAAGTCTTTAATCTTAAAGCTTTAGTTAAGAAACAACTTAAACTTATTAATTTCACTATCTTGTTACCAGTGATGATGATATCATCAACATAAACAAGCAACGCCAAAAATACACCATCTTTGTCTTTTGTAAAGAAAGAATGGTCATTTTTGCTTTACAGAAAACCAGCTTTGGTAAGAAAATTAACAAGTTTAATGTTCCACTGTCTAGGAGCATGTTTTAAGCCATAAAGAGCCTTTTTCAATTTGCAAACCCTTTTTTTATTTTTATCAAAAAAAAACAGGAGGAGGAAGCATGTACACATCTTCATTTAAATCCCCATACAAGAAGGCATTGTTAATATTCATTTGAAAAATACTCCAAGTATTTTGCACAGCCAAGTTAATAACACACCTAATAGTGCTCATTTTAACAACAGGGCTAAAAATTTCATCATAGTCAATCCCCTCTCTCTGCCCACAACCCTTGGCCACTAACCTAGCTTTATATCTTTCAATTTCACCATCAGGATTATATTTAATTTTATAAACCCATTTGGAAGGTATAGCTTTTCTGTTAATGGGCAGAGCAGTAAGAGTCCAAGTATCATTCAAATAGAGAGCTTCCATTTCATTATTCATGGCATGAATCCAATTAACATATTTAACAGCTTCAGAAAAACAAGAGGGTTCAGAAGTCCTATTTAAGTTAGAAACGACGCACCTATTGGTTTCAGACAACTTGGTATGGTTAGCATATCTATGCAAACCATACTTGACTTTGTTATCTAAAACAAACTCATTTAATTTCTCAGGTAACTTATGAGCCCTAGTAGACCTTCTAGGACTAATCGGAGGACTTTCATCATCTTTCCTATTGCTAGAATTGAAAGTAGGAACATTGTTGTTGTTTGGGATATTGCCCTCAGATATGTGTATAGTGTCATCCATTGGTGATGCAGTATGGTTATCATCCCCGTCTGACTGCTTTTCTGCAGTATCAGTCAAGGATTGATCCACAATTACCTGTCATGCATCACCAGATGATCCCCTTCCATCATCATCGGGACTTACAACATTTTGGGGTTGAAAATCAAAAACATCAAAAAAGGTTTTATTACTAATATCTTTATTATTAAAAACTTTATTATTAGAACTCATTTTATATGGAAAAATATTTTCATAAAGTTTAACATCTTTAGAAAATAAGTAACTTCTATTTTCTAAATTCAAAAGCTTGTAGACCTTTTTGGTACTAGAGTACCCAATCAAAACACACTTTTCAGATTTAGGAGAAAATTTATCATGACTGTTCAAAATTGTAGCAAAACATAAACACCCAAAACATCGTAAATGGGAAAGGGATGGTTCTCTACTATAGAGCATAAAAAAAGGAGAATGACCAGCAAGGATAGATGACGGAAGCCTGTTAATCAGATAGGCAGCAGTTAAGACACAACCAGTCCAAAAACACAAAGGGACACCACTTTAAAACAAAAGATTTCTAGCAACATTCAGTAAATGTCTGTGCTTTCTCTCAGCAATACCATTTTGCTGAGGAGTATAGGCACAAGAGGTTTGATGCACAATGCCATTATCCCTAACGTAACTATCCATCTTGTTATTTATGAATTCAGTTCCGTTATCAGATCTTATAACCTTAACTTTAGTTTGAAACTGATTAAGAATTAAGTTCACAAAATCCACAAAGTATTTGAACACTTCATCCTCAGATTTGATCAGATAAACCCAAACAACCCTAGAAAAATCATCTACAATGGTGAGAAAATATCTAAACCCTTCCTTTGAGGTAACCCTATAGGGTTCCCATAAGTCAAGGTGGATGAGTTCACCAACCTTTTTCGACTTATGGTTGCTTAGAGGAAAAGGTTCTCTAGTTTGCTTAGAAAAATGACAAGTTTCAAGGACTCATATGCTCAGGTTTATTGATTCCAAGAGAGTTTCTTAGAATTTTTAACACATTATCAGATGGATGACCTAACCGATTATGCCAAACCCCTTTAGAAGCATGAAAACACATAACAAATAAGTTACTTTTTATCTGAGGTAACTTACATATAGAGTCAAACAAATACAAGCCATCACACTCATTACCAATCCCCAGAGTCCTTTCCCTTTTCAAATCCTGAATGACACAGTTATGTTCATTAAAACCAACATGAAATTTAATGTCTTTAATTAACTTATTCTAGGGTTGAGCACAAACCGCACCGCAAACCGCAAAACCGCAAAAACCGCAAAAAATCACACCACAATAACCGCACCACAACAAAAACCGGTGGATCGGTTTTAAGAAAAAAGAAAAACCGCAAATGTGGTGCGGTTGCGGTTTTACCCTTAAAACCCGCACCACCAAATCCGCACCGCACCGCATAGTAATTATATAAAACCAAAAAACGACATATCGATTATTTAACGTGTGTTATAGGAGTTTTAGTGCATAATATCATTAATAATCTAAATAGTGTGTGTTTACATTAAATCTATGCATTGTTATAACCGAAAATACGTACATCGTGAATCAAAAACCGCAAAAATCCACATTAAGTATATAAATCATAAGCGGTGGTGCGGTGCGGTTAACATCCGCAAAACCCACAAAAACCACAAAAATCCGCAAAACCGAAACCGCAAAAAACCGCGCGGTGCGGATTCTCACTTTTGAAAAAACCGCAATTGCGGATGCGGTTTCATTTTTTCCAAAACCCGCACCACACCGCACCATGCTCACCCCTAACTTATTCACAGACAAAAGACTAACAGTGTGCTCAGGTATCACCAACACATAAAAAATAACCACATTATTGGTAAGTTTCAGATTACCAATATAATTAATTTTAGCGGAAGTACCATTAGGATGCCCAACAGTAATATTTAACTCAAAAATATAAACAACATTAGTCATATTTTTAGTAGAGTTGGTAATGTGTTGGTTGGCACCTAAATCAATAATGCAACCAAAGTTAAAGTTGAGCCCATCAACTTTGACTTTGGCAACAAAAAACTTATAGAAGTGATTGTTAAAAAAGACATTTCTATTAAAAAAAACTACAGTTAATACCTGCCATGTTATCTTGACCACCATAATTCTCTTTTTCACTGATTAAACTCATAAGTTTAGCAATTTGGTCATTGGAAAAAGGTAAAGTGGTGTTAGAAATCTGAGTATCAACACTGTTACTGGAACCAACCCTGTTATTCACCTTAAAAGGAGTCCTATTGTTATTAGCATTAGAGTTCTTTTTATATCCAGGAGGGTATCCAATTAACTCAAAACATCTGTCAACAGTATGACCCTTCATATTGCAGTTAGTACATAACAAAGAGTTGTATTGATTCCTATTTCCCCCATTGCTGTTATTGCTATTGGAAAATTGATTTGACTGATTTCTGTTTCCCCCATTGTTACCATTAAACAACTGATTCTGATTTCTATTATTAAAAAATCTATTCTAATTCTGATTTTGATTTTTTGGAAAATCATTAGCCTTAGCAGCAAAAGAGGAAACCTGGGGTTTTGAAGCCCCAGAATTAGAGCTAAGACCCCTATGGGACTCTTCTCTACACACAATCACAAAAGCATCTTTAACATCAGGTAAAACAGGTTGGGTCAACAAAGAACTTCTTATAGGTTGATACACTTCATCCAAACCCATCAAAAATTGCATTAACTTCATTAATTGTTGATGTTTACTAGACTCAGCCCTAGCAATGCAAGTGTAAGGAGAAAATTTGGTAAGAATATCAAATTCTCTCCACAGAGAATTCAACTTGTGATAATATTCAGGCACAGACAAGCCATTTTGTTTAAAATTGTTAATTTTTTGAATTAAATTAAACAGAATTGAACCATCAAGTTTGTCATAAGTGTCCCTAAGTTCATTCCAAACCTCAGCAGCATTTTCAGAGTATACTTGACTCAAATAAAGGTCTTCAAATATAGAACTCAACAACCAAGATAAGACAACATCATTGCACCTATCCCATTGATTGGAAAGGGGCTCACTATTAGCATAAGCAGACTTAACCCAAGTACCATCAACAAATCCCATTTTATTTCTAGCTTGTAAAGCAATTTTGACGGCATTAGCCCAAAGTCTATAGTTGTCACAGCCAGTAAGCTTAATGCTAACAAGATTCCCAATATTATGATCATTAGGTTGCAAATGCAAAGGATTACCAACATCTAAAGAACTAATCAAAACAGGAGTAGGAGTAGGAGTAGTCATAATGAAAAACAAGTAAGCAACACAGAAAGCACACCAAGCAAGAATAAGAAAATAAACAGCAAATAAAGAAGAGAGAGAGCTTGAATCTCAAAAATCACCAATACTAGCTTGTGGACTGGGGTTGGCCAGAGCAGGTATCCACACCAGTCAAGCTGGAGGGTCAAGGCGTTAACCGAACCCGTTTGCACCCACCTCACTAGATCAATGACCAAGAAGAAATAAGTAACTTACAGTGCAATAAAACAGAAGTAGTAACACCAATTAGGCTCTTGATTCACTTAGTCAAGAGACACAGGTGGTAGATGAGTCAATAAGGCCACCAAGAGCAAACAAACCCAAAAATCAACAATTAGGGTTTCACAAACCCTAATTTAATTCACCAACGACAAAGGGGTCACCAAAACAGAAAACCCCCAAAAATTACAAATTAGGGTTTCACAAACCCTAATTTTAATATTTCAGAAAATCAACAAATCCAACTACCAAAGTGTCAAAATAGCTGCAAGAAAGGTCAGATAACATGTATATAATAAATAAGGACTTGCCAATGAAAAACCCTAATTTCTGATTTTAAGGTCTTTCAAAATAGATCAAAAAATATGTAAATTAAGACCGTTAATCAACGATTAACAATCAAAGAAATAGTTCCCAAGCCAAGATTTGAGAAACCCCCCAAAAAAAGTTTGAAACCCTAATTTTGAAAAATTAAAAAAGATTATAGATCTGTAGTATAATAACCAAAAACAAGACTTTTTAAGAAGGATTTATCCAACAAACAGAGCCATAAGCTCTGATACCGTGATAAAAATATAGAAGCAAAACGCCGGATATTTTACCCAAAAAACTTTATTAACCAAAAAACAAGAACAGTCCCCAAACGGATGCTGTTCAATATAGAGATGCACAGAGCCGGTTAACCGAACCTTTGGGTTTTAAAAAAATTGGTTTTTGGTCAAAGACCAAAAAACCGGTTTGGCCGGTTAACCGATTCGGTTACAAACCGGTATATTGGCTAAAAAACTCTAACCGGTATAACCGGTTCCTAACCGGTTCTAACCGGTTAACCGGTTTGCCGAGTTTTTTTTTCGTTTTTTCGTTTTTAGAGCGGATGGTGAACCGTAGAGAAGCCGTAAGACTACAATTATTAAAAACATCACTTTTATTTAATAGAACATTACAAATACATTTAAAAGGAAATACAACTGAAAGGAAATACATCACACTCACACATAATACATAAACATAATTAAAACGGATAACCTAATCGGATTCGAAACTATCTAGGTTGACTTCGTTGTCGGACTTGGACCTAGCTTCTACATTAGCTTCATCTTGTGACAGTTCTTCATCGGTTAGTGATATCGCTTCACCCGATTCCACCTCATTCTCAAATAACTCTTCTTCAAAGTCTAAGGTGTGTTCAAGACTTGTCTTGTGTTGTACCCGCTCTTGTGCATCTAAGTGATCTTTCAAGCACATGCACATCTCCAAAGACGCTGGAGTGAGTCTTGTTCTTCGATTAGATAAAACTTTTCCACTTGTTGAAAAAGCCGATTCTAAAGCTACCGAAGTAGCTTGTACACTTAGCAAGTCACGAGCCATTCGGGATAAAACGGGCCACATTTGTTCCTTTGCTTTCCACCAAAGCCAATATATCAAAGTCTATAAACTGATCGTTGGAAAGTTCGATCCATTTTCCCGAGACATACATATTAAATTCGTTGGATCCTTGTTCTTCAAGCCTTGCCCTTTTTTTTGCTTTCTTGTAAAGCATTTATCATTTTTGTTATCGGATTCCTTGAACTCGTACCCGATGAAGATGAAGAACCAACATGTGATGAAGAAGGTATGTTACCATATGTTTCAAAGTAAACTTGCCATAAACCCTCAAAGGCATCGTTGAAAGATTTTTTTTGCATCATATGCAAAGTTCACGTTTTTTTGAAAATACCCCAAATCATTAGTAATTGAATCAACGAACATCTCTACCCCATTTACATTGAAAAATGGGTTTAACGCGGCGGAACAAGTAATTATTGATGGCAATTTTTGAAAGTATTTTCTTAGCTTTAATTTCATTGGTATGACCATTTCTGCAAATATACCACCTTCAAATTCAAATTCGCTTAACTTTTGACACATCAAATAAAGTTGTTGCAAAACCAAATGAGACGTTGGATAATAGACTCCCGACAGTGTTTTGGTTGAGGTGTTAAAGATTTCAAGTAATCGGGTTAGTTTTTCAATAATATCCCAGTTTTCAACCGGAAACCCATACTCAGTATAACCATTACAATGCAACTCGTCATGAAAATTTTGTAAAGTCGTTTTCTGTTTTAAACCATACAAGAACATATGATATGTGGAATTCCATCTTGTAGGAACGTCCCAATTAGGTGCCCAAAAAGGTTTTTTCGAATCATTACACCATTTAACATATTGTGCATACCTTCGGTTGCCCACTTTGAAAATATCTTTTAACATTTGTCTAAAACAACCTCTAATTCCACTTATAGAGTCAACATTTAGGCCATCTTGCACAACCAAGTTAATGATGTGTGCAACACATCGACTATGAAAAAATATTCCGTTCATAATTGGTTCGTATCTTGATTTTAATCTACTCATGGCTTTGGTATTGTTACTAGAATTATCCAGCGTAATTGAAAATATTTTGTTTTCCAAATGAAACCTTTTTAACACGGTACACAACACAAAGGATAACTCAAGTGCCCCGTGAGGATATGGAAAGTCTTCGAATGCAATGACCCGCTTCATCATGAGCCAATTGCTCGGATCGATCCAATGTGCGGTAACACATATGTACGAACCGACCAACCCATGAGGAGTAGACCACACATCCGTCGTTAAGTTAACATTAGCATTTAAGTTTAAAAAGCCATCTTTAAATTCTCGTTTAGCCGCTCTCCACATTTTCATAGCATCACGTTTAAGGGTAGAACGACTTACATTGTTGTATTTCGGTAGTAGAGTCTTCTAAAACACCCTAGTGATACGAGGGTTGTCGAAATGGTTGAATGGCAGCCCCTCTTGAATAACCAACCCGGCAAATTGTTCTCGAACAACTTCCGGGTTATACAAAAATATGCCCCCTTCTCGAGTCACCGAAGGTTGACCCGCTTCCTCCGTGTTCTTGAGTGATTTACAATACCTTTGTTCAATATGAGACCTCAACGACGAGCCTTATAAGCACCGTCCGTCATCCTCACGTATTGATACTCTTGCCAAATTGCAGCGGTGTGATTGTGAGTTGACATCACTTCTGCAACCGTTGGTTCTTCCTTTTCTGGTTTGGAAGATGTAGAACCAACACCAGTGTTACTTGAAGAAGTTTTGCCTTTACCTCGTCCTCCTACCATTTGTTATTAGTGAAACAAATTCGGTTTTGATTTTGAGTTTTTTTTTGCTAAAATCAAAGTAAAATGTGTTACTTGTGAATATTGTGTGATACAAAACTAGTGTACTTATAGCTAAAATGCAAGTAAAAAGATTCGAAAGTTAAAAAAAAAGCTCTACCTACCCGGTCCTACTAGTACTAGCTATAAAAGAAAATTTCAAAATTTGAAAAAAAAAAGTTAGATTCCAAACCGGTTAGACAAACCGGTTGGGAAAAAAATCGGTACAAACCGGCTCCTAGACTTGAAAATCCAAACCGATTAGTAACTACCGGCTTGGGAAAAACTGTAACCGGTTAGCAAAAAAACCGGTTGGGACCGGTTCCGGTTTTCGGTTCTAAACCAGTTAACCGGTTCCAAACCGGTTTGTATGCCCATCTCTAGTTCAACATACAAACCAAATAGATAGTCCCCAAATGGATGTTATCTCAAACATACATCAAGAACAACAAACAGAAACATTAACTACTAATCTACTAAAGATCCAAATGTCTACATCTTAGATCGTTTGGATCTATTTAGGGTAAAAATGGAAGGATGAATGAAGCTGATTGAGGGTGTGAAGATGTGGTTGAGAGAGAAGTTGTGTGTGTGGTGAGATGAGAATGGTGTGTGTGTGTGAGCGATGATAACAAAGTTCACCCAACAACCAAGGTTATAAACTTGGTCTTCAGTCTAACGAATGAGTCATCACAAAGTTCCAAAACGCCGCTGCACAATACAAAACCAAACATACAAAGCCTAACGGCTATATTGGCTAGAAATAAGTTAGCAACAACCCCCTCAAGGATTATGAGATTGACAATCTCAAACAATAACTTTCAACATGTATGTATAATTCTATGACTATGGCTCAACAGAAGAGGTACATGTGCAAGCATGATCTAGTGACAATTACATCGACACAATGACATGAAACAAACATAACCGAAAGAGAAAACTATATATGTTGCTTACATAGGAGAGGTTCAGCAGAATAAGTTTTAAAGAACATTTGGGTTGAGCTTGTGAAGTGATGCAGACTGACCCACAAGCTTGGCAATTAACCCAATTACATGATCCATGTATATACTATAAAGCCCGCACCTGTTTTCTAACAGTTGAAGTCCTTTTCGAGTGTGGAGGATTGAAGTCGCCCACTCTTCAAACAACTCTGCAGCAACCATCGATTTTCTCATTTTAGTAAGCAGCTATTTTTAAAGTCTAGTATGTACTTCAACGAGTAGCTTATGCTAATTGAGATTTTACAAAAGAGCACACACAACCTTGTTTAGTATTTTTACCTTTACAAGCTGATCGTGCCCTTTTAAGATAAAATTTTAGCTAGTGAAGTCAGCTTCTAATTATGGAGATTAGTTACCATTATTTTTACTAATTAATGACCTGCTTAGATAAAATGTATGCTTACCTGTTGTGAATTCATCTGTCTTTGACCAACTTATTAGGTAATCTGATACCAAAAACTCGATAAGCTGGATCATGTCAATCAAGTAGCAAGCACACATGACAATTTAATCATAATCCAAAGCTTATGTTTCTAGCAGTGTAATGTAACATTCTGAAAGTACATTAATTCTCAACCTTCTACATAATTATCAAGAAATTGTCTCTAGCCATATCTAAGTGTGCGTTACCATATACATCCACCAAGGTAACAGATACAAGCAGCAAAAAAGTTACAGTATATGACAGCTTTTATGGTGGGATATGAAAGTGAAATGATACAAAGTAGTTACTCTTATGAGCATCGGGTACCCTAAGTTGGCATGACTTAAGTCGTAGGTAAAAAGTATAACCACACCAACTAAAGTGACTATGGCACAAGAACCTTTGACACAACATTTTCCAGGCTCTCTCCTTAGTATCAGAATATGTTGTGCCATGCGTAAAAAAAAATAGTGTCATGGGTCCGCACATATCCTACTAAATATAAAGTGTCATTGGTCCACACATACCCCGTTAAATATATGAAAAAATAGAATAAATATTACCAGTTGGCTACGACGTCAGACCCTTTGGCACCAGAAACGGTATCGCGAGCCTAAAAAAAAGTCGTGTTATAGCCCAAAACGTCATACCGTTGATGGCGTGGGTATCCAATGCTCTAACTTTTCTTTTTAGAACGGATCTGACCCGCGAGTTATATCATCCAAACCGGCAGGCCTTGAGACCCGAACCATTAGGAGAGACCCGCGAAATGAAACTGAACCCATGGCCGCACGAGGAGGAAAATCCGGGTTTTTTTCTCTTACAAGACTCGAACTCGGGTAAAAGCCCCTCCCAACCTCTAGAAAAAACCCATGTAGCCAATTGTGCTAACACATTTCGTTAAGAAATATAACAGGAAAGAAATATTTGCAACGAGACTGCCGGTAGTACGTGGTAGGAAATGTAAAGGATACAGTGAAGGTTTTGATGAGTTTTTTTTAGCAATTAGGATGATGGAATCGACTAATCTGCCTCAAGCGTGTCAGAATTTCCAAAATTTGATAATGTTAATGAGTTTTCACCAAATTAAACGTACCACTAGGTTTAATAACTGGTTTTTGCCAAGTATGAAAATTTGTTCGTCTCGATTCAATTCGAATTGATCTCCGATTAAAAGTGTGACTCGGTCGTTCTTGGTGAATAAAAATAAAATGTCGTTGATTATCTATAGCTAATTAAAAAGTAAATGCGAAAATAATAAAAATAAACTAAAGACGAATGACAATAATAAAGAAACGTAAAACAAGACGTATATTAACAACTAAAAATTAAAACGATATTAAAACAAATATTAAAACAAATATTTAAAGAAACAATTAATAAAAGTAAAAGCGAAAATAATAAAAATAAAAATAAACTTTTCGAATTAAAAATAAAACTTACTTAAATAAAAATGAGAGCAATTGGATTATAAAACTATTTTAAAAAGAAACGAAACGAATAATAAAAACGTTAATTTAAACAAAACAATTAATAAAAATAAAACTAAAAGACGAAGTTTACTATCGACTCGAAAATAAAGTTTACTAAATGAAAAAGGAGTGAATAAAACTAAAATGGTATTTTAAAGCTAAACGAGGCAAAACCTAAAGCGGGTACTAAATAAAAAATAAAACTTGAACTTTACGAAAAAATATTAATTTTAAAAATAGACGAAAAATTCAACTAAAAATGCGTAACTTTCAAAATTAAAATTGGAAAAACTTTCAGATAAAACTAAACAATTACGGAACAATACTAATAAATAAACAAGTTAGCAGGCTAGCTGCTGGAAGCAGCCAGGCACCTGGTGAAAATGGCGCCAAAACTTAGCAACCTGGCAAGCAGCCAGCTCTATTATTTCGGAATAAGTATGTTGTTGCTACAGTACATTTCAGAAAAAAAAGTATATTTTGCAAGTTTGGTTTTTTCAGAAAAATCGTTTCTTCGGAATAATAGCTACAGGACTTTTCAGAAAAATGGCTATTTCGGAATACTTGCATTTTCAGAAAAAATTGCTTTTTCGCAAAAACAAAGTTTTAGAACTTTTAACTTTTTCAGAATAAATGTTTTTTCATAGAAATCTTCGGAAAAATACTTTTTCAGAAAAATCTTTGGAATAATACTTAATTCAGAGAAATGACGATTTCAGAAAAGTGACAAATTCAGAGAAAAGGAAATTCAGAGAAATGACATATTTCGGAATAATTAACCCTAATCCGAAAACATGAAAAATAAAGATACAGTAATCTAAAAATCAGAAAATAAGCCACGAATAAGCTAAAATTAAATAAGCAATTTACCAAAACTTAATCTAAAACAATTTTAAGAAAAATTAATTTAACCACAAATCAAAAACTTAAAAAACACTAATAAATCTAAAAATTAAAAATCAACTTTTTATAAAATAAACTAATAAGCACTTATCAAAAAACTTAACCAAATTGATTTTTAGAAAAAGCTATAAGCCAAAATTTAAAAACTTTTAAAAGCACTAAATAATAAAAATATTTAAAAACAACTTTTTATAAAAATTAACTAATAAGCACTTAATTAAAAATAAGAAAATTAACACAATAAGCACTAAAACACTATAAGCTATAAAAATCAAACACATAAAAACCAATAAGTACAATCAATCAAAAGCATTAATAAATCAATAAACATCAAGATTAAGCAACTATATGATCATCTAAATCAACACAAGATTAATAATAAAGAAAGGAAGAATGAGAATGATTAATTGAAAAGCTTGAAATAGATTAAGATTAAGATCTAATACAAGATTAATGAAAAAGATTAAAACATGAAATAAAAGCTAGAGAGAGAAAGTATATTAATCTACTCCTAATCTTAAAACTAATCTACTTCTAATTTTCTAACCACCTCCTAATGACACATTAGGAGGGTATTTATAGGAGGAGTAAATTGTTGGTGCTTTCTTCCTTCTTTCTTCTTGTCTCGACTCGATTTAAATTCTTTGTCTTTCTCGACGTCGTCTCGGGATTTGTCGATATAATTTGAACTCGTCTTATAATTTTCTTCTTTAATTAGACTTGGTTCTTCGACTTCATTAAACTTCCGTCTTCTAGACTTTTTCTTCGATAAATCTTCAGAATAGGCCTTCGACTTCCGTTCTTTTTGCACTCTTGATCTTTTGACTTTGTCTTTTCTCGTTTTCTTCGATAAAAGCCCGTGAAAGCTCGTATGTTCTTCCTTTTTCATCTTTTGGTCCTAAAACACAATAAAAACACAAACCACGCATAATTCCGACATTTACGAAATAAAATACACGTTTTGACTTGGTTATTATTATAATTAAGTGATAAAAGGATAGGTGTTTTCACACCTATCAAGGTTCATCAGTATTCATTCTCTCTCGTTTTGTGTTTATGTTGTGTGCCACAACTTGACTGCATGACACCTTTTATTAAACTAAAGTCATTTTTAAGGTCATTTCCTAGTCCCTACTCGCTATGTCAAAACCTCATGTGAAACTTAATGTCATTTTTGTACTGCAACGTATTGACTTTAGGAATTTCCTCATGTGGCAAGTTACATGTACCAATAGAATTGCATTACTTTTTCTCTCTCTTATTTTCACTTCTAACAATCAAGTTACACATAAGGGTGTAAATTTGTTTTTGTAAAAATGGTGTGAACATAGCATTTCTCATAATTTGCATGGTAGTCTTCAAAGATGCAAATTCTTTAAGGTAATAATGTTAGGGCGTCTGAGCAAACCACTCAAAAATCGATCCAAACCGATATTTGGTTAGGTTTTTTATTATTGTATTTTTTCGTTTTGAGTCGGTTCGGTTCGGCTCAGGAGACACTATTCGAATCGAACCGATCTTATTCGGTTCAATTTCGATTTCTATAATTTATAATCAGTTAAGTTCTCGGTTGGCAATTTTCTTATTCGGTTTTGAATTTGTCGTTTTGATCCTATTCCTACCCAATGCTCATCTATACTACATATGATACACATTACAACCGTCAATTATTCATTAGTAATAACATAAAATCTCACTACAATTGCAATTGTTTAAAAGATATTGATTGTAAAAGATATCGGCTCTTTAAAAAAAAACTATTGAAAGAGAGAAAATTGTATGCTTTTATGGAAAAAATGGTTGGTAAATTTTTAAGATAATTGTAACATTGTAAATATTATTTTTTGTACTCATCCACTTATACAGCCATTACATACAAATCTATGACTAATCTGAACATTTTTTATCCATATATCAATAACTTAATCTAATATATAAAATTAAAACTTTTATATTTTAATTAATCAACTGACTTAGCTCAGTTAGCCATTAAAGTTCCACTAAGTGGTTTTGTTGAGGAAGGTTTCTAAGGGGGTGTTTGGTTGGATGTAATGTAATGTAATTAGGTGTAATTGTAATTTGAATTACATTGAAAACATGTTTGGTTCATTGTAATTAAAGAATTGTAATGTTTAATACATTACATTGGTAGTTTGGTAATGAATGTAATTTTAATGTATTTCTTTTAATTACAATGAATGAGGGAATTATGATTACATGCCAAAATGGATGTAATGTTTTAGATTACATTATAATTCAAGATTTTATAACTTTATTATCAATATTTACAAATAATAATAATAATTATAATTAAATTTTATTAAATTTCATTTATTATTATTATTATTATAAATTATTGAAATTAATATTTTATTTACTTATATGAATTTTAATTAATTTATATTATTATTATTTTTATTATTAAAAATAAATAAAAATAATAAATAATAATTAAATAATTAAATAAAAAAATTAATAAAATAACAAATAACAAATAAATAATATTATAATATAAAAAATTATTTTTATTAATATATAATATAAATATTAAAATATTAATTTTCATTATTATTATTATATTAAAAAGTTATATATTTATTTTCTTTATCTTTTCTTATTTTTTATTAATTCTTTTTTTATTATTATTAGTATTTTTTATATCAATAATAATAATTAATATTATTTTTAATTATTTATTTTATATTATTTTTTTCTAATTTATTTATTTTTTATTTTTTTAATTTTATTATTTTATTTATATTTATATTTATATAATTTTTTTAATTTATTATTATTAGATTTTAGAAATATTAGAATTATAATTTTTATTTTTGTTTTTATTTTTATTATTATAAATATTTATTTATTATTTTTATTATTTATTTTTCTTATATTATTTCAACTATTACTTTTTCAATTATTTTGTAAGTTTTATAAAAAAAAAGAGTTTGAATTACATTACGTTGGGATTCAACCAAACATATCATCGCATTTAATCAATTACAATTACAATACACTACAATTTCATCACATTCCAATACTTTCAATTAAAATTACATCAAATTACAATTTCTTTCAAAAATTACAATTCCTTTCAAAAACATTCTGTGAACCAAACAACCCCTAAGTGGTTTCCTTAAGGGAGGTTTCGTGAAGATCTTGGGTTTAAGACCTGCCAAGAGCCTTTCAGACGAAGTGGATAAAAAGTTTAATAAACTAGACGAAAGTTCGACCCATTATGATATCATTACATGACTCGATCCACTAACCACTAACATTTGTCGTTCTAAAAAAAATAGTTTGTATGCTAAATTTCTAGCAAAAATGAGGCCTAATAGCCCAGCTGGTTAGAGTGTCTTTGGTAATAAACACACGTAAATTTTGTTACCTTTTTGTTTATAGAGGTGAGATCCTTATAGAATATGCATCAAAAAAAAAGAAGGAAACAATCTCAACCATTCATTCAAGTTCCATCTAATGGTCTATATTAATCTTTTTAAATTTAATTTAAAAACTCATTTTCATCCTATTTCTTAAAAATTAAATATCTCTCAAACCGTTAATCGTTACGAAAAACTAATTATACCATCGCGACGGGAATTAAGTTATCTTTCTATAGATAGGCACTTCTATACACTTTCGGCAAACTTTTTTTTTTAAAAATTTACGCATAAAAAATTACATGTGATTCTCGAAAAATTACATGTAATTTTCGAAAATTACGTGTAATTTTTTTGGCGAGAATTTTTAACACTGTAAATCGTTAACTTTTGTGTGAATTACATGTAATTTTTGTAATAAAATAGTTTATTAGTGTTAAATGCAAATCACATGTAATTATGTGTGAATTACATGTGATTTTTGTAATAAAGTGGTTAGTTAGTGTTGAATGAAAATTACATGTAATTTTGTGTGAATTACATGTAATTTTGCTCAAATCACATGTGATTTTATAAATAATTACATGTAATTTTGCTCAAATTACATGTGATTTTATACAAAATTACATGTAATTTTGCTTTAAATCACATGTGATTTTATAAATAATTACATGTAATTTTGCTTTAAATCACATGTGATTCATGTAGACTCACATAACTTTACATCTAACTTTCGTCCCATTTGACGCGTTAGTCTTTTTTTTAAGTTACATGTTTTCATAAATTTTTATTTTCAACTTTAATACCAATAATCTAGAAACTAAGTAAATCACATGCGATTCGTGATAAATCACATGTAATTCGTGGTAAATCACATGTGATTCGTGGTAAATAACATTTTCTCTCCATTCCTCACATTATCCATCCTTCCGAAGTGGTCTTGTGATCCATGTATGCTATCTAAAGTGGTCTTGTGATCCATGTATGCTATCTTGTGATCCATGTATGATAATTACATGTGAATTTGCTTGCATTACATGTAATTCGTGGTAAATTACATGTGATTCCAACAAAAGCACATGTGATTCATCTAAAGTGGGTTTGTTAGAAGAAGTTAAAGTTTTGAAATGTTTGAATCACATGTAATGCAAGCAAATTCACATGTAATTATCATCGAATTACATGTGATCCAATGCAAGCAAAATCACATGTAATTATCATCGAATTACATGTAATTGAAGCAGACAATTTAATATATTAACAAGATTACATGTGATTAAAAAAATCATATGTAATTATCACCGAATCACATGCAACTCAAGCAGAATTACATGTGATTCAAACAAAATCACATGTAATTTAGAAGCCAATTTGTTTTATATATTTTACATAAATGAAAACATAATACGTGATTAAAAAATCACATGTGATTCATCTAATGTGGGTTTGTTAGAAAAAGTTACGGTTTCGGTATGCTTGAATCATATGTAATGCAAGCAAAATCACATATAATTATCACCAAATCACATGTAATTCAGAAGCCAATTTGTTTTACATATTTTTTTTTGGGTAAATGGGACTCCACCCCGGTAAAATGAACATATTTTATATTAATGGCAACAAACATTTTAATATATTAACAAAATTACATGTGATTCAAACATTTTAATGTAATTCACATAAAACACGTGTGGTTTAAAATAATAACGAAAATATTTTTGTCATTTAATAGACGGTTATTTTCATATACTTTTAACGATTTTAAAATGTTGAAATTCTCGTCAAAAAAAATAAACGTGATTTCACAAATCGCATGTGACGTTACAAATTCAAATGTGATTTTTAAAATAATTAATCAAACATGAGTTTTCGAGAATTACATGTAATTTTTCGAGAATTACATGTGATTTTTTTACGAAATTTTTTAAAAAAAGTTCGCCGAAAGTATATAGAAGTGCATATCTATGGAAAGATAATTTAATTCCCGTCGTGACGGTATAATTATTTTTTCATAACGATTAACGGTTTGAGAGATATTTAATTTTTAAGAAATATGATGAAAATGTATCTTTTTAATTAAGTTTAAAAAGATTAATATTATATGGTGGAGAATGATTCCTTTGTTCTTTTTTGGATGCATGTTACTTATTGAACTTTTTTCCTTCTTTATAAACACACGTAACGTAACTATATCTTACTCCTTTATAAAGGAAAAACATGAATGGTTGAAAATTGTTATATTTAGAAATGTTGAAACTATGATGGTTGAAAATTGCTATATAAAGGAAAAATAAGTATGGTCCCACCATTCTATTTGAAATGTTAGAAATGTTAGAAACATTTAATGTAATCTGTTTCTAAATCTCATTTCTAAATCTCACCTAGCTCATTTCTAACCCTACCGCCGAACCCGAGCGCCGCCACCCAATCTCATTTCTAAATGTCACCTAGCTCCTAACCCTACCGCCGAACCCGACCACCATCAAGCCCCTCTACCACCGAGCGCCGCCACCACTTTAACCTTTCCACAACCGAATGCTATAACACCAATCAAACCTCCAAACGAAGGTATGATTTTTTAATTTTTTGTGGTGGTTTATATTAATTTTTTGTGGTGGCGGAGGTTTTTGACAACAACCTTAGCGGCGGCAGTTTCCAACAACCTTTGCTCAGGTCGCCATAGGAAACTGCCGCCGCTAAGGTTGTTGTCAAAAACCTCCGCCACCATCTCTATTGTTATAAATTTATTTTGAAATTACTAGAGTTTTTCTTTTTCTAGATAGGAGTTTTTGTTTATATATGAATAGATCTGTGTGATTTTGCGTTTGCGGGTTTATTCATTAAGATCTAATTAGTTTTGATATGTTTCTTCGTGTCCAGGTCCCAAAAAGATACTCGGGAAATGCTGAAAGCCACAATTTGTCAAGCAAATAATAGCGATGTAAGTACATGGTCACCAATAATTCTTTGTATAAACTGCTATTGTTTTTCTGTTAATGGTTTACGCAGGTTTATAGTAGGACAATACACGGACCGAAAAGACGAAAAAGACTTAACATCTCAAGTCGGTTTTTAATCATAAGCGGTAAGAACAATTTCAACTAAAAGTGTATCATAAGCGGTATTATAAATGCATGTTTGTTCATGTGTGTGGTTATTTGAAATTATTAGCAACTTTTCCAATTTGTTGTATGTAAACTGCAGGTTTAGTGATCAAACAATTATGGTTGGGGGTTCTGCTTTGATTTAAATTGGAATCCTGGGAAGGACTATGTCTGAAGTGATGAGACCCAGAAGTGATGAGACCCGTGGGCAAGTCGTTTGGATTTTGTTCAATTTACTGAAAGGTTTGCGACTCAGCCATTTTTCAAATTCTGGATCTATAATCTATTTCCTTGTGTTAATTTACATTGTCATGAGAGGAAGCATTAACAATACTACATGAACTCAACTTTTGTGCAACATAATTTTACTAATTCTGGTCATGTATTGTTACATTATAATAGCTATAGTGATGATATATGAGCAAGTGCTTGATCTGACAAGTAGATTAAGTGTATGTGATTTACATTATATATTCTATGTTCACCTCTGTGCTGTTACCAAGTAGCATATTACTTTTGACATCAGTTTGTTTTTGACATTCTGGTTTGTTCGTCGTTGTTTAGAATGATCACCGGAACATGTACATTATAGGTTCAATAGCACTAGATAACAAATGTGAACATATCAAATCATTAATGGCTTTTTTAGGTAAGAAATAATAAATAGCAAATAATGTATACATTCTGATCAGTTAATTACAGTGTACCTCAGTGGCAGTAATGAGTTTCATTCTGTTTGTTGTAATAGGAAATCAAAATCAGATATGTGCGAGAGGAGAAATGGTGGATCAATGTTGTGGGTAGAGTTGATATTTCTTTGATAGGGAATGATATGTTGTATTATGTAAAAACGTTTAGTGATGTGTTACGTTTACATATGTGAGGAGGTTGGTCTTAACTTTAATCTATAAAATATAAGTAGCCATACTTGATTGGTGTTTTTTACCATAATCGACATATTCACCATTTTTTCCATAGGAGGCTGTTAAAGGGCAACTTTAGCTTCTGCCCGGATTTACTAATCGCAAATTGCACACCTTGCAAAAGATTTCCCAAGTGTTGTGATGGTGAGATAAAAATTGCTAACAGATCCTGTCCCTAATCAAAGAGAAGAAGATAATTGCCTTGAAGCCATTTGTAGATTAGCTTGGGTATGTTACGACAAATTTATTTTACCAAGAATTAAGTTTATTTCCTTGATTCTTAACCTTTCAGTTTCTGTATATTGTATTCTCGTTACCAATGTATGTTTTGACAAGTCTATTTTCTATGCAGCTTTGGAGTATGTAATGTTCTTTATGCTGTAGTATACATGGTGTTTGAGGACAGTATCTTTTTAAGAAGCTATGCAGCTAAGGTGTGTATTCGATTTAAGTTGGTTGATGCGGTGAGGTGCTCATTTTTCTTACTTTCTGCGTATTTTATTCAGTTCTTTTAAGAAGTTATGTTATAATTTTGTTGTTCATATCTTTTGAAGGCCGTCATTAGGTGATATTGTGGATAAAGGAGCATGTGTCAGGCACTCAGGCATCTCCGAGAACCAACATATTTTGGGTTAAGAGCGATGTGAGCCTCACCTTTGCTGCTATGTACACTGCAGCAGTTGCTGCTCCTTATCGCTGCTTCTATAAGGTAATACACCGTTATAAGGTAATTTTTTCCCTTCCCCGGATTCATAGTTATTCGCTCATAATAAGGTAATAAACTTATATTATGCACGCCCTCTATTATTTGGTCACTGTTTCTACGGCATTTTAACTTTACTGGAAGAAACTAAAGGTAATTAAAAGGGTGTTTGGGAATTCACGAGCTAGATATGATATGTTAGCTTATCTATGTCTGATCAAGTGCACCATTTTTACCTTCGGACAAGAGTAACAGAAAACTTACATGAAGGTGAATGCAAAGAGGGCCAGTGTATTATACATGTATACCCTTTTGAAATTACCTTTGATTGCTTTCGAACGCTTTCTAATGATTCATCTACTGATTTTCTCATGCATATTTTGTTTGTTAATACTCCGAAGAACAAGGGATAGTAAAGCGACTAAATGTGTTTTTTTTTAATTTCAGGAAATGAGAACTATCAAGTGGTTCCAAAGCTGAAGTAGACCGGAAAGATGTGTATGCTTAGTCAATAAGCAAGTAAAGCCGTATAAGGCAAGGCCGCAAGGGATCTTATAATTAGGGATGTTTGGTTTGATTCCAAAATTTTTGGCTTCCTAAATATGCTTAGCTATGCATCTTCTGCTGATCATCGCATGGCTCTAACAAGTTTGGTGGGCTTCATTTCAAGAGGCAAACAACTACTCCAGTGGCAAGTTCTGATTATTACCGTGCTATGGAAGTTCAGAATATGGAGCAGCTTCTGGTGGTAATGATAACAATACATTTTATCGGACTTCGGATTATGGATGTCTGCTGGTGCTTATGGTAACAATGTTTCTTATGGGACTTTTGATTATGCTACGCCTGCTGTTGGTTATGGGAACACTCACTATGGTGCAACTTTTGAAAGTTTTAACTACACTGCACCTCCCTCTACACCTTCTGATTTTTCTGCTTCATATATATGGCACTATTGACGCTTGACATGGGTTAGATTAAATTTTTTTTTTCTCAGATGGATGCTTTTTTATCTTCTGGATCTAAAATCTATTACGCGTGTGTTGTGGAGAGCACTCATTCTTACCAGAGTCCATCAAAAGACTTGACTACCATCAACAATTGCTTGAACGGGGCAAATCATTAATTAAACACAAAATTATGAAACTGCTTATTACTCCCTTTGTCCTGAGATTGGCATTTCTAAACTTAATCTTTAATTTTTTCCTTAATTAGTTTTTATCATGTGATTGTTTCTGCCCGTAAATGTTGCTTTGTTTTTTGAATGGTACCTGAATATATAGCAGATAAGAAAGTAAGCTATAGATTATTTGAGACAAGGATATGGTATGATTAGACAGGCTGGAAATTGGAAGTTGCGTGTATCAGTTGGTCAAAGCAAAGCTTGCTGCCAAAGTTGCCAAGAAGTATGCTTATTAGATAATTCTTTTGTTATTTTTGTTTCTTGCATTTTTTTATCTACATTCTTACAACATGCTTGATTTTTAAAGCTTCAGATTCAAGGATTTGCAATATAGAAGTGGTGGCGCTACATCTGGTCCGACTTTGAGTTTGGCTTTCACACCTGTTCAGGTCTGTTATCTATCTTAGCGTTTCTTGCCTTTATATTGCAAGTTTAAGCAATCTTTAATTTGGCTTTCACACGTGATTTTATGGCAAGTGTTTTTTGACGTTCAAATGTTGCACATGTAGCCTCAAACGACTCGTAGTCTATAACATGTTTAAAACTCTTTAATTTGGAAAAATAAAAACTCCAAAACCGTAGAAGAAAAAAAAGCCTCAAATTATATAATTGTATATTTTGTTGTGTTCTAGCCAAAATATTAACCTTTAGAAACCTATTTTCCAGACAATACGAGTAATTCCGACCCCAGGTACCTGTTTTTTTGCGATTATAAAATCAAACTCTTATTTGTGGTCTTCTTTGGTAACCTGTAGCAACATAATATAACTTAGAGAGAAGCTATTAGATCTCTTTCCTAATCGACATACGGGTATATATCATAAATCCATCTTTAAAAAAAAGCTCAAGCAAACTAAGACATTTTTCCTACACAGTAATGGCATTTGTTATGAAATTTGCTTTCAAATCACCCATTAGCCTCAAATATTCATTATAACACATTTATGATTTCAACACAAACTTCATTATCTCAATCTGAAAAGCTTCATAAAACGAGCTTATCAACATTAGTTTATTATTAGCTTTGTAAATGTTACATAAGTTTATTATCTCAATCTGATAAGCTCGAGTTTATTAATTTTCGTTAGGTTTATTATTAGCTTTGTAAATGTTACATAAGTTCATAAGCCTGATATTAACACCCCCTTACTAATGAGTTTGTATTTAGATAAGTTGATTTAAGTCTGTATATATTGTTTTGACTTTACCTGAAAACCGTGTAGGAAAAATGTCTTAGTTTGCTTGAGCTTGTGTGTCCAGATTATGCATACTTTATATTATACTCCTAAAAAAACAATAACACTCTTTTGCTTGTACAGGGAGTGAATGTGCTGCAATATTTACAAGGACTGAATGCGTTGTAGGATCAAATGTATTGAGTCTACATGGGAATGTGAACTGAGAATGTGTTTGTACTATTCTGATATGTTTTGATGATGAATGCTAATGTTCAAGGACTATAATATTGGTGGAGAGCTTGGGAAACTTCATTTATGTTATTTTATGTTAACTAGATTTTATTATTTATTTATATTTGATTTGATTTTATTGTTTGGTCAACATTGGTTGAACTATGTTTTAAGCTCTTAATTTTTTTTTAATTGATTGTTTTAACAATTGATTTTTTGTTTGTTTATGAAAATAAGAATCTTTGTGTTTGTAATTATGGTATACGTTTGTGAGTATTAAAAAACATCACCAAGTAGTGATAAACTGATAATCAAGAAATGATTTGAATTGTTCAAAAAACGCATACGACAAAGTCGTATATCGTTAATTATCTGCCGCTAGACAATCCGCCGCTATGCGCGGGTACTCGTCTAGTTTACTTAAGAATAAGGAAACCGAGAAACCGACTTTGCGATAGAATAAGACAACCGACTTTCTCATAGGTCTATATATATATACATACTGTATTTAACACATTCCATCTCTGCATGCAGCTATTACTCGAATAATTGAACGATCATCTTAAACATGCATATTCCTACCCAAATCCCTGTTTCCCATTTTGATCATTACTACAAAGCTTTCTCGCTTTCCAAAAACCATCTCCAAGCTGGAAACAAGATCATCATGCCGGCTTCTGCCCTCGACCAACTTATTTCTCAAGCTGTTTTCCCCATGCTCTTCCGCATATCAAATGAGACCGCAGGCCTATACTCTCATTGTGGTGTTCTCGAGTTCACTGCCGACGAGGGCTCAGTTTTATTGCCCATCTGGTTGATGAAAAGCCTGGCAATAAAACAAGGTGGCTTAGTGAATATCAAGAACATTATATTAAAAAGAGGCAAGTACATTAAGTTACAACCACATGATGCTAACTTCTTTACTCTTTCCGATCATCAGTCGTTGCTTGAAAAAGCTTTTAAGGATTTTGTTTCTCTAACAACTGGTGAAACTATTGAGATCAATCTCCTGAGCCAAAAGTATTTGATTAATGTTCTTGAAACCGAACCAGCTAATGATATATCCTTGCTTGATACTGACTGTCAAGTGGACTTTGCACAAGCATTGCATAATAAAGAACCTGAAAAGAAAACAAGCGTTATTGGTAAACGCAAGAGTACTACATCAGGCCAGGATGATGAAGACCGAAAGTCTCGTCCCATAGCTTATGACGAAACCAAACAGTTTCCAGGTGAAGGGAGGAGACTAGGTGGAAGGAAAGGTGTTAACTTGTTAAACCCATCCATGAAGAAATTGAAAAGAACAGAAGTAACTACTACCAAAGAGGTTGATGGAAAACTGAAGAGCAAACAAGGGACAACAGAGTTTCAGCCATTTTCGGGGGTGGCCAGGCGACTTGATGGCCAACCAGTGATGTCTGTGGTGTAGGGATGACAAAAGCACCCGAAACCGATGGAGAAAACCGAACCCTGAACCGATTGGGTCGGGTTTGGATTGGGGTTGGCGGGTTTGGATGCGGGTTCGGGTTGGGATATTTTATTTTTCGCGGGTTCGGGTTTTAGTAATACCCGCCCGTTTACTAAAATACATATCGTTTATTGCTATTTTATATAATTTTTAAATATGTACGAAATATTAGACGAAGATTATTAAACAAATGAAATGCTTATATTAGTTACATTCTGTATGCATTAAAATGTTTGTGTTAAAGTATATTTTGATTTTGTAAATTTAAATAAAACAATAATTTATTCGATATATGATATTGAATTAGTATTTTTTATCTTCTAAAAACTTAAAAAATTATATTAGGGTATTTTGATTGTTTTTCATTGTTTTTTTTAACTTTATACGTACAATTATGTCCAACGAAATTTAATTGTGGATACCCGATACCCGCGGGTAAAAACTGAAAACCCCTTGGGTAATAGTAATCGGGTACCCGTCGGGTATTTGGGCGAATGCGGGTTTGGATATTATAAACGGGTGCGGGTACGGGTACGGGGTTCAGTAAAACCCGAACCGAACCCGACCCGTTGCCATCCCTGCTGTGGTGGAAAAGGATGATCAATCCAATGTTGGTGTAAAAGTGAAGGAAGAAGAACACCAAATGTTCAAAGGGTTTACAGGTAACAGTTTCCGGTTGATGTGATAGATATACCAAAAACTACCAAGCTATGTTACTTTCTGTCATTGGTTTTTGGGTTTTTGGCTTTGTGGTATCACATTGTAATTAAAACTTTGATCTATGTTAACAAAATTTCATTTTGATTCTATTTACTTGTGACAAGTTATGAATTATTGTTCTAACTTTTGAGTTGTTGATTGTCCAGTTGTCCCAGAAAAAAAAAATCCATTTAGTGAAAATCGAAACCACAATGGCGACTACATCATCATCATCCAACACTGCTTCTGATATAAATTATATTAATTCACTTTATAAGCAGGTTTACCTTAACTATCTATTTTTATCTTGATTGGTACTTTTTAGTTTCACAAGTACTTACTAGTTTCGAATGGTTGATATTTTTGACAAAACAGACAAATAGTCACGAGGTTTCAATCGCTGAGCTCTCTACACTACCTTCATCTCGTGTAAGCATTTCATATTAGTTAATTGTGAATATTTCAACTTAGCTGATATAGTTCATAAGGGGCCTATAATACAGGTTTAATTGTGAATATTTCAACTTAGCTGATATAGTTCATAAGGGGCCTATGACTATCAAGTTAGGGCTGCCAGACAGTCTTAGATCAAAGTGTAAAAAATACATACCACGGTCAATTTGTACGCTGCTACGCGAATTCCATACAACATTCGTCAGAACACTCATCCACAAGCGTAAAGGAATGTATGGTCAAATCGTGACTGACCTATGAGAAACTTGGAACCAAGTAGGTAAACATGGCTTTAATTAATATATCTCAATCTTAGATAATGTTCATTCAGCATAAATTAAACTGTATGTATAATTCTATGACTATGGCTTAACAGAAGAGGTACATGTGCAAGCATGATCAAGTGACAGTTACATGGACTCAATGACATGAAAACAAACATAACCGAAAGAGAAAACTATATATGTTGCTTACATAGGAGAGGTTCAGCAGAATAAGTTTTGAAGAACATTTGGGTTGAGCTTCTGAAGTGATGCAGACTGACCCACAAGCTTGGCAATTAACCCAATTACACGATCCATGTATATACTGTAAAGCCCGCACCTGTTTTCTAACAGTTGAAGTCCGTGGATGATTGAAGTCACCCACTCTTCAAACAACTCTGCAGCAACCATCGATTTTCTCATTTTAGTAAGAAGCTATTTTTAAAGTCTAGTATGTACAAGGCTCGAACCCGGGTAAAAGCCCAAAACGTCGTGGGTATCCAAAACGTCATACCATTGATGCACTTGAGTAGCAGTGATTCTAAAAAAAGTCGTGTTATAGCCCAAAACGTCATACCATTGATGGCGTGGGTATCCAATGCTCTAACTTTTCTTTTTAGAACGGATCTGACCCGCGAGTTAAATCATCCAAACGGGCAGGCCTTGAGACCCGAACCATAGGAGAGACCCGGGAAAGGAAACTGAACCCATGGCCGCACGAGGAGGAAAATCCGGATTTTTTTCTCTTACAAGGCTCGAACCCGGGTAAAAGCCCCTCCCAACCTCTAGAAAAAACCCATGTAGCCAATTGTGCTAACACATTTCGTTAAGAAATATAACAGGAAAAAAATAATTGCAATGAGACTGCCGGTAGTACGTGGTAGGAAATGTAAAGGATACACTGAAGGTTTTGATGAGTTTTTTTTTTTTAGCAATTATACTTATATATTGCTGACGGAGCAGTGATAAAAAAAAATGACGTGGCATCAACTCTAAACCATCCGATCAAATAAGAAATGAATCCCAGCCCTTTAAAATGAATTTAATCCATATGTAACTTCTTTACCTAAACATCTGTCAAGCATTAAGCACGTGTTGTACATTTATAAATATGGATAAGTTTGAAAAGTGATCCTTACTTAGTCAAGGGTGGTTATGAATTTACATTTCAAATTCATCATTTAAATTTTAAATACTCACAACACCGTAACTATTGCATTCTTTATTTTAATTAGGTTGATTGTTTCATTATCCCTTCCACGAATTCGTCTCCCCTCCATGCGTTTTTTTTATCCTTAAATATATATGGAAACTTTTGTAATCGTCTTACTATGCACCAACTTTTAACTTTTACGTCTAATGATGTATCTTTCTGAACCATTTTACTAAATGTATCTTCACATGATTTGATGGCAGGTATCGGTGATTATGAAAACGGAGTACAAGTATCTACCGCACTCATTATAAATTTTGCCAGCAATATGTTTGCTGGATATTTCTAGCTAAGTTCTTATCTTTAAATTACAATTATATAAAATGTAGTAATGTAATTCCCAATAAACATTGTCTCTTTGAGTCGATTATATTGTACATGCAGAATAAAGATTAGTATGTGCGTTAAGCTCGGGTGATTCCATGGATTATTATAGATATAATCATATAGATAATGCGTGTAGTTGGTGAGTTGAATACTTATTAAAGACTGAAAATGTGAGGTATCTTTTTTGAACAAAAAAATGTGAGGTATCTTATTTTCATTTCTTTTCATGTTTTGTGATATATGCAGGTCACACAAAATTATTAAATGTAATGATGTTTATTTTCTCTAAGTTGTGCTAAACAAAATTTGATATTGTACATACTTTTAAGTTCTTATATCATTTTTTGCAATTCTAACTATCATCGTTGTTTTCACTTTAGATCTATGTATCTTGGATGTGGAGATGCATGCACTTGGAGTCGGATAGTCGGTGCAAGTGTGCTTATTTGTATGTCTCTCACGTCTGATTTAATTTGTATTAGCTTTTACTATACAAGGTATAAATTATATTAGATACATATGTTAACTAATACTTTATAATTTATGATGCTTTTATATCGAGTGTTAATTGATTTTCTTTTATCATTAATCGTTCCAATTTTTTATATATAAACGTCTTTTAATTCATAGTGGCTTAATCAAAAAAAATTTACCCATGCAACCAGGGCCGGCCCTGGGGCTGGGCGAGGTGGGCGACCGCCCAAGGCATCAAATAAATCGAGGGCATCAAATTTCTGGTGTTACGCATAGATTTTATATGATGCACATCGAGTTGTGATGAGAAAAACATGTCCGATGGAATAGTTACAGATTTAATATAAATATTGGATTAGAAGGTGCATGTAAAACGCCGGCCAATATGAAAGTTGCAAATTTCCGGTGAGAAGGGGGTTAACGAGGAAGAAGATGAAGCTACAATTAATTATGATTGGTTGAGTCACATATGCCTTTTAATAAACCAATTTAGTACAGTAGTACTTTTTGAATATAAAATCTATTTTTGGTAAAAATAAAAAATCTATTTTTGTTTATTATAACAGCGTGTAGAATATTAGATTAACTTTTTTTGCTTTCGATCAAATTAAAATAAGTTATTTTGCTAAAGAAAACTATGTGCATATTAACATCAGTACGATACTTTTGATTGTATGTAAATTTTAAGGGTGTTGATATATACACATAAGCAATTTATTCGTACACATAAAATTTGCTCTAAAAAGACTATTGTACCCTTATTACTTTTCTAACTTCTTCAGTTCAGTTTCCATATAGGAAACTTCAAATTAATTTCTGGTTCAGAATTTTTGTATTACGGCACCTTTTACTCCAGCGTCTTCTACGTCTTCGCAACAATTGTATATATGACTATTGAGGTAATGAAACACATATTTCGTAAATATCCAGAACCACTTAGTAAATTTTTTGAAGAAATCAAACTTAGCATAATCATGAATAGAATACACACCTCTCGCCATCAAAATTATGAAACCAAATATGATTACATGTACGGGTGTCGAAAAAGCCGATCCGACACGAACCCGAATACTTTTATTCGGGTCGGGTCACTCAGGTCCAAAAACGTGTTCGGGTCAATTCGGGTTGACCCGAGTTCTAATTAGTCTCGGGTTCGAGTTTATATTTTTTGGCCTTGACCCGACCCGACTTGACTCGAACCCGACCAACCCGACTTGACCCGACTCAAACAACACATTTTACATTGTATTATTACTTAAATAAGTTTATTTTCATACTTTTTCCTTATACTCGGTTGACCCGAACCTGAGTTAACCCGATCCGAATTGACCCGAATCCGAGTAACCCGAGTTTTAATTAAGCTCGGGTTCGAGTATAATTTTTTTAGTTTTAACCCGATTTGACCCGACCCGACTTGACTCGAACCCGATTAACCCGACCCCATTCTCACCCCTAATTACATGTCTTTATTTTATGATTCATTTAGTTTTCTTCCACAAAGTCTAAATAAATATGTTATGTGTAGATGTCTCATGTTTAAGACTTTAAGGGTTACGTGACTTACGTCAAGAAGTACATGAATGACTTGATATTTTGCTTGATAAATGTAAACCTCAAAGTTTGTGTGGGAGTGGACAGTCGGGCTTCGAAAATGATAGATACTCAAGGGCTTAAGTAGGTAAATAACACTAGGGCTATAATAGTCTATTCTTACAATTGTTATGTGTGAGAATCAATTATCTATATGTACATATCAACACCCAAATTTTAAATGCGACATGAACATGTTTTTTATTTTTAAGCTATTTTTTGTTTGTTATACTCACTCAGTCCGAAATTAATAGCTATTTATATCATTTTCTGTTGTTTCAAAATCGTACTATTAGTCATTATTCAAATATAGATATAAATAATTTAACAAGTTTATTATATTGCACCTAATATTATTTGAAATTATAAATTATATACAAAGTTTTAATTAATTATATAAGGGTAAAAATTTCTTTTTACAAAAAAAGTAAGAGAGATAATGCATTGATAGTGCTGTTTAGGTAAAACGTTTGTTTTTTGTCAGAAAATAATTAATTTGGTACGGGGAATAATGCACTTGAACCAACTTAAAAGTAAATTAGACTTAATATTTTTCATATTAATATCTAAGTTAATACACGAAGTTTGTTTATATATTAAACCTTTAGATAAGGGCATCATTTTAACATCTTGCCCAAAGCATCACGGGACATATAAAATCTCAGGACCGGCCCTGCATGCAACCCATGTGTTCTATTTTACTTAATCACGCCGTTAGTTGAAACTATTAAACATGTTTGTAATAGTTCGCAACTGATATTCACGCATCATCATGTAGTGATACTTTAGTTTGACATTTGCGATGTAAATTTAGCGATAAAAAAAGATTTAACCAGTTTGAGATCATATGAATTACTCCCTTTATTCATTCATGAGAATTGAAAAAAGGACATAAGATCCACCGTTCAAAATAGTTTGGGAAACTCTTTTATAACCGTAGATCCTGTTTTAGCCCATACCCTTTTGTCTGGTCTGTTTCCTCTCTCTGTCTCTCAAATAATACAACTCTCTCTCTCTATTATCAACAGATCTCATAATACCACTCTCTCTCTCTCTCTCTATTATCAACAGATCTCACATATTGGATCTCGATTTTTTTGGGGTTGCAAGGTTTTTCGGCGCCGATTGTTGCCCCCAACGTTTGATGGGTTGGCGACGGTCGATTTAGGGCGCTGACAGTTATTTTTGGGCCGGATCGTTGCCACAAATCTTTTATTGGTTGGTGACGGTCGGCCTAGGCTAATGATGATTTCTTTTTGTGAGGTTTGTTCGCCCCAATTGTTGATGATCAATAATTGGTTTTCTTGATGACGATCCGTAATTAGTTTCTGTATTTCTATGGTGGTGGTGATGGTTCTATTATATCAGGATCGTTGGCCCCAATCATGATCTTGGATGCACAGTTGGTGTTCGATGAAATGACAGAGACAAGTTTGGTCACATGCGATGTTGATCATTCACTTCACGGTAGTTGGATCCAAATGTTTCGATAATAATATTATTTCTACCATGTGGTATGTTTTACTATTCGTCGTGCTCAATGCTGTAACTTTTAACGTGATTCGAGTACAATGCTTACTTTTTCAGTTATTTCACTGCAACGCTTTAATTTTAGCTGATAATTGAAACCCACTTTGTGATAATATTATTGCGTTAATTAAAAATGTGCAAGACATTGGAACAAGTTACTTAGTTTAGAGAGCAGGTTTTTCATTAATGTGCAAATATGTGTTATGTTAATCTAATCTCTATTAAATATCGACTTGAGTAAAATAAGTTAGTTCCTTATAGTATTAAATTACAATGTTATAAGATAGAATTAGGAGTGTTTAACTGTTTATCATTACTCCAATTCCACTATGATTTTAAGGTTTATTTTAACTGTACTCTTGAAAATGTTATTTTTTGACACACACTGCCTAAAAAAAGTAACTTTTTACATATTGTAGTCAATCTTTCATCTTTTTATAATTTAAAGAAGCTTTAAACTAAAATTCATTTTATTGATTAAAACATAAAATGGACTTGGTGATTTAAACGTTGATGTTTTAGATAAAATTGATTATGGATACTTTAATTTATTCATCTGATGGATGTTTAAACTCCAAACACTCTTTGGCATATTGTAGTTGATGATGTCAAACTTGATTGCAATTCTACTAGAGTTACTGGCTTACTACTATTAGTATTGGTTTCAGAAAACCGTGTATGAATATATTTTAACCTGTATCTTTGTTGAGCTAATTTATACTATCGGCTATAAAAATAGTCAATATGTAGAATCTTAATATTGATTATTGTTAAGTCAAAAGCCGTAAGCAAAATTAAGCAGTTTTCTAATAAACAATCCAAACACATTCTAAATTAGATTTTGGGATCTTTTTCAAAGGGTGATTAGTCTCTCCCTTTACGTTGATAGTCTTTTACAATATCTAGGTAGTTAAAACAACTTTATCACAATATGTACTGTTTAATGCTTAGCAAAAACGATTTCATGTGTTTACAATGCATATTCACGGAATGAAGTTTTCGACACTTTTAATAGATTTTTCACTTATTCACGAATGTTGTTGTAAGTTAAAAAAATTTACTTACATTAAGAAAATAAATTATGCAGTAAGGTCAAGTGATCAACTAATAAAACCCTAGAATCAACAACTGAACAACTATTGTAATACCCTTCATAAAGAATACACCATGCTAAATTGAATGTAAATTTATCATTGTTGTTAGGATGACATGTTTTTTAACGCAATGCTAAATTTTGTAATCTTTGGATTTATTTGCAGTTTTAGAGCTAACAGACAATGAAATAAAGAATCTTTCATTGGGTGGGACTTAACAACTCCTACGTCGTAATGGTACTAGCCTTCAAAAATGGTTTCTAAAAATACGGTTGCTTGGAGAATGTAAGTGTAATTCTCTTTTTAATGATTTGCTCTCTTGCAATTAGGTAATACAAGATGTCAAGTTTATGATCTTGACTTCTTACTTTTATTTTTACGCTTTTAGTAAATTAATTATTTGAACTGGCTGGCTGGCCATTTTTTGTTATCAAAATGGTATTCCGATTTAACTTAATAGTTGTGCAAAACGTGGACCTTAAGCCATATGTGACCACTTTACTAGGAATGTCATTGCATGTGGTCAATCTTAGGTATATGGTTAATTTTAAAATAGTGGTGATTAGGCAATATATTAGATCTGATTATTTAGATTGGTTTGGAGGGTTCAAGAGATGGAATGATCTTCCATCACATTTGGTAAAGGCAGATTGTTGGTATACGGTAGAACCAAGCAAACAAATATTCGGTAAAGTTGAATTTAGTACCACCAGCCCACCAGGGAACCTAGCTTATCCCCAACTTTTTCATAATTGAGTAGTAGCTCATCACTAAGTTTCGTGATTCATATGAGATCAAAAGTCATCCCGCTAAAATTCTTAATGTCCTTTTAAATCTATAGGCCACCGCTGTCATGCCCTAAATGCAAAAGAGTAAGTTGGTCTCAGGATGTTGTTTGAATTTATGATGTTTGAATTGATGTTGCAGCACTCTTGCTCGAACAAGACATGTTTGGTATTGGTTCAACTATGAAATGAAGAATGTGAAGCCTGGAGACATTGTATGTTTAAGAAATGACGTATTCACTTAGGACTATGGTACACATTTTGTGCTCAGAGCCGGGACAAAAGACAAGGTAGAAAAGGTGGGATAGTTTTTTTTTTTTGGTAACCGTGATTTCTGACTCATTGGCCGACTAATCCACGAGGTTTGAGCCCACCTCCACACAGACTCAAACCAGGTAAAGGTGGGATAGTTTACAATGGCGTTTGTGGACTCCCCATATAAGTGAGACAGTGTGGGTTCCTAATTCAAATAACCCAAAGAAATAGTCTTTAAATATCAATTGTCTGTAAATTCTATTACTGTACATTTGCAATAGTAGTTTTCTTTGTGTATTAAAATCTAAATTCTTAGAAAAGTCCCCATCCTACCGGTGCTTAGATTCTTTAGAATCACTGCTACTCAAGTGCATTTTTCTTTAAGTATAGTAAACCATGTTTCTAATAGAGAGACTGGGATTTGGAACTATCTCGGTTAATGATATCAGTGACTATAACAATTTGTAGGCAATATCATATCGAAGCTTGAATAAACAATGATCGGTTTTGATTTAGTTGAGAAAGATTGAAGATACATCAATAAAGTTTGTGTTTATTTTCTTATTTTATTAAAGTTTGTGTTTTAATTGTTAATAAAAATTAGGGTTTTGAGATTGATGAATTTCGATTTAGGTTAGGTTGTTGTATCATTTGGATAGCACTTAGGTTTCGTTGTTGGCGTCTATCGTTGCTGATTCTATGGATTTGCTTTTTAGGATACGACTTAGTTTTAGTTGTTTTAGTTGTGGCTAATAATCAATTTTGTTGTTCGATTTTTGGTCGTTGTGGTTATGAAGGAGAACGGGCCTGTTGGTTATAAGAGTTTGGAAACCGATACACCTCAACAATGTTTGTTTTGTACCGCGTTTACCTCATATTTGGTCTGTTTGAGGTGTACCACCCGAGACTCAGAAGCCTGAGACTATTGTCTCTGTGACTTTGTTGAATGAGAACAGTGGTCGTGTTGTTGTTTCAACATCTGCTTCCCTAAGTTGACTCTCAGCCAAATGTATCAGGTATACCTTCTACTTCTACAAAAGCTTATAATTCGTAATATTCTCTATTCATTTGTTTCCGGTATTTTTTTTCTTACATTTCCTTTGGTTTTGTAATTATGTTTCATAAAATTGTAGTTATTGTGTGTAACGAGTGGACGTTAGGTGTTGGAATTGGATACCAACGTAATGCCATAACGACTGGCTGTGGTGAGATTGGGTGTCTTACGGGGCCGTCACCGAACTACACCTACAAGGTAAATTCACATTTATTAACGGCAATATTAATCTACTTTAGAACATTGTAGCTATCTGTAATTATGTTGAGCACTTGAGCTAATAATAAAGATTTAGGTGTCTTTACAAAGATTTAAAGCAATTACAGGGTTGAAAGTTATGATATATCTTTGAAAATGTGATGATTAGATAAAGAAGTAGCGAGACAAGCCTAATAAATAGTTTTTCCCAATGATAAGTACAGAACACAAGCAGTCTTGAATACCCTTTTAATTTTGTTTTTGGTTTTTGGTGTTTTCTAGGATAAGGTTACTGTTTTACGAAGCGATTGGATTTTTTTTTGTGGGTTTTGGCGGGAAAAAGAAATGGGCACGTGTCCCCTTACGTGTCTATACCATTGTTTTTATCGTTGGTTAGATTCACAGAAAACACACACCCACTCACACAAAATAGATCTGCATTAATTTGGTTGGTTGGGTTGGTGGCGTTGGCTAAGGGCTAATTGTCACCCCCTTCTTTATGGTTTAATTGGTTTGTTGGGTTGGTGACATTTGGCTAAGGGCTGATCGTCGCCCCCTTCTTCATGGTTGATTTGGTTGGTTTTCGGTGGTCTCTTTTCAGAACGACTGTCGCCCCCTATTTTCGATGGGTTGGTGACGGTCGAGGAGGTTATTGTCGAACCTTTTTTCTTTGGTTGACCGACGGCTATGGTTGATAAGGTATACTCCATTGGTCGGTATTGATTTGAATGGTGAATTATCTTTGTTGTCTGATAGCTTTCAAATCAACAAGAGGTAACTTAAATGCCATAATTTTGTAGATAAATATATCTTTGAGATGTTTATGCTTGCATTTTGGAATTGACTTTAAATATTTTAAGTGGCAATAATTACTTTTTGTGATTACCCTGATAGTCCGCTTACCAAGCTGCACGAGCAGTAACACGAATTGATAGTTTATATGCCTGATCTTTTGTTAAGTTGTTTATATGATAAGGTTTGGTGGCTTTATGAGATTATTCACTATTTGTGGTAAACAGTTAGCCATCACATAAGAACAATGCACACTAGATTTTGACTAAAGTTGTCAACATTCGTTTGTCGCTAGGACAACTTGAGGCTGTGATGAATACTAACGTGTTTTGACTAAAGCTATCAACATTTTTGTGTCTTTGCAAGGCAAACTGTTATGTTTGCAGCCATGATGAGTGTAGCTACTTTTTCTAATAACTATATTCTGTTTATGATATACTTTGTTACAGTAAGTAGTATTATTTTATTATTTTCCCGAATTCTTAATTCAATCTGTCGGGTAGGCGATTTACCTTACTATTATAGTGCTCAATGACGCCCGCTACGGACTGATATTTGGAATTAATTCGCTGATTCTTATATTAACCCATGAGCATCGGGTAACTCAGTGGGTATGTTTATGAAGTTTCATACTCGGTTCTTATTCCTTTAGTTTGAACCGTATTGATCAGAAGGATCAATGTGCACGTTGATAACATACAACAATTTTATTTTAGTTAAGCAGTAGGTCATTATGTATAGGCATATATATTATGTGATCTATCTCTCGATGTAGTACATCCATTCAGCCCTATGTTTTAGGTTATTACTAACAAAATGATGCGGGTCTGATATTGTTAAAGCTGATGTTAAGACTTGAACCACGTTGAATTTTTTATGGTCTGAAAAGTCAGCAATGAGTTTGAATGTGCTATTTCATTTGCCGGTTATGTTTTGTCGTGTTAACATCTCTTTGAGTAAGACCTGAATTGGAATGTGAGTTTATTAACGTTATCCTATTTTAGGCTTTCTGAGACAATATTTTGCTTCAAATTAGTTCATAAAAATGATCGCTACTAGAAGAATGTTATATTAGATAGCATATACAGTTGAACGTTAGTTAGTTCACCGTGATAGGGAGGTTAATTAGTACTATTTTAAGTTTGATATAGTGTTTACATTTACTTGATAAAGATTATTTGTTCTTAGTCAAACTCAAACATTAGAAATTTTGGGTTAAGCATCAGACCAAAAAAAAGTGACAAATTATTTAATGTGGCAAGTTAGTATAATCCATGTGCACAATTGCAGACACCAACTATGAATATTGGTTCACGTTTCTAATGTAATTTATCAATCGGGTTTGTTGTAGGACTTGGCAGTCACATTCAATATCATAGTTTGAAGAAACTGATCAAGTGATAAAAGAACGAAGCAGCCCCAATCAAATCCATCATCGCTAGAAGCAACTCCACAATCAACGAAAAGGAAACTGACAAAACACCGTCGAAATAAACTAAAGGTGACGCGTGTCAGTCAGTTGATGTTATAAACTTGAATTATTTCGAAGATGGTAGCTAATATGATTTTAGATTTTCAATGTTCAGAGACTTTAATATATGAACTAGATGCAATCAAGGAAGAAGAAGACGAAGAAAAAGCAACAACAATTAAAGTCGGGCAAAACCAATTACAGAAGAAAAAGAAAATATGGCAGAAGTTGCTGAGACCAAAGTATAGCTGCTGCAACAGTTTATGCAAATGGTAGACATGCCTGAGAAAGAAGGATACACTTACAGATATCTTAAATGAAGGATACACTTACATAAAGAAGGATAATATATAGGCTATTGTAAAACCGAAATGACTATTTTAGGTTGTTGGACCATTTACAGGTTCTTAGGTTCATATTTAGAATTTGTATCAGTCCTCTTCCGATCCCAATTTATATATGTCATGCTCTTTTAGTCGTGCGATTACTTTCATTTTACATGAAAATCTTTTTAACGTGTTTCCAGTGTTCATTGTGATTCGCTAATTAAGTTGCCAACACGCTCCAAAATACCCCGTTGCGGAGCGCGGGCATCAATCCTTGTAAACTTAAAACCACAAAAGGCTTAATGCTAAGAAACCAAACATTCTTTATGAACGGTATGACTTTTAATAATTTGTAGTAAAGTCGCCTAACACGTTGATAAGAGTTCAGCACAACCAGTATAAAAAGAATGTCATTTCAGCTCATAAAGGGTTTGGCTTTTTTTAAGTAGATGTTATAACAATTCTTAACTTACAAATAATCGTCTACTCGTGCAACGCACGGGTATTGTTCTTGTTAGGATGATGGAATCGACTAATCTGCCTCAAGCGTGTCAGAATTTCCAAAATTTGATAATGTTGATGAGTTTTCACCAAATTAAACGTACCACTAGGTTCATCAGTATTCATTCTCTCTCGTTTTGTGTTTATGTTACTTGCGTGCCACAACTTGACTGCATGACACCTTTTATTAAATTAAAGTCATTTTTAAGGTTTCCTAGTTTCTACTCGCTATGTCAAAACCTCATGTGAACCAATGTTTTAAAACCCGGTTCAACTCGGCTGGTTCAACCGGTTGAACAGAGAACCGGACTAACAACCGGTCCGTTCTTTGCCGGTTTTGTATTAAATATCGACCCAGATTGAACCGCCGGTTTCGACCGACCCGGGTTGAACCGTCGAACCGAAATCCATCCGGTTCAATCTCATGCAAGGAAAATAATGAAATGTATGAAATCAGTGGAAGACATAATCAGAGATTTTGATCGTGATTGATGGATCCATAATTATGTTACCTTTTTTGTTTTTTTATAAGATCGACCGATGATGGTTTTGATCTTGTAGGTTGGCTTACGGTGACAAGATGGTAGTCACTGAAAATGTCAATCACTAAGGACAGAGAGAGTACTGGACTTTTGGAGTAATGTATAGTTTGTGTGTTTGTACTTTTGGTAACGATGAATAGAATGGGCAAAAACTAAAAAGAAATAGTAGTAAAATTGTACTTCTTCCGTTTCATAATAATAGTCCAAGTTATTATTTTGGGACGTCCCATATTAATAGTCCAGTTCAAAAATAGATAAGAAATGTAGATTATGTTTACCATATTACCCTTACTTTAGGGTATTATTACAAACAAAAAAAAGTTGTAAATTAATTGGTTAAGGACAAAATTGTCATTGTGTAAAAAGTAAGTGAAAATGTGATATTTTTATTAAACTGCGTGTTTTTGGTCGGTGGACTATTAATATAGGACGGAGGGAGTACTTGATTTGTGGTGATGACACGAGACCCCTATATGCTCTAGTACTATGACTCATAATATATCCCACCTTTTTGACAATGTTACCTTGTTTTAATGTAAAAGCAATAATATCTTTGGAAGTCTAAACCAAGGTTGTCAAGATCGGGATCTTACCTAGGATCGTTTTCGTCTTTACAAGATCGAGATCGTAAAGTAGGATCGAGATCGTAAGATGCTACTATAATGTAATTTTCTTAGTAGTCTTTGCAATATTTTACAAATCTATAAATTAATATGCATCGTAAACACAAAATTATACGAATATTTCATAAAAATATAGTCCTAAATTATGATTATGAAGTTATAAGAAGATTTACATGTGATTTTTATATTATACAAAATATAACCTATAAATTTGTAATTTTTTAACTTGTCGTTCGAGAAAAAGTAAGATCGGATCGTAGTAGATCCTAAGATCCTATGATCAAGATCGGGATCCTATGATCAAGATCGGGATCTTATAAGATCTTAAGCATGCAAAGATCCTACGTAATATCCGGATCGTTTTTTGTTTACAATATCGTAAAATCGTAAGATCCTAAGATCAAGATCGGGATCTTAACAACCTTGGTCTAAACACATGGATACTAGTTTGTATTCACTGTATTGATTTTATCTCGGAAACATAAAAGCGTATTAAAAAGAATTTCATTACCAAAGTTAAATGCATGTATTTTTATTTGTTAGTATAAAACCGGTTCGACCTGGCAGTTCAACCGGTTAAACTGGTAAACTGGTGAACCAGTGACTCAACCGGGTCAACTAAAAATCTGGGTTTTAAAACATTGTGTGAAACTTAATGTCATTTTTGTACTGCAACGTATTTACCTATACGTTGACTTTAGGAATTTCCTCATATATAATTTGCATGGTAGTCTTCAAAGATGCAAATTCTTTAAGGTAATAATGCTAGGGCGTCCGAGCAAACCACTCAAAAATCGATCCAAACCGATATTCGGTTAGGTTTTTTATTATTGTATTTTTTCGTTTTGAGTCGGTTCGGTTCTGCTCAGGAGACACTATTCGAGTCGAACCGACCTTATTCGGTTCAATTTCGATTTCTATAATTTATAATCAGTTTAGTTCTCGGTTGGAAATTTTTCTTATTCGGTTTTAAATTTTTCGTGTTGATCTTATTCCTACCCGATGCTCATCTATACTACATATAATACACATTACAACCGTCAATTATTCATTAGTAATAACATGAAATCTCACTACAATTACAATTGTTTAAAAGATATTGATTGTAAAAGATATCGGCTCTTTTAGAAAAAAAAAACTATTGATAGAGAGAAAATTTTATGCTTTTATGGAAAAAATGGTTGGTAAATTTTTAAGATAATTGTAACATTGTCAATATTATTTTTTTACTCATCTACTTATACAGCCATTACATACAAATCTATAACTAATCTCAACATTTTTTATCCATATATCAATAACCTAATCTAATATATAAAATTAAAACTTTTATATTTTAATTAATCAACTGACTTAGCTCAGTTAGCCATTAAAGTTCCACTAAGTAGTTTTGTTGAAAAAGGTTTCTAAGTGATTTCCTTAAGGGAGGTTTCGTGAAGATCTTGGGTTTAAGACCTGCCAAGAGCCTTTCAGACGAAGTGGATAAAAAGTTTAATAAACTAGACGAAAGTTCGACCCATTATGATATCATTACATGACTCGATCCACTAACCACTAACATTTGTCGTTCTAAAAAAAATAGTTTGTATGCTAAATTTCTAGCAAAAATGAGGCCTAATAGCCCAGCTGGTTAGAGTGTCTTTGGTAATAAACACACGTAAATTTTGTTACCTTTTTGTTTATATGAAAGTTTATGGACTTAAAATTAATAGTCGTGAGATAGGATCGAACTCGGGATCACGGGATTGCACACATAACGTAAAGAGTTAATTTATTTATTAAATATATTTTATATATATTTATTAAATCAAACCAAAGCTTAACTAACGATCGTTAATAAATAAGAGTTAAGTTATAACGACCGTTATGGAAACTAATAGAAGCTAAAAGAAGGAGTAGGAAAAACTACACAAACACCCCTTGGGGGTTGTGTAGCCGTCGGCCAAGAACAAAGGGGGGAGAGGGAAACTTTTTGTTTCCTAATTCGTGTTTATTACTTGGAGCCCAAGGATTGCCAAGCCTATATAAACACCCCAAGGCCTTCATTATTTTTTGTCCCTCCCCTTCTTCTCTTGTCCTGCGATCGCAACATAGCCCCCACAAGGGTTATTCGTTGACTTTCGTTCTTCTATTTTATCTAGTCCTAGCCCCTCTCTAGGGTTGTTGGGTAGATATTCCATAAGCGTTGAAGCTCGGTTTGCTCGTGCTAGACTCACGGTTAACTCGTTGTATTACGTGTGTACAAGAGCGTGATATAATCTTCCTTTAGATTATATTCTTGGTGGTGTTCGTGATAAACCCTAGTTGTCGTCCGTTCCATCGTCTTGTGGATCTTGCTAGGATAAAGGTATGTAACCCTAATCTTGATTAATATAATTGTGTTAAATTAATGATCTTGTTAATCGCTTCCGCTATGCGTTTTTTGATCCATATTAGGGTTTTAAATAATTGTTATGAACTATATAAACCAACAGTGGCATCGAGAGCCGTTTTAACATGATTATAATTATCAAGATCTAAAGTTTTTTAACTAATAATGATTTGTGTTAAAAATTACATGTTGTTTTTTAGATTTTATGAAAAATTAGGGTTTTGTTTTTTATTATTATTAAAATCGACTTTTGTCGAATTTTTTATTAAAAAAAAAAAATTGTAAACCCTAAAATTACATGGTAATTGACTTTAGATGTTTTGCATGAATTAATTGTTATGTCATGTGTGGTTACGATCCGTAGTTTTTTAATTGTTAAGAGAATGTGGGAGATACGTAATGAACGTGCATGTTTTTTACGGATCATATAATTTTGATTGCTATTTGCTTTATTTGATTCAAAGTTTTAAAATTAGGGAAGACTTTTTATGTTTATAAAAACCCTAGATTTGATGTTCTTTGAATAAATTGTTATGCATGTGGCTATTTGATTTAGTTTTTTTTTGTACTACTTGTTTTCATACGTTTTTTTTATTGTATGTTGTAAACAAGGGTAATTTTTTCCAAGAAAAATAATATGGACTAAATCTTATCAAAATTAATGAATTGATTTGAGATGTAAAATACATATGATTTGCGTTGATTAGAATTGCAATAGCAACTTAACGGCCTACTCAATTTTGGCAAACTATAAAGTGGGTATAACGCACTGCTGGTCATGTACCCGGTTAAGGAAGGAGGTGTTATGCTTCAGCGCTGACCAAATTCCCGGCTCGCCTGTGCGTCAAAATTGGAATTACCTACGGTTGTTATTGGTACAATTCTTTAAGGTTGATTTAACTACATTAATTCACATCCGAAACACAATGAATAAGGTTATTGCTTTGTGCTATAACTAAGTTCTAGAAAAAGTACGGTGTGAATTTAGTTGTGTGTAAAATCTTTAATTGGTTTAACCAATACCTCAACTTGAAAGTATATGATGAACTTTTAGTCTCACTAAAAAGTTTACTAAACGTTTTATTAAACTTATGTTATGGAGATGTATGCATGCTTCTCCGTACATGATTTTGACACCAAAATCTATACCCTAAATTTAAGTCATATGCCCTCTAATTGACGAACACTTGAAGTTACAATTGTCGTCATATAAGATATCGGACGATGTTGTAATGGAGAGAAAACTTCATGACTGAATAAGATTGCACATGAAGGTTTTACGTTCTTTAGATTAGTCAACTTAATTAAGTTACTCAGTGAGAACTGGAAACTTAAGGCATAAAGTAGGGATAAAACATGTTTACAATGCAAATGATTTTGGCAATGTAAATCCCTAACATATCTAGAAATTGCAATATGATTTGGCAATTATTGTTCGACAAGTTACTGTGTTGAATACATTTGTCACTAGCAGATCAACTGATGTGATGAATCTATGTCAATATGGGTTCTAGTTTTTCAAGGAAAATACTATGGTTTTAGTACCGGGGTAATTTTATTTTCTTGAATTGTATTATCGAAAATACCAATGTTTGAACTTATTTCTGTAGAAATGGCTCAACCCGAAAGTAATCTGACAATAAGCTCGGCGTTCAAAGCTTTCTTTGAACGGCCTGAACTTACTGGCCCGAATTTCAATGACTGGTACCGCTCACTAAGAATTGTTCTGAGAGCAGCGGGTACTATCAATATCTTGGAAACTCCTTTTCCGGAGGATCTTGCTGAAGGAGCATCTGATGCGGAAAGGCTTCAACACGCTGCTAACGTTAAGAAGCACCATGAGGTGGCTGCTGTAATGTTAGGGAGAATGGCTCCATCACTTCAAAGGAAGTATGAGCTATTTCCTCCTAAGCAGATGCTTGATGAACTCAAGGCAGTGTATGAAACGCCACAAGCTGTAGAGATCTATGATCTGGTTGATGCTCTACATAGCTGTAAGCAAGCTCCTGGAAAGTCCGTAAGTGCACATTACATGGAGATGAGAAGTTATATGGAACAGCTCATCGCACTAGGACAGCCCTTCGATCATAATATGGCTATTAACTTGATCAACAGGTCCCTTAATAAGGACTTCGGTGATTTTGTTCGTAACTATAATATGCATTGCACGGGGAAGACAGTGAATGATTTGCATGCAATGCTCATTGACTTCGAAAAGGGTTTGAAAGATAAGGCATCCACTGCTACGCCTCAAGTACTTTATGTACAAAAGGGTAGAGTGTCTAAACCTTAACCGCAAGGGAATAAGAAGCAGAAAGGCAAAGGCAAGGCTGATAAGAGCAAGCAAGTTGCGACTACATCTAAGCCGAAGCAGAACTTTGCTAAGAAATCTCAGAAAGATGAGACTTGCCACTACTGCAAGATGACTGGACACTGGAAGAGGAATTGCTCTCTCTATCTCCATGAAATGGCAGAACATAAGAAGAAGGCTGAGCAAGTTGCTGCAGCACCATCTTCAGGTAACTTATTTATGATAGAGTTATTTAATCTTACATACAAATCAAACTCCTGGGTATATGATACGGGATGTGGTATTAACATTTGTAATACCCTGCAGGGATTTGAGTTGAAGAGGAGACTATCCTATGGGGAACAATCTCTGCAAGTGGGCAATGGCGCACAAGCACCGGTTGAAGCTATAGGAATATTTAAATTAGTTTTACCTTCGGGTTTAGTACTGTCTTTAAATAATTGTCATTATGCACCTACAATTGTTAGGGGTGTTATTTCCTTTTCTTGTATGTTGGATCTTGGATTTACTCACACAATTGATAATAATAGAATTTCTGTTTTCAAAGATGGTCTATTCTATTTTGATGCAATTTCTGTGAATGGTGTTTTTGAAATTAACATGCATGATAAAAATTCCAAGAGGAAAAATAATTTTGTTTTTAGCATGAATAAGAAGAGTAAGTTAGACAAGAACTCTTATTATCTTTGGCATTGTAGGCTTGCCCATATTGGGAAGACTCGCATACAAAAGCTGCAACGTGATGGGCTTTTGGAAAGTATCAATGATGAATCATTTGATAAATGTGAATCTTGTATCTCTGGAAAGATGACCAAGAAACCTTTTAATAGCAATATTGAAAGGGCTACTGAACTACTTGGTTTGATACATACTGATGTGTGTGGACCACTTAGACATGTGTCAAGGAAAGGTGCTAGCTACTTCTTAACGTTTACGGATGATTATAGCCGTTATGGTTGTGTTTATTTACTTAAGCATAAACATGAGGTATTTGAAACATTCAAGACGTTTAAAGCAGAAGTAGAGTTACAACTAGGAAAGAAGATTAAAGCTCTTCGTTCTGACCGTGGTGGTGAATATTTAAGTCAAGAGTTTAAAGATTATTTAAGTAAGAATGGAATTGTTCAGAAACTTACTTCTCCATATACTCCACAACAAAATGGTGTATCCGAAAGGAGAAATCGTACATTATTGGATATGGTACGATCTATGTTTAATCTTACAACTTTACCGTTATCTTTTTGGGATTATGCTCTTGAATCTGCTGTTCGTATTCTAAATATGGTTCCCACTAAGAAGGTTGATAAGACACCATATGAACTATGGCATGGCAAGAAGCCATATTTGTCTTATTTGAAAGTCTGGGGTTGTGAGGCGTATGTGAAACGTGACTCTGGAGATAAACTCCAACAACGCTCAGTAAAATGTATCTTTGTAGGTTACCCTAAGGAAACTATGGGTTACTACTTTTATTATCCGGCTGAGAACAAAATAGTTGTGGCTCGGTATGGAGACTTCCTTGAAAATGATCTTGTAAATCAAGAATTCAGTGGGAGAAATTATGATCTTCAAGAAATTCAAGAAGATACATTGCCTTCTGAAAATACTAGCGATGAAATTCCTTTAGAACCAGAAAGTCTGGGAGTTCCACTGGAATTAATTCCTCCACGTAGGTCTCAAAGGACTATACGTGCGCCGGACAAACTATGTCTTTACATAGAGGATGATGAGGAGGAAGTAGGGGATCTTGGTGAACCTGCTAACTATCGATCCGCGATGTCTGATCCAGAAAAGTCAAAATGGATAGTTGCGATGAATGAGGAAATGAAATCCATGGAAATCAATGATGTTTGGATTCTTGTAGACGCGCCTAAGAATGCTAAAGTAGTGAAAAATAGGTGGATCTATAAGAAGAAAACTGACATGGATGGGGATGTACAATCCTATAAAGCACGTTTAGTGGCTAAAGGTTTTACTCAAACTTTTGGCATAGACTACGAGGAGACATTTTCTCCTGTAGCAGACTTACGAGCTATTAGGATTCTCATAGCTATAGCAGCATACTATGACTATGAGATATGGCAAATGGATGTTAAAACTGCCTTCTTGAACGGTCGCTTAGATGAAGACATATATATGCAACAACCGGAAGGGTACGTTGATCCTGAATATCCAAAGCGCGTGTGCAAATGATAGGTGTGTAAATACCCATCCTTTTACCACTTAATTCTGGCTAAAACGAGACCAAAACACATATTTAATATCATTTGTTTGGAATTATGCGTGGTTTTTGTATTCATTGTGTTTTCAGAGCCAACCGGATGAATATTGAAGAAAACATGGGATTGCACGGGTTTTATTGAAGAAAATGACTCAAGATAAAGTCTATTGTCCAAGAGATGCAAAAGATTTGAAGTCACTGGGCCTATTAGAAGATTTATCGAAGAAAAGGACCAAAGATGGAAGATTTTCATAAGTCGAAGAAACTCAAGTCTATTAAACGAAGAAATTAAAAGACGAGTTGAATTTAATCGACGACAAATCCCGAATCAGAATCGAAATCGTCAACTTTTCTGAAAAGACGAGAAGACACGAAGAACGGGAGAAAGCCCACTCACCAACCAAGGGAAACACCTATAAATAGTCCACCCCTCACACATAGTTAGTTAGTTTTTAGTTTTCTTCTTCCCCACTTTTCTCTTTTTTCTGTTTCGTACCATCACCAACACCACTAGGGTGTTTGGTGATTTTGATCTTTTGTTTTTCAATCTTGTAATTTTAATTCTTGTTTTGTGATTGTTACAACATTAATCATCAATACAAGTTCTTGTTTAATCTTTCCATTTCATCTTGTTCATCATCATCTTTTATTTCAAGTTTTCAAGTTTTTATTTGATTGATTTGATCTTCAAAAGTTGTTGGGATTTATGTTTTTGTTGATGGGATTTGTAGTTTATGGTTAGTAGATGCTTTGTGATTGGTTTATTTAAGTTTTTAGTGGAAAACTTGGTGATTTTTGGATCAAAATCATTTTTCCTTGTTCTTCGGGTATTGTTACTGTTCTTGAGTTCCCAGACTTCCGGATGAACACCAGACTTCCGGATGAACACTTAAGTTCCGGATGAACCAAGAACTTCCGAATAAGCATTAAGTTCCGAATGAATTAAAATCTTCCGAATGAGTTTTTGTTTAAAAAGTTCCGAATGAGTTTTCTTGTGTAAAAGTTCCGAATGAACCTCAAGTTCCGAATGAATGCTAAGTTCCGGATGAACCTAAGTTCCGAATGAAGCAAAACTTCCGGGTGAACCTAAAGTTCCGAATGAAGCAAAACTTCCGGATGAACCAAAGTTCCGAGCCAAGTTCCGGGTGAAAGTTCCGCATAAACATCCGAGCCAAACTTCCGAACGAAGTTCCGAATCAAGGGGTTCCGAGTGAAAAGTTCCGGATGAACAAAGTTCCGAATCAAGGTTAAAAAGTTCCGAATCAATTTTCCTTTAGTGTTACTGTCCTACTGTTTTACTGTTTCTTTACTTTTATTTCACAATTTATATTTTAACTGTAATTTTAACTTTAATTTCAGTTTTCATCTTAGTTTAAGTTCAAGTTTTTATAAATTGTCATTAAAGTAATTGTCTTTGATTTAAGTTTTCATTTTAAGTACGTTTTAACATTTAGTGTATTAGGAAACCAAACCCTTTTATTTAGTAACCAAGAACAATCATTCCACTTAAGGCCGAGATCAATTCGAGAGGATATCGAGAATCGAACTTTCATCATAGAAAATCATTTAATATCAAATGGCGCCTCTGCCGGCTCTTCTCGTTAAGATCAAAAGTTTTTTGTGAGAACTTGGATTTTGGGATCCGTTCCCTGTGAACGTTACTTTTTCATAAAAATTTTCAAAAAATCCTAAAAAATATAAAATTTTCAAAAATACAAAAAAATTAAAAAACAATAAAAACCAAAAATATTTTGCTTTGTTTTTCTTTGTTCGTTCTTTTGCAGGTGTATGCGCACTCGTTCCACGTCATATCAAGAGCCCGAGCCTCTCGATCACTTAGACATGGCCGGTGTACCACCTCAAAACAATAATAACAACAACAACCCACCTTTCAACAACATGAACAATAACAATAACAATGAGCCCCTTCCGGATAATCGCCCGATGATTGAATTGCTGCAAGCTCATGTCGATGGCAACACTGATCCAATTGTTATACCACCAATTTCCGCCAACAACTTTGAGCTAAAATCAGGCTTTATCCAGATGGTCTCCGCTCAACCATTCTTGGGACGTACCATTGATGACCCACACGACCACATCAAGAGATTCTTGCAACTCAATAACACGGTCAAGTTCAATGGTGTTCCACAAGAGGTTATAAGGTTACAACTTTTTCCCTTTTCTTTAGAGGGACAAGCCCGGCATTGGCTTGCTAAGGAACCGCCACAGAGTATTCTCTCGTGGACGGATTTGGAAACAAAGTTTATCAATTACTTTTTTCCACCCTCTCGTACTACCGCTTTGCGGAATGAAATCATAAATTTTGAACAAAAGTACGATGAGTCGTTCAGTGAATCTTGGGATCGTTTTAAAGATCTATTAAGAAAATGCCCACAACATGGTTTTACCAAAGTACATCAAATTAATACTTTTTACAATGGTTTAAGCATGAGTGACCAAGATTCACTGAACAGTGCCTCGGGGGGTAATCTATTGGCTAAGACTTCCAATGCTACTTGGGACATCATTGAGAATAAATCTCGTGTGCAAACCAAGAGTGTTAGGACCAATGTTGCTAGTGCTAGCACTAATGACAGCGACAAGCGACTTGACAAAATCACCACACTTCTTGAATCGCTCATCACCCACACCGTCAGCAACAACAACAGCAACAACGCTAAAAACGCCCAAGTTCATGCTGTCAGCCAACCTTGTGAGATATGCGGTGGTCCTCATTCTTACACCACTTGTACCGCCACCCAATACTACCCTGCTGAGAATGTGAATGCAGCATATGGCACCTATCCTCAACCTGCTTATCAAGCTAGACCTCAAGGTGACCGTAATTTGCTTAGCTACCGTTCTAACAATTATCTTTCCCCACCTGGTTTTCCTCCTACCAACCCAAACCAACAACAACACCTCAATCGCCCTCCTCAACAACAACAACAACCTCGACAACCATACATCCCTCCTCACAAGTAGCAACAACCACCTTAACGTAACAACCAAGTTTACCAACAACCTGCTTATCAACCACCCGCATACAATGCTCCTCCCAACCAATCCATCGCTCTACACCAAGAAGTGCAGACCTACATGAGGACAAACGATGTGATCGTGGAAAATCTTCAGCGTGAAGTGATCAATTTGAAAGCAGACTTGGTCAAGCAAGGAAACGATTTGAGAGCTGACATGAAAAATACGTTGGATACCCAAACAAATGAATTGAGGAACATGATGGCTAGTTTCTTCCAAGGTAATCAACCCTCTTCTTCGGGTACTCTTCCGAGTAACACCGTTGCGAATCCAAGAGGGGAGATGAAAGCAATCACCACTCGAAGTGGCAAAGGTACCAGGGAACCCGAGCTTCCTATACCTCCACCGGTGGTTGTGACTAAGGAGAACGAGTCACCTGCTCCTATTCCTCATCCTTCTCCTTCCCCAATTTCTCCACTTCTTCCTTCTACCCCTCCTCCACCCGTGGTTGTGAGTGATCCTATTCCCCTAAAGCCTTCTTCTTCATCCAATATACCTTATCCTTCAAGGTTGAGGAAAGAGAAGCAAAAGAGCAAGGATGATATTCAGGTTTCGAACTTTCTTAAGATGTTCAAACAATTGAATTTCAATATCTCCTTCGCTGAGGCTCTCGCTCACATGCCCAAATATGCGAAAATGTTTAAAGATCTTCTGAGCGACAAGGAAAAGCTCCTCGATATTGCCAACACCCAACTTAATGAGAATTGCTCTGCAGTGCTCTTAAGGAAATTGCCAACTAAGCTTGGTGATCCGGGTCGTTTCTTAATCCCCTGCAATTTCCCGGGAGTAGAGAATTGCATGGCCCTTGCCGATCTAGGTGCCAGTATTAATCTCATGCCTCTAAGCGTTTGGAAGCAATTATCTCTCCCAGAACTAGTCCCCACTAAAATGACTTTGGAATTAGCTAACCGTACGGTTGCTTATCCAGTGGGGATAGCCGAAGACGTCATTGTAGGAGTCGACAAATTCACCTTTCCTGCTGATTTTGTTGTCGTCGACTACCAGATGGACCCTCGTGTGCCACTAATTGTTGGTCGTCCATTCTTGAGGACCGGTCGCACTCTAATTGATGTTGAAGCCGGTGAGCTTATCATGAGAGTGGGTGACGATAAAGTAGTCTTCAACATGGGAAAGTTGTCTAAATAGTCTTCTTCATATGAGAGTGTTAATTGTATTGACGTTCTTGATGAGGCTTGTGAAGAACACTTTAATGATGCTTGCAAAAGTATTCCTACCTCTCTTCCCAATGTTGAGACTGTGTCCTCTATTGATTCATCGTTGTCTCTATTTGGAGATAGTGATTTGTTTTGGAAAGATCTTGAAGATACCATGGGCGATGTGAACTTATCTACTGATGATTCTCCCACCGATGGGAATGAAGACATGCATTTCTTTGACAACCTTCTCAACGAAGACAATCCTTCTCCTCTATCTCCCACGGTTATTGCTATCGATACTCCGACTTTGAATACGCCTCCCGTCGAAAATCCTCCGGATTTAGAACTTAAGGAGTTGCCGCCACATCTCGAGTATGCATTCCTTGAAGAGAAGAAGAAGTCGCCAGTCATCATTGCTAAGGACCTAAAGGAAGAAGAAAAAGCCCGACTTATCACCGTGTTGAAAGCTCATAAGAAGGCTATTGCTTGGAAAATTTCTGATATTCGTGGAATTGATCCTCACTTCTACACACACAAAATTCTCATGGAGGACGACTTTAAGCCCACAATTCAAAGCCAACGAAGGGTGAATCCAAAAATCCATGAAGTCATCAAAACAGAGGTTATCAAACTTCTTGATGCGGGTATGATTTACCCTATTTCGGATTCACCATGGGTTAGTCCAATCCATTGTGTGCCCAAGAAGGGCGGAATAACCGTTGTTCCCAATGAACACAACGAGTTGATTTCCACTCGTCTCGTTACTGGGTGGAGAGTTTGTATAGACTACCGCAAACTCAATGATGCCACGAGAAAGGATCATTTCCCTCTACCTTTTATGGACCAAATGCTTGAACGATTAGCGGGTAATGAATATTACTGCTTTCTTGATGGTTTCTCGGGTTATTTCCAAATACCCATCGATCCCCAAGATCAAGAGAAGAATACATTCACTTGTCCTTATGGCACATTTGCTTACAAAAGAATGCCTTTTGGCTTATGCAATGCCCCCGGGACTTTCCAAAGGTGTATGTTAGCTATCTTCCATGCCATGGTTGAACAAACCATGGAAGTCTTCATGGATGATTTCTCGGTCTTCGGGGATTCCTTCTCTTATTGCCTTGCCAATTTGGAACGTATGCTTAAACGGTGCGAAGACACTCGCCTTGTTCTGAATTGGGAAAAATGCCATTTTATGGTAAAAGAAGGCATCGTGCTTGGACATAAGATCTCAAAAGCCGGTCTTGAAGTAGACCGTGCTAAAGTCGATGTTATCGCAAAGTTGCCTCCACCTTCAACCGTGAAGGGTGTGAGAAGTTTTCTGGGTCATGCGGGCTTCTACCGTCGATTCATCAAAGATTTTTCTCAAATCGCTCGCCCGATAACCCACCTCTTGGAAAAAGATACTCCTTTTATCTTCTCCAAAGAGTGTCTTGAAGCCTTCAACTCGCTTAAGGATAAGCTAACTAAGGCACCCGTCTTGGTTACCCCTAATTGGGAGCTACCCTTCGAGTTGATGTGCGATGCTAGTGATTTTGCTATTGGAGCGGTTCTGGGACAAAGAGTGAACAAACACTTCCAACCAATCCATTACGCTAGCAAGACAATGACGGGGCACAATTGCATTATACGACAACCGAAAAAGAGCTTTTAGCTGTTGTCTATGCTTTTGAAAAATTCCGCCCCTATCTTGTCCTTTCTACAACAATTGTATACACCGATCATTCCGCGTTGAAGTACTTGTTGACAAAGCAAGATTCCAAACCAAGACTTCTTCGCTGGGTTTTGCTGCTCCAGGAATTTAAAATCGAAATTCGCGATAAAAAAAGGAGCAGAAAACCTAGCCGCGGACCATCTCTGCAGACTTGAGGATCCTTACCAAGGGGATCATCCGAACAAAGAAATCAATGATTCTTTTCCTTTGGAGACCTTAATGTCTATAAACTCGAAGTCGAATGAAACCCCGTGGTTTGCGGACTTTGCAAACTACTTGGCAGGTGGAATTCTCAAGGAAGGGTTGACGTCCCAACAAAAGAAAAAGTTCTTCACCGACATCAAGACTTACTTTTGGGACGACCCTTACCTATTCAAACAATGTGCCGACCTGATTATCCGCCGATGTGTTGACGGACCGGCAGCGTCAGAAATCCTTGATGCTTGCCACAAAGGACCCACCGGTGGTCACTTTGGTCCCAACTACACCGCCAAAAAAGTGTTTGATTCGGGATTTTATTGGCCCTCCATATATCGTGACGCTCACGATATGGTTAAACGATGTGATGTTTGCCAAAAACAATGCATGATCACACATAAAGACGAGATGCCTCAGAATTTCATTCAAGAGTGTGAAATCTTTGATGTTTGGGGTATCGACTTTATGGGGCCATTCCCTTCTTCTAAAGGAAACAAATACATCCTTGTAGCCGTTGACTACGTCTCCAAATGGGTTGAAGCCAAAGCTTTACCCACTAATGATGCAAGGGTGGTTTGTAACTTTTTAAAAGCTCTTTTCGCTAGATTCGGTGTGCCTCGTGCCATTATTAGTGATCATGGGACTCATTTCTGCAATGACCAATTCGCAAGAGTCATGGCTAAGTACGGTGTAAATCATCGTCTTTCCACAGCCTACCACCTACAAACTAATGGTCAGGCTGAAATATCCAACCGAGGTCTAAAGCGAATTCTTGAAAGGACCGTGGGAGAGCATCGTGCCTCATGGGCTGATAAACTTGATGATGCTTTGTGGGCTTTCCGTACTGCTTACAAGACCCCGATCGGCTGTACGCCTTATCGTCTTGTGTACGGGAAAGCGTGCCACCTCCCCATTGAGTTGGAGCACAAGGCTTATTGGGCCTTGAAGTGGGCTAATTTTGATATTAACAAAGCCGGTGACCTACGCAAGATCCAACTCAATGAGCTCAATGAACTCCGTAATGAGGCTTATGAAAATTCTTTGATCTATAAGGAAAGAACTAAGCTCATTCACGACTCCAAGATCAAAAACCGAGAGTTCCATGTTGGAGACAAAGTCTTACTTTTTAACTCTCGGTTGAAAATCTTTTCGGGAAAGCTCAAATCTCGTTGGTCCGGCCCATTCACCATTGCCAAAAATTTTCCATATGGTACTCTCGAGCTCGCTCAACCTAATGGACCTAATTTTAAGGTGAATGGCCAACGAGTGAAGTTGTACTTTGGTGAGGACACCTCTCAGGAGGTGATTCCATCCCTCACCACGTTCCCCATGAACTAATTTTGGGCCGAGTCAGGCTCGTGACTCGGTTATAAAAAACAAGCGCTCCTCGGGAGGCAGCCCGAGTATCTATCCTTTTATATTTTAATCCCCTACGTGTAGGGGGACTTCTATAGGTTCTTTCTCTTTGTGTGGTGATGTGATTACAGGGATAAGTGCACTCTTGGAATCTTTGAAGAACCGTGCTCCCGTATTATCCAAAATCCGGTTCTAGCTCTCAACTATCGTGATTCAATTATCTTCCTACTCACATTTGAAATTGATCACGTTAGTCGTCTCTTCCTTAACTTGAGTTAACCAACGTGCACAATGTCATAAGTGTAGGGGAGACTTTTCCCACATGCTTAAACATTGAGGACAATGTTTATCTTAAGTGTAGGGGGGACTTCTATCGAAGTTTTAAGTGGACTTTTCCATGAAAATGCCTTCATTTAACCGGAAAATCATCTTTTTCAACATTTTTCAAATTTTTTATTAACTTTGGCCATTTAGTCGTAATTTTTAAATTTTTATCGTTGCTTTCATATGTATATATCCCGCAATAAAGTCAAAAATTTTAATAAAGTGGTGTAGCTAGTTTAGAAATCTTTGACATATTAGGCCCATTGCGTTTATTTTGACTCAACCCGAATAGACTTATTCAAGTTTATTCTAGCTAGTATCCTTAACCATGTAGACCTTAATTGGTTTATTAGGCTAAGTATCCACGAGTCTCATTACTTGAGATTTTAAATTGTGGAGGACGAGAAGTGATAGAGTCAATTATAAGTCGGTATTCTTGCGCAAGCTCACTTGGTGTAATTATTTGCCTATTCTCCCATCACTTGCTAATAATTTATCTGCAATAAGTAAGGTCGTACAATTTGAAAAGTTACTTAGCTTCTAGCCCAAGATCGTTTAAAAGTTGCTCGGTAATGATAAGAGTTCATAGCCAAGGCATAACTTATGAAGCGGGGCGCGAAGATTGGCGAGTCCGAAAAGGCCCTAACAAGGCATGAGGATTCCATTTTATTGCTAAAGATCCAAGGTGATGTGAAAAGCATTATTCCCAAAGTCAATATGAAGGATCAAGACTCACGACGAAAAGCAATCAACTCCCATAAAGATCATGGAGAAATCTATCCGAAAAGACCCTAACAAGGTATGAGGATAAATAGATCCAAGTCCGAAAAGGAGGCGGATCGTTGTATCTCAAAATCCCAAATAGAGATTGAAGAAATAATCATGAAGTCGTGGTCAACAAAGTTGGAGTACCCCTCAAAAGTCTCCAAAGTGAAGAAACTCTATTACGATGAGAAGACCATTATCTCAAGCACGTCTCTCAAGATATGAAGTATGAAGTACATGCCAAATATCGGCCCGAGAAAGGTCTCAAATCGTGAACCGAGTTATGCCAAGATATGAACTTTTTGATATCCCGAGAAGCAGTTTTAAAAGATTTTGTCCTTTAGCTAACTATTGATCAAATTGTCCTACTTTGCTTTCAGCCCTAATAAACTATCGAAATAAGTCCAAAAATGCATCTTCATGATCATTCTAAGACAAAAATAAAATATAAGAGATACACCTAGGAATAAGGGAGTTTAAGAATTTAATTAAGTCATGTGTGTAAGTGTTTGAATTGCTAACTTATAATAACAATGATCTCGTTTTTAAGCTTAGTTTGGGGAACGTGAAACTTGAGGGTGATAAATCTTCGCAGCACCAAAGCCCTAATGTAAGTCATTGGTTTCTTTGGAAGTTATTTCTATTCTTTTGTTTCCTTTTAAGTTTAATTTCTTTTAGTACTTTAAATTTTTGTTTAGTAGTATTTGAATAAGGCCAATGTTGATTGATTATGAGAAAAGTGTAAAATTGCTTTATCACTAAGCATTGCATGAGGGCATGGCAATGGTTAAGTGTAGGGGATTTGATATGTGTGTAAACACCCATCCTTTTACCACTTAATTCTGGCTAAAACGAGACCAAAACACGTATTTAATATCATTTATTTGGAATTATGCGTGGTTTTTGTGTTCATTGTGTTTTCAGAGCCAATCGGATGAATATTGAAGAAAACATGGGATTGCACGGGTTTTATTGAAGAAAAGGACTCAAGATAAAGTCTATTGTCCAAGAGATGCAAAAGATTTGAAGTCACTGGGCCTATTCGAAGATTTATCGAAGAAAATGACCAAAGATGGAAGATTTTCATAAGTCGAAGAAACTCAAGTCTATTAAACGAAGAAATTAAAAGACGAGTTGAATTTAATCGACGACAAATCCCGAATCAGAATCGAAATCGTCAACTTTTCTGAAAAGACGAGAAGACACGAAGAACGGGAGAAAGCCCACTCACCAACCAAGGGAAACACCTATAAATAGTCCACCCCTCACACATAGTTAGTTAGATTTTAGTTTTCTTCTTCCCCACTTTTCTCTTTTTTCTGTTTCGTACCATCACCAACACCACTAGGGTGTTTGGTAATTTTGATCTTTTGTTTTTCAATCTTGTAATTTTAATTCTTGTTTTGTGATTGTTACAACATTAATCATCAATACAAGTTCTTGTTTAATCTTTCCATTTCATCTTGTTCATCATCATCTTTTATTTCAAGTTTTCAAGTTTTTATTTGATTGATTTGATCTTCAAAAGTTGTTGGGATTTATGTTTTTGTTGATGGAATTTGTAGTTTATGGTTAGTAGATGCTTTGTGATTGGTTTATTTAAGTTTTTAGTGGAAAACTTGGTGATTTTTGGATCAAAATCGTTTTTCCTTGTTCTTCGGGTATTGTTACTATTCTTGAGTTCCCAGACTTCCGGATGAACACCAGACTTCCGGATGAACACTTAAGTTCCGGATGAACCAAGAACTTCCGAATAAGCATTAAGTTCCGAATGAATTAAAATCTTCCGAATGAGTTTTTGTTTAAAAAGTTCCGAATGAGTTTTCTTGTGTAAAAGTTCCGAATGAACCTCAAGTTCCGAATGAATGCTAAGTTCCGGATGAACCTAAGTTCCGAATGAAGCAAAACTTCCGGGTGAACCTAAAGTTCCGAATGAAGCAAAACTTCCGAATGAACCAAAGTTCCGAGCCAAGTTCCGGGTGAAAGTTCCGCATAAACATCCGAGCCAAACTTCCGAACAAAGTTCCGAATCAAGGGGTTCCGAGTGAAAAGTTCCGAATCAAGGTTAAAAAGTTCCGAATCAATTTTCCTTTAGTGTTACTGTCCTACTGTTTTACTGTTTCTTTACTTTTATTTCACAATTTATATTTTAACTGTAATTTTAAATTTAATTTCAGTTTTCATCTTAGTTTAAGTTCAAGTTTTTATAAATTGTCATTAAAGTAATTGTCTTTGATTTAAGTTTTCATTTTAAGTACGTTTTCACATTTAGTGTATTAGGAAACCAAACACTTTTATTTAGTAACCAAGAACAATCATTCCACTTAAGGCTGAGATCAATTCGAGAGGACTGAGAGATTAAATTGAACCTAGTAAAAGGCAAGTATCAGCAAACTTCAAAGATCTATTTATGGTTTGAAGCAAGCATCACGTCAATGGAATAAACGATTTGATGAAGAAATCAAAAAGTTCGGATTTATTCAAAATCGTGATGAGCCATGTGTATACCGCAAAGCTAGTGGGAGTAATGTGGTGTTCCTAATTCTGTATGTCGATGACATATTGATCATGGGAAGTAACATTCCAAGACTTAAGGAAGTTAAGGATTATCTTGGTAAATGTTTTTCTATGAAAGATTTGGGAGATGCTGCATATATTCTGGGAATTAAAATCTATCGAGATAGGAGTAGACGGTTGATTGGTCTTAGCCAAGATGCTTATATTGATAAGATATTGAAGAAATACAACATGCATAACTCTAAGAAAGGTTTCTTACCGATGGAGGTTAAGCATGAGTTAAGTCATGAGAAAGATGCATCATCACCTGAAGAGGTGGCTTACATGAAGAAGGTGCCTTATGCTTTGGCAGTAGGATCTATTATGTATGATGTAAGATGTACAAGGCCTGATGTGACGTTTGCTCAGAACTTGGTCAGTAGATACCAACAGAATCCAGGAAAGTTCCACTGGACTGCTGTTAAACATATTCTAAAGTATTTGAGGAGTACGAAAGATATGTTTTTGGTATTCGGGGGTAAACCAGACACAGAACTGAATGTGACAGGGTTCTGTGATGCGTCCTGGCAATGTGATAAAGACGATACGAAGTCTCAGACGGGTTACGTGTTTGTCATCAATGGAGGAGCAGTTGACTGGAAGAGCAGTAAGCAGAAAACCATTGCTATGCATGCGACTCAATCTGAGTACATGGCCGCTTCAGAAGCAGCAATGGAAGCTGTTTGGATTAGGAAGTTTATTGGAGATCTTGGAGTGATGCCTTCAATTAAAGAACCTATTGATATATATTGCGACAATTCTGCGGCAATAATATTCGCCAATGACCCTGGAGTCATGAAGGGCGCCAGACACTTTAAACGTAGATATCACTACGTTCGAGAACAAGTGGAAGCTCGAGAAATAAAATTAATAAAAGTTCACACAGATGATAACGTAGCTGATCCTTTTACTAAGGCTTTATCTAGGCCAAAGGTAGTTAAGCATGCCAAGGCAATTGGGCTGCAACTAGCTAGTGAATTCATGCAATAAATCTGTTGATTAGTATTTGGATAAAGGATGTAAGACATTATTGAATTGATGAAATAAAGAATGGATTTCGTTTATTTTTCTGTTATTTGATTTTGTATCCTATTTTACATGTTTTAATCCATGAGCATTTTGATGTTTCTAAGTGTCCGTTGTCGATTAATAATATGGGGGTATTATTAAACTAAGACAATTCGAAATGGTGACAGAGTATACTTGAAAGTATATTGGTCAATTTTGGAAGATATTAGATGGATCAAATATTGGACTTATCCCAACTATGTGATTTTACTTTATGGATCTTTGTCATTAAGTAAATCATAAATAGTTATCCTTAGACCTGAGATACCAGAAAACTGCATTGAATGTAGTGCATTTCTGTAAGGTAACCTAACGCTAAACGTAACTGGTAGTCATAAGGGTTATTTTCAGAAGTGTTGCGAAGTTCATGTGTTTTGCTTGTAGTCGAAATGGGATTCGTTTCCTTCAAAATTTATTTTGAAGTATAAATACAACTGGGCCCCTCGGGGGAGTAGTAAGATGTTTGTGTGGCCACACCCAAATGTGTTTTGGTAATCTTGCTATATCCGTAAACGAGAAACAGAATAATTAATGAAGGAATGACTTAGATCTATATCTTTATTAACAATGTATTTGAAATGAAAGGATAATAATAATGATGTAATCATTAAAAGGTTCTTGTCCAGGAGACCTTACCCGGTTTGTACTAGTGACATTGCTAGTGTAACTAGACGCTAGTCAATGTGATCACGATATTAGAATTTTGTCCAAGTGGGAGCTAAAAGTTTATGGACTTAAAATTAATAGTCGTGAGATAGGATCGAACTCGGGATCACGGGATTGCACACATAACGTAAAGAGTTAATTTATTTATTAAATATATTTTATATATATTTATTAAATCAAACCAAAGCTTAACTAACGATCGTTAATAAATAAGAGTTAAGTTATAACGACCGTTATGGAAACTAATAGAAGCTAAAAGAAGGAGTAGAAAAAACTACACAAACACCCCTTGGGGGTTGTTTAGCCGTCGGCCAAGAACAAAGGGGGGTGAGGGAAACTTTTTGTTTCCTAATTCGTGTTTATTACTTGGAGCCCAAGGATTGCCAAGCCTATATAAACACCCCAAGGCCTTCATTATTTTTTGTCCCTCCCCTTCTTCTCTTGTCCTGCGATCGCAACATAGCCCCTATAAGGGTTATTCGTTGACTTTCGTTCTTCTATTTTATCTAGTCCTAGCCCCTCTCTAGGGTTGTTGGGTAGATATTCCATAAGCGTTGAAGCTCGGTTTGCTCGTGCTAGACTCACGGTTAACTCGTTGTATTACGTGTGTACAAGAGCGTGATATAATCTTCCTTTAGATTATATTCTTGGTGGTGTTCATGATAAACCCTAATTGCCATCCGTTCCATCGTCTTGTGGATCTTGCTAGAATAAAGGTATGTAACCCTAATCTTGATTAATATAATTGTGTTAAATTAATGATCTTGTTAATCGCTTCCGCTATACGTTCTTTAATCCATATTAGGGTTTTAAATAATTGTTATGAACTATATAAACCAACATTATAAACACACGTAACGTAACTATATTTACTTAAGAATAAGGAAACCGAGAAACCGACTTTGCTATAGAATAAGACAACCGACTTTCTCATAGGTCTATATATATATACATACTGTATTTAACACATTCCATCTCTGCATGCAGCTATTACTCGAATAATTGAACGATCATCTTAAACATGCATATTCCTACCCAAATCCCTGTTTCCCATTTTGATCATTACTACAAAGCTTTCTCGCTTTCCAAAAACCATCTCCAAGCTGGAAACAAGATCATCATGCCGGCTTCTGCCCTCGACCAACTTATTTCTCAAGCTGTTTTCCCCATGCTCTTCCGCATATCAAATGAGACCGCAGGCCTATACTCTCATTGTGGTGTTCTCGAGTTCACTGCCGACGAGGGCTCAGTTTTATTGCCCATCTGGTTGATGAAAAGCCTGGCAATAAAACAAGGTGGCTTAGTGAATATCAAGAACATTATATTAAAAAGAGGCAAGTACATTAAGTTACAACCACATGATGCTAACTTCTTTACTCTTTCCGATCATCAGTCGTTGCTTGAAAAAGCTTTTAAAGATTTTGTTTCTCTAACAACTGGCGAAACTATTGAGATCAATCTCCTTGGCCAAAAGTATTTGATTAATGTTCTTGAAACCGAACCAGCTAATGATATATCCTTGCTTGATACTGACTGTCAAGTGGACTTTGCACAAGCATTGCATAATAAAGAACCTGAAAAGAAAACAAGCGTTCTTGGTAAACGCAAGAGTGCTACATCAGTCCAGGATGATGAAGACCGAAAGTCTCGTCCCATAGCTTATGACGAAACCAAACTGTTTCCAGGTGAAGGGAGGAGACTAGGTGGAAGAAAAGGTGTTAACTTGTTTAACCCATCCATGAAGAAATTGAAAAGAACAGAAGTAACTACTACCAAAGAGGTTGATGGAAAACTGAAGAGCAAACAAGGGACAACAGAGTTTAAGCCATTTTCGGGGGTGGCCAGGCGACTTGATGGCCAACCAGTGATGTCTGTGGTGTAGGGATGGCAAAAGCACCCGAAACCGATGGAGAAAACCGAACCCTGAACCGATTGGGTCGGGTTTGGATTCGGGTTGGCGGGTTTGGATGCGGGTTTGGATGCGGGTTCGGGTTGGGATATTTTATTTTTCGCGGGTACGGGTTCGGGTTCGGGTTTTAGTAATACCCGCCCGTTTACCAAAATACATATCGTTTATTGCTATTTTATATAATTTTTAAATATGTGCGAAATATTAGACGAAGATTATTAAACAAATGAAATGCTTATATTAGTTACATTCTGTATGCATTAAAATGTTTGTAATTAAGAATATTTTGATTTTGTAACTTTAAATAAAACAATAATTTATTCGATATATGATATTGAATTAGTATTCTTCATCTTCTATAAACTTAAAAATTATATTAGGGTATTTTGATTGTTTTTCATTGTTTTTTTTAACTTTATACGTACAATTATGTCCAACGAAATTTAATTGTGGATACCCGATACCCGCGGGTAAAAACTGAAAACCCCTTGGGTAATAGTAATCGGGTACCCGTCGGGTATTTGGGCGGATGCGGGTTTGGATATTATAAACGGGTGCGGGTACGGGTACGGGTTCAGTAAAACCCGAACCGAACCCGACCCGTTGCCATCCCTGATGTGGTGGAAAAGGATGATCAATCCAATGTTGGTGTAAAAGTGAAGGAAGAAGAACACCAAATGTTCAAAGGGTTTACAGGTAACAGTTTCCGATTGATGTGATAGATATACCAAAAACTACCAAGCTATGTTACTTTCTGTCCTTGGTTTTTGGGTTTTTGGCTTTGTGGTATCACATTGTAATTAAAACTTTGATCTATGTTAACAAAATTTCATTTTGATTCTATTTACTTGTGACAAGTTATGAATTATTGTTCTAACTTTTGAGTTGTTGATTGTCCAGTTGTCCCAGAAAAAAAAATCTATTTAGTGAAAATCGAAACCACAATGGCGACTACATCATCATCATCCAACACTGCTTCTGATATAAATTATATTAATTCACTTTATAAGCAGGTTTACCTTAACTATCTATTTTTATCTTGATTGGTACTTTTTAGTTTCACAAGTACTTACTAGTTTCGAATGGTTGATATTTTTGACAAAACAGACAAATAGTCACGACGTTTTAATTGTTGAGCTCTCTGCACTACCTTCATCTCGTGTAAGCATTTCATATTAGTTAATTGTGAATATTTCAACTTAGCTGATATAGTTCATAAGGGGCCTATGATATAGTTCATAAGGGGCCTATAATACAGGTTTAATTGTGAATATTTCAACTTAGCTGATATAGTTCATAAGGGGCCTATGATTATCAAGTTGGGGCCCAGTCTTAGGGGGTGTTTCTTTTTCTTTCAGTAAATTACGTCGTTCGTCCTTGTGGTATACGTTGACTGACAAGTTTCGTCCCTTGACCAAAAAAACTGCATCAACCGTCCTTAAGTGTGAAACGTTATGTACCGTTGGTCCCTCACTTTAACAACCTTCATTAACTGCTATTAAATCACTCAACTTGATACTAAAATAAGGGTATAATGGTAAATTCGTAATATTTTATTTTTTTCATTTGAATACAAATAAATAAGAAAAAAATAAGCCCAATCGAGTGAGCCACCACCACAACATTTTTTAATTAGTATCTTGTTTTCCAAATAATCAAAAGTCAAAACACTTATTCTTCAAACACAATCTCCGACCATAATCAGCTTGAATCTTTATTTGGAGACTAAATGAAAGATTTTTGGCTGTTAAGAGAAGAATAAAAAAGCCAGATTCAACTGCAACCTTTGGGATGGCTCCAGTACATGCCTTAGTAACATTAGTTGTTCCTGAACTGCATGTGGTATGAGTACCAGATTGCACAGGTAGTGCATCATTACAAGGAACATGCATACAAGTGATGCTTTCAACGCCTGTAGAAGCATTAACCTCCTGATCACTGCTAGTATTTGCAGCCTTATAACCACTTCATGTAAAGTCCACATATGCATCCTGCACCGAACGCACCTTCGGGCCAACATTGGCTTACCATCTTTTCCTAACATTCGACCCTCAATACTCTTAACTCTAGCAGCAAGATTACTCAATGATGTAACCGTCGTCTTCGAACATCCACAACATGATTCATTGTCTTTAGTTTTTTATTCAAAAAAACTTTATCCATCCCTGTAGACCCACCTCCTAATCCCCCAACACAACATCAAGCAATAAGATCCAGTGCTATGTGATCTCTTAATATGATATTTGACTCGGCTCAATTGATACACGATTCCACCAAACCTTAGATGACTAACAACCACACTTTACGATCCTAATTTGTATCATAGCAATTATCTATGAACCAAGATTAAACCGGTACAATAGAAACACATATAGAAAAGAACAGGATAATCAAATGAGGAGAGATCAGAATAGAGATTTAGTGATGATCGAGTTTGGATCTTGTATAAACAAGGTTTCGAAAGATCAAGAACACAAGTTTTAAATTAAGATCTTGGTGTAGGTCAGATCTTGTCGTGTGTAGATCAGGTAGCATGCAGATCTGGTCGTGTAAGGGTCAACGACGGTGTTTGAGAGAGACGGTGGTGGTGGTAGCTGTGGGATTTGTATTTAGTGAGAGGAAGATGAAGTCTAATGAAGATGCAGTTACAAAATACTAAAGAATTTCTTAAAATGCAGGTGTGTTATTTACTATACTTGTTAGTGGGCATACTTAATGTACTCTTATATGTCTAAAGACGAAGATACCCCTATGTATGATAATATAATGATAGTTAATGAAGGTTATTAAAGTGAGGGACCAATGGTACATAACGTTTCACACTTAAGGACGGTTGGTGCACTTTTTTTAGTCAAGGGACGAACCTTGTCGGTCAACGTATACCACTAGGACGAACGATGTAATTTACTCTTTTTCTTTTGGAGCCTCTTAGTGGGAAACAAAAGTGAACCCAAATCATTTGAGCATCTTGTTCCACACTCACATCAAAACTTCTCTCTTCCCACTAAGAGGCATATTAAGAGCCTTATATGATACTAGTTAAAAAAGTAAACAACCCCTTAGATCAAATTGTAAAAAATACATACCACGGTCAATTTGTACGTTGCTACGCGAATTCCATACAACATTCGTCAGAACACTCATCCACAAGCGTAAAGGAATGTATGGTCAAATCGTGACTGACCTATGAGAAACTTGGAACCAAGTAGGTAAACATGGCTTTAATTAATATATCTCATTGTTAGATAATGTTCATTCAGCATAAATTAAACTGTATTGATAAAAATATAGAAGCAAAACGCCAGATATTTTACCTAAAAACTTTATTAACCAAAAAACAAGAACAATCCTCAAACGGATGATGTTCAACATACAAACTAAATAGATATTCCCCAAATGGATGCTATCTCAAACATACATCAAGAACAACAAACGGAAACATAAACTACTAATCTACTGAAGATCCAAACGTCTACATCTTAGATCGTTTGGATCTATTTAGGGTAAAAATGGAAGGATGAATGAAGCTGATTGAGGGTGTGAAGATGTGGTTGAGAGAGAAGTTGTGTGTGTGGTGAGATGAGAATGGTGTGTGTGTGTGAGCGATGATAACAAAGTTCACCCAACAACCAAGGTTATAAACTTGGTCTTCAGTCAAACGAAAGAGTCATCACAAAGTTCCAAAACGCCCCCTACACAATACAAAACCAAACATACAAAGCCTAACGGCTATATTAGCTAGAAATAAGTTACCAACAACCCCCTAAAGGATTATGATATTGACAATCTCAAACAATAACTTTCAACACCCTTCCTTAAGCTCATAAGCTAAAGAAGTTCCTTAAACATAATTTGGAACAAAGAAGATTGTGTTGGGAGTTCCCAAGACCTTTAGTCAAAATATCAGCAACCTGGTTTTCAGAAGAAACTTTTACAGTCTCAATAAGACCAGATGCAACCTTTTCCCTTACCAGATGAACATCAATGTCAAAATGCTTAGTTTTTTCATGCATAACAGGATTAGCTGCAATCTGAATTGCAGAACTGTTATCACAAAACAAAGAAGCAGGAATACAAATGGGAACATTCAAGTCCTTCATAATTTTGTTAAGCCACATAACTTCACAAACCGCAGAGGCCATACACCTATATTCAACCTCAGCAGAGGATCTGGATAAGGTAGCTTGCTTTTCACTTTTCCAAGAAACAAGGTTATTGTGTATGAAAACACAATATCCAGAAACAGACCTTCTGGTCATTTTACACTTTGCCCAATCAGAATCAGAGAAAGCTTTGATGGAATTGGAATGGGACTTAGTGTAAGTAATACCAGCACCAGGTGCATTTTTAAGGTATCTAAGTACCCTAAAAGCAGCATCAATATGGGACTAAAGGGGAGCATGCATATGTTGGCTCAAACAATGAACAGAATAGGATATATCAGGCCTAGTGTTGCACAGATAGATCAACTTCCCAACAATCTTTTGATAACTAGTGATATTAGTAAAAAACTTGTCACCAATACTCTCTTTGTGAGCAAGAATGCCATTTTCAGTCATAGGAGTGCACACAGGTTTGCAAGCAAGCATGCCATATTAATGAAGAAGCTCAATGTAGTATTTTCTTTGGTTCAAACATAGGCCATTCTTAAGTCTTAGGACTTCAATTCCTAGAAAGTACTTTAATTCACCTAAGTCTTTAATCTTAAAGCTTTAGTTAAGAAACAACTTAAACTTATTAATTTCACTATCGTTGTTACCAGTGATGATGATATCATCAACATAAACAAGCAATGCCAAAAATACACCATCTTTGTCTTTTGTAAAGAAAGAATGGTCATTTTTGCTTTACAGAAAACCAGCTTTGGTAAGAAAATTAACAAGTTTAATGTTCCACTGTCTAGGAGCATGTTTTAAGCCATAAAGAGCCTTTTTCAATTTGCAAACCCTTTTTTTATTTTTATCAAAAAAAACCAGGAGGAGAAAGCATGTACACATCTTCATTTAAATCCCCATACAAGAAGGCATTGTTAATATTCATTTGAAAAATACTCCAAGTATTTTGCACAGCCAAGTTAATAACACACATAATAGTGCTCATTTTAACAACAGGGCTAAAAATTTCATCATAGTCAATCCCCTCTCTCTGCCCACAACCCTTGGCCACTAACCTAGCTTTATATCTTTCAATTTCACCATCAGGATTATATTTAATTTTATAAACCCATTTGGAAGGTATAGCTTTTCTGTTAATGGGCAGAGCAGTAAGAGTCCAAGTATCATTCAAATAGAGAGCTTCCATTTCATTATTCATGGCATGAATCCAATTAACATTTTTAACAGCTTCAGAAAAACAAGAGGGTTCAGAAGTCCTATTTAAGTTAGAAACGACGCACCTATTGGTTTCAGACAACTTGGTATGGTTAGCATATCTATGCAAACCATACTTGACTTTGTTATCTAAAACAAACTCATTTAATTTCTCAGGTAACTTATGAGCCCTAGTAGACCTTCTAGGACTAATCGGAGGACTTTCATCATCTGTCCCATTGCTAGAATTGAAAGTAGGAACATTGTTGTTGTTTGGGATATTGCCCTCAGATATGTGTATAGTGTCATCCATTGGTGATGTAGTATGGTTATCATCCCCGTCTGACTGCTTTTCTGCAGTATCAGTCAAGGATTGAACCACAATTACCTATCATGCATCACCAGATGATCCCCTTCCATCATCATCGGGACTTACAACATTTTGGGGTTGAAAATCAAAAACATCAAAAAAGGTTTTATTACTAATATCTTTATTATTAAAAACTTTATTATTAGAACTCATTTTATATGGAAAAATATTTTCATAAAGTTTAACATCTTTGGAAAATAAGTAACTTCTATTTTCTAAATTCAAAAGCTTGTAGACCTTTTTGGTACTAGAGTACCCAATCAAAACACACTTTTCAGATTTAGGAGAAAATTTATCATGACTGTTCAAAACTGTAGCAAAACATAAACACCCAAAACATCGTAAATGGGAAAGGGATGGTTCTCTACTATAGAGCATAAAAAAAGGAGAATGACCAACAAGGATAGATGACGGAAGCCTGTTAATCAGATAGGTAGCAGTTAAGACACAATCAGTCCAAAAACACAAAGGGACACCACTTTAAAACAAAAGATTTCTAGCAACATTCAGTAAATGTCTGTGCTTTCTCTCAGCAATACCATTTTTCTGAGGAGTATAGGCACAAGAGGTTTGATGCACAATGCCATTACCCCTAAGGTAACTATCCATCTTGTTATTTATGAATTCAGTTACGTTATCAGATCTTATAACCTTAACTTTAGTTTGAAACTGATTAAGAATTAAGTTCACAAAATCCACAAAGTAGTTGAACACTTCATCCTCAGATTTGATCAGATAAACCCAAACAACCCTAGAAAAATCATCTACAATGGTGAGAAAATATCTAAACCCTTCCTTTGACGTAACCCTATAGGGTTCCCATAAGTCAAGGTGGATGAGTTCACCAACCTTTTTCGACTTATGGTTGCTTAGAGGAAAAGGTTCTCTGGTTTGCTTAGAAAAATGACAAGTTTCAAGGACTCATATGCTCAGGTTTATTGATTCCAAGAGAGTTTCTTAGAATTTTTAACACATTATCAGATGGATGACCTAACCGATTATGCCAAACCCCTTTAGAAGCATGAAAACACATAACAAATAAGTTACTTTTTATCTGAGGTAACTTACATACAGAGTCAAACAAATACAAGCCATCACACTCATTACCAATCCCCAGAGTACTTTCCCTTTTCAAATCCTGAATGACACAGTTATGTTCATTAAAACCAACATGAAGTTTAATGTCTTTAATTAACTTATTCACAGACAAAAGACTAACAGTGTGCTCAGGTATCACCAACACATAAAAAAGAACCACATTATTGGTAAGTTTTAGATTACCAATATAATTAATTTTAGCGGAAGTACCATTAGGATGCCCAACAGTAATATTTAACTCAAAAATATCAACAACATTAGTCATATTTTTAGTAGAGTTGGTAATGTGTTGGTTGGCACCTGAATCAATAATGCAACCAAAGTTAAAGTTGAGCCCATCAACTTTGACTTTGGCAACAAAAAACTTATAGAAGTGATTGTTAAAAAAGACATTTCTATTAAAAAAAAAACTACAGTTAATACCTGCCATGTTATCTTGACCACCACAATTCTCTTTTTCACTGATTAAACTCATAAGTTTAGCAATTTGGTCATTGGAAAAAGGTAAAGTGGTGTTAGAAATCTGAGTATCAACACTGTTACTGGAACCAACCCTGTTATTCACCTTAAAAGGAGTCCTATTGTTATTAGCATTAGAGTTCTTTTTATATCCAGGAGGGTATCCAATTAACTCAAAACATCTGTCAACAGTATGACCCTTCATATTGCAGTTAGTACATAACAAAGAGTTGTATTGATTCCTATTTCCCCCATTGCTGTTATTGCTATTGGAAAATTGATTTGACTGATTTCTGTTTCCCCCATTGTTACCATTAAACAACTGATTCTGATTTCTATTATTAGAAAATCTATTCTAATTCTGATTTTGATTTTTTGGAAAATCATTAGCCTTAGCAGCAAAAGAGGAAACCTGGGGTTTTGAAGCCCCAGAATTAGAGCTAAGACCCCTATGGGACTCTTCTCTACACACAATCACAAAAGCATCTTTAACATCAGGTAAAACAGGTTGGGTCAACAAAGAACTTCTTATAGGTTGATACACTTCATCCAAACCCATCAAAAATTGCATTAACTTCATTAATTGTTGATGTTTACTAGACTCAGGCCTAGCAATGCAAGTGTAAGGAGAAAATTTGGTAAGAATATCAAATTCTCTCCACAGAGAATTCAACTTGTGATAATATTCAGACACAGACAAGCCATTTTGTTTAAAATTGTTAATTTTTTGAATTAAATTAAACATAATTGAACCATCAAGTTTGTCATAAGTGTCCCTAAGTTCATTCCAAACCTCGGCAGCATTTTCAGAGTATACTTGACTCAAATAAAGGTCTTCAAATATAGAACTCAACAACCAAGATAAGACAACATCATTGCACCTATCCCATTGATTGGAAAGGGGCTCACTATTAGCATAAGCAGACTTAACCCAAGTACCATCAACAAATCCCATTTTATTTCTAGCTTGTAAAGCAATTTTGACGGCATTAGCCCAAAGTCTATAGTTGTCACAGCCGGTAAGCTTAATGCTAACAAGATTCCTAATATTATGATCATTAGGTTGCAAATGCAAAGGATTACCAACATCTAAAGAACTAATCAAAACAGAAGTAGGAGCAGGAGTAGTCATAATGAAAAACAAGTAAGCAACACAGAAAGCACACCAAGCAAGAATAAGAAAATAAACAACAAATAAAGAAGAGAGAGAGCTTGAATCTCAAACATCACCAATACTAGCTTGTGGACTGGGGTTGGCCAGAGCAGGTATCCACACCAGTCAAGCTAGAGGGTCAAGGCGTTAACCGAACCCGTTTGCACCCACCTCACTAGATCAATGACCAAGAAGAAACAAGTAACTTACAGTGAAATAAAACAGAAGCAGTAACACCAATTGTGCTCTTGATTCACTTAGTCAAGAGACACAGGTGGTAGATGAGTCAATAAGGCCACCAAGAGCAAACAAACCCAAAAATCAACAATTAGGGTTTCACAAACCCTAATTTAATTCACCAACGACAAAGGGGTCACCAAAACAGAAAACCCCCAAAAATTACAAATTAGGGTTTCACAAACCCTAATTTTAATTTTTCAGAAAATCAACAAATCCAACTCCCAAAGTGTCGAAATAGCTGCAAGAAAGGTCAGATAACAGGTATATAACAAACAAGGACTTACCAATGAAAAACCCTAATTTCTGATTTTAAGGTCTTTCAAAATAGATCAAAAAATATGTAAATTAAGACCGTTAATCAACGATTAACAATCAAAGAAATAGTTCCCAAGCCAAGATTTGAGAAACCCCCAAAAAAAGTTTGAAATCCTAATTTTGAAAAATTAAAAAAGATTATAGATCTGTAGTATAATAACCAAAAACAAGACTTTTTAAGAAGGATTTATCCAACAAACAGAGCCATAAGCTCTAATACCGTGATAAAAATATAGAAGCAAAAAGCCGGATATTTTACCCAAAAAACTTTATTAACCAAAAAACAAGAACAGTCCCCAAACGGATGTTGTTCAACATAGAGATGCACAGAGCCGGTTAATCGAACCTTTGGGTTTTAAAAAAACCGGTTTTTGGTCAAAGACCAAAAAAACCAGTTTGGCCGGTTAACCGGTTCGGTTACAAACCGGTATATTGGCTAAAAAACTCTAACCGGTATAACCGGTTCCTAACCGCTTCTAACCGGTTAACCGGTTTGCCGGCTTTTTTTTTCGTTTTTCGTTTTTAGAGCGGATGGTGAACCGTAGAGAAGCCGTAAGACTACAATTATTAAAAACATCACTTTTATTTAATAGAACATTACAAATACATTGAAAAGGAAATACAATTGAAAGGAAATACATCACACTCACACATAATACATAAACATAATTAAAACGGATAACCTAATCGGATTCGAAACTGTCTAGGTTGACTTCGTTGTCGGACTTGGACCTAGCTTCTACATTAGCTTCATCTTGTGACAGTTCTTCATCGGTTAGTGATATCGCTTCACCCGATTTCACCTCATTCTCAAATAACTCTTCTTAAAAGTCTAAGGTGTGTTTAAGACTTGTCTTGTTTTGTACCCGCTCTTGTGCATCTAAGTGATCTTTCAAGCACATGCACATCTCCAAAGATGCTGGAGTGAGTCTTGTTCTTCGATTAGATAAAACTCTTCCACTTGTTGAAAAAGCCGATTCTAAATCTACCGAAGTAGCTTGTACACTTAGCAAGTCACGAGCCATTCGGGATAAAACGGGCCACATTTGTTCCTTTGCTTTCCACCAAGCCAATATAACAAAGTCTATAAACTGATCGGTGGAAAGTTCGATCCATTTTCCCGAGACATACATATTAAATTCGTTGGATCCTTGTTCTTCAAGCCTTGCCCTTTTTTTGCTTTCTTGTAAAGCATTTATCATTTTTGTTATCGGATTCCTTGAACTCGTACCCGATGAAGATGAAGAACCAACATGTGATGAAGAAGGTATGTTACCATATGTTTCAAAGTAAACTTGCCATAAACCCTCAAAGGCATCATTGAAAGATTTTTTTTGCATCATATGCAAAGTTCACGTTTTTTTGAAAACACCCCAAATCATTAGTAATTGAATCAATGAACATCTCTACCCCATTTACATTGAAAAATAGGTTTAACGTGGCGGATCAAGTAATTATTGATGGCAATTTTTGAAAGTATTTTCTTAGCTTTAATTTCATTGGTATGACCATTTCTGCAAATATACCACCTTCAAATTCAAATTCGCTTAACTTTTGACACATCAAATAAAGTTGTTACAAAACCAAATGAGACGTTGTATAATAGACTCCCGACAGTGTTTTGGTTGAGGTGTTAAAGATTTCAAGTAATCGGGTTAGTTTTTCAATAATATCCCAGTTTTCAACCGGAAACCCATACTCAGTATAACCATTACAATGCAACTCGTCATGAAAATTTTGTAAAGTTGTTTTCTGTTTTAAACCACACAAGAACATATGATATGTGGAATTCCATCTTGTAGGAATGTCCCAATTAGGTGCCCAAAAAGGTTTTTTCGAATCATTACACCATTTAACATATTGTGCATACCTTCGGTTGCCCGCTTTGAAAATATCTTTTAACATTTGTCTAAAACAACCTCTAATTCCACTTATAGAGTCAACATTTAGGCCATCTTGCACAACCAAGTTAATGATGTGTGCAACACATCGACTATGAAAAAATATCCCGTTCATAATTGGTTCGTATCTTGATTTTAATCTACTCATGGCTTTGGTATTGTTACTAGAATTATCCAACGTAATTGAAAATATATTGTTTTCCAAATGAAACCTTTTTAACACGGTACACAACACAAAGGATAACTCAAGTGCCCCGTGAGGATATGGAAAGTCTTCGAATGCAATGACCCGCTTCATCATGAGCCAATTGCTCGGATCGATCCAATGTGCGGTAACACATATGTACGAACCGACCAACCCATGAGGAGTAGACCACACATCCGTCGTTAAGTTAACATTAGCATTTAAGTTTAAAAAGCCATCTTTAAATTCTCGTTTAGCCGCTCTCCACATTTTCATAGCATCACGTTTAAGGGTAGAACGACTTACATTGTTGTATTTCGGTTGTAGAGTCTTCTAAAACACCCTAGTGATACGAGGGTTGTCGAAATGGTTGAATGGCAGCCCCTCTTGAATAACCAACCCGGCAAATTGTTCTCGAACAACTTCCGGGTTATACAAAAATATGCCCCCTTCTCGAGTCACCGAAGGTTGACCCGCTTCCTCCGTGTTCTTGAGTGATTTACAATACCTTTGTTCAATATGAGACCTCAACGACGAGCCTTATAAGCACCGTCCGTCATCCTCACGTATTGATACTCTTGCCAAATTGCAGTGGTGTGATTGTGAGTTGACATCACTTCTGCAACCGTTGGTTCTTCCTTTTCTGGTTTGGAAGATGTAGAACCAACACCAGTGTTACTTGAAGAAGCTTTGCCTTTACCTCGTCCTCCTACCATTTGTTATTAGTGAAACAAATTCGGTTTTGATTTTGAGTTTTTTTTGCTAAAATCAAAGTAAAATGTGTTACTTGTGAATATTGTGTGATACAAAACTAGTGTACTGATAGCTAAAATGCAAGTAAAAAGATTCGAAATTTAAAAAAAAAGCTCTACCTACCCGGTCCTACTAGTACTAGCTATAAAAGAAAATTTCAAAATTTGAAAAAAAAAAGTTAGATTCCAAACCGGTTAACCGGTTAGACAAACCGGTTGGGAAAAAAACTGGTACAAACCGGCTCCTAGACTTGAAAATCCAAACCGGTTAGTAACTGTCGGCTTGGGAAAAACTGTAACCGGTTAGCAAAAAAACCGGTTGGGACCGGTTCCGGTTTTCGGTTCTAAACCAGTTAACCGGTTCCAAACCGGTTTGTATGCCCATCTCTAGTTCAACATACAAACCAAATAGATAGTCCCCAAATGGATGCTATCTCAAACATACATCAAGAACAACAAACAGAAACATTAACTATTAATCTACTAAAGATCCAAATGTCTACATCTTAGATCGTTTGGATCTATTTAGGGTAAAAATAGAAGGATGAATGAAGCTGATTGAGGGTGTGAAGATGTGGTTGAGAGAGAAGTTGTGTGTGTGGTGAGATGAGAATGGTGTGTGTGTGTGTGTGTGAGCGATGATAACAAAGTTCACCCAACAACCAAGGTTATAAACTTGGTCTTCAGTCTAACGAATGAGTCATCACAAAGTTCCAAAACGCCGCTGCACAATACAAAACCAAACATACAAATCCTAACGGCTATATTAGCTAGAAATAAGTTACCAACAACCCCCTCAAGGATTATGAGATTGACAATCTCAAACAATAACTTTCAACATGTATGTATAATTCTATGACTATGGCTCAACAGAAGAGGTACATGTGCAAGCATGATCTAGTGACAATTACATCGACACAATGACATGAAAACAAACATAACCGAAAGAGAAAACTATATATGTTGCTTACATAGGAGAGGTTCAGCAGAATAAGTTTTGAAGAACATTTGGGTTGAGCTTCTGAAGTGATGCAGACTGACCCACAAGCTTGGCAATTAACCCAATTACACGATCCATGTATATACTGTAAAGCCCACACCTGTTTTCTAACAGTTGAAGTCCTTTTCGAGTGTGGAGGATTGAAGTCACCCACTCTTCAAACAACTCTGCAGCAACCATCGATTTTCTCATTTTAGTAAGCAGCTATTTTTAAAGTCTAGTATGTACTTCAACGAGTAGCTTATGCTAATTGAGATTTTACAAAAGAGCACACACAACCTTGTTTGGTATTTTTACCTTTACAAGCTGATCGTGCCCTTTTAAGATAAAATTTTAGCTAGTGAAGCCAGCTTCTAATTATGGAGATTTGTTACCATTATTTTTACTAATTAATGACCTGCTTAGATAAAATGTATGCTTACCTGTTGTGAATTCATCTGTCTTTGACCAACTTATTAGGTAATCTGATACCAAAAACTCGATAAGCTGGATCCTGTCAATCAAGTAGCAAGCACACATGACAAATTAATCATAATCCAAAGCTTATGTTTCTAGCCGTGTAATGTAACATTCTGAAAGTACATTAATTCTCAACCTTCTACATAATTATCAAGAAATTGTCTCTAGCCATATCTAAGTGTGTGTTACCATATACATCCACCAAGGTAACAGATACAAGCAGCAAAAAAGTTACATTATATGACAGCTTTTATGATGGGATATGAAAGTGAAATGATACAAATTAGTTACTCTTATGAGCATCGGGTACCCTAAGTTGCCATGACTTAAGTCGTAGGTAAAAAGTATAACCACACCAACAAAAGTGACTATGGCACAAGAACCTTCGACACAACATTTTCCAGGCTCTCTCCTTAGTATCAGAAAATGTTGTGCCATGCGTAAAAAAAAATAGTGTCATGGGTCCGCACATATCCAACTAAATATAAAGTGTCATTGGTCCACACATACCCCGTTAAATATATGAAAAAATAGAATAAATATTACCAGTTGGCTACGGCGTCAGACCCTTTGGCACCAGAAACGGTATCGCGAGCCTAAAAAAAGTCGTGTTATAGCCCAAAACGTCATACCATTGATGGCGTGGGTATCCAATGCTCTAACTTTTCTTTTTAGAACAGATCTGACCCGCGAGTTAAATCATCCAAACCGGCAGGCCTTGAGACCCGAACCATTAGGAGAGACCCGCGAAATGAAACTGAACCCATGGCCGCATGAGGAGGAAAATCCAGGTTATTTTCTCTTACAAGACTCGAACTCGGGTAAAAGCCCCTCCCAACCTCTAGAAAAAACCCATGTAGCCAATTGTGCTAACACATTTCGTTAAGAAATATAACAGGAAAGAAATATTTGCAATGAGACTGCCGGTAGTACGTGGTAGGAAATGTAAAGGATACAGTGAAGGTTTTGATGAGTTTTTTTAGCAATTAGGATGATGGAATCGACTAATCTGCCTCAAGCGTGTCAGAATTTCCAAAATTTGATAATGTTGATGAGTTTTCACCAAATTAAACGTACCACTAGGTTTAATAACTGGTTTTTGCCAAGTATGAAAATTTGTTCGTCTCGATTCAATTCGAATTGATCTCCGATTAAAAGTGTGACTCAGTCGTTCTTGGTGAATAAAAAGAAAATGTCGTTGATTATCTATAGCTAATTAAAAAGTAAATGCGAAAATAATAAAAATAAACTAAAGACGAATGACAATAATAAAGAAACGTAAAACAAGACGTATATTAAAAACTAAAAATTAAAACAATATTAAAACAAATATTAAAACAAATATTTAAAGAAACAGTTAATAAAAGTAAAAGCGAAAATAATAAAAATAAAAATAAACTTTTCGAATTAAAAATAAAACTTACTTAAATAAAAATGAGAGCAATTGGATTATAAAACTATTTTAAAAAGAAACGAAACGAATAATAAAAACGTTAATTTAAACAAAACAATTAATAAAAATAAAACTAAAAGACGAAATTTACTATCGACTCGAAAATAAAGTTTACTAAATGAAAAAGGAGAGAATAAAACTAAAATGGTATTTTAAAGCTAAACGAGGCAAAACCTAAAGCGGGTACTAAATAAAAAATAAAACTTGAACTTTACGAAAAAATATTAATTTTAAAAATAGATGAAAAATCCAACTAAAAATGCGTAACTTTCAAAATTAAAATCGGAAAAACTTTCAGATAAAACTAAACAATTACGGAACAATACTAATAAATAAACAAGTTAGCAGGCTAGCTGCTGGAAGCAGGCACCTGGTGAAAATGGCGCCAAAACTTAGCAACCTGGCAAGCAGCCAGCTCTATTATTTCGGAATAAGTATGTCGTTGCTACAGTACATTTCAGAAGAAAAAAGTATATTTTGCAAGTTTGGTTTTTTCAGAAAAATCGTTTCTTCGGAATAATAGCTACAGGACTTTTCAGAAAAATGGCTATTTCGGAATACTTGCATTTTCAGAAAAAATTTCTTTTTCGCAAAAACAAAGTTTTAGAACTTTTAACTTTTTCAGAATAATTGTTTTTTCATAGAAATCTTCGGAAAAAATACTTTTTCAGAAAAATCTTTGGAATAATACTTAATTCAGAGAAATGACAATTTCAGAAAAGTGACAAATTCAGAGAAAAGGAAATTCAGAGAAATGACATATTTCGGAATAATTAACCCTAATCCGAAAACATGAAAAATAAAGATACAGTAATCTAAAAATCAGAAAATAAGCCACAAATAAGCTAAAATTAAATAAGCAATTTACCAAAACTTAATCTAAAACAATTTTAAGAAAAACTAATTTAACCACAAATCAAAAACTTAAAAAACACTAATAAATCTAAAAATTAAAAATCAACTTTTTATAAAATAAACTAATAAGCACTTATCTAAAAACTTAACGAAATTGATTTTTAGAAAATGGTATAAGCCAAAATTTAAAAACTTTTAAAAACACTAAATAATAAAAATATTTAAAAACAACTTTTTATAAAAATTAACTAATAAGCACTTAATTAAAAATAAGAAAATTAACACAATAAGCACTAAAACACTATAAGCTATAAAAATCAAACACATAAAAACCAATAAGTACAATCAATCAAAAGCATCAATAAATCAATAAACATCAAGATTAAGCAACTATATGATCATCTAAATCAACACAAGATTAATAATAAAGAAAGGAAGAATGAGAATGATTAATTGAAAAAGCTTGAAATAGATTAAGATTAAGATCTAATACAAGATTAATGAAAAAGATTAAAACATGAAATAAAAGCTAGAGAGAGAAAGTATATATTAATCTACTCCTAATCTTAAAACTAATCTACTTCTAATTTTCTAACCACCTCCTAATGACACATTAGGAGGGTATTTATAAGAGGAGTAAATTGTTGGTGCTTTCTTCCTTCTTTCTTCTTGTCTCGACTCGATTTAAATTCTTTGTATTTCTCGACGTCGTCTCGGGATTTGTCGATATAATTTGAACTCGTCTTATAATTTTCTTCTTTAATTAGACTTGGTTCTTCGACTTCATTAAACTTTCGTCTTTTAGACTTTTTATTCGATAAATCTTCAGAATAGGCCTTGGACTTCCGTTCTTTTTGCACTCTTGATCTTTTGACTTCGTCTTTTCTCGTTTTCTTCGATAAAAGCCCGTGAAAGCCCGTGTGTTCTTCCTTTTTCATCTTTTGGTCCTAAAACACAATAAAAACACAAACAACGCATAATTCCGACATTTACGAAATAAAATACACGTTTTGACTTGGTTGTTATTATAATTAAGTGATAAAAGGATAGGTGTTTTCACACCTATCAAGGTTCATCAGTATTCATTCTCTCTCGTTTTGTGTTTATGTTGCGTGCCACAACTTGACTGCATGACACCTTTTATTAAATTAAAGTCATTTTTAAGGTCATTTCCTATTCCCTACTCGCTATGTCAAAACCTCATGTGAAACTTAATGTCATTTTTGTACTGCAACGTATTGACTTTAGGAATTTCCTCATGTGACAAGTTACATGTACCAATAGAATTGCATTATTTTTTCTCTCTCTTATTTTCACTTCCAATAATCAAGTTACACATAAGGGTGTAGATTTGTTTTTGTATAAATGGTGTGAACATGGCATTTCTCATAATTTGCATGGTAGTCTTCAAAGATGCAAATTCTTTAAGGTAATAATGTTAGGGCGTCTGAGCAAACCACTCAAAAATCGATCCAAACCGATATTCGGTTAGGTTTTTTATTATTGTATTTTTTCGTTTTGAGTCGGTTCGGTTCGGCTCAGGAGACACTATTCGAATCGAACCGATCTTATTCGGTTCAATTTCGATTTCTATAATTTATAATCAGTTTAGTTCTCGATTGGCAATTTTTTCTTATTCGGTTTTGAATTTGTCGTTTTGATCCTATTCCTACCCAATGCTCATCTATACTACATATAATACACATTACAACCGTCAACTATTCATTAGTAATAACATAAAATCTCACTACAATTGCAATTGTTTAAAAGATATTGATTGTAAAAGATATCGGCTCTTTTAGAAAAAAAAAACCTATTGAAAGAGAGAAAATTTTATGCTTTTATTGAAAAAATGGTTGGTAAACTTTTAAGATAATTGTAACATTGTAAATATTATTTTTTGTACTCATCCACTTATACAGCCATTACATACAAATCTATAACTAATCTGAACATTTTTTATCCATATATCAATAACTTAATCTAATATATAAAATTAAAACTTTTATATTTTAATTAATCAACTGACTTAGCTCAGTTAGCCATTAAAGTTCCACTAAGTGGTTTTGTTGAGGAAGGTTTCTAAGGAGGTGTTTGGTTAGATGTAATGTAATGTAATTAGGTTTAATTGTAATTTGAATTACATTGAAAACATGTTTGGTTCATTGTAATTAAAGAATTGTAATGTTTAATACATTACGGGGGTGTTTGGTTGGATGTAATGTAATGTAATTAGGTGTAATTGTAATTTGAATTACGTTGAAAACATGTTTGGTTCATTGTAATTAAAGAATTGTAATGTTTAATACATTACATTGGTAGTTTGGTAATGAATGTAATTGTAATGTATTTCTTTCAACTACAATGAATGAGGGAATTATAATTACATGCCAAAATGGATGTAATGTTTTAGATTACATTGTAATTCAAGATTTTATAACTTTATTATCAATATTTGCAAATAATAATAATAATAATAATAAAATTTTATTAAATTTTATTTATTATTATTATTATTATAAATTATTGAAATTAATATTTTATTTACTTATATGAATTTTAATTAATTTATATTATTATAATTTTTATTATTAAAAATAAATAAAATAATAAATAATAATTAAATAATTAAATAAAAAAATTAATAAAATAACAAATAACAAATAAATAATATTGTAATATAAAAAATTATTTTTATTAATATATAATATAAATATTAAAATATTAATATTCATTATTATTATTATATTAAAAAAGTTATATATTTATTTTCTTTATCTTTTCTTACTTTTTATTAATTCTTTTTTTTATTATTATTAGTATTTTTTATATTAATAATAATAATTAATATTATTTTTAATTATTTATTTTATATTATTTTTTTCTAATTTATTTTTTTTTTATTTTTTTTAATTTTATTATTTTATTTATATTTATATTTATATAATTTTTTTAATTTATTATTATTAGATTTTAGAAATATTAGAATTATAATTTTTATTTTTGTTTTTATTTTTATTATTATAAATATTTATTTATTATTTTTATTATTTATTTTTCTTATATTATTTCAACTATTACTTTTTCAATTATTTTGTAAGTTTTATAAAAAAAAAAAGTTTGAATTACATTACGTTGGGAGTCAACCAAACATATCATCGCATTTAATCAATTACAATTACAATACATTACAATTCCATCACATTCCAATACTTTCAATTACAATTACATCAAATTATAATTCCTTTCAAAAATTACAATTCCTTTCAAAAACATTATGTGAACCAAACAGCCCCTAAGTGGTTTCCTTAAGGGAGGTTTCGTGAAGATCTTTGGTTTAAAACCTGTCAAGAGCCTTTCAGACGAAGCGGATAAAAAGTTTAATAAACTAGACGAAAGTTCGACCCATTATAATATCATTACATGACTCGATCCACTAACCACTAACATTTGTCGTTCTAAAAAAAAATAGTTTGTATGCTAAATTTCTAGCAAAAATGAGGCCTAATAGCCCAGCTGGTTAGAGTGTCTTTGGTAATAAACACACGTAAATTTTGTTACCTTTTTGTTTATAAACACACGTAACGTAACTATATTTACTTAAGAATAAGGAAACCGAGAAACCGACTTTGCTATAGAATAAGACAACCGACTTTCTCATAGGTCTATATATATATTTAACACATTCCATCTCTGCATGCAGCTATTACTCGAATAATTGAACGATCATCTTAAACATGCATATTCCTACCCAAATCCCTGTTTCCCATTTTGATCATTACTACAAAGCTTTCTCACTTTCCAAAACTCATCTCCAAGCTGGAAACAAGATCATCATGCCGGCTTCTGCCCTCGACCAACTTATTTCTCAAGCTGTTTTCCCCATGCTCTTCCGCATATCAAATGAGACCGCAGGCCTATACTCTCATTGTGGTGTTCTCGAGTTCACTGCCGACGAGGGCTCAGTTTTATTGCCCACCTGGTTGATGAAAAGCCTGGCAATAAAAGAAGGCCGCTTAGTGAATATCAAGAACATTAGATTAAAAAGAGGCAAGTACATTAAGTTACAACCACATGATGCTAACTTCTTTACTCTTTCCGATCATCAGTCGTTGCTTGAAAAAGCTTTTAAGGATTTTGTTTCTCTAACAACTGGCGAAACTATTGAGATCAATCTCCTTGGCCAAAAGTATTTTATTAATGTTCTTGAAACCGAACCAGCTAATGATATATCCTTGCTTGATACTGACTGTCAAGTGGACTTTGCACAAGCATTGCATAATAAAGAACCTGAAAAGAAAACAAACGTTCTTGGTAAACGCAAGAGTGCTACATCAGGCCAGGATGATGAAGACCGAAAGTCTCGTCCCATAGCTTATGATGAAACCAAACTGTTTCCAGGTGAAGGGAGGAGACTAGGTGGAAGAAAAGGTGTTAACTTGTTAAACCCATCCATGAAGAAATTGAAAAGAACAGAAGTAACTACTACCAAAGAGGTTGATGGAAAACTGAAGAGCAAACAAGGGACAACAGAGTTTAAGCCATTTTCGGGGGTGGCCAGGCGACTTGATGTCCAACCAGTGATGTCTGTGGTGTAGGGATGGCAAAAGCACCCGAAACCGATGGAGAAAACCGAACCCTGAACCGATTGGGTCGGGTTTGGATTCGGGTTGGCGGGTTTGGATGCGGGTTCGGGTTGGGATATTTTATTTTTCGCGGGTACGGGTTCGGGTTCGGGTTTTAGTAATACCTGCCCCGTTTACCAAAATACATATCGTTTATTGCTATTTTATATAATTTTTAAATATGTGCGAAATATTAGACGAAGATTATTAAACAAATGAAATGCTTATATTAGTTACATTCTGTATGCATTAAAATGTTTGTAATCAAGAATATTTTGATTTTGTAACTTTAAATAAAACAATAATTTATTCGATATATGATATTGAATTAGTATTCTTCATCTTCTATAAACTTAAAAATTATATTAGGGTATTTTGATTATTTTTCATTGTTTTTTTAACTTTATACGTACAATTATGTCCAACGAAATTTAATTGTGGATACCCGATACCCGCGGGTAAAAACTGAAAACCCTTGGGTAATAGTAATCGGGTACCCGTCGGGTATTTGGGCGGATGCGGGTTTGGATATTATAAACGAGTGCGGGTACGGGTTCAGTAAAACCCGACCCGACCTCGACCCCGACCCGTTGCCATCCCTGCTGTGGTGGAAAAGGATGATCAATCCAATGTTTGTGTAAAAGTGAAGGAAGAAGAACACCAAATGTTCAAAGGGTTTACAGGTAACAGTTTCCGGTTGATGTGATAGATATACCAAAAACTACCAAGCTATGGTACTTTCTGTCCTTGGTTTTTGGGTTTTTGGCTTTGTGGTATCACATTGTAATTAAAACTTTGATCTATGTTAACAAAATTTCATTTTGATTCTATTTACTTGTGACAAGTTATGAATTATTGTTCTAACTTTTGAGTTGTTGATTGTCCAGTTGTCCCAGAAAAAAAAATCCATTTAGTGAAAATCGAAACCACAATGGCGACTACATCATCATCATCCAGCACTGCTTCTGATATAAATTATATTAATTCACTTTATAAGCAGGTTTACCTTAACTATCTATTTTTATCTTGATTGGTACTTTTTAGTTTCACAAGTACTTACTAGTTTCGAATGGTTGATATTTTTGACAAAACAGACAAATAGTCACGAGGTTTCAATTGCTGAGCTCTCTGCACTACCTTCATCTCGTGTAAGCATTTCATATTAGTTAATTGTGAATATTTCAACTTAGCTGATATAGTTCATAAGGGGCCTATGATATAGTTCATAAGGGGCCTATAATACAGGTTTAATTGTGAATATTTCAACTTAGCTGATATAGTTCATAAGGGGCCTATGACTATCAAGTTGGGGCCCAGTCTTAGGGGTGTTTCTTTTTCTTTGAGTAAATTACGTCGTTCGTCCTTGTGGTATACGTTGACTGACAAGTTTCGTCCCTTGACCAAAAAAACTGCATCAACCGTCCTTAAGTGTGAAACGTTATGTACCGTTGGTCCCTCACTTTAACAACCTTCATTAACTGCTATTAAATCACTCAACTTGATACTAAAATAAGGGTATAATGGTAAATTCCTAATATTTTATTTTTTTCATTTGAATACAAATAAATAAGAAAAAAATAAGCCCAATCGAGTGAGCCACCACCACAACATTTTTTAATTAGTATCTTGTTTTCCAAATAATCAAAAGTCAAAACACTTATTCTTCAAACACAATCTCCGACCATAATCAGCTTGAATCTTTATTTGGAGACTAAATGAAAGATTTTTGGCTGTTAAGAGAAGAATAAAAAAGCCAGATCCAACTGCAACCTTTGGGATGGCTCTAGTACATGCCTTAGTAACATTAGTTGTTCCTGAACTACATGTGGTATGAGTACTAGATTGCACAGGTGGTGCATCATTACAAGGAACATGCATACAAGTGATGCTTTCAACGCCTGTAGAAGCATTAACCTCCTGATCACTGCTAGTATTTGCAACCTTATAACCACTTCATGTAAAGTCCACATATGCATCCTGCACCGAACGCACCTTCGGGCCAACATTGGCTTACCATCTTTTCCTAACATTCGACCCTCAATACTCTTAACTCTAGCAGCAAGATTACTCAATGATGTAACCGTCGTCTTCGAACATCCACAACATGATTCATTGTCTTTAGTTTTTTATTCAAAAAAACTTTATCCATCCCTGTAGACCCACCTCCTAATCCCCCAACACAACATCAAGCAATAAGATCCAGTGCTATGTGATCTCTTAATATGATATTTGACTCGGCTCAATTGATACACGATTCCACCAAACCTTAGATGACTAACAACCACACTTTACGATCCTAATTTGTATCATAGCAATTATCTATGAACCAAGATTAAACCGGTACAATAGAAACACATATAGAAAAGAACAGGATAATCAAATGAGGAGAGATCAGAATAGAGATTTAGTGATGATCGAGTTTGGATCTTGTATAAACAAGGTTTCGAAAGATCAGGAACACAAGTTTTAAATTAAGATCTTGGTGTAGGTCAGATCTTGTCGTGTGTAGATCAGGTAGCATGCAGATCTGGTCGTGTAAGGGTCAACGACGGTGTTTGAGAGAGACGGTGGTGGTGGTAGCTGTGGGATTTGTATTTAGTGAGAGGAAGATGAAGTCTAATGAAGATGCAGTTACAAAATACTAAAGAATTTCTTAAAATGCAGGTGTGTTATTTACTATACTTGTTAGTGGGCATACTTAATGTACTCTTATATGTCTAAAGACGAAGATACCCCTATGTATGATAATATAATGATAGTTAATGAAGGTTATTAAAGTGAGGGACCAATGGTACATAACGTTTCACACTTAAGGACGGTTGGTGCACTTTTTTTTGTCAAGGGACGAACCTTGTCGGTCAACGTATACCACAAGGACGAACGATGTAATTTACTCTTTTTCTTTTGGAGCCTCTTAGTGGGAAACAAAAGTGAACCCAAATCATTTGAGCATCTTGTTCCACACTCACATCAAAACTTCTCTCTTCCCACTAAGAGGCATATTAAGAGCCTTATATGATACTAGTTAAAAAAGTAAACAACCCCTTAGATCAAATTGTAAAAAATACATACCACGGTCAATTTGTACGTTGCTACGCGAATTCCATACAACATTCGTCAGAACACTCATCCACAAGCGTAAAGGAATGTATGGTCAAATCGTGACTGACCTATGAGAAACTTGGAACCAAGTAGGTAAACATGGCTTTAATTAATATATCTCATTGTTAGATAATGTTCATTCAGCATAAATTTAACTGTATTGATAAAAATATAGAAGCAAAACGCCAGATATTTTACCTAAAAACTTTATTAACCAAAAAACAAGAACAATCCTCAAACGGATGATGTTCAACATACAAACTAAATAGATATTCCCCAAATGGATGCTATCTCAAACATACATCAAGAACAACAAACGGAAACATAAACTACTAATCTACTGAAGATCCAAACGTCTACATCTTAGATCGTTTGGATCTATTTAGGGTAAAAATGGAAGGATGAATGAAGCTGATTGAGGGTGTGAAGATGTGGTTGAGAGAGAAGTTGTGTGTGTGGTGAGATGAGAATGGTGTGTGTGTGAGCGATAATAACAAAGTTCACCCAACAACCAAGGTTATAAACTTGGTCTTCAGTCAAACGAAAGAGTCATCACAAAGTTCCAAAACGCCCCCTGCACAATACAAAACCAAACATACAAAGCCTAACGGCTATATTAGCTAGAAATAAGTTACCAACAACCCCCTCAAGGATTATGATATTGACAATCTCAAACAATAACTTTCAACACCCTTCCTCAAGCTTATAAGCTAAAGAAGTTCCTTAAACATAATTTGGAACAAAGAAGATTGTGTTGGGAGTTCCCAAGACCTTTAGTCAAAATATCAGCAACCTGGTTTTCAGAAGAAAATTTTACAGTCTCAATAAGACCAGATGCAACCTTTTCCCTTACCAGATGAACATCAATGTCAAAATGCTTAGTTTTTTCATGCATAACAGGATTAGCTGCAATCTGAATTGCAGAACTGTTATCACAAAACAAAGAAGCAGGAATACAAATGGGAACATTCAAGTCCTTCATAATTTTGTTAAGCCACATAACTTCACAAACCGCAGAGGCCATAGACCTATATTCAGCCTCAGCAGAGGATCTGGATAAGGTAGCTTGCTTTTCACTTTTCCAAGAAACAAGGTTATTGTGTATGAAAACACAATATCCAGAAACAGACCTTCTGGTCATTTTACACTTTGCCCAATCAGAATCAGAGAAAGCTTTGATGGAATTGGAATGGGACTTAGTGTAAGTAATACCAGCACCAGGTGCATTTTTAAGGTATCTAAGTACCCTAAAAGCAGCATCAATATGGGACTAAAGGGGAGCATGCATATGTTGGCTCAAACAATGAACAGAATAGGATATATCAGGCCTAGTGTTGCACAGATAGATCAACTTCCCAACAATCTTTTGATAACTAGTGATATTAGTAAAAAACTTGTCACCAATACTCTCTTTGTGAGCAAGAATGCCATTTTCAGTCATAGGAGTGCACACAGGTTTGCAAGCAAGCATGCCATATTAATGAAGAAGCTCAATGCAGTATTTTCTTTGGTTCAAACATAGGACATTCTTAAGTCTTAGGACTTCAATTCCTAGAAAGTACTTTAATTCACCTAAGTCTTTAATCTTAAAGCTTTAGTTAAGAAACAACTTAAACTTATTAATTTCACTATCGTTGTTACCAGTGATGATGATATCATCAACATAAACAAGCAACGCCATAAATACACCATCTTTGTCTTTTGTAAAGAAAGAATGGTCATTTTTGCTTTACAGAAAACCAGCTTTGGTAAGAAAATTAACAAGTTTAATGTTCCACTGTCTAGGAGCATGTTTTAAGCCATAAAGAGCCTTTTTCAATTTGCAAACCCTTTTTTTATTTTTATCAAAAAAAACCAGGAGGAGAAAACATGTATACATCTTCATTTAAATCCCCATACAAGAAGGCATTGTTAATATTCATTTGAAAAATACTCCAAGTATTTTGCACAGCCAAGTTAATAACACACCTAATAGTGCTTATTTTAACAACAGGGTTAAAAATTTCATCATAGTCAATCCCCTCTCTCTGCCCACAACCCTTGGCCACTAACCTAGCTTTATATCTTTCAATTTCACCATCAGGATTATATTTAATTTTATAAACCCATTTGGAAGGTATAGCTTTTCTGTTAATGGGCAGAGCAGTAAGAGTCCAAGTATCATTCAAATAGAGAGCTTCCATTTCATTATTCATGGCATGAATCCAATTAACATTTTTAACAGCTTCAGAAAAACAAGAGGGTTCAGAAGTCCTATTTAAGTTAGAAACGACGCACCTATTGGTTTCAGACAACTTGGTATGGTTAGCATATCTATGCAAACCATACTTGACTTTGTTATCTAAAACGAACTCATTTAATTTCTCAAGTAACTTATGAGCCCTAGTAGACCTTCTAGGACTAAGCGGAGGACTTTCATCATCTGTCCCATTGCTAGAATTAAAAGTAGGAACATTGTTGTTGTTTGGGATATTGCCCTCAGATATGTGTATAGTGTCATCCATTGGTGATGTAGTATGGTTATCATCCCCGTCTGACTGCTTTTCTGCAGTATCAGTCAAGGATTGAACCACAATTACCTGTCATGCATCACCAGATGATCCCCTTCCATCATCATCGGGACTTACAACATTTTGGGGTTGAAAATCAAAAACATCAAAAAAGGTTTTATTACTAATATCTTTATTATTAAAAACTTTATTATTAGAACTCATTTTATATGGAAAAATATTTTCATAAAGTTTAACATCTTTGGAAAATAAGTAACTTCTATTTTCTAAATTCAAAAGCTTGTAGACCTTTTTGGTACTAGAGTACCCAATCAAAACACACTTTTCAGATTTAGGAGAAAATTTATCATGACTGTTCAAAACTGTAGCAAAACATAAACACCCAAAACATCGTAAATGGGAAAGGGATGGTTCTCTACTATAGAGCATAAAAAAAGGAGAATGACCAGCAAGGATAGATGACGGAAGCCTGTTAATCAGATAGGTAGCAGTTAAGACACAATCAGTCCAAAAACACAAAGGGACATCACTTTAAAACAAAAGATTTCTAGCAACATTCAGTAAATGTTTGTGCTTTCTCTCAGCAATACCATTTTGCTGAGGAGTATAGGCACAAGAGGTTTGATGCACAATGCCATTACCCCTAAGGTAACTATCCATCTTGTTATTTATGAATTCAGTTCCGTTATCAGATCTTATAACCTTAACTTTAGTTTGAAACTGATTAAGAATTAAGTTCACAAAATCCACAAAGTAGTTGAACACTTCATCCTCAGATTTGATCAGATAAACCCAAACAACCCTAGAAAAATCATCTACAATGGTGAGAAAATATCTAAACCCTTCCTTTGACGTAACCCTATAGGGTTCCCATAAGTCAAGGTGGATGAGTTCACCAACCTTTTTCGACTTATGGTTGCTTAGAGGAAAAGGTTCTCTGGTTTGCTTAAAAAATGACAAGTTTCAAGGACTCATATGCTCAGGTTTATTGATTCCAAGAGAGTTTCTTAGAATTTTTAACACATTATCAGATGGATGACCTAACCGATTATGCCAAACCCCTTTAGAAGCATGAAAACACATAACAAATAAGTTACTTTTTATCTGAGGTAACTTACATACAGAGTCAAACAAATACAAGCCATCACACTCATTACCAATCCCCATAGTACTTTCCCTTTTCAAATCCTGAATGACACAGTTATGTTCATTAAAACCAACATGAAGTTTAATGTCTTTAATTAACTTATTCACAGACAAAAGACTAACAGTGTGCTCAGGTATCACCAACACATAAAAAAGAACCACATTATTGGTAAGTTTTAGATTACCAATATAATTAATTTTAGCGGAAGTACCATTAGGATGCCCAACAGTAATATTTAACTCAAAAATATCAACAACATTAGTCATATTTTTAGTAGAGTTGGTAATGTGTTGGTTGGCACCTGAATCAATAATGCAACCAAAGTTAATGTTGAGCCCATCAACTTTGACTTTGGCAACAAAAAACTTATAGAAGTGATTGTTAAAAAAGACATTTCTATTAAAAAAAACTACAGTTAATACCTGCCATGTTATCTTGACCACCACAATTATCTTTTTCACTGATTAAACTCATAAGTTTAGCAATTTGGTCATTGGAAAAAGGTAAAGTGGTGTTAGAAATCTGAGTATCAACACTGTTACAGGAACCAACCCTGTTATTCACCTTAAAAGGAGTCCTATTGTTATTAGCATTAGAGTTCTTTTTATATCCAGGAGGGTATCCAATTAACTTAAAACATCTGTCAACAGTATGACCCTTCATATTGCAGTTAGTACATAACAAAGAGTTGTATTGATTCCTATTTCCCCCATTGCTGTTATTGCTATTGGAAAATTGATTTGACTGATTTCTGTTTCCCCCATTATTACCATTAAACAACTGATTCTGATTTCTATTATTAGAAAATCTATTCTAATTCTGATTTTGATTTTTTGGAAAATCATTAGCCTTAGCAGCAAAAGAGGAAACCTGGGGTTTTGAAGCCCCAGAATTAGAGCTAAGACTCCTATGGGACTCTTCTCTACACACAATCACAAAAGCATCTTTAACATCAGGTAAAACAGGTTGGGTCAACAAAGAACTTCTTATAGGTTGATACACTTCATCCAAACCCATCAAAAATTGCATTAACTTTATTAATTGTTGATGTTTACTAGACTCAGCCCTAGCAATGCAAGTGTAAGGAGAAAATTTGGTAAGAATATCAAATTCTCTCCACAGAGAATTCAACTTGTGATAATATTCAGACACAGACAAGCCATTTTGTTTAAAATTGTTAATTTTTTGAATTAAATTAAACAGAATTGAACCATCAAGTTTGTCATAAGTGTCCCTAAGTTCATTCCAAACCTCAGAAGCATTTTCAGAGTATACTTGACTCAAATAAAGGTCTTCAAATATAGAACTCAACAACCAAGATAAGACAACATCATTGCACCTATCCCATTGATTGGAAAGGGGCTCACTATTAGCATAAGCAGACTTAACCCAAGTACCATCAACAAATCCCATTTTATTTCTAGCTTGTAAAGCAATTTTGACGGCATTAGCCCAAAGTCTATAGTTGTCACAGCCAGTAAGCTTAATGCTAACAAGATTCCTAATATTATGATCACTAGGTTGCAAATGCAAAGGATTACCAACATCTAAAGAACTAATCAAAACAGAAGTAGGAGCAGGAGTAGTCATAATGAAAAACAAGTAAGCAACACAGAAAGCACACCAAGCAAGAATAAGAAAATAAACAACAAATAAAGAAGAGAGAGAGCTTGAATCTCAAAAATCACCAATACTAGCTTGTGGACTGGGGTTGGCCAGAGCAGGTATCCACACCAGTCAAGCTGGAGGGTCAAGGCGTTAACCGAACCCGTTTGCACCCACCTCACTAGATCAATGACCAAGAAGAAACAAGTAACTTACAGTGAAATAAAACAAAATCAGTAACACCAATTGTGCTCTTGATTCACTTAGTCAAGAGACACAGGTGGTAGATGAGTCAATAAGGCCACCAAGAGCAAACAAACCCAAAAATCAACAATTAGGGTTTCACAAACCCTATTAATTCACCAACGACAAAGGGGTCACCAAAACAGAAAACCCCCAAAAATTACAAATTAGGGTTTCACAAACCCTAATTTTAATTTTTCAGAAAATCAACAAATCCAACTCCCAAAGTGTCGAAATAGCTGCAAGAAAGGTCAGATAACAGGTATATAATAAACAAGGACTTACCAATGAAAAACCCTAATTTCTGATTTTAAGGTCTTTCAAAATAGATCAAAAAATATGTAAATTAAGACCGTTAATCAACGATTAACAATCAAAGAAATAGTTCCCAAGCCAAGATTTGAGAAACCCCCAAAAAAAGTTTGAAACCCTAATTTTGAAAAATTAAAAAAGATTATAGATCTGTAGTATAATAACCAAAAACAAGACTTTTTAAGAAGGATTTATCCAACAAACAGAGCCATAAGCTCTGATACCGTGATAAAAATATAGAAGCAAAAAGCCGGATATTTTACCCAAAAAACTTTATTAACCAAAAAACAAGAACAGTCCCCAAACGGATGCTGTTCAACATAGAGATGCACAGAGCCGGTTAACCGAACCTTTGGGTTTTAAAAAAACCGGTTTTTGGTCAAAGACCAAAAAAACCAGTTTGGCCGGTTAACCGGTTCGGTTACAAACCGGTATATTGGCTAAAAAACTCTAACCGGTATACCGGTTACTAACCGGTTCCTAACCGCTTCTAACCGGTTAACCGGTTTGCCGGGTTTTTTTTTTCGTTTTTCGTTTTTAGAGCGGATGGTGAACCGTAGAGAAGCCGTAAGACTACAATTATTAAAAACATCACTTTTATTTAATAGAACATTACAAATACATTGAAAAGGAAATACAATTGAAAGGAAATACATCACACTCACACATAATACATAAACATAATTAAAACGGATAACCTAATCGGATTCGAAACTGTCTAGGTTGACTTCTTGTCGGACTTGGACCTAGCTTCTACATTAGCTTCATCTTGTGACAGTTCTTCATCGGTTAGTGATATCGCTTCACCCGATTTCACCTCATTCTCAAATAACTCTTCTTCAAAGTCTAAGGTGTGTTCAAGACTTGTCTTGTGTTGTACCCGCTCTTGTGCATCTAAGTGATCTTTCAAGCACATGCACATCTCCAAAGATGCTGGAGTGAGTCTTGTTCTTCGATTAGATAAAACTCTTCCACTTGTTGAAAAAGCCGATTCTAAATCTACCGAAGTAGCTTGTACACTTAGCAAGTCACGAGCCATTCGGGATAAAACGGGCCACATTTGTTCCTTTGCTTTCCACCAAGCCAATATAACAAAGTCTATAAACTGATCGGTGGAAAGTTCGATCCATTTTCCCGAGACATACATATTAAATTCGTTGGATCCTTGTTCTTCAAGCCTTGCCCTTTTTTTTGCTTTCTTGTAAAGGATTTATCATTTTTGTTATCGGATTCCTTGAACTCGTACCCGATGAAGATGAAGAACCAACATGTGATGAAGAAGGTATGTTACCATATGTTTCAAAGTAAACTTGCCATAAACCCTCAAAGGCATCATTGAAAGATTTTTTTTTCATCATATGCAAAGTTCACGTTTTTTTGAAAACACCCCAAATCATTAGTAATTGAATCAATGAACATCTCTACCCCATTTACATTGAAAAATGGGTTTAACGTGGCGGAACAAGTAATTATTGATGGCAATTTTTGAAAGTATTTTCTTAGCTTTAATTTCATTGGTATGACCATTTCTGCAAATATACCACCTTCAAATTCAAATTCGCTTAACTTTTGACACATCAAATAAAGTTGTTGCAAAACCAAATGAGACGTTGGATAATAGACTCCCGACAGTGTTTTGGTTGAGGTGTTAAAGATTTCAAGTAATCGGGTTAGTTTTTCAATAATATCCCAGTTTTCAACCGGAAACCCATACTCAGTATAACCATTACAATGCAACTCGTCATGAAAATTTTGTAAAGTCGTTTTCTGTTTTAAACCACACAAGAACATATGATATGTGGAATTCCATCTTGTAGGAATGTCCCAATTAGGTGCCCAAAAAGGTTTTTTCGAATCATTACACCATTTAACATATTGTGCATACCTTCGGTTGCCCGCTTTGAAAATATCTTTTAACATTTGTCTAAAACAACCTCTAATTCCACTTATAGAGTCAACATTTAGGCCATCTTGCACAACCAAGTTAATGATGTGTGCAACACATCGACTATGAAAAAATATCCCGTTCATAATTGGTTCGTATCTTGATTTTAATCTACTCATGGCTTTGGTATTGTTACTAGAATTATCCAACGTAATTGAAAATATTTTGTTTTCCAAATGAAACCTTTTTAACACGGTACACAACACAAAGGATAACTCAAGTGCCCCGTGAGGATATGGAAAGTCTTCGAATGCAATGACCCGCTTCATCATGAGCCAATTGCTCGGATCGATCCAATGTGCGGGAACACATATGTACGAACCGACCAACCCATGAGGAGTAGACCACACATCCGTCGTTAAGTTAACATTAGCATTTAAGTTTAAAAAGCCATCCTTAAATTCTCGTTTAGCCGCTCTCCACATTTTCATAGCATCACGTTTAAGGGTAGAACGACTTACATTGTTGTATTTCGGTTGTAGAGTCTTCTAAAACACCCTAGTGATACGAGGGTTGTCGAAATGGTTGAATGGCAGCCCCTCTTGAATAACCAACCCGGCAAATTGTTCTCGAACAACTTCCGGGTTATACAAAAATATACCCCCTTCTCGAGTCACCGAAGGTTGACCCGCTTCCTCCGTGTTCTTGAGTGATTTACAATACCTTTGTTTAATATGAGACCTCAACGACGAGCCTTATAAGCACCGTCCGTCATCCTCACGTATTGATACTCTTTCCAAATTGCAGTGGTGTGATTGTGAGTTGACATCACTTCTGCAACCGTTGGTTCTTCCTTTTCTGGTTTGGAAGATGTAGAACCAACACCAGTGTTACTTGAAGAAGCTTTGCCTTTACCTCGTCCTCCTACCATTTGTTATTAGTGAAACAAATTCGGTTTTGATTTTGAGTTTTTTTTGCTAAAATCAAAGTAAAATGTGTTACTTGTGAATATTGTGTGATACAAAACTAGTGTACTTATAGCTAAAATGCAAGTAAAAAGATTCGAAATTTAAAAAAAAGCTCTACCTACCCGGTCCTACTAGTACTAGCTATAAAAGAAAATTTCAAAATTTGAAAAAAAAAGTTAGACTCCAAACCGGTTAACCGGTTAGACAAACCGGTTGGGAAAAAAACCGGTACAAACCGGCTCCTAGACTTGAAAATCCAAACCGGTTAGTAACTGCCGGCTTGGGAAAAACTGTAACCGGTTAGCAAAAAAACCGGTTGGGACCGGTTCCTGTTTTCGGTTCTAAACCAGTTAACCGGTTCCAAACCGGTTTGTATGCCCATCTCTAGTTCAACATACAAACCAAATAGATAGTCCCCAAATGGATGCTATCTCAAACATACATCAAGAACAACAAACAGAAACATTAACTACTAATCTACTAAAGATCCAAATGTCTACATCTTAGATCGTTTGGATCTATTTAGGGTAAAAATGGAAGGATGAATGAAGCTGATTGAGGGTGTGAAGATGTGGTTGAGAGAGAAGTTGTGTGTGTGGTGAGATGAGAATGGTGTGTGTGTGTGTGTGTGAGCGATGATAACAAAGTTCACCCAACAACCAAGGTTATAAACTTGGTCTTCAGTCTAACGAATGAGTTATCACAAAGTTCCAAAACGCCGCTGCACAATACAAAACCAAACATACAAAGCCTAACGGCTATATTAGCTAGAAATAAGTTACCAACAACCCCCTCAAGGATTATGAGATTGACAATCTCAAACAATAACTTTCAACATGTATGTATAATTCTATGACTATGGCTCAACAGAAGAGGTACATGTGCAAGCATGATCTAGTGACAATTACATCGACACAATGACATGAAAACAAACATAACCGAAAGAGAAAACTATATATGTTGCTTACATAGGAGAGGTTCAGCAGAATAAGTTTTGAAGAACATTTGGGTTGAGCTTCTGAAGTGATGCAGACTGACCCACAAGCTTGGCAATTAACCCAATTACACGATCCATGTATATACTGTAAAGCCCGCACCTGTTTTCTAACAGTTGAAGTCCTTTTCGAGTGTGGAGGATTGAAGTCACCCACTCTTCAAACAACTCTACAGCAACCATCGATTTTCTCATTTTAGTAAGCAGCTATTTTTAAAGTCTAGTATGTACTTCAACGAGTAGCTTATGCTAATTGAGATTTTACAAAAGAGCACACACAACCTTGTTTAGTATTTTTACCTTTACAAGCTGATCGTGCCCTTTTAAGATAAAATTTTAGCTAGTGAAGTCAGCTTCTAATTATGGAGATTTGTTACCATTATTTTTACTAATTAATGACCTGCTTAGATAAAATGTATGCTTACCTGTTGTGAATTCATCTGTCTTTGACCAACTTATTAGGTAATCTGATACCAAAAACTCGATAAGCTGGATCCTGTCAATCAAGTAGCAAGCACACATGACAAATTAATCATAATCCAAAGCTTATGTTTCTAGCCGTGTAATGTAACATTCTGAAAGTACATTAATTCTTAACCTTCTACATAATTATCAAGAAATTGTCTCTAGCCATATCTAAGTGTGTGTTACCATATACATCCACCAAGGTAACAGATACAAGCAGCAAAAAAGTTACAGTATATGACAGCTTTTATGGTGGGATATGAAAGTGAGATGATACATATTAGTTACTCTTATGAGCATCGGGTACCCTAAGTTGCCATGACTTAAGTCGTAGGTAAAAAGTATAACCACACCAACAAAAGTGACTATGGCACAAGAACCTTTGACACAACATTTTCCAGGCTCTCTCCTTAGTATCAGAAAATGTTGTGCCATGCGTAAAAAAAAATAGTGTCATGGGTCCGCACATATCCAACTAAATATAAAGTGTCATTGGTCCACACATACCCCGTTAAATATATGAAAAAATAGAATAAATATTACCAGTTGGCTACGGCGTCAGACCCTTTGGCACCAGAAACGGTATCGCGAGCCTAAAAAAAAGTCGTGTTATAGCCCAAAACGTCATACCATTGATGGCGTGGGTATCCAATGCTCTAACTTTTCTTTTTAGAACGGATCTGACCCGCGAGTTAAATCATCCAAACCGGCAGGCCTTGAGACCCGAACCATTAGGAGAGACCCGCGAAATGAAACTGAACCCATGGCCGCATGAGGAGGAAAATCCAGTTTTTTTTTCTCTTACAAGACTCGAACTCGGGTAAAAGCCCCTCCCAACCTCTAGAAAAAACCCATGTAGCCAATTGTGCTAACACATTTCGTTAAGAAATATAACAGGAAAGAAATATTTGCAATGAGACTGCCGGTAGTACGTGGTATGAAATGTAAAGGATACAGTGAAGGTTTTGGTGAGTTTTTTTTAGCAATTAGGATGATGGAATCGACTAATCTGCCTCAAGCGTGTCAGAATTTCCAAAATTTGATAAAGTTGATGAGTTTTCACCAAATTAAACGTACCACTAGGTTTAATAACTGGTTTTTGCCAAGTATGAAAATTTGTTCGTCTCGATTCAATTCGAATTGATCTCCGATTAAAAGTGTGACTCAGTCGTTCTTGGTGAATAAAAAGAAAATGTCGTTGATTATCTATAGCTAATTAAAAAGTAAATGCGAAAATAATAAAAATAAACTAAAGACGAATGACAATAATAAAGAAACGTAAAACAAGACGTATATTAAAAACTAAAAATTAAAACGATATTAAAACAAATATTAAAACAAATATTTAAAGAAACAGTTAATAAAACTAAAAGCGAAAATAATAAAAATAAAAATAAACTTTTCGAATTAAAAATAAAACTTACTTAAATAAAAATGAGAGCAATTGGATTATAAAACTATTTTAAAAAGAAACGAAACGAATAATAAAAACGTTAATTTAAACAAAACAATTAATAAAAATAAAACTAAAAGACGAAATTTACTATCGACTCGAAAATAAAGTTTACTAAATGAAAAAGGAGAGAATAAAACTAAAATGGTATTTTAAAGCTAAACGAGGCAAAACCTAAAGCGGGTACTAAATAAAAAATAAAACTTGAACTTTACGAAAAAATATTAATTTTAAAAATAGACGAAAAATTCAACTAAAAATGCGTAACTTTCAAAATTAAAATCGGAAAAACTTTCAGATAAAACTAAACAATTACGGAACAATACTAATAAATAAACAAGTTAGCAGGCTAGCTGTTGGAAGCAGCCAGGCACCTGGTGAAAATGGCGCCAAAACTTAGCAACCTGGCAAGCAGCCAGCTCTATTATTTCGGAATAAGTATGTTGTTGCTACAGTACATTTCAGAAAAAAAAAAAAGTATATTTTGCAAGTTTGGTTTTTTCAGAAAAATCGTTTCTTCGGAATAATAGCTACAGGACTTTTCAGAAAAATGACTATTTCGGAATACTTGCATTTTTAGGAAAAATTGCTTTTTCGCAAAAACAAAGTTTTAGAACTTTTAACTTTTTCAGAATAATTGTTTTTTCATAGAAATCTTCGGAAAAAATACTTTTTCAGAAAAATCTTTGGAATAATACTTAATTCAGAGAAATGACAATTTCAGAAAAGTGACAAATTCAGAGAAAAGGAAATTCAGAGAAATGACATATTTCGGAATAATTAACCCTAATCCGAAAACATGAAAAATAAAGATACAGTAATCTAAAAATCAGAAAATAAGCCACGAATAAGCTAAAATTAAATAAGCAATTTACCAAAACTTAATCTAAAACAATTTTAAGAAAAACTAATTTAACCACAAATCAAAAACTTAAAAAACACTAATAAATCTAAAAATTAAAAATCAACTTTTTATAAAATAAACTAATAAGCACTTATCTAAAAACTTAACCAAATTGATTTTTAGAAAAAGGTATAAGCCAAAATTTAAAAACTTTTAAAAACACTAAATAATAAAAATATTTAAAAACAACTTTTTATAAAAATTAACTAATAAGCACTTAATTAAAAATAAGAAAATTAACACAATAAGCACTAAAACACTATAAGCTATAAAAATCAAACACATAAAAACCAATAAGTACAATCAATCAAAAGCATCAATAAATCAATAAACATCAAGATTAAGCAACTATATGATCATCTAAATCAACACAAGATTAATAATAAAGAAAGGAAGAATGAGAATGATTCATTGAAAAAGCTTGAAATAGATTAAGATTAAGATCTAATACAAGATTAATGAAAAAGATTAAAACATGAAATAAAAGCTAGAGAGAGAAAGTATATATTAATCTACTCCTAATCTTAAAACTAATCTACTTCTAATTTTCTAACCACCTCCTAATGACACATTAGGAGGGTATTTATAAGAGGAGTAAATTGTTGGTGCTTTCTTCCTTCTTTCTTCTTGTCTCGACTCGATTTAAATTCTTTGTCTTTCTCGACGTCGTCTCGGGATTTGTCGATATAATTTGAACTGGTCTTATAATTTTCTTCTTTAATTAGACTTGGTTCTTCGACTTCATTAAACTTCCGTCTTTTAGACTTTTTATTCGATAAATCTTCAGAATAGGCCTTGGACTTCCGTTCTTTTTGCACTCTTGATCTTTTGACTTCGTCTTTTCTCGTTTTCTTCGATAAAAGCCCGTGAAAGCCCGTGTGTTCTTCCTTTTTCATCTTTTGGTCCTAAAACACAATAAACACACAAACAACGCATAATTCTGACATTTACGAAATAAAATACATGTTTTGACTTGGTTATTATTATAATTAAGTGATAAAAGGATAGGTGTTTTCACACCTATCAAGGTTCATCAGTATTCATTCTCTCTCGTTTTGTGTTTATGTTGCGTGCCACAACTTGACTGCATGACACCTTTTATTAAATTAAAGTCATTTTTAAGGTCATTTCCTAGTCCCTACTCGCTATGTCAAAACCTCATGTGAAACTTAATGTCATTTTTGTACTGCAACGTATTGACTTTAGGAATTTCCTTATGTGACAAGTTACATGTACCAATAGAATTGCATTACTTTTTCTCTCTCTTATTTTCACTTCCAATAATCAAGTTACACATAAGGGTGTAGATTTGTTTTTGTATAAATGGTGTGAACATGGCATTTCTCATAATTTGCATGGTAGTCTTCAAAGATGCAAATTCTTTAAGGTAATAATGTTAGGGCGTCTGAGCAAACCACTCAAAAATCGATCCAAACCGATATTCGGTTAGGTTTTTTATTATTGTATTTTTTTCGTTTTGAGTCGGTTCGGTTCGGCTAAGGAGACACTATTCGAATCGAACCGATCTTATTTGGTTCAATTTCGATTTCTATAATTTATAATCAGTTTAGTTCTCGGTTGGCAATTTTTCTTATTCGGTTTTGAATTTGTCGTTTTGATCCTATTCCTACCCAATGCTCATCTATACTACATATAATACACATTACAACCGTCAATTATTCATTAGTAATAACATAAAATCTCACTACAATTGCAATTGTTTAAAAGATATTGATTGTAAAGGATATCGGCTCTTTTAGAAAAAAAAAACTATTGAAAGAGAGAAAATTTTATGCTTTTATGGAAAAAATGGTTGGTAAATTTTTAAGATAATTGTAACATTGTAAATATTATTTTTTTGTACTCATCCACTTATACAGCCATTACATACAAATCTATAACTAATCTGAACATTTTTTATCCATATATCAATAACTTAATCTAATTTATAAAATTAAAACTTTTATATTTTAATTAATCAACTGACTTAGCTCAGTTAGCCATTAAAGTTCCACTAAGTGGTTTTGTTGAGGAAGGTTTCTAAGGAGGTGTTTGGTTGGATGTAATGTAATGTAATTAGGTGTAATTGTAATTTGAATTACATTGAAACCATGTTTGGTTCATTGTAATTAAAGAATTGTAATGTTTAATACATTACATTGGTAGTTTGGTAATGAATGTAATTGTAATGTATTTCTTTCAATTACAATGAATGAGGGAATTATAATTACATGCCAAAATGGATGTAATGTTTTAGATTACATTGTAATTCAAGATTTTATAACTTTATTATCAATATTTGCAAATAATAATAATAATAATAATTAAATTTTATTAAATTTTATTTATTATTATTATTATTATAAATTATTGAAATTAATATTTTATTTACTTATATGAATTTTAATTAATTTATATTATTATTATTTTTATTATTAAAAATAAATAAAATAATAAATAATAATTAAATAATTAAATAAAAAAATTAATAAAATAACAAATAACAAATAAATAATATTGTAATATAAAAAATTATTTTTATTAATATATAATATAAATATTAAAATATTAATATTCATTATTATTATTATATTAAAAAAGTTATATATTTATTTTCTTTATCTTTTCTTACTTTTTATTAATTCTTTTTTTTATTATTATTAGTATTTTTTATATTAATAATAATAATTAATATTATTTTTAATTATTTATTTTATATTATTTTTTTCTAATTTATTTTTTTTAATTTTTTTTAATTTTATTATTTTATTTATATTTATATTTATATAATTTTTTTTAATTTATTATTATTAGATTTTAGAAATATTAGAATTATAATTTTTATTTTTGTTTTTATTTTTATTATTATAAATATTTATTTATTATTTTTATTATTTATTTTTCTTATATTATTTCAACTATTACTTTTTCAATTATTTTGTAAGTTTTATAAAAAAAAAAAAGTTTGAATTACATTACGTTGAGTCAAGCAAACATATCATCGCATTTAATCAATTACAATTACAATACATTACAATTCCATCACATTCCAATACTTTCAATTACAATTACATCAAATTACAATTCCTTTCAAAAATTACAATTCCTTTCAAAAACATTATGTGAACCAAACAGCCCCTAAGTGGTTTCCTTAAGGGAGGTTTCGTGAAGATCTTGGGTTTAAGACCTGCCAAGAGCCTTTCAGACGAAGCGGATAAAAAGTTTAATAAACTAGACTAAAGTTCGACCCATTATAATATCATTACATGACTCGATCCACTAACCACTAACATTTGTCGTTCTAAAAAAAATAGTTTGTATGCTAAATTTCTAGCAAAATGGAGGCTTAATAGCCCAGCCGGTTAGAGTGTCTTTGTTAATAAACACACGTAAATTTTGTTACCTTTTTGTTTATAAACACACGTAACGTAACTATATTTACTTAAGAATAAGGAAACCGAGAAACCGACTTTGCGATAGGAAGGAAACCGACTTTCTCATAGAGAGGTGATTTGCACACTATTCAAATTGATTGACACACTCAAATTTAGTGTGTCTTGACACATATGCCCTTATATCATCACACTCCTTTCTCATAGGTCTATATATATACACACTGTATTTAACACATTCCATCTCTGCATGCAGCTATTACTCGAATAATTGAACGATCATCTTAAACATGCATATTCCTACCCAAATCCCTGTTTCCCATTTTGATCATTACTACAAAGCTTTCTCGCTTTCCAAAAACCATCTCCAAGCTGGAAACAAGATCATCATGCCGGCTTCTGCCCTCGACCAACTTATTTCTCAAGCTGTTTTCCCCATGCTCTTCCGCATATCAAATGAGACCGCAGGCCTATACTCTCATTGTGGTGTTCTCGAGTTCACTGCCGACGAGGGCTCAGTTTTATTGCCCACCTGGTTGATGAAAAGCCTGGCAATAAAACAAGGTGGCTTAGTGAATATCAAGAACATTATATTAAAAAGAGGCAAGTACATTAAGTTACAACCACATGATGCTAACTTCTTTACTCTTTCCGATCATCAGTCGTTGCTTGAAAAAGCTTTTAAGGATTTTGTTTCTCTAACAACTGGTGAAACTATTGAGATCAATCTCCTGAGCCAAAAGTATTTGATTAATGTTCTTGAAACCGAACCAGCTAATGATATATCCTTGCTTGATACTGACTGTCAAGTGGACTTTGCACAAGCATTGCATAATAAAGAACCTGAAAAGAAAACAAGCGTTATTGGTAAACGCAAGAGTACTACATCAGGCCAGGATGATGAAGACCGAAAGTCTCGTCCCATAGCTTATGACGAAACCAAACTGTTTCCAGGTGAAGGGAGGAGACTAGGTGGAAGAAAAGGTGTTAACTTGTTTAACCCATCCATGAAGAAATTGAAAAGAACAGAAGTAACTACTACCAAAGAGGTTGATGGAAAACTGAAGAGCAAACAAGGGACAACAGAGTTTAAGCCATTTTCGGGGGTGGCCAGGCGACTTGATGGCCAACCAGTGATGTCTGTGGTGTAGGGATGACAAAAGCACCCGAAACCGATGGAGAAAACCGAACCCTGAACCGATTGGGTCGGGTTTGGATTGGGGTTGGCGGGTTTGGATGCGGGTTCGGGTTGGGATATTTTATTTTTCGCGGGTTCGGGTTTTAGTAATACCCGCCTGTTTACCAAAATACATATCGTTTATTGCTATTTTATATAATTTTTAAATATGTACGAAATATTAGACGAAGATTATTAAACAAATGAAATGCTTATATTAGTTACATTCTGTATGCATTAAAATGTTTGTGTTAAAGTATATTTTGATTTTGTAAATTTAAATAAAACAATAATTTATTCGATATATGATATTGAATTAGTATTTTTTATCTTCTAAAAACTTAAAAAATTATATTAGGGTATTTTGATTGTTTTTCATTGTTTTTTTTAACTTTATACGTACAATTATGTCCAACGAAATTTAATTGTGGATACCCGATACCCGCGGGTAAAAACTGAAAACCCCTTGGGTAATAGTAATCGGGTACCCGTCGGGTATTTGGGCGAATGCGGGTTTGGATATTATAAACGGGTGCGGGTACGGGTACGGGTTCAGTAAAACCCGACCCGTTGCCATCCCTGCTGTGGTGGAAAAGGATGATCAATCCAATGTTGGTGTAAAAGTGAAGGAAGAAGAACACCAAATGTTCAAAGGGTTTACAAGTAACAGTTTCCAGTTGATGTGATAGTTATACCAAAAACTACCAAGCTATGTTACTTTCTGTCATTGGTTTTTGGGTTTTTGGCTTTGTGGTATCACATTGTAATTAAAACTTTGATCTATGTTAACAAAATTTCATTTTGATTCTATTTACTTGTGACAAGTTATGAATTATTGTTCTAACTTTTGAGTTGTTGATTGTCCAGTTGTCCCAGAAAAAAAAATCCATTTAGTGAAAATCGAAACCACAATGGCGACTACATCATCATCATCCAACACTGCTTTTGATATAAATTATATTAATTCACTTTATAAGCAGGTTTACCTTAACTATCTATTTTTATCTTGATTGGTACTTTTTAGTTTCACAAGTACTTACTAGTTTCGAATGGTTGATATTTTTGACAAAACAGACAAATAGTCACGAGGTTTCAATCGCTGAGCTCTCTGCACTACCTTCATCTCGTGTAAGCATTTCATATTAGTTAATTGTGAATATTTCAACTTAGCTGATATAGTTCATAAGGGGCCTATGATATAGTTCATAAGGGGCCTATAATACAGGTTTAATTGTGAATATTTCAACTTAGCTGATATAGTTCATAAGGGGCCTATGACTATCAAGTTGGGGCCCTAATCTTAGGGGGTGTTTCTTTTTCTTTTGGAGCCTCTTAGTGGGAAACAAAAGTGGGCCCAAATCATTTGAGTATCTTGTTCCACACTCATATCAAAACTTCTCTCTTCCCACTAAGGGGTGTTTCTTTTTCTCTTTGAGCCACTTAATAAGTGGGCCCAACCCTTTGTGCCTCTTAGTGGGAGGAGCTATTAAAACTAATCTCTCTCCACTAAGAGGCTAATTAAGTGGCTCAAATGGAGCCACTTAATTTAGTAAACACCCCCTAAGAGGCATATTAAGAGCCTTATATGATACTAGTTAAAAAAGTAAACAACCCCTTAGATCAAATTGTAAAAAATACATACCACGGTCAATTTGTACGTTGCTACGCGAATTCCATACAACATTCGTCAGAACACTCATCCACAAGCGTAAAGGAATGTATGGTCAAATCGTGACTGACCTATGAGAAACTTGGAACCAAGTAGGTAAACATGGCTTTAATTAATATATCTCATTGTTAGATAATGTTCATTCAGCATAAATTAAACTGTATTGATAAAAATATTGAAGCAAAACGCCAGATATTTTACCTAAAAACTTTATTAACCAAAAAACAAGAACAATCCTCAAACGGTGATGTTCAACATACAAACTAAATAGATAGTCCCCAAATGGATGCTATCTCAAACATACATCAAGAACAACAAACGGAAACATAAACTACTAATCTACTGAAGATCCAAACGTCTACATCTTAGATCGTTTGGATCTATTTAGGGTAAAAATGGAAGGATGAATGAAGCTGATTGAGGGTGTGAAGATGTGGTTGAGAGAGAAGTTGTGTGTGTGGTGAGATGAGAATGGTGTGTGTGTGTGTGAGCGATGATAACAAAGTTCACCCAACAACCAAGGTTATAAACTTGGTCTTCAGTCAAACGAATGAGTCATCACAAAGTTCCAAAACGCCCCCTGCACAATACAAAACCAAACATACAAAGCCTAACGGCTATATTAGCTAGAAATAAGTTACCAACAACCCCCTCAAGGATTATGATATTGACAATCTCAAACAATAACTTTCAACACCCTTCCTCAAGCTCATAAGCCAAAGAAGTTCCTTAAACACAATTTGGAACAAAGAAGATTGTGTTGGGAGTTCCCAAGACCTTTAGTCAAAATATCAGCAACCTGGTTTTCAGAAGAAACTTTTACAGTCTCAATAAGACCAGATGCAACCTTTTCCCTTACCAAATGAACATCAATGTCAAAATGTTTAGTTTTTTCATGCATAACAGGATTAGCTGCAATCTGAATTGCAGAACTGTTATCACAAAACAAAGAAGCAGGAATACAAATGGGAACATTCAAGTCCTTCATAATTTTGTTAAGCCACATAACTTCACAAACCGCAGAGGCCATAGACCTATATTCAGCCTCAGCATAGGATCTGGATAAGGTAGCTTGCTTTTCACTTTTCCAAGAAACAAGGTTATTGTGTATGAAAACACAATATCCAGAAACAGACCTTCTGGTCATTTTACACTTTGCCCAATCAGAATCAGAGAAAGCTTTGATGGAATTGGAATGGGACTTAGTGTAAGTAATACCAGCACCAGGTGCATTTTTAAGGTATCTAAGTACCCTAAAAGCAACATCAATATGGGACTAAAGGGGAGCATGCATATGTTGGCTCAAACAATGAACAGAATAGGATATATCAGGCCTAGTGTTGCACAGATAGATCAACTTCCCAACAATCTTTTGATAACTAGTGATATTAGTAAAAAACTTGTCACCAATACTCTCTTTGTGAGCAAGAATGCCATTTTCAGTCATAGGAGTGCACACAGGTTTGCAAGCAAGCATGCCATATTAATGAAGAAGCTCAATGCAGTATTTTCTTTGGTTCAAACATAGGCCATTCTTAAGTCTTAGGACTTCAATTCCTAGAAAGTACTTTAATTCACCTAAGTCTTTAATCTTAAAGCTTTAGTTAAGAAACAACTTAAACTTATTAATTTCACTATCTTGTTACCAGTGATGATGATATCATCAACATAAACAAGCAACGCCAAAAATACACCATCTTTGTCTTTTGTAAAGAAAGAATGGTCATTTTTGCTTTACAGAAAACCAGCTTTGGTAAGAAAATTAACAAGTTTAATGTTCCACTGTCTAGGAGCATGTTTTAAGCCATAAAGAGCCTTTTTCAATTTGCAAACCCTTTTTTTATTTTTATAAAAAAAAACCAGGAGGAGGAAGCATGTACACATCTTCATTTAAATCCCCATACAAGAAGGCATTGTTAATATTCATTTGAAAAATACTCCAAGTATTTTGCACAGCCAAGTTAATAACACACCTAATAGTGCTCATTTTAACAACAGGGCTAAAAATTTCATCATAGTCAATCCCCTCTCTCTGCCCACAACCCTTGGCCACTAACCTAGCTTTATATCTTTCAATTTCACCATCAGGATTATATTTAATTTTATAAACCCATTTGGAAGGTATAGCTTTTCTGTTAATGGGCAGAGCAGTAAGAGTCCAAGTATCATTCAAATAGAGAGCTTCCATTTCATTATTCATGGCATGAATCCAATTAACATATTTAACAGCTTCAGAAAAACAAGAGGGTTCAGAAGTCCTATTTAAGTTAGAAACGACGCACCTATTGGTTTCAGACAACTTGGTATGGTTAGCATATCTATGCAAACCATACTTGACTTTGTTATCTAAAACAAACTCATTTAATTTCTCAGGTAACTTATGAGCCCTAGTAGACCTTCTAGGACTAATCGGAGGACTTTCATCATCTTTCCCATTGCTAGAATTGAAAGTAGGAACATTGTTGTTGTTTGGGATATTGCCCTCAGATATGTGTATAGTGTCATCCATTGGTGATGCAGTATGGTTATCATCCCCGTCTGACTGCTTTTCTGCAGTATCAGTCAAGGATTGATCCACAATTACCTGTCATGCATCACCAGATGATCCCCTTCCATCATCATCGGGACTTACAACATTTTGGGGTTGAAAATCAAAAACATCAAAAAAGGTTTTATTACTAATATCTTTATTATTAAAAACTTTATTATTAGAACTCATTTTATATGGAAAAATATTTTCATAAAGTTTAACATCTTTAGAAAATAAGTAACTTCTATTTTCTAAATTCAAAAGCTTGTAGACCTTTTTGGTACTAGAGTACCCAATCAAAACACACTTTTCAGATTTAGGAGAAAATTTATCATGACTGTTCAAAATTGTAGCAAAACATAAACACCCAAAACATCGTAAATGGGAAAGGGATGGTTCTCTACTATAGAGCATAAAAAAAGGAGAATGACCAGCAAGGATAGATGACGGAAGCCTGTTAATCAGATAGGCAGCAGTTAAGACACAACCAGTCCAAAAACACAAAGGGACACCACTTTAAAACAAAAGATTTCTAGCAACATTCAGTAAATGTCTGTGCTTTCTCTCAGCAATACCATTTTGCTGAGGAGTATAGGCACAAGAGGTTTGATGCACAATGCCATTATCCCTAACGTAACTATCCATCTTGTTATTTATGAATTCAGTTCCGTTATCAGATCTTATAACCTTAACTTTAGTTTGAAACTGATTAAGAATTAAGTTCACAAAATCCACAAAGTATTTGAACACTTCATCCTCAGATTTGATCATATAAACCCAAAAAACCCTAGAAAAATCATCTACAATGGTGAGAAAATATCTAAACCCTTCCTTTGAGGTAACCCTATAGGGTTCCCATAAGTCAAGGTGGATGAGTTCACCAACCTTTTTCGACTTATGGTTGCTTAGAGGAAAAGGTTCTCTGGTTTGCTTAGAAAAATGACAAGTTTCAAGGACTCATATGCTCAGGTTTATTGATTCCAAGAGAGTTTCTTAGAATTTTCAACACATTATCAGATGGATGACCTAACCGATTATGCCAAACCCCTTTAGAAGCATGAAAACACATAACAAATAAGTTACTTTTTATCTGAGGCAACTTACATACAGAGTCAAACAAATACAAGCCATCACACTCATTACCAATCCCCAGAGTCCTTTCCCTTTTCAAATCCTGAATGACACAGTTATGTTCATTAAAACCAACATGAAGTTTAATGTCTTTAATTAACTTATTCTAGGGTTGAGCACAAACCGCACCGCAAACCGCAAAACCGCAAAAACCGCAAAAAATCACACCACAATAACCGCACCACAACAAAAACCGGTGGATCGGTTTTAAGAAAAAAGAAAAACCGCAAATGTGGTGCGGTTGCGGTTTTACCCTTAAAACCCGCACCACCAAATCCGCACCGCACCGCATAGTAATTATATAAAACCAAAAAACGACATATCGATTATTTATCGTGTGTTATAGGAGTTTTAGTGCATAATATCATTAATAATCTAAATAATGTGTGTGTTTACATTAAATCTATGCATTGTTATAACCGAAAATACGTACATCGTGAATCAAAAACCGCAAAAATCCACATTAAGTATATAAATCATAAGCGGTGGTGCGGTGCGGTTAACATCCGCAAAACCCACAAAAACAACAAAAATCCGCAAAACCGAAACCACAAAAAACCGCGCGGTGCGGATTCTCACTTTTGAAAAAACCGCAATTGCGGATGCGGTTTCATTTTTTCCAAAACCCGCACCACACCGCACCATGCTCACCCCTAACTTATTCACATACAAAAGACTAACAGTGTGCTCAGGTATCACCAACACATAAAAAATAACCACATTATTGGTAAGTTTCAGATTACCAATATAATTAATTTTAGCGGAAGTACCATTAGGATGCCCAACAGTAATATTTAACTCAAAAATATCAACAACATTAGTCATATTTTTAGTAGAGTTGGTAATGTGTTGGTTGGCACCTGAATCAATAATGCAACCAAAGTTAAAGTTGAGCCCATCAACTTTGACTTTGGCAACAAAAAACTTATAGAAGTGATTGTTAAAAAAGACATTTCTATTAAAAAAAACTACAGTTAATAGCTGCCATGTTATCTTGACCACCATAATTCTCTTTTTCACTGATTAAACTCATAAGTTTAGCAATTTGGTCATTGGAAAAAGGTAAAGTGGTGTTAGAAATCTTAGTATCAACACTGTTACTGGAACCAACCCTGTTATTCACCTTAAAAGGAGTCCTATTGTTATTAGCATTAGAGTTCTTTTTATATCCAGGAGGGTATCCAATTAACTCAAAACATCTGTCAACAGTATGACCCTTCATATTGCAGTTAGTACATAACAAAGAGTTGTATTGATTCCTATTTCCCCCATTGCTGTTATTGCTATTGGAAAATTGATTTGACTGATTTCTGTTTCCCCCATTGTTACCATTAAACAACTGATTCTGATTTCTATTATTAGAAAATCTATTCTAATTCTGATTTTGATTTTTTGGAAAATCATTAGCCTTAGCAGCAAAAGAGGAAACCTGGGGTTTTGAAGCCCCAGAATTAGAGCTAAGACCCCTATGGGACTCTTCTCTACACACAATCACAAAAGCATCTTTAACATCAGGTAAAACAGGTTGGGTCAACAAAGAACTTCTTATAGGTTGATACACTTCATCCAAACCCATCAAAAATTGCATTAACTTCATTAATTGTTGATGTTTACTAGACTCAGCCCTAGCGATGCAAGTGTAAGGAGAAAATTTGGTAAGAATATCAAATTCTCTCCACAGAGAATTCAACTTGTGATAATATTCAGACACAGACAAGCCATTTTGTTTAAAATTGTTAATTTTTTGAATTAAATTAAACAGAATTGAACCATCAAGTTTGTCATAAGTGTCCCTAAGTTCATTCCAAACCTCAGCAGCATTTTCAGAGTATACTTGACTCAAATAAAGGTCTTCAAATATAGAACTCAACAACCAAGATAAGACAACATCATTGCACCTATCCCATTGATTGGAAAGGGGCTCACTATTAGCATAAGCAGACTTAACCCAAGTACCATCAACAAATCCCATTTTATTTCTAGCTTGTAAAGCAATTTTGACGGCATTAGCCCAAAGTCTATAGTTGTCACAGCCAGTAAGCTTAATGCTAACAAGATTCCCAATATTATGATCATTAGGTTGCAAATGCAAAGGATTACCAACATCTAAAGAACTAATCAAAACAAGAGTAGGAGCAGGAGTAGTCATAATGAAAAACAAGTAAGCAACACAGAAAGCACACCAAGCAAAAATAAGAAAATAAACAGCAAATAAAGAAGAGAGAGAGCTTGAATCTCAAAAATCACCAATACTAGCTTGTGGACTGGGGTTGGCCAGAGCAGGTATCCACACCAGTCAAGCTGGAGGGTCAAGGCGTTAACCGACCCGTTTGCACCCACCTCACTAGATCAATGACCAAGAAGAAACAAGTAACTTACAGTGCAATAAAACAGAAGCAGTAACACCAATTAGGCTCTTGATTCACTTAGTCAAGAGACACAGGTGGTAGATGAGTCAATAAGGCCACCAAGAGCAAACAAACCCAAAAATCAACAATTAGGGTTTCACAAACCCTAATTTAATTCACCAACGACAAAGGGGTCACCAAAACAGAAAACCCCCAAAAATTACAAATTAGGGTTTCACAAACCCTAATTTTAATTTTTCAGAAAATCAACAAATCCAACTCCCAAAGTGTCGAAATAGCTGCAAGAAAGGTCAGATAACATGTATATAATAAACAAGGACTTACCAATGAAAAACCCTAATTTCTGATTTTAAGGTCTTTCAAAATAGATCAAAAAATATGTAAATTAAGACCGTTAATCAACGATTAACAATCAAAGAAATAGTTCCCAAGCCAAGATTTGAGAAACCCCCAAAAAAAAGTTTGAAACCCTAATTTTGAAAAATTAAAAAAGATTATAGATCTGTAGTATAATAACCAAAAACAAGACTTTTTAAGAAGGATTTATCCAACAAACAGAGCCATAAGCTCTGATACCGTGATAAAAAAATAGAAGCAAAACGCCGGATATTTTACCCAAAAAACTTTATTAACCAAAAAACAAGAACAGTCCCCAAACGGATGCTGTTCAACATAGAGATGCACAGAGCCGGTTAACCGAACCTTTGGGTTTTAAAAAAATCGGTTTTTGGTCAAAGACCAAAAAAACCGGTTTGGCCGGTTAACCGATTCGGTTACAAACCGGTATATTGGCTAAAAAACTCTAACCGGTATAATCGGTTACTAACCGGTTCCTAACCGGTTAACCGGTTTGCCGGGTTTTTTTTCGTTTTTTCGTTTTTAGAGCGGATGGTGAACCGTAGAGAATCCGTAAGACTACAATTATTAAAAACATCACTTTTATTTAATAGAACATTACAAATACATTGAAAAGGAAATACAACTGAAAGGAAATACATCACACTCACACATAATACATAAACATAATTAAAACGGATAACCTAATCGGATTCGAAACTATCTAGGTTGACTTCGTTGTCGGACTTGGACCTAGCTTCTACATTAGCTTCATCTTGTGACAGTTCTTCATCGGTTAGTGATATCGCTTCACCCGATTCCACCTCATTCTCAAATAACTCTTCTTCAAAGTCTAAGGTGTGTTCAAGACTTGTCTTGTGTTGTACCCGCTCTTGTGCATCTAAGTGATCTTTCAAGCACATGCACATCTCCAAAGACGCTGGAGTGAGTCTTGTTCTTCGATTAGATAAAACTCTTCCACTTGTTGAAAAAGCCGATTCTAAAGCTACCGAAGTAGCTTGTACACTTAGCAAGTCACGAGCCATTCGGGATAAAACGGGCCACATTTGTTCCTTTGCTTTCCACCAAGCCAATATATCAAAGTCTATAAACTGATCGTTGGAAAGTTCGATCCATTTTCCCGAGACATACATATTAAATTCGTTGGATCCTTGTTCTTCAAGCCTTGCCCTTTTTTTTGCTTTCTTGTAAAGCATTTATCATTTTTGTTATCAGATTCCTTGAACTCGTACCCGATGAAGATGAAGAACCAACATGTGATGAAGAAGGTATGTTACCATATGTTTCAAAGTAAACTTGCCATAAACCCCCAAAGGCATCGTTGAAAGATTTTTTTCGCATCATATGTAAAGTTCACGTTTTTTTGAAAATACCCCAAATCATTAGTAATTGAATCAATGAACATCTCTACCCCATTTACATTGAAAAATGGGTTTAACGCGGCGGAACAAGTAATTATTGATGGCAATTTTTGAAAGTATTTTCTTAGCTTTAATTTCATTGGTATGACCATTTCTGCAAATATACCACCTTCAAATTCAAATTCGCTTAACTTTTGACACATCAAATAAAGTTGTTGCAAAACCAAATGAGACGTTGGATAATAGACTCCCGACAGTGTTTTGGTTGAGGTGTTAAAGATTTCAAGTAATCGGGTTAGTTTTTCAATAATATCCCAGTTTTCAACCAGAAACCCATACTCAGTATAACCATTACAATGCAACTCGTCATGAAAATTTTGTAAAGTCGTTTTCTGTTTTAAACCATACAAGAACATATGATATGTGGAATTCCATCTTGTAGGAACGTCCCAATTAGGTGCCCAAAAAGGTTTTTTCGAATCATTACACCATTTAACATATTGTGCATACCTTTGGTTGCCCACTTTGAAAATATCTTTTAACATTTGTCTAAAACAACCTCTAATTCCACTTATAGAGTCAACATTTAGGCCATCTTGCACAACCAAGTTAATGATGTGTGCAACACATCGACTATGAAAAAATATTCCGTTCATAATTGGTTCGTATCTTGATTTTAATCTACTCATGGCTTTGGTATTGTTACTAGAATTATCCAGCGTAATTGAAAATATTTTGTTTTCCAAATGAAACCTTTTTAACACGGTACACAACACAAAGGATAACTCAAGTGCCCCGTGAGGATATGGAAAGTCTTCGAATGCAATGACCCGCTTCATCATGAGCCAATTGCTCGGATCGATCCAATGTGCGGTAACACATATGTACGAACCGACCAACCCATAAGGAGTAGACCACACATCCATCGTTAAGTTAACATTAGCATTTAAGTTTAAAAAGCCATCTTTAAATTCTCGTTTAGCCGCTCTCCACATTTTCATAGCATCACGTTTAAGGGTAGAACGACTTACATTGTTGTATTTCGGTAGTAGAGTCTTCTAAAACACCCTAGTGATACGAGGGTTGTCGAAATGGTTGAATGGCAGCCCCTCTTGAATAACCAACCCGGCAAATTGTTCTCGAACAACTTCCGGGTTATACAAAAATATGCCCCCTTCTCGAGTCACCGAAGGTTGACCCGCTTCCTCCGTGTTCTTGAGTGATTTACAATACCTTTGTTCAATATGAGACCTCAACGACGAGCCTTATAAGCACCGTCCGTCATCCTCACGTATTGATACTCTTGCCAAATTGCAGCGGTGTGATTGTGAGTTGACATCACTTCTGTAACCGTTGGTTCTTCCTTTTCTGGTTTGGAAGATGTAGAACCAACACCAGTGTTACTTGAAGAAGCTTTGCCTTTACCTCGTCCTCCTACCATTTGTTATTAGTGAAACAAATTCGGTTTTGATTTTGAGTTTTTTTTGCTAAAATCAAAGTAAAATGTGTTACTTGTGAATATTGTGTGATACAAAACTAGTGTACTTATAGCTAAAATGCAAGTAAAAAGATTCGAAAGTTAAAAAAAAAGCTCTACCTACCCGGTCCTACTAGTACTAGCTATAAAAGAAAATTTCAAAATTTGAAAAAAAAAGTTAGATTCCAAACCGGTTAACCGGTTAGACAAACCGGTTGGGAAAAAAATCGGTACAAACCGGCTCCTAGACTTGAAAATCCAAACCGATTAGTAACTACCGGCTTGGGAAAAACTGTAACCGGTTAGCAAAAAAACCGGTTGGGACCGGTTCCGGTTTTTGGTTCTAAACCAGTTAACCGGTTCCGAACCGGTTTGTATGCCCATCTCTAGTTCAACATACAAACCAAATAGATAGTCCCCAAATGGATGCTATCTCAAACATACATCAAGAACAACAAACAGAAACATTAACTACTAATCTACTAAAGATCCAAATGTCTACAGCTTAGATCGTTTGGATCTATTTAGGGTAAAAATGGAAGGATGAATGAAGCTGATTGAGGGTGTGAAGATGTGGTTGAGAGAGAAGTTGTGTGTGTGGTGAGATGAGAATGGTGTGTGTGTGTGAGCGATGATAACAAAGTTCACCCAACAACCAAGGTTATAAACTTGGTCTTCAGTCTAACGAATGACGCCGCTGCACAATACAAAACCAAACATACAAAGCCTAAAGGCTATACTGACTAGAAATAAGTTACCAACAACCCCCTCAAGGATTATGAGATTGACAATCTCAAACAATAACTTTCAACATGTATGTATAATTCTATGACTATGGCTCAACAGAAGAGGTACATGTGCAAGCATGATCTAGTGACAATTACATCGACACAATGACATGAAACAAACATAACCGAAAGAGAAAACTATATATGTTGCTTACATAGGAGAGGTTCAGAAGAATAAGTTTTGAAGAACATTTGGGTTGAGCTTCTGAAGTGATGCAGACTGACCCACAAGCTTGGCAATTAACCCAATTACACGATCCATGTATATACTGTAAAGCCCGCACCTGTTTTCTAACAGTTGAAGTCCTTTTCGAGTGTGGAGGATTGAAGTCACCCACTCTTCAAACAACTCTGCAGCAACCATCGATTTTCTCATTTTAGTAAGCAGCTATTTTTAAAGTCTAGTATTTACTTCAATGAGTAGCTTATGCTAATTGAGATTTTACAAAAGAGCACACACAACCTTGTTTAGTATTTTTACCTTTACAAGCTGATCGTGCCCTTTTAAGATAAAATTTTAGCTAGTGAAGTCAGCTTCTAATTATGGAGATTAGTTACCATTATTTTTACTAATTAATGACCTGCTTAGATAAAATGTATGCTTACCTGTTGTGAATTCATCTGTCTTTGACCAACTTATTAGGTAATCTGATACCAAAAACTCGATAAGCTGGATCCTGTCAGTCAAGTAGCAAGCACACATGACAATTTAATCATAATCCAAAGCTTATGTTTCTAGCAGTGTAATGTAACATTCTGAAAGTACATTAATTCTCAACCTTCTACATAATTATCAATAAATTGTCTCTAGCCATATCTAAGTGTGTGTTACCATATACATCCACCAAGGTAACAGATACAAGCAGCAAAAAAGTTACAGTATATGACAGCTTTTATGGTGGGATATGAAAGTGAAATGATACAAATTAGTTACTCTTATGAGCATCGGGTACCCTAAGTTGGCATGACTTAAGTCGTAGGTAAAAAGTATAACCACACCAACAAAAGTGACTATGGCACAAGAACCTTTGACACAACATTTTCCAGGCTCTCTCCTTAGTATCAGAATATGTTGTGCCATGCGTAAAAAAAATAGTGTCATGGGTCCGCACATATCCTACTAAATATAAAGTGTCATTGGTCCACACATACCCCGTTAAATATATGAAAAAATAGAATAAATATTACCAGTTGGCTACGACGTCAGACCCTTTGGCACCAGAAACGGTATCGCGAGCCTAAAAAAAAGTCGTGTTATAGCCCAAAACGTCATACCATTGATGGCGTGGGTATCCAATGCTCTAACTTTTCTTTTTAGAACGGATCTGACCCGCGAGTTAAATCATCCAAACCGGCAGGCCTTGAGACCCGAACCATTAGGAGAGACCCGCGAAATGAAACTGAACCCATGGCCGCACGAGGAGGAAAATCCGGGTTTTTTTCTCTTACAGGACTCGAACTCGGGTAAAAGCCCCTCCCAACCTCTAGAAAAAACCCATGTAGCCAATTGTGCTAACACATTTCGTTAAGAAATATAACAGGAAAGAAATATTTGCAACGAGACTGCCGGTAGTACGTGGTAGGAAATGTAAAGGATACAGTGAAGGTTTTGATGAGTTTTTTTTAGCAATTAGGATGATGGAATCGACTAATCTGCCTCAAGCGTGTCAGAATTTCCAAAATTTGATAATGTTGATGAGTTTTCACCAAATTAAACGTACCACTAGGTTTAATAACTGGTTTTTGCCAAGTATGAAAATTTGTTCGTCTCGATTCAATTCGAATTGATCTCCGATTAAAAGTGTGACTCAGTCGTTCTTGGTGAATAAAAAGAAAATGTCGTTGATTATCTATAGCTAATTAAAAAGTAAATGCGAAAATAATAAAAATAAACTAAAGACGAATGACAATAATAAAGAAACGTAAAACAAGACGTATATTAACAACTAAAAATTAAAACGATATTAAAACAAATATTAAAACAAATATTTAAAGAAACAATTAATAAAAGTAAAAGCGAAAATAATAAAAATAAAAATAAACTTTTCGAATTAAAAATAAAACTTACTTAAATAAAAATGAGAGCAATTGGATTATAAAACAATTTTAAAAAGAAACGAAACGAATAATAAAAACGTTAATTTAAACAAAATAATTAATAAAAATAAAACTAAAAGACGAAATTTACTATCGACTCGAAAATAAAGTTTACTAAATGAAAAAGGAGTGAATAAAACTAAAATGGTATTTTAAAGCTAAACGAGGCAAAACCTAAAGCGGGTACTAAATAAAAAATAAAACTTGAACTTTACGAAAAAATATTAATTTTAAAAATAGACGAAAAATTCAACTAAAAATGCGTAACTTTCAAAATTAAAATCGGAAAAACTTTAAGATAAAACTAAACAATTACAGAACAATACTAATAAATAAATAAGTTAGCAGGCTAGCTGCTGGAAGCAGCCAGGCACCTGGTGAAAATGGCGCCAAAACTTAGCAACCTGGCAAGCAGCCAGCTCTATTATTTCGGAATAAGTATGTTGTTGCTACAGTACATTTCAGAAAAAAAAAGTATATTTTGCAAGTTTGGTTTTTTCAGAAAAATCGTTTCTTCGGAATAATAGCTACAGGACTTTTCAGAAAAATGGCTATTTCGGAATACTTGCATTTTCAGAAAAAATTGCTTTTTCGCAAAAACAAAGTTTTAGAACTTTTAACTTTTTCAGAATAAATGTTTTTTCATAGAAATCTTCGGAAAAATACTTTTTCAGAAAAATCTTTGGAATAATACTTAATTCAGAGAAATGACGATTTCAGAAAAGTGACAAATTCAGAGAAATGACATATTTCGGAATAATTAACCCTAATCCGAAAACATGAAAAATAAAGATACAGTAATCTAAAAATCAGAAAATAAGCCACGAATAAGCTAAAATTACATAAGCAATTTACCAAAACTTAATCTAAAACAATTTTAAGAAAAATTAATTTAACCACAAATCAAAAACTTAAAAAACACTAATAAATCTAAAAATTAAAAATCAACTTTTTATAAAATAAACTAATAAGCACTTATCTAAAAACTTAACCAAATTGATTTTTAGAAAAAGCTATAAGCCAAAATTTAAAAACTTTTAAAAACACTAAATAATAAAAATATTTAAAACCAACTTTTTATAAAAATTAACTAATAAGCACTTAATTAAAAATAAGAAAATTAACACAATAAGCACTAAAACACTATAAGCTATAAAAATCAAACACATAAAAACCAATAAGTACAATCAATCAAAAGCATTAATAAATCAATAAACATCAAGATTAAGCAACTATATGATCATCTAAATCAACACAAGATTAATAATAAAGAAAGGAAGAATGAGAATGATTAATTGAAAAAGCTTGAAATAGATTAAGATTAAGATCTAATACAAGATTAATGAAAAAGATTAAAACATGAAATAAAAGCTAGAGAGAGAAAGTATATTAATCTACTCCTAATCTTAAAACTAATCTACTTCTAATTTTCTAACCACCTCCTAATGACACATTAGGAGGGTATTTATAGGAGGAGTAAATTGTTGGTGCTTTCTTCCTTCTTTCTTCTTGTCTCGACTCGATTTAAATTCTTTGTCTTTCTCGACGTCGTCTCGGGATTTGTCGATATAATTTGAACTCGTCTTATAATTTTCTTCTTTAATTAGACTTGGTTCTTCGACTTCATTAAACTTCCGTCTTTTAGACTTTTTCTTCGATAAATCTTCAGAATAGGCCTTCGACTTCCGTTCTTTTTGCACTCTTGATCTTTTGACTTTGTCTTTTCTCGTTTTCTTCGATAAAAGCCCGTGAAAGCTCGTATGTTCTTCCTTTTTCATCTTTTGGTCCTAAAACACAATAAAAACACAAACCACGCATAATTCCGACATTTACGAAATAAAATACACGTTTTGACTTGGTTATTATTATAATTAAGTGATAAAAGGATAGGTGTTTTCACACCTATCAAGGTTCATCAGTATTCATTCTCTCTCGTTTTGTGTTTATGTTGTGTGCCACAACTTGACTGCATGACACCTTTTATTAAACTAAAGTCATTTTTAAGGTCATTTCCTAGTCCCTACTCGCTATGTCAAAACCTCATGTGAAACTTAATGTCATTTTTGTACTGCAACGTATTGACTTTAGGAATTTCCTCATGTGGCAAGTTACATGTACCAATAGAATTGCATTACTTTTTCTCTCTCTTATTTTCACTTCCAACAATCAAGTTACACATAAGGGTGTAAATTTGTTTTTGTAAAAATGGTGTGAACATAGCATTTCTCATAATTTGCATGGTAGTCTTCAAAGATGCAAATTCTTTAAGGTAATAATGTTAGGGCGTCTGAGCAAACCACTCAAAAATCGATCCAAACCGATATTTGGTTAGGTTTTTTATTATTGTATTTTTTTCGTTTTGAGTCGGTTCGGTTCGGCTCAGGAGACACTATTCGAATCGAACCGATCTTATTCGGTTCAATTTCGATTTCTATAATTTATAATCAGTTTAGTTCTCGGTTGGCAATTTTCTTATTCGGTTTTGAATTTGTCGTTTTGATCCTATTCCTACCCAATGCTCATCTATACTACATATAATACACATTACAACCGTCAATTATTCATTAGTAATAACATAAAATCTCACTACAATTGCAATTGTTTAAAAGATATTGATTGTAAAAGATATCGGCTCTTTAAAAAAAAACTATTGAAAGAGAGAAAATTGTATGCTTTTATGGAAAAAATGGTTGGTAAATTTTTAAGATAATTGTAACATTGTAAATATTATTTTTTGTACTCATCCACTTATACAGCCATTACATACAAATCTATGACTAATCTGAACATTTTTTATCCATATATCAATAACTTAATCTAATATATAAAATTAAAACTTTTATATTTTAATTAATCAACTGACTTAGCTCAGTTAGCCATTAAAGTTCCACTAAGTGGTTTTGTTGAGGAAGGTTTCTAAGGGGGTGTTTGGTTGGATGTAATGTAATGTAATTAGGTGTAATTGTAATTTGAATTACATTGAAAACATGTTTGGTTCATTGTAATTAAAGAATTGTAATGTTTAATACATTACATTGGTAGTTTGGTAATGAATGTAATTTTAATGTATTTCTTATAATTACAATGAATGAGGGAATTATGATTACATGCCAAAATGGATGTAATGTTTTAGATTACATTGTAATTCAAGATTTTATAACTTTATTATCAATATTTACAAATAATAATAATAATTATAATTAAATTTTATTAAATTTTATTTATTATTATTATTATTATAAATTATTGAAATTAATATTTTATTTACTTATATGAATTTTAATTAATTTATATTATTATTATTTTTATTATTAAAAATAAATAAAAATAATAAATAATAATTAAATAATTAAATAAAAAAATTAATAAAATAACAAATAACAAATAAATAATATTATAATATAAAAATTATTTTTATTAATATATAATATAAATATTAAAATATTAATATTCATTATTATTATTATATTAAAAAGTTATATATTTATTTTCTTTATCTTTTCTTATTTTTTATTAATTCTTTTTTTTATTATTATTAGTATTTTTTATATTAATAATAATAATTAATATTATTTTTAATTATTTATTTTATATTATTTTTTTCTAATTTATTTATTTTTTATTTTTTTTAATTTTATTATTTTATTTATATTTATATTTATATAATTTTTTTAATTTATTATTATTAGATTTTAGAAATATTAGAATTATAATTTTTATTTTTGTTTTTATTTTTATTATTATAAATATTTATTTATTATTTTTATTATTTATTTTTCTTATATTATTTCAACTATTACTTTTTCAATTATTTTGTAAGTTTTATAAAAAAAAGAGTTTGAATTACATTACGTTGGGAGTCAACCAAACATATCATCGCATGTAATCAATTACAATTACAATACATTACAATTTCATCACATTCCAATACTTTCAATTACAATTACATCAAATTACAATTTCTTTCAAAAATTACAATTCCTTTCAAAAACATTCTGTGAACCAAACAGCCCCTAAGTGGTTTCCTTAAGGGAGGTTTCGTGAAGATCTTGGGTTTAAGACCTGCCAAGAGCCTTTCAGAAGAAGTGGATAAAAAGTTTAATAAACTAGACGAAAGTTCGACCCATTATGATATCATTACATGACTCGATCCACTAACCACTAACATTTATCGTTCTAAAAAAAATAGTTTGTATGCTAAATTTCTAGCAAAAATGAGGCCTAATAGCCCAGCTGGTTACATGTCAAAAGTAGAAGGCAAGGGCTCCACTTTATAAGACCAAGGTGGTTTTTGATGGTCCAAAGAATTGACCAAACACTCTTGAATCTCTAGAACTTCAGCAACATCAATAACCTCCTCGTTATCACCAGTTAAATATAATTCCAAAGGATCATTCTTAATCATACGGGATGCATACTTTTGAACTTCCTCATCAATCACATCTACTTGGTAACATTCATTCATCGTAGGAGAATTCATAGAATTAAACACATTCAATCTTATCTTCTTATTACCGAAGGCAATATCCATGGCGCCAGTTCGACAATTAATCCTAGCATCTATCGTGGCTAAGAATGGGCGTCCAAGGATAATAGTTGGTTGAACATCTTTGTATTGTGACTCGGTGTCCATAACAAAGAAGTCAACTGGGTAATAGAAATCATCAACTTTCACAATAACATCCTCTAAGATACCTCTAGGAATCTTGGTAGATCGATCGGCTAAGGAAATAATGGTGTCTGTCTTACGAAGAGTTCCTAAGTCATACTTATCAACCAAACTAGCAGGAAGGATATTAATACTGGCACCAAGATCAAGGAGCGCCTTCTTAATGGCAATATTTCCGACCACAACTGAAATCAACGGTGCTCCAGGATCTTTGAATTTAGGAGGAAGAGAGCTAGATAAGACTGCACTAACATGCTCAGTTAGGTCAATCTTTTTAGGCAACGACGCCTTCAGCTTCCTCTTCTGGGTACACAAGTCCTTTAAAAACTTGGCATATGCAGGAATTTGCTTGATAGCATCAATAAGGGGGAGATTGATCTTAACTTGCTTGAAGGTCTCCCACATATCCTCCGCATGAGGACCCTTTTTAGCTAACTTTGCAGATGTCGATTTCTCCAAAGCCGTAGGGTAAGGTGTGTTGGACACACCACCCTCCCCAACTTCAGGAGATTCAGTAGCTCTAGGATTCGGTGTTGTTGGTTTAGGAAAATCATTTAACAAATCATTTACCAACTCAGAACCGGACTTAACATTATCAGAATTTTTACCTTCAACAATAATTTCATCATCGGTAACGAAATCCTCGACATCAGGAGAATTTGGAATTCCCTTGTCATTGTTGTAGATTTTACCGTTTCGAAGAGATGTCACCATATTCACGTGCTCATTTCCATTTTTCTTGTGTGCGGGATTCATGGTGGGGTAGCTCGGTAGCCTTCCCTCATCTCTTTTGCTTAATTGATCCGCTAATTGACCAACTTGTCTCTCAAGAGCTGCAATAGATTTAGTAGTGGTCTCGTGTCTTTGATTAGTGACCTCGAATTTTCTATTAATCTCTTGATTGTTGGTAGATAATGAATCCATAAGCCTATCAAACTTTCGGTCAAGGTTCAAGAGACGGTTGTCATCTTGCCCTTGGCCCTGATTTGGATATTGTTGTTGTGGCCTATGATTGTAAGAATTTTGTTGAAAGTTAGATGAATCGCCACCCTCATACCTTGGTTTGTAACCATAGTGTTGTTGTTGGGTATTATTAGGGCGATTGTCTTCATCTTTCCAACGGAAATTGGGATGATTGCGCCATCCAGGATTGTAACTTTCGGAGAATGGGTCATTTCGTGGACGACCACCGTAGACTCCATTTACCTCCTCATTCAGTGGCGCCCCCCAACTTTGACAATTATCGACAGAGTGACTTGGATCACCACACATTGAACACCCACTATGCGACACATTAGACACATTTGGTCCACCTTTTCCTAGATTTTTCAACAAAAGATCAACTTTCTTACTTAACTTGCTAATTTCAGAATTTGTGCCACGTTGGTTAGACACATAATTAGCGGAAGATGGGTGGTTGTTTCGATCCACTGAAGCTTGGGTCTTAGAACCTTTGCTTAGTTTTTCAAAAAACTCCCATTCTTCCTCCATAGGTCGCGAGAAAAACATACCCCCACTAGTGGCCATCACAAATTGTTGGTTGTTATAATCCAACCCATCATAGAAGACTTTGACAAGCTCCCATTTTGGAACATCGTGATGAGGGCATGTTCTTAATAACTCCTTAAGTCTATTAAATGCTTCATGAAACTGCTCGCCTGGTATTTGACGAAAGGATTTAATCTTATTCCTAATGGCAGCAGTTTTACTTATAGAATAAAATTCCTCAAGAAAAGCAGATTGCATTTCAGACCATGAGTTAATACTACCTGGCTCAAGAGATGAGAACCAGTCCTTAGCTTGATCTTTAAGAGAAAAAGGAAAAAGGCGAAGTCTTACCTCATCCTTGGTAATGTTATTAACCTGATGTGTGTCAGCAATTGAGAAGAATTCTCGCAGATGTGCGTATGGCTCCTCACGACCTCTAAACACTGGCAAGATTGCTATGAGGTTCGGCTGGATCTTGAAGTTACTTGTAACCCCTTTAACCGGATCTGGATAAACGATAGGCGAGGGATCCTCGAAGATCCCCGGCCTGTAATAAGAATCAACACCCCGTGGTGGAGATTCTCCTCCGCTACTACTGCCGCTAGCACTTCCGCCACCATCTTCGTCACCTGGCATTTCAGCGAAAAGCTCTGCTAAACCTGAAAAATCAAGATTAGTAGAAAACTGTCGAAACGTCTTCCTTCTTAACCGTGCACTTTTCTCAACCTCGGGATCGTAAGCTAACGGTGATGTACGTCCCGATCTACGTGTGCGCATACACTAACCTGCACACTCACAAGAAACAAAACAAACAAACAAAACAAAACAAAACAAGAAAATTAAAATCTTTTTGTATTTTTGTATTTTATTAAAGAAAAATATTAACAAAAACTTAAACGAAAAGCTCACTGAGTCCCCGGCAGCGGCGCCAAAATTTGATCGGCGTCGAAGTACCGGTCAAAAATAAACCTAATTACCTTATGTTAGATAGGGTAAATGGGTATCGATCCACGAGGACTATGTGGTTTTAGTTTAAGTTTTGAGGTGATCACTGATCAATAAAGGTTTTGGTTTTGAAATCTGACAACTAAAATACTTTTGATAATAAAAATGCTGGTTAAAAATTAAAATAATTATTAAACTAATAGTAAAGCTAGAAAAATAAAATAAAGATGTAAACAATTAAAAGAAAAATGCAATCCCTTCCAGCTCCTAATATTTATGGTTGGTCACACTTATGGATTATTGAAACTTTTTTAGAACCAATTACAAAGATTATTTTGACTTAATATGAATGAATTAATGTCGGCATTTATTATGTTCATCAACGACTTGCAATAATAAATCTTATATTAATCCAACCAATAATTATGTTTTAACAATTTATTTAGGTACAACTTATGTTGATTATACGACCATCTTTTTTTTTTTTTACTAGATAAAATAAGTATGAATCGTTAACTAACAATAAATTGTCTAATACAAATAATTAAACATAATATCAAATCAATAAAAATAATTTATAAATAAATTATAAATCTTTGTAATAAAAATATGATAATCCAAAAGTAATGATCAAACCATAAATAAAGTTACCGGAAGGAATTACAACAAAATTAGCCGGACATCACGGTGTACCCGACGTGATGTATATCAATCACCATCTTCTCTTTCTCTATTAAAAATCACGACTAAAAAACCAAAAAAAACAATTACTCAATCTCCTCCCAATAAAAAAAACAGCTAATGTTCTTCCCAATATGAATTGCAAATGTCTTCTTTTTTTATTCAATTGCGGCAACTAAATATCCAATGGGACGAATTCCAATATTTTTTTGCTTTGGCTGTTTGTTGAATGTCTTTTGTCGACTCTCCTCTTTTTTTCTTTTATACTTGTAAAAAGAGTCGGTTATGGTGTTGGGCCATTGGGTCCAAATGGGCCAAAAGTATTATTTTTTTTTTATTTTTTTTTTTTAAATTCTTTTGACATATAATAACTTTGGCCCAATAAAAATTAACTCAACACCAATAATTGCTCAAACGAAGCCCGGACAAATAAAAGATGACCGAAAATATTGCGACGCGCTCAAATCTTTTTCTTCAATATTTTTTTCTTCATTTATCGGCGCTCACAATGTCTTTTCTCCAAAAAATTAATTAAGCGTCCATTTTTATTCCACTTCGCTCGTAACCTAAATAATCACAAAACACACTCAAAGTACACATATAACAACAAATAAATATATAATTAAGCTAAATTAACATGCTTTGAGGTGTATGCAAAATACACCGATTAAGAATATGCATCAAAAAAAGAAAGAAGGAAACAATCTCAACCATTCATTCAAGTTCCATCTAATGGTCTATATTAATCTTTTTAAATTTAATTTAAAAACTCATTTTCATCCTATTTCTTAAAAATTAAATATCTCTCAAACCGTTAATCGTTACGAAAAACTAATTATACCATCGCGACGGAAATTAAGTTATCTTTCTATAGATAGGCACTTCTATACACTTTCGACAAACTTTTTTTTTAAAAAAATTTACGCATAAAAAATTACATGTGATTCTCGAAAAATTACATGTAATTTTCGAAAATTACGTGTAATTTTTTTGGCGAGAATTTTTAACACTGTAAATCGTTAACTTTTGTGTGAATTACATGTAATTTTTGTAATAAAATAGTTTATTAGTGTTAAATGCAAATCACATGTAATTATGTGTGAATTACATGTGATTTTTGTAATAAAGTGGTTAGTTAGTGTTGAATGAAAATTACATGTAATTTTGTGTGAATTACATGTAATTTTGCTCAAATCACATGTGATTTTATAAATAATTACATGTAATTTTGCTCAAATTACATGTGATTTTATACAAAATTACATGTAATTTTGCTTTAAATCACATGTGATTCATGTAGACTCACATAACTTTACATCTAACTTTCGTCCCATTTGACGCGTTAGTCTTTTTTTTAAGTTACATGTTTTCATAGATTTTTATTTTCAACTTTAATACCAATAATCTAGAAACTAAGTAAATCACATGCGATTCGTGATAAATCACATGTAATTCGTGGTAAATCACATGTGATTCGTGGTAAATAACATTTTCTCTCCATTCCTCACATCATCCATCCTTCCGAAGTGGTCTTGTGATCTATGTATGCTATCTAAAGTGGTCTTGTGATCCATGTATGCTATCTTGTGATCCATGTATGATAATTACATGTGAATTTGCTTGCATTACATGTAATTCGTGGTAAATTACATGTGATTCAAACAAAAGCACATGTGATTCATCTAAAGTGGGTTTGTTAGAAGAAGTTAAAGTTTTGAAATGTTTGAATCACATGTAATGCAAGCAAATTCACATGTAATTATCATCGAATTACATGTGATCCAATGCAAGCAAAATCACATGTAATTATCATCGAATTACATGTAATTGAAGCAGACAATTTAATATATTAACAAGATTACATGTGATTAAAAAAATCATATGTAATTATCACCGAATCACATGCAACTCAAGCAGAATTACATGTGATTCAAACAAAATCACATGTAATTTAGAAGCCAATTTGTTTTATATATTTTACATAAATGAAAACATAATACGTGATTAAAAAAATCACATGTGATTCATCTAATGTGGGTTTGTTAGAAAAAGTTACGGTTTCGGTATGCTTGAATCATATGTAATGCAAGCAAAATCACATGTAATTATCACCGAATCACATGTAATTCAGAAGCCAATTTGTTTTACATATTTTTTTTTTTGGGTAAAGGGGACTCCACCCCGGTAAAATGAACATATTTTATATTAATGGCAACAAACATTTTAATATATTAACAAAATTACATGTGATTCAAACATTTTAATGTAATTCACATAAAACACGTGTGGTTTAAAATAATAACGAAAATATTTTTGTCATTTAATAGACGGTTATTTTCATATACTTTTAACGATTTTAAAATGTTGAAATTCTCGTCAAAAAAAAATAAACGTGATTTCACAAATCGCATGTGACGTTACAAATTCAAATGTGATTTTTAAAATAATTAATCAAACATGAGTTTTCGAGAATTACATGTAATTTTTCGAGAATTACATGTGATTTTTTTACGAAATTTTTTAAAAAAAGTTCGCCGAAAGTATATAGAAGTGCATATCTATGGAAAGATAATTTAATTCCCGTCGTAACGGTATAATTATTTTTTCATAACGATTAACGGTTTGAGAGATATTTAATTTTTAAGAAATATGATGAAAATGTGTCTTTTTAATTAAGTTTAAAAAGATTAATATTAAATGGTGGAGATTGATTCCTTTGTTCTTTTTTGGACGCATGTTACTTATAAAACTTTTTTCCTTCTTTATAAACACACGTAACGTAACTATATTTACTTAAGTGGACTTTGCACAAGCATTGCATAATAAAGAACCTGAAAAGAAAACAAGCGTTATTGGTAAACGCAAGAGTACTACATCAGGCCAGGATGATGAAGACCGAAAGTCTCGTCCCATAGCTTATGACGAAACCAAACAGTTTCCAGGTGAAGGGAGGAGACTAGGTGGAAGGAAAGGTGTTAACTTGTTAAACCCATCCATGAAGAAATTGAAAAGAACAGAAGTAACTACTACCAAAGAGGTTGATGGAAAACTGAAGAGCAAACAAGGGACAACAGAGTTTCAGCCATTTTCGGGGGTGGCCAGGCGACTTGATGGCCAACCAGTGATGTCTGTGGTGTAGGGATGACAAAAGCACCCGAAACCGATGGAGAAAACCGAACCCTGAACCGATTGGGTCGGGTTTGGATTGGGGTTGGCGGGTTTGGATGCGGGTTCGGGTTGGGATATTTTATTTTTCGCGGGTTCGGGTTTTAGTAATACCCGCCCGTTTACTAAAATACATATCGTTTATTGCTATTTTATATAATTTTTAAATATGTACGAAATATTAGACGAAGATTATTAAACAAATGAAATGCTTATATTAGTTACATTCTGTATGCATTAAAATGTTTGTGTTAAAGTATATTTTGATTTTGTAAATTTAAATAAAACAATAATTTATTCGATATATGATATTGAATTAGTATTTTTTATCTTCTAAAAACTTAAAAAATTATATTAGGGTATTTTGATTGTTTTTCATTGTTTTTTTTAACTTTATACGTACAATTATGTCCAACGAAATTTAATTGTGGATACCCGATACCCGCGGGTAAAAACTGAAAACCCCTTGGGTAATGGTAATCGGGTACCCGTCGGGTATTTGGGCGAATGCGGGTTTGGATATTATAAACGGGTGCGGGTACAGGTAAGGGTTCAGTAAAACCCGAACCGAACCCGACCCGTTGCCATCCCTGATGTGGTGGAAAAGGATGATCAATCCAATGTTGGTGTAAAAGTGAAGGAAGAAGAACACCAAATGTTCAAAGGGTTTATAGGTAACAGTTTCCGGTTGATGTGATAGATATACCAAAAACTACCAAGCTATGTTACTTTCTGTCATTGGTTTTTGGGTTTTTGGCTTTGTGGTATCACATTGTAATTAAAACTTTGATCTATGTTAACAAAATTTCATTTTGATTCTATTTACTTGTGACAAGTTATGAATTATTGTTCTAACTTTTGAGTTGTTGATTGTCCAGTTGTCCCAGAAAAAAAAATCCATTTAGTGAAAATCGAAACCACAATGGCGACTACATCATCATCATCCAACACTGCTTCTGATATAAATTATATTAATTCACTTTATAAGCAGGTTTACCTTAACTATCTATTTTTATCTTGATTGGTACTTTTTAGTTTCACAAGTACTTACTAGTTTCGAATGGTTGATATTTTTGACAAAACAGACAAATAGTCACGAGGTTTCAATCGCTGAGCTCTCTGCACTACCTTCATCTCGTGTAAGCATTTCATATTGGTTAATTGTGAATATTTCAACTTAGCTGATATAGTTCATAAGGGGCCTATGATATAGTTCATAAGGGGCCTATAATACAGGTTTAATTGTGAATATTTCAACTTAGCTGATATAGTTCATAAGGGGCCTATGACTATCAAGTTGGGGCTGCCAGACAGTCTTAGATCAAAGTGTAAAAAATACATACCACGGTCAATTTGTACGCTGCTACGCGAATTCCATACAACATTCGTCAGAACACTCATCTACAAGCGTAAAGGAATGTATGGTCAAATCGTGTCTGACCTATGAGAAACTTGGAACCAAGTAGGTAAACATGGCTTTAATTAATATATCTCAATCTTAGATAATGTTCATTCAGCATAAATTAAACTGTATGTATAATTCTATGACTATGGCTCAACAGAAGAGGTACATGTGCAAGCATGATCAAGTGACAGTTACATGGACTCAATGACATGAAAACAAACATAACCGAAAGAGAAAACTATATATGTTGCTTACATAGGAGAGGTTCAGCAGAATAAGTTTTGAAGAACATTTGGGTTGAGCTTCTGAAGTGATGCAGACTGACCCACAAGCTTGGCAATTAACCCAATTACACGATCCATGTATATACTGTAAAGCCCGCACCTGTTTTCTAACAGTTGAAGTCCTTTTCGAGCGTGGATGATTGAAGTCACCCACTCTTCAAACAACTCTGCAGCAACCATCGATTTTCTCATTTTAGTAAGAAGCTATTTTTAAAGTCTAGTATGTACAAGGCTCGAACCCGGGTAAAAGCCCAAAACGTCGTGGGATCCAAAACGTCATACCATTGATGCACTTGAGTAGCAGTGATTCTAAAAAAAAGTCGTGTTATAGCCCAAAACGTCATACCATTGATGGCGTTGGTATCCCATGCTCTAACTTTTCTTTTTAGAACGGATCTGACCCGCGAGTTAAATCATCCAAACGGGCAGGCCTTGAGACCCGAACCATTAGGAGAGACCCGGGAAAGGAAACTGAACCCATGGCCGCACGAGGAGGAAAATCCGGATTTTTTTCTCTTACAAGGCTCGAACCCGGGTAAAAGCCCCTCCCAACCTCCAGAAAAAACCCATGTAGCCAATTGTGCTAACACATTTCGTTAAGAAATATAACAGGAAAAAAATAATTGCAATGAGACTACCGGTAGTACGTGGTAGGAAATGTAAAGGATACACTGAAGGTTTTGATGAGTTTTTTTTTAGCAATTATACTTATATATTGCTGACGGAGCAGTGATAAAAAAAATGACGTGGCATCAACTCTAAACCATCCGATCAAATAAGAAATGAATCCCAGCCCTTTAAAATGAATTTAATCCATATGTAACTTCTTTACCTAAACATCTGTCAAGCATTAAGCACGTGTTGTACATTTATAAATATGGATAAGTTTGAAAAGTGATCCTTACTTAGTCAAGGGTGGTTATGAATTTACATTTCAAATTCATCATTTAAATTTTAAATACTCACAACACCGTAACTATTGCATTCTTTATTTTAATTAGGTTGATTGTTTCATTATCCCTTCCACGAATTCGTCTCCCCTTCCATGCTTTTTTTTTATCCTTAAATATATATGGAAACTTTTGTAATCGTCTTACTATGCACCAACTTTTAACTTTTACGTCTAATGATGTATCTTTCTGAACCATTTTACTAAATGTATCTTCACCTGATTTGATGGCAGGTATCGGTGATTATGAAAACGGAGTACAAGTATCTACCGCACTCATTATAAATTTTGCCAGCAATATGTTTGCTGGATATTTCTAGCTAAGTTCTTATCTTTAAATTACAATTATATAAAATGTAGTAATGTAATTCCCAATAAACATTGTCTCTTTGAGTCGATTATATTGTACATGCAGAATAAAGATTAGTATGTGCGTTAAGCTCGGGTGATTCCATGGATTATTATAGATATAATCATATAGATAATGCGTGTAGTTGGTGAGTTGAATACTTATTAAAGACTGAAAATGTGAGGTATCTTATTTTCATTTCTTTTCATGTTTTGTGATATATGCAGGTCACACAAAATTATTAAATGTAATGATGTTTATTTTCTCTAAGTTGTGCTAAACAAAATTTGATATTGTACATACTTTTAAGTTCTTATATCATTTTTTGCAATTCTAACTATCATCGTTGTTTTCACTTTAGATCTATGTATCTTGGATGTGGAGATGCATGCACTTGGAGTCGGATAGTCGGTGCAAGTGTGCTTATTTGTATGTCTCTCACGTCTGATTTAATTTGTATTAGCTTTTACTATACAAGGTATAAATTATATTAGATACATATGTTAACTAATACTTTATAATTTATGATGCTTTTATATCGAGTGTTAATTGATTTTCTTTTATCATTAATCGTTCCAATTTTTTATATATAAACGTCTTTTAATTCATAGTGGCTTAATCAAAAAAAATTTACCCATGCAACCCATGTGTTCTATTTTACTTATTCACGCCGTTAGTTGAAACTATTAAACATGTTTGTAATAGTTCACAACTGATATTCACGCATCATCATGTAGTGATACTTTAGTTTGACATTTGCGATGTAAATTTAGCGATAAAAAAAGATTTAACCAGTTTGAGATCATATGAATTACTCCCTTTATTCATTCATGAGAATTGAAAAAAGGACATAAGATCCACCGTTCAAAATAGTTTGGGAAACTCTTTTATAACCGTAGATCCTGTTTTAGCCCATACCCTTTTGTCTGGTCTGCTTCCTCTCTCTGTCTCTCAAATAATACAACTCTCTCTCTCTATTATCAACAGATCTCATAATACCACTCTCTCTCTCTCTCTATTATCAACAGATCTCACATATTGGATCTCGATTCTTTTAGGGTTGCAAGGTTTTTCGGCGCCGATTGTTGCCCCCAACGTTTGATGGGTTGGCGACGGTCGATTTAGGGCGCTGACAGTTATTTTTGGGCCGGATCGTTGCCACAAATCTTTTATTGGTTGGTGACGGTCGGCCTAGGCTAATGATGATTTCTTTTTGTGAGGTTTGTTCGCCCCAATTGTTGATGATCAATAATTGGTTTTCTTGATGACGATCCGTAATTAGTTTCTGTGTTTCTATGGTGGTGGTGATGGTTCTATTATATCAGGATCGTTGGCCCCAACTCATGATCTTGGATGCACAGTTGGTGTTCGATGAAATGACAGAGACAAGTTTGGTCACATGCGATGTTGATCATTCACTTCACGGTAGTTGGATCCAAATGTTTCGATAATAATATTATTTCTACCATGTGGTATGTTTTACTATTCGTCGTGCTCAATGCTGTAACTTTTAACGTGATTCGAGTACAATGCTTACTTTTTCAGTTATTTCACTGCAACGCTTTAATTTCAGCTGATAATTGAAACCCACTATGTGATAATATTATTGCGTTAATTAAAAATGTGCAAGACATTGGAACAAGTTACTTAGTTTAGAGAGCAGGTTTTTCATTAATGTGCAAATATGTGTTATGTTAATCTAATCTCTATTAAATATCGACTTGAGTAAAATAAGTTAGTTCCTTATAGTATTAAATTACAATGTTATAAGATAGAATTAGGAGTGTTTATCATTACTCCAATTCCACTATGATTTTAAGGTTTATTTTAACTGTACTCTTGAAAATGTTATTTTTTGACACACACTGCCTAAAAAAGTAACTTTTTACATATTGTAGTCAATCTTTCATCTTTTTATAATTTAAAGAAGCTTTAAACTAAAATTCATTTTATTGATTAAAACATAAAATGGACTTGGTGATTTAAACGTTGATGTTTTAGATAAAATTGATTATGGATACTTTAATTTATTCATCTGATGGATGTTTAAACTCCAAACACTCTTTGGCATATTGTAGTTGATGATGTCAAACTTGATTGCAATTCTATTAGAGTTACTGGCTTACTACTATTAGTATTGGTTTCAGAAAACCGTGTATGAATATATTTTAACCTGTATCTTTGTTGAGCTAATTTATACTATCGGCTATAAAAATAGTCAATATGTAGAATCTTAATATTGATTATTGTTAAGTCAAAAGCCGTAAGCAAAATTAAGCAGTTTTCTAATAAACAATCCAAACACATTCTAAATTAGATTTTGGGATCTTTTTTAAAGGGTGATTAGTCTCTCCCTTTACGTTGATAGTCTTTTACAATATCTAGGTAGTTAAAACAACTTTATCACAATATGTACTGTTTAATGCTTAGCAAAAACGATTTCATGTGTTTACAATGCATATTCACGGAATGAAGTTTTCGACACTTTTAATAGATTTTTCACTTATTCACGAATGTTGTTGTAAGTTAAAAAAATTTACTTACATTAAGAAAATAAATTATGGAGTAAGGTCAAGTGATCAACTAATAAAACCCTAGAATCAACAACTGAACAACTATTGTAATACCCTTCATAAAGAATACACCATGCTAAATTGAATGTAAATTTATCATTGTTGTTAGGATGACATGTTTTTTAACGCAATGCTAAATTTTGTAATCTTTGGATTTATTTGCAGTTTTAGAGCTAACAGACAATGAAATAAAGAATCTTTCATTGGGTGGGACTTAACAACTCCTACGTCGTAATGGTACTAGCCTTCAAAAATGGTTTCTAAAAATACGGTTGCTTGGAGAATGTAAGTGTAATTCTCTTTTTAATGATTTGCTCTCTTGCAATTAGGTAATACAAGATGTCAAGTTTATGATCTTGACTTCTTACTTTTATTTTTCCGCTTTCAGTAAATTAATTATTTGAACTGGCTGGCTGGCCATTTTTTGTTATCAAAATGGTATTCCGATTTAACTTAATAGTTGTGCAAAACGTGGACCTTAAGCCATATGTGACCACTTTACTAGGAATGTCATTGCATGTGGTCAATCTTAGGTATATGGTTAATTTTAAAATAGTGGTGATTAGGCAATATATTAGATCTGATTATTTAGATTGGTTTGGAGGGTTCAAGAGATGGAATGATCTTCCATCACATTTGGTAAAGGCAGATTGTTGGTATACGGTAGAACCAAGCAAACAAATATTCGGTAAAGTTGAATTTAGTACCACCAGCCCACCAGGGAACCTAGCTTATCCCCAACTTTTTCATAATTGAGTAGTAGCTCATCACTAAGTTTCGTGATTCATATGAGATCAGAAGTCACCCCGCTAAAATTCTTAATGTCCTTTTAAATCTATAGGCCACCGCTGTAATGCCCTAAATGCAAAAGAGTAAGTTGGTCTCAGGATGTTGTTTGAATTTATGATGTTTGAATTGATGTTGCAGCACTCTTGCTCGAACAAGACATGTTTGGTATTGGTTCAACTATGAAATGAAGAATGTGAAGCCTGGAGACATTGTATGTTTAATAAATGACGTATTCACTTAGGACTATGGTACACATTTTGTGCTCAGAGCCGGGACAAGAGACAAGGTAGAAAAGGTGGGATAGTTTTTTTTTTGGTAACCGTGATTTCTGACTCATTGGCCGACTAATCCACGAGGTTTGAGCCCACCTCCACACAGACTCAAACCAGGTAAAGGTGGGATAGTTTACAATGGCGTTTGTGGACTCCCCATATAAGTGAGACAGTGTGGGTTCCTAATCCAAATAACCCAAAGAAATAGTCTTTAAATATCAATTGTCTGTAAATTCTATTACTGTACATTTGCAATAGTAGTTTTCTTTGTGTATTAAAATCTAAATTCTTAGAAAAGTCCCCATCCTACCGGTGCTTAGATTCTTTAGAATCACTGCTACTCAAGTGCATTTTTCTTTAAGTATAGTAAACCATGTTTCTAATAGAGAGACTGGGATTTGGAACTATCTCGGTTAATGATATCAGTGACTATAACAATTTGTAGGCAATATCATATCGAAGCTTGAATAAACAATGATCGGTTTTGATTTAGTTGAGAAAGATTGAAGATACATCAATAAAGTTTGTGTTTATTTTCTTATTTTATTAAAGTTTGTGTTTTAATTGTTAATAAAAATTAGGGTTTTGAGATTGATGAATTTCGATTTAGGTTAGGTTGTTGTATCATTTGGATAGCACTTAGGTTTCGTTGTTGGCGTCTATCGTTGCTGATTCTATGGATTTGCTTTTTAGGATACGACTTAGTTTTAGTTGTTTTAGTTGTGGCTAATAATCAATTTTGTTGTTCGATTTTTGGTCGTTGTGGTTATGAAGGAGAACGGGCCTGTTGGTTATAAGAGTTTGGAAACCGATACACCTCAACAATGTTTGTTTTGTACCGCGTTTACCTCATATTTGGTCTGTTTGAGGTGTACCACCCGAGACTCAGAAGCCTGAGACTATTGTCTCTGTGACTTTGTTGAATGAGAACAGTGGTCGTGTTGTTGTTTCAACATCTGCTTCCCTAAGTTGACTCTCAGCCAAATGTATCAGGTATACCTTCTACTTCTACAAAAGCTTATAATTCGTAATATTCTCTATTCATTTGTTTCTGGTATTTTTTTTCTTACATTTCCTTTGGTTTTGTAATTATGTTTCATAAAATTGTAGTTATTGTGTGTAACGAGTGGACGTTAGGTGTTGGAATTGGATACCAACGTAATGCCATAACGACTGGCTGTGGTGAGATTGGGTGTCTTACGGGGCCGTCACCGAACTACACCTACAAGGTAAATTCACATTTATTAACGGCAATATTAATCTACTTTAGAACATTGTAGCTATCTGTAATTATGTTGAGCACTTGAGCTAATAATAAAGATTTAGGTGTCTTTACAAAGATTTAAAGCAATTACAGGGTTGAAAGTTATGATATATCTTTGAGAATGTGATGATTAGATAAAGAAGTAGCGAGACAAGCCTAATAAATAGTTTTCCCCAATGATAAGTACAGAACACAAGCAGTCTTGAATACCCTTTTAATTTTGTTTTTGGTTTTTGGTGTTTTCTAGGATAAGGTTACTGTTTTACGAAGCGATTGGATTTTTTTTTGTGGGTTTTGGCGGGAAAAAGAAATGGGCACGTGTCCCCTTACGTGTCTATACCATTGTTTTTATCGTTAGTTAGATTCACAGAAAACACACAGCCACTCACACAAAATAGATCTGCATTAATTTGGTTGGTTGGGTTGGTGGCGTTGGCTAAGGGCTAATTGTCGCCCCCTTCTTTATGGTTTAATTGGTTTGTTGGGTTGGTAACATTTGGCTAAGGGCTGATCGTCGCCCCCTTCTTCATGGTTGATTTGGTTGGTTTTCGGTGGTCTCTTTTCAGAACGACTGTCGCCCCCTATTTTCGATGGGTTGGTGACGGTCGAGGAGGTTATTGTCTAACCTTTTTTCTTTGGTTGACCGACGGCTAGGGTTGATAAGGTATACTCCATTGGTCGGTATTGATTTGAATGGTGAATTATCTTTGTTGTCTCATAGCTTTCAAATCAACAAGAGGTAACTTAAATGCCATAATTTTGTAGATAAATATATCTTTGAGATGTTTATGCTTGCATTTTGGAATTGACTTTAAATATTTTAAGTGGCAATAATTACTTTTTGTGATTACCCTGATAGTCCGCTTACCAAGCTGCACGAGCAGTAACACGAATTGATAGTTTATATGCCTGATCTTTTGTTAAGTTGTTTATATGATAAGGTTTGGTGGCTTTATGAGATTATTCACTATTTATGGTAAACAGTTAGCCATCACATAAGAACAATGCACACTAGATTTTGACTAAAGTTGTCAACATTCGTTTGTCGCTAGGACAACTTGAGGCTGTGATGAATACTAACGTGTTTTGACTAAAGCTATCAACATTTTTGTGTCTTTGCAAGGCAAACTGTTATGTTTGCAGCCATGATGAGTGTAGCTACTTTTTCTAATAACTATATTCTGTTTATGATATACTTTGTTACAGTAAGTAGTAATATTTTATTATTTTCCTGAATTCTTAATTCAATCTGTCGGGTAGGCGATTTACCTTACTATTATAGTGCTCAATGACGCCCGCTACGAACTGATATTTGGAATTAATTCGCTGATTCTTATATTAACCCATGAGCATCGGGTAACTCAGTGGGTATGTTTATGAAGTTTCATACTCGGTTCTTATTCCTTTAGTTTGAACCGTATTGATCAGAAGGATCAATGTGCACGTTGATAACAAACAACAAATTTATTTTAGTTAAGCAGTAGGTCATTATGTATAGGCATACATATTATGTGATCTATCTCTCGATGTAGTACATCCATTCAGCCCTATGTTTTAGGTTATTACTAACAAAATGATGCGGGTCTGATATTGTTAAAGCTGATGTTAAGACTTGAACCACGTTGAATTTTTTATGGTCTGAAAAGTCAGCAATGAGTTTGAATGTGCTATTTCATTTGCCGGTTATGTTTTGTCGTGTTAACATCTCTTTGAGTAAGACCTGAATTGGAATGTGAGTTTATTAACGTTATCCTATTTTAGGCTTTCTGAGACAATATTTTGCTTCAAATTAGTTCATAAAAATGATCGCTACTAGAAGAATGTTATATTAGATAGCATATACAGTTGAACGTTAGTTAGTTCACCGTGATAGGGAGGTTAATTAGTACTATTTTAAGTTTGATATAGTGTTTACATTTACTTGATAAAGATTATTTGTTCTTAGTCAAACTCAAACATTAGAAATTTTGGGTTAAGCATCAGACCAAAAAAAGTGACAAATTATTTAATGTGGCAAGTTAGTATAATCCATGTGCACAATTGCAGACACCAACTATGAATATTGGTTTACGTTTCTAATGTAATTTATCAATCGGGTTTGTTGTAGGACTTGGCAGTCACATTCAATATCACAGTTTGAAGAAACTGATCAAGTGATAAAAGAACGAAGCAGCCCCAATCAAATCCATCATCGCTAGAAGCAACTCCACAATCAACGAAAAGGAAACTGTCAAAACACCGTCGAAATAAACTAAAGGTGACGCGTGTCAGTCAGTTGATGTTATAAACTTGAATTATTTCGAAGATGGTAGCTAATATGATTTTAGATTTTCAATGTTCAGAGACTTTAATATATGAACTAGATGCAATCAAGGAAGAAGAAGACGAAGAAAAAGCAACAACAATTAAAGTCGGGCAAAACCAATTACAGAAGAAAAAGAAAATATGGCAGAAGTTGCTGAGACCAAAGTATGGCTGCTGCAACAGTTTATGCAAATGGTAGACATGCCTGAGAAAGAAGGATACACTTACAGATATCTTAAAAGAAGGATACACTTACAGAAAGAAGGATAATATATAGGCTATTGTAAAACCGAAATGACTATTTTAGGTTGTTGGACCATTTACAGGTTCTTAGGTTCATATTTAGAATTTGTATCAGTCCTCTTCCGATCCCAATTTATATATGTCATGCTCTTTTAGTCGTGCGATTACTTTCATTTTACATGAAAATCTTTTTAACGTGTTTCCAGTGTTCATTGTGATTCGCTAATTAAGTTGCCAACACGCTCCAAAATACCCCGCTGCGGAGCGCGGGCATCAATCCTTGTAAACTTAAAACCACAAAAGGCTTAATGCTAAGAAACCAAACATTCTTTATGAACGGTATGACTTTTAATAATTTGTAGTAAAGTCGCCTAACACGTTGATAAGAGTTCAGCACAACCAGTATAAAAAGAATGTCATTTCAGCTCATAAAGGGTTTGGCTTTTTTTAAGTAGATGTTATAACAATTCTTAACTTAAAAATAATCGTCTACTCGTGCAACGCACGGGTATTGTTCTTGTTAGGATGATGGAATCGACTAATCTGCCTCAAGCGTGTCAGAATTTCCAAAATTTGATAATGTTGATGAGTTTTCACCAAATTAAACGTACCACTAGGTTCATCAGTATTCATTCTCTCTCGTTTTGTGTTTATGTTACTTGCGTGCCACAACTTGACTGCATGACACCTTTTATTAAATTAAAGTCATTTTTAAGGTTTCCTAGTTTCTACTCGCTATGTCAAAACCTCATGTGAACCAATGTTTTAAAACCCGGTTCAACTCGGCTGGTTTAACCGGTTGAACAGAGAACCGGACTAACAACCGGTCCGTTCTCTGCCGGTTTTGTATTAAATATCGACCCAGATTGAACCGCCAGTTTCGACCGATCCGGGTCGAACCGTCGAACCGAAATCCATCCGGTTCAATCTCATGCAAGGAAAATAATGAAATGTATGAAATCAGTGGAGGACATAATCAGAGATTTTGATCGTGATTGATGGATCCATAATTATGTTACCTTTTTTGTTTTTTTATAAGATCGACCGATGATGGTTTTGATCTTGTAGGTTGGCTTACGGTGACAAGATGGTAGTCACTGAAAATGTCAATCACTAAGGACAGAGAGAGTACTGGACTTCTGGAGTAATGTATAGTTTGTGTGTTTGTACTTTTGGTAACGATGAATAGAATGGGCAAAAACTAAAAAGAAATAGTAGTAAAATTGTACTTCTTCCGTTTCATAATAATAGTCCAAGTTATTATTTTGGGACGTCCCATATTAATAGTCCAGTTCAAAAATAGATAAGAAATGTAGATTAAGTTTACCATATTACCCTTACTTTAGGGTATTATTACAAACAAAAAAAAAGTTATAAATTAATTGGTTAAGGACAAAATTGTCATTGTGTAAAAAGTAAGTGAAAATGTGATATTTTTATTAAACTGCGTGTTTTTTGGTCGGTGGACTATTAATATAGGACGGAGGGAGTACTTGATTTGTGGTGATGACACGAGACCCCTATATGCTCTAGTACTATGACTCATAATATATCCCACCTTTTTGACAATGTTACCTTGTTTTAATGTAAAAGCAATAATATCTTTGGAAGTCTAAACCAAGGTTGTCAAGATCGAGATCTTACCTATGATCGTTTTCGTCTTTACAAGATCGAGATCGTAAAGTAGGATCGAGATCGTAAGATGCTACTATAATGTAATTTTCTTAGTAGTCTTTGCAATATTTTACAAATCTTTAAATTAATATGCATCGTAAACACAAAATTATACGAATATTTCATAAAAATATAGTCCTAAATTATGATTATGAAGTTATAAGAAGATTTACATGTGATTTTTATATTATACAAAATAGAACCTATAAATTTGTAATTTTTTAACTTGTCGTTCGAGAAAAAGTAAGATCGGATCGTAGTAGATCCTAAGATCCTATGATCAAGATCGGGATCCTATGATCAAGATCGGGATCTTATAAGATCTTAAGCATGCAAAGATCCTACGTAATATCCGGATCGTTTTTTGTTTACAATATCGTAAAATCGTAAGATCCTAAGATCAAGATCGGGATCTTAACAACCTTGGTCTAAACACATGGATACTAGTTTGTATTCACTGTATTGATTTTATCTCGGAAACATAAAAGCGTATTAAAAAGAATTTCATTACCAAAGTTAAATGCATGTATTTTTATTTGTTAGTATAAAACCGGTTCGACCTGGCAGTTCAACCGGTTAAACTGGTAAACTGGTGAACCAGTGACTCAACCGGGTCAACTAAAAATCTGGGTTTTAAAAAATTGTGTGAAACTTAATGTCATTTTTGTACTGCAACGTATTTACCTATACGTTGACTTTAGGAATTTCCTCATATATAATTTGCATGGTAGTCTTCAAAGATGCAAATTCTTTAAGGTAATAATGCTAGGGCGTCCGAGCAAACCACTCAAAAATCGATCCAAACCGATATTCGGTTAGGTTTTTTATTATTGTATTATTTCGTTTTGAGTCGGTTCGGTTCTGCTCAGGAGACACTATTCGAGTCGAACCAACCTTATTCGGTTCAATTTCGATTTCTATAATTTATAATCAGTTTAGTTCTCGGTTGGCAATTTTTCTTATTCGGTTTTGAATTTTTCGTGTTGATCTTATTCCTACCCGATGCTCATCTATACTACATATAATACACATTACAACCGTCAATTATTCATTAGTAATAACATGAAATCTCACTACAATTACAATTGTTTAAAAGATATTGATTGTAAAAGATATCGGCTCTTTTAGAAAAAAAAAACTATTGATAGAGAGAAAATTTTATGCTTTTATGGAAAAAATGGTTGGTAAATTTTTAAGATAATTGTAACATTGTCAATATTATTTTTTTACTCATCTACTTATACAGCCATTACATACAAATCTATAACTAATCTCAACATTTTTTATCCATATATCAATAACCTAATCTAATATATAAAATTAAAACTTTTATATTTTAATTAATCAACTGACTTAGCTCAGTTAGCCATTAAAGTTCCACTAAGTAGTTTTGTTGAAAAAGGTTTCTAAGTGATTTCCTTAAGGGAGGTTTCGTGAAGATCTTGGGTTTAAGACCTGCCAAGAGCCTTTCAGACGAAGTGGATAAAAAGTTTAATAAACTAGACGAAAGTTCGACCCATTATGATATCATTACATGACTCGATCCACTAACCACTAACATTTGTCGTTCTAAAAAAAATAGTTTGTATGCTAAATTTCTAGCAAAAATGAGGCCTAATAGCCCAGCTGGTTAGAGTGTCTTTGGTAATAAACACACGTAAATTTTGTTACCTTTTTGTTTATATGAAAGTTTATGGACTTAAAATTAATAGTCGTGAGATAGGATCGAACTCGGGATCACGGGATTGCACACATAAGGTAAAGAGTTAATTTATTTATTAAATATATTTTATATATATTTATTAAATCAAACCAAAGCTTAACTAACGATCGTTAATAAATAAGAGTTAATTTATAACGACCGTTATGGAAACTAATAGAAGCTAAAAGAAGGAGTAGGAAAAACTACACAAACACCCCTTGGGGGTTGTGTAGCCGTCGGCCAAGAACAAAGGGGGGAGAGGGAAACTTTTTGTTTCCTAATTCGTGTTTATTACTTGGAGCCCAAGGATTGCCAAGCCTATATAAACACCCCAAGGCCTTCATTATTTTTTGTCCCTCCCCTTCTTCTCTTGTCCTGCGATCGCAACATAGCCCCCACAAGGGTTATTCGTTGACTTTCGTTCTTCTATTTTATCTAGTCCTAGCCCCTCTCTAGGGTTGTTGGGTAGATATTCCATAAGCGTTGAAGCTCGGTTTGCTCGTGCTAGACTCACGGTTAACTCGTTGTATTACGTGTGTACAAGAGCGTGATATAATCTTCCTTTAGATTATATTCTTGGTGGTGTTCGTGATAAACCCTAGTTGCCGTCCGTTCCATCGTCTTGTGGATCTTGCTAGGATAAAGGTATGTAACCCTAATCTTGATTAATATAATTGTGTTAAATTAATGATCTTGTTAATCGCTTCCGCTATGCGTTCTTTGATCCATATTAGGGTTTTAAATAATTTTATGAACTATATAAACCAACAGTGGCATCGAGAGCCGTTTTAACATGATTATAATTATCAAGATCTAAAGTTTTTTTAACTAATAATGATTTGTGTTAAAAATTACATGTTGTTTTTTAGATTTTATGAAAAATTAGGGTTTTGTTTTTTATTATTATTAAAATCGACTTTTGTCGAATTTTTTATTAAAAAAAAAAAAAATTTGTAAACCCTAAAATTACATGGTAATTGACTTTAGATGTTTTGCATGAATTAATTGTTATGTCATGTGTGGTTACGATCCGTAGTTTTTTAATTGTTAAGAGAATGTGGGAGATACGTAATGAACGTGCATGTTTTTTACGGATCATATAATTTTGATTGCTATTTGCTTTATTTGATTCAAAGTTTTAAAATTAGGGAAGACTTTTTATGTTTATAAAAACCCTAGATTTGATGTTCTTTGAATAAATTGTTATGCATGTGGCTATTTGATTTAGTTTTTTTTTGTACTACTTGTTTTCATACGTTTTTTTTATTGTATGTTGTAAACAAGGGTAATTTTTTCCAAGAAAAATAATATGGACTAAATCTTATCAAAATTAATGAATTGATTTGAGATGTAAAATACATATGATTTGCGTTGATTAGAATTGCAATAGCAACTTAACGGCCTACTCAATTTTGGCAAACTATAAAGTGGGTATAACGCACTGCTGGTCATGTACCCGGTTAAGGAAGGAAGTGTTATGCTTCAGCGCTGACCAAATTCCCGGCTCGCCTGTGCGTCAAAATTGGAATTACCTACGGTTGTTATTGGTACAATTCTTTAAGGTTGATTTAACTACATTAATTCACATCCGAAACACAATGAATAAGGTTATTGCTTTGTGCTATAACTAAGTTCTAGAAAAAGTACGGTGTGAATTTAGTTGTGTGTAAAATCTTTAATTGGTTTAACCAATACCTCAACTTGCAAGTATATGATGAACTTTTAGTCTCACTAAAAAGTTTACTAAACGTTTTATTAAACTTATGTTATGGAGATGTATGCATGCTTCTCCGTACATGATTTTGACACCAAAATCTATACCCTAAATTTAAGTCATATGCCCTCTAATTGACGAACACTTGAAGTTACAATTGTCGTCATATAAGATATCGGACGATGTTGTAATGGAGAGAAAACTTCATGACTGAATAAGATTGCACATGAAGGTTTTACGTTCTTTAGATTAGTCAACTTAATTAAGTTACTCAGTGAGAACTGGAAACTTAAGGCATAAAGTAGGGATAAAACATGTTTACAATGCAAATGATTTTGGCAATGTAAATCCCTAACATATCTAGAAATTGCAATTTGATTTGGCAATTATTGTTCGACAAGTTACTGTGTTGAATACATTTGTCACTAGCAGATCAACTGATGTGATGAATCTATGTCAATATGGGTTCTGGTTTTTCAAGGAAAATACTATGGTTTTATTACCGGGGTAATTTTATTTTCTTGAATTGTATTATCGAAAATACTAATGTTTGAACTTATTTCTGTAGAAATGGCTCAACCCGAAAGTAATCTGACAATAAGCTCGGCGTTCAAAGCTTTCTTTGAACGGCCTGAACTTACTGGCCCGAATTTCAATGACTGGTACCGCTCACTAAGAATTGTTCTGAGAGCAGCGGGTACTATCAATATCTTGGAAACTCCTTTTCCGGAGGATCTTGCTGAAGGAGCATCTGATGCGGAAAGGCTTCAACACGCTGCTAACGTTAAGAAGCACCATGAGGTGGCTGCTGTAATGTTAGGGAGAATGGATCCATCACTTCAAAGGAAGTATGAGCTATTTCCTCCTAAGCAGATGCTTGATGAACTCAAGGCAGTGTATGAAACGCCACAAGCTGTAGAGATCTATGATCTGGTTGATGCTCTACATAGCTGTAAGCAAGCTCCTGGAAAGTCCGTAAGTGCACATTACATGGAGATGAGAAGTTATATGGAACAGCTCATCACACTAGGACATCCCTTCGATCATAATATGGCTATTAACTTGATCAACAGGTCCCTTAATAAGGACTTCGGTGATTTTGTTCGTAACTATAATATGCATTGCACGGGGAAGACAGTGAATGATTTGCATGCAATGCTCATTGACTTCGAAAAGGGTTTGAAAGATAAGGCATCCACTGCTACGCCTCAAGTACTTTATGTACAAAAGGGTAGAGTGTCTAAACCTAAACCGCAAGGGAATAAGAAGCAGAAAGGCAAAGGCAAGGCTGATAAGAGCAAGCAAGTTGCGACTACATCTAAGCCGAAGCAGAACTTTGCTAAGAAATCTCAGAAAGATGAGACTTGCCACTACTGCAAGATGACTGGACACTGGAAGAGGAATTGCTCTCTCTATCTCCATGAAATGGCAGAACATAAGAAGAAGGCTGAGCAAGTTGCTGCAGCACCATCTTCAGGTAACTTATTTATGATAGAGTTATTTAATCTTTCATACAAATCAAACTCCTGGGTATATGATACGGGATGTGGTATTAACATTTGTAATACCCTGCAAGGATTTGAGTTGAAGAGGAGACTATCCTATGGGGAACAATCTCTGCAAGTGGGCAATGGCGCACAAGCACCGGTTGAAGCTATAGGAATATTTAAATTAGTTTTACCTTCGGGTTTAGTACTGTCTTTAAATAATTGTCATTATGCACCTACAATTGTTAGGGGTGTTATTTCCTTTTCTTGTATGTTGGATCTTGGATTTACTCACACAATTGATAATAATAGAATTTCTTTTTTCAAAGATGGTCTATTCTATTTTGATGCAATTTCTGTGAATGGTGTTTTTGAAATTAACATGCATGATAAAAATTCCAAGAGGAAAAATATTTTTTTTTGAACATGAATAAGAAGAGTAAGTTAGACAAGAACTCTTATTATCTTTGGCATTGTAGGCTTGCCCATATTGGGAAGACTCGCATACAAAAGCTGCAACGTGATGGGCTTTTGGAAAGTATCAATGATGAATCATTTGATAAATGTGAATCTTGTATCTCTGGAAAGATGACCAAGAAACCTTTTAATAGCAATATTGAAAGGGCTACTGAACTACTTGGTTTGATACATACTGATGTGTGTGGACCACTTAGACATGTGTCAAGGAAAGGTGCTAGCTACTTCTTAACGTTTACGGATGATTATAGCCGTTATGGTTGTGTTTATTTACTTAAGCATAAACATGAGGTATTTGAAACATTCAAGACGTTTAAAGCAGAAGTAGAGTTACAACTAGGAAAGAAGATTAAAGCTCTTCGTTCTGACCGTGGTGGTGAATATTTAAGTCAAGAGTTTAAAAATTATTTAAGTAAGAATGGAATTGTTCAGAAACTTACTTCTCCATATACTCCACAACAAAATGGTGTATCCGAAAGGAGAAATCGTACATTATTGGATATGGTACGATCTATGTTTAATCTTACAACTTTACCGTTATCTTTTTGGGATTATGCTCTTGAATCTGCTGTTCGTATTCTAAATATGGTTCCCACTAAGAAGGTTGATAAGACACCATATGAACTATGGCATGGCAAGAAGCCATATTTGTCTTATTTGAAAGTCTGGGGTTGTGAGGCGTATGTGAAACGTGACTCTGGAGATAAACTCCAACAACGCTCAGTAAAATGTATCTTTGTAGGTTACCCTAAGGAAACTATGGGTTACTACTTTTATTATCCGGCTGAGAACAAAATAGTTGTGGCTCGGTATGGAGACTTCCTTGAAAATGATCTTGTAAATCAAGAATTCAGTGGGAGAAATTATGATCTTCAAGAAATTCAAGAAGATACATTGCCTTCTGAAAATACTAGCGATGAAATTCCTGTAGAACCAGAAAGTCTGGGAGTTCCACCGGAATTAATTCCTCCACGTAGGTCTCAAAGGACTATACGTGCGCCGGACAAACTATGTCTTTACATAGAGGATGATGAGGAGGAAGTAGGGGATCTTGGTGAACCTGCTAACTATCGATCCGCGATGTCTGATCCAGAAAAGTCAAAATGGATAGTTGCGATGAATGAGGAAATGAAAAAAAATGAAGCTAACTCCCTAATTGTGTGAAGGGAAAGACTATTTATACTCCTAGTGGTTGGTTGGTGAGTGGGCTTTCTCCCTTTCTTCTTGTCTTCTCGTCTTTTCAGAAAAGTTGACGTTTTCGATTCTGATTCGGGATTTGTTGTCGATTAAATCCAACTCGTCTTTTAATTTCTTCGTTAAATAGACTCGAGTTTCTTCGACTTATGAAAATCTTCCGTCTTTAGTCCTTTTCTTCGATAAATCTTCGAATAGGCCCAGTGACTTCAAATCTTTTGCATCTCTTGGACAATAGACTTCGTCTTCAGTCTTTTTCCTTGATAAAACCCGTGCAATCCCATGTTTTCTTTAATATTCATCCGGTTAGCTCTGAAATCACAATAAACACAAAAACCACGCATAATTCCAAACAAATGATATTAATTACGTGTTTTGGTCTTGTTTTAGCCAGAATTAAGTGGTAAAAGGATGGGTGTTTACACACCTATCAAATCCCCTACACTTAACCATTGCCATGCCCTCATGCAATGCTTAGTGATAAAGCAAATTTTACATTTTTCTCATAATTAATCAACCTTGGCCTTATTCAAATACTACTAAACAATAATAACAATAATTAAAATACGAAGAGAACTTAAAACTTTTAAAATAAACAAAAGGATGGAAATAACTTGTAAAGAAATCAAAGACTTACATTAGGGCTTTGGTGTTGCGAAGATTTATCACCCTCAAGTTTCACGTTCCCCAAACTAAGCTTAAAAACGAGATCATTGCTGTTATAAGTTAGTAAATCAAACACTTACACACATGGCTTAATTAAATGCTTAAACTCCCTTATTCCTAATTGTATCTCTTATATTTTATTTTTGTCTTAGAATGATCATGAAGATGCATTTTTGGACTTATTTCGATAGTTTATTAAGGCTGAAAGCAAAGTAGGACGATTTGATCAATAGTTAGCTAAAGGACAAAATCTCTTAAAACTGCTTCTCGGGATATCAAAAAGTTCATATCTTGGCATAACTTGGTTCACGATTTGAGACCTTTCTCGGGCCGATATTTGGCATGTACTTCATACTTCATATCTTCGAGAGACGTTCTTGAGATAATGGTCTTCTCATCATAATAGAGTTTCTTCACTTGGAGACTTTTGAGGGGTACTCCAACTTTGTTGACCACGACTTCATGATTATTTCTTCAATCTCTAATTGGGATTTTGAGATACAACGATCCGCCTCCTTTTCGGACTTGGATCTATTTATCCTCATACCTTGTTAGGGTCTTTTCGGATAGACTTCTCCATGATCTTTATGGGAGTTGATTGCTTTTCGTCGTGAGTCTTGATCCTTCATATAGACTTTAGGAATAATGCTTTTCACATCACCTTGGATCTTCAGCAATAAAATTGAATCCTCATGCCTTGTTAGGGCCTTTTCGGACTCGCCAATCTTCGCGCCCCGCTTCATAAGTTATGCCTTGGCTATGAACTCTTATCATTACCGAGCAACTTTTAGACGATCTTGGGCTAGAAGCTAAGTAACTTTTCAAATCGTAAGACCTTACTTATTGCAGATAAATTATTAGCAAGTGATGGGAGAATAGGCAAATAATTACACCAAGTGAGCTTGCGCAAGAATACCGACTTATAATTGACTCTATCATTTCTCGTCCTCCACAATTTAAAATCTCAAGTAATGAGACTCGTGGACACTTAGCCTAATAAACCAATTAAGGTCTATATGGTTAAGGATACTAGCTAGAATAAACTTGGATAAGTCTATTCGGGTTGAGTCAAAATAAACGCAACGGGCCTAATATGTCAAAGGTTCCTAAACTAGCTACACCAATTTATTAATATTTTTGACTTTATTGCGGAATATATACATATGAAAGCAACGATAAAAATTTAAAAATTACAACTAAATGGCCAAAGTTAATAAAAAATTTGAAAAATGCTGAAAAATAGGATTTTCTGGTTAAATGAAGGCATTTTCATGGAAGAGTCTACTTAAAACTTCGATAGAAGTCTCCCCTACACTTAAGATAAACATTGTCCTCAATGTTTAAGCATGTGGGAAAAGTCTCCCCTACACTTATGACATTGTGCACTTCTTCTTGGAGATTTCCCACTATCACATCATTGGTTCTCATGTAGGTGGCGACCTCTTGGTGTAAAGCAGTGGTGGTTTGGTTGGAAGGAGCATTGTATGCAGGTGGTTGGTAAGCTGGTTGTTGGTAGACTTGATTGTTACGTTGAGATGGTTGTTGCTGCTTGTGAGGTGGGACGTATGGTTGTCGAGGTTGTTGTTGTTGTTGAGTAGGGCGGTTAAGGTTTTGTTGTTGGTTTGGGTTAGTAGGAGGAAAGCCAGGTGGTGAAAGATAGTTGTTGCTTCGGTAGCTAAGCAAGTTACGGTCACCTTGAGGTCTAGCTTGATAAGCAGGTTGTTGGTAGGTGCCATATGCCGCATTCACATTCTCAGCAGGGTAATCTTGGGTGGCGGTACAAGTTGTGTAAGAGTGGGGACCACCGCATATCTCACAAGGTTGGCTGACAGCGTTCACTTGTGCATTTTTGGCGTTGTTGCTGTTGTTGTTGCTGACGGTGTGGGTGACAAGCGATTCAAGAAGCGTGGTGATTTTGTCAAGTCGCTTGTCGCTATCATTAGTGCTAGCACTAGCAACATTGGTCCTAACACTCTTGGTTTGCACACGAGATTTGTTCTCAATGATGTCCCAAGCAGCATTGGAAGTCTTAGCCAATAAATTACCCCCTGAGGCACTGTTCAGTGAATCTTGGTCACTCATGCTTAAACCATTGTAAAAAGTATTAATTTGATGTACTTTGGTAAAACCATGTTGTGGGCATTTTCTTAAAAGATCTTTAAAACGATCCCAAGATTCACTGAACGACTCATCGTACTTTTGTTCAAAGTTTATGATCTCATTCCGCAAAGCGGTAGTACGAGAGGGTGGAAAAAAGTAATTGATAAACTTTGTTTCCAAATCCGTCCACGAGAGAATACTCTGTGGCGGTTCCTTAGCAAGCCAATGCCGGGCTTGTCCCTCTAAAGAAAAGGGAAAAAGTTGTAACCTTATAACCTCCTGTGGAACTCCATTGAATTTGACCGTGTTGGTGAGTTGTAGAAATCTCTTGATATGGTCATGTGGGTCATCAATGGTTCGTCCCAAGAATGGCTGAGCGGAGACCATCTGGATAAAGCCTGACTTGAGCTCGAAATTGTTGGCGGCAATTGGTGGTATAACAATTGGATCCGTGTTGCCATCAACATGAGCTTGCAGCAGTTCAATCATTGGGCGATTATCCGGAAGTGGCTCATTGTTGTTGTTATTCATGTTGTTGAAAGGCGGGTTGTTGTTGTTATTATTGTTGTTCGGAGGTGGTATGTTATTGTTGTTTTGGACACCAGCCATGTCTAAGTTATCGAGAGGCTCGGGCTCTTGATAAGACGTGGATCGAGTGCACATACACCTGCAAAAGAACGAACAAAGAGAAACAAGGCAAAAATATTTTTGGTTTTTATGTTTTTTACTTTTTAGGATTTTTGAAAATTTTATATTTTTTAGTGTTTTTGAAAATTTTTAGGAAAAAGTAACGTTCACGGGGAACGGATCCCAAAATCCAAATTCTCACAAAAAACTTTTGATCTTAACGAGAGGAGCCGGCAGCGGCGCCATTTGATACATGCATTTTATGTGGGTTCAAAATATTTCTCGGAATCCTCTCGAATTGATCTCAGTTAAAAGTGGAATGATTTGTTCTTGGTGACAAAAAGTGGATTTGGTTTTCTATTCTACTAACAGGTAAGTGAATAAAATGGTAATGAAATAAACTTAAACCAAGCAACGAATAAAAAACAAAACTTGAATTAATACTTAGAAAAATACCCCATGCGGAATGTTGGAAAGTATGGCCATTCGGAAAGTTTTCTTATGCGGAAACTTTAATTCTATGCGGAATAATTTGTATGATTCGGAAAACTTGCCTCATGCGGAAAAAAAGATCTCTATGCGGAATATGAACACCTATGCGGAAAGTAATGTCTACTCGGAAAAATGAAGCTATTCGGAATATTTGCTTATGCGGAAAAACAGGGCTATTCGGAAAATAGGACTATTCGGAAAAACTGCTCTATGCGGAAAATAAGGGCTATTCGGAAAAATGTTCCGAATAAGAAAACTGAGAAATGGCTATGCGGAATATCCAGAATATTCCGAGTAAGGAGACGAAAACACCCCTATTCGGAATATTTGAAAATGTTCCGAATAAGGGAAACACAAAAAGCCTATTCGGAAAGTAAGGGCTATTCGGAATGTTCTGGGAGATGAAGAACAGTAGCAGACGAACCAAAATGATTTTTCAATCTAAACACAAAAATACTCAAAAAGGTTTTGCCAAACTAACCAATAATCACTAACATACCATAGGAAACAAATCCCACCAATAAAAACACTAAATCAACAACTTTTTGAAATCAAACTTGAATCAAATAAGAAACTTAGAAACTTGCAATAAAAATGATGAAGAACAAGATGAATAGAAAGATGGAATGGATTGATTAATGAAAAAGTAACAAGGTTAATGATTAAAGATTACAAGATGAAAAGAAAAAGATGAAAATCACCAAACTCCCTAATGGAGTTGGTAATGGAACGAACTACAAAGAAACTGGGAAAGAAAAAAAATGAAGCTAACTCCCTAATTGTGTGAAGGGAAAGACTATTTATACTCCTAGTGGTTGGTTGGTGAGTGGGCTTTCTCCCTTTCTTCTTGTTTTCTCGTCTTTTCAGAAAAGTTGACGTTTTCGATTCTGATTCGGGATTTGTTGTCGATTAAATCCAACTCGTCTTTTAATTTCTTCGTTAAATAGACTCGAGTTTCTTCGACTTATGAAAATCTTCCGTCTTTAGTCCTTTTCTTCGATAAATCTTCGATTAGGCCCAGTGACTTCAAATCTTTTGCATCTCTTGGACAATAGAATTCGTCTTCAGTCTTTTTCCTTGATAAAACCCGTGCAATCCCATGTTTTCTTTAATATTCATCCGGTTAGCTCTGAAATCACAATAAACACAAAAACCACGCATAATTCCAAACAAATGATATTAATTACGTGTTTTGGTCTTGTTTTAGCCAGAATTAAGTGGTAAAAGGATGGGTGTTTACACACCTATCACTCACTAACACGGTCAAGTTCAATGGTGTTCCACAAGAGGTTATAAGGTTACAACTTTTTCCCTTTTCTTTAGAGGGACAAGCCCGGCATTGGCTTGCTAAGGAACCGCCACAGAGTATTCTCTCGTGGACGGATTTGGAAAAAAAGTTTATCAATTACTTTTTTCCACCCTCTCGTACTACCGCTTTGCGGAATGAAATCATAAATTTTGAACAAAAGTATGATGAGTCGTTCAGTGAATCTTGGGATCGTTTTAAAGATCTATTAAGAAAATGCCCACAACATGGTTTTACCAAAGTACATCAAATTAATACTTTTTACAATGGTTTAAGCATGAGTGACCAAGATTCACTGAACAGTGCCTCGGGGGGTAATCTATTGGCTAAGACTTCCAATGCTGCTTGGGACATCATTGAGAATAAATCTCGTGTGCAAACCAAGAGTGTTAGGACCAATGTTGCTAGTGCTAGCACTAATGACAGCGACAAGCGACTTGACAAAATCACCACACTTCTTGAATCGCTCGTCACCCACACCGTCAGCAACAACAACAGCAACGACGCTAAAAACGCCCAAGTTCATGCTGTCAGCCAACCTTGTGAGATATGCGGTGGTCCTCATTCTTAAACCACTTGTACCGCCACCCAATACTACCCTGCTGAGAATGTGAATGCAGCATATGGCACCTATCCTCAACCTGCTTATCAAGCTAGACCTCAAGGTGGCCATAATTTGCTTAGCTACCGTTCTAACAATTATCTTTCCCCACCTGGTTTTCCTCCTACCAACCCAAACCAACAACAACACCTCAATCGCCCTCCTCAACAACAACAACAACCTCGACAACCATACATCCCTCCTCACAAGCAGCAACAACCACCTTAACGTAACAACCAAGTTTACCAACAACCTGCTTATCAACCACCCGCATACAATGCTCCTCCCAACCAATCCACCGCTCTACACCAAGAAGTGCAGACCTACATGAGGACAAACGATGTGATCGTGGAAAATCTTCAGCGTGAAGTGATCAATTTGAAAGCAGACTTGGTCAAGCAAGGAAACGATTTGAGAGCTGACATGAAAAATACGTTGGATACCCAAACAAATGAATTGAGGAACATGATGGCTAGTTTCTTCCAAGGTAATCAACCCTCTTCTTCGGGTACTCTTCCGAGTAACACCGTTGAGAATCCAAGAGGGGAGATGAAAGCAATCACCACTCGAAGTGGCAAAGGTACCAGGGAACCCGAGCTTCCTATACCTCCACCGGTGGTTGTGACTAAGGAGAACGAGTCACCTGCTCCTATTCCTCATCCTTCTCCTTCCCCAATTTCTCCACTTCTTCCTTCTACCCCTCCTCCACCCGTGGTTGTGAGTGATCCTATTCCCCTAAAGCCTTCTTCTTCATCCAATATACCTTATCCTTCAAGGTTGAGGAAAGAGAAGCAAAAGAGCAAGGATGATATTCAGGTTTCGAACTTTCTTAAGATGTTCAAACAATTGAATTTCAATATCTCCTTCGCTGAGGCTCTCGCTCACATGCCCAAATATGTGAAAATGTTTAAAGATCTTCTGAGCGACAAGGAAAAGCTCCTCGATATTGCCAACACCCAACTTAATGAGAATTGCTCTGCAGTGCTCTTAAGGAAATTGCCAACTAAGCTTGGTGATCCGGGTCATTTCTTAATCCCCTGCAATTTCTCGGGAGTAGATAATTGCATGGCCCTTGCCGATCTAGGTGCCAGTATTAATCTCATGCCTCTAAGCGTTTGGAAGCAATTATCTCTCCCAGAACTAGTCCCCACTAAAATGACTTTGGAATTAGCTAACCGTAAGGTTGCTTATCCAGTGGGGATAGCCGAAGACGTCATTGTAGGAGTCGACAAATTCACCTTTCCTGCTGATTTTGTTGTCGTCGACTACGAGATGGACCCTCGTGTGCCACTAATTGTTGGTCGTCCATTCTTGAGGACCGGTCGCACTCTCATTGATGTTGAAGCCGGTGAGCTTATCATGAGAGTGGGTGACGATAAAGTAGTCTTCAACATGGGAAAGTTGTCTAAACAGTCTTCTTCATATGATAGTGTTAATTGTATTGACGTTCTTGATGAGGCTTGTGAAGAACACTTTAATGATGCTTGCAAAAGTATTCCTACCTCTCTTCCCAATGTTGAGACCGTGTCCTCTATTGATTCATCGTTGTCTCTATTTGGAGATAGTGATTTGTTTTGGAAAGATCTTGAAGACACCATGGGCGATGTGAACTTATCTACTGATGATTCTCCCACCGATGGGAATGAAGACATGCATTTCTTTGACAACCTTCTCAACGAAGACAATCCTTCTCCTCTATCTCCCACGGTTATTGCTATCGATACTCCGACTTTGAATACGCCTCCCGTCGAAAATCCTCCGGATTTAGAACTTAAGGAGTTGCCGCCACATCTCGAGTATGCATTCCTTGAAGAGAAGAAGAAGTCGCCAGTCATCATTGCTAAGGACCTAAAGGAAGAAGAAAAAGCCCGACTTATCACCGTGTTGAAAGCTCATAAGAAGGCTATTGCTTGGAAAATTTCTGATATTTGTGGAATTGATCCTCACTTCTGCACACACAAAATTCTCATGGAGGACGACTTTAAGCCCACAATTCAAAGCCAACGAAGGGTGAATCCAAAAATCCATGAAGTCATCAAAACAGAGGTTATCAAACTTCTTGATGCGGGTATGATTTACCCTATTTCGGATTCACCATGGGTTAGTCCAATCCATTGTGTGCCCAAGAAGGGCGGAATAACCGTTGTTCCCAATGAACACAACGAGTTGATTTCCACTCGTCTCGTTACTGGGTGGAGAGTTTGTATAGACTACCGCAAACTCAATGATGCCACGAGAAAGGATCATTTCCCTCTACCTTTTATGGACCAAATGCTTGAACGATTAGCGGGTAATGAATATTACTGCTTTCTTGATGGTTTCTCGGGTTATTTCCAAATACCCATCGATCCCCAAGATCAAGAGAAGAATACATTCACTTGTCCTTATGGCACATTTGCTTACAAAAGAATGCCTTTTGGCTTATGCAATGCCCCCGGGACTTTCCAAAGGTGTATGTTAGCTATCTTCCATGCCATGGTTGAACAAACCATGGAAGTCTTCATGGATGATTTCTCGGTCTTCGGGGATTCCTTCTCTTCTTGCCTTGCCAATTTGGAACGTATGCTTAAACGGTGCGAAGACACTCGCCTTGTTCTGAATTGGGAAAAATGCCATTTTATGGTAAAAGAAGGCATCGTGATCTCAAAATCCGGTCTTGAAGTAGACCGTGCTAAAGTCGATGTTATCGCAAAGTTGCCTCCACCTTCAACCGTGAAGGGTGTGAGAAGTTTTCTGGGTCATGCGGGCTTCTACCGTCGATTCATCAAAGATTTTTCTCAAATCGCTCGCCCGATAACCCACCTCTTGGAAAAAGATACTCCTTTTATCTTCTCCAAAGAGTGTCTTGAAGCCTTCAACTCGCTTAAGGATAAGCTAACTAAGGCACCCGTCTTGGTTACCCCTAATTGGGAGCTACCCTTCGAGTTGATGTGCGATGCTAGTGATTTTGCTATTGGAGCGGTTCTGGGACAAAGAGTGAACAAACACTTCCAACCAATCCATTACGCTAGCAAGACAATGACGGGGGCACAATTGCATTATACGACAACCGAAAAAGAGCTTTTAGCTGTTGTCTATGCTTTTGAAAAATTCCGCCCCTATCTTGTCCTTCCTACAACAATTGTATACACCGATCATTCCGCGTTGAAGTACTTGTTGACAAAGCAAGATTCCAAACCAAGACTTCTTCGCTGGGTTTTGCTGCTCCAGGAATTTAAAATCGAAATTCGCGATAAAAAAAAGGAGCAGAAAACCTAGCCGCGGACCATCTCTGCAGACTTGAGGATCCTTACCAAGGGGATCATCCGAACAAAGAAATCAATGATTCTTTTCCCTTGGAGACCTTAATGTCTATAAACTCGAAGTCGAATGAAACCCCGTGATTTGCGGACTTTGCAAACTACTTGGCAGGTGGAATTCTCAAGGAAGGGTTGACGTCCCAACAAAAGAAAAAGTTCTTCACCGACATCAAGACTTACTTTTGGGACGACCCTTACCTATTCAAACAATGTGCCGACCTGATTATCCGCCGATGTGTTGACGGACCGGCAGCGTCAGAAATCGTTGATGCTTGCCACAAAGGACCCACCGGTGGTCACTTTGGTCCCAACTACACCGCCAAAAAAGTGTTTGATTCGGGATTTTATTGGCCCTCCATATATCGTGACGCTCACTATATGGTTAAACGATGTGATGTTTGCCAAAAACAAGGCACGATCACACATAAAGACGAGATGCCTCAGAATTTCATTCAAGAGTGTGAAATCTTTGATGTTTAGGGTATCGACTTTATGGGGCCATTCCCTTCTTCTAAAGGAAACAAATACATCCTTGTAGCCGTTGACTACGTCTCCAAATGGGTTGAAGCCAAAGCTTTACCCACTAATGATGCAAGGGTGGTTTGTAACTTTTTAAAAGCTCTTTTCGCTAGATTCGGTGTGCCTCGTGCCATTATTAGTGATCATGGGACTCATTTCTGCAATGACCAATTCGCAAGAGTCATGGCTAAGTACGGTGTAAATCATCGTCTTTCCACAGCCTACCACCCACAAACTAATGGCCAGGCTGAAATATCCAACCGAGGTCTAAAGCGAATTCTTGAAAGGACCGTGGGAGAGCATCGTGCCTCATGGGCTGATAAACTTGATGATGCTTTGTGGGCTTTCCGTACTGCTTACAAGACCCCGATCGGCTGTACGCCTTATCGTCTTGTGTACGGGAAAGCGTGCCACCTCCCCATTGAGTTGGAGCACAAGGCTTATTGGGCCTTGAAGTGGGCTAATTTTGATATTAACAAAGCCGGTGACCTACGCAAGATCCAAATCAATGAGCTCAATGAACTCCGTAATGAGGCTTATGAAAATTCTTTGATCTATAAGGAAAGAACTAAGCTCATTCACGACTCCAAGATCAAAAACCGAGAGTTCCATGTTGGAGACAAAGTCTTACTTTTTAACTCTCGGTTGAAAATCTTTTCGGGAAAGCTCAAATCTCGTTGGTCCGGCCCATTCACCATTGCCAAAATTTTTCCATATGGTACTCTCGAGCTCGCTCAACCTAATGGACCTAATTTTAAGGTGAATGGCCAACGAGTGAAGTTTTACTTTGGTGAGGACACCTCTCAGGAGGTGATTCCATCCCTCACCACGTTCCCCATGAACTAATTTTGGGCCGAGTCAGGCTCGTGACTCGGTTATCAAAAACAAGCGCTCCTCGGGAGGCAGCCCGAGTATCTATCCTTTTATATTTTAATCCCCTAAGTGTAGGGGGACTTCTATAGGTTCTTTCTCTTTGTGTGGTGATGTGATTACAGGGATAAGTGCACTCTTGGAATCTTTGAAGAACCGTGCTCCCGTATTATCCGAAATCCGGTTCTATCTCTCAACTATCGTGATTCAATTATCTTCCTACTCACATTTGAAATTGATCACGTTAGTCGTCTCTTCCTTAACTTGAGTTAACCAACGTGCACAATGTCATAAGTGTAGGGGAGACTTTTCCCACATGCTTAAACATTGAGGACAATGTTTATCTTAAGTGTAGGGGGACTTCTATCGAAGTTTTAAGTGGACTTTTCCATGAAAATGCCTTCATTTAACCGGAAAATCATCTTTTTCAACATTTTTCAAATTTTTTATTAACTTTGGCCATTTAGTCGTAATTTTTAAATTTTTATCGTTGCTTTCATATGTATATATCCCGCAATAAAGTCAAAAATTTTAATAAAGTGGTGTAGCTAGTTTAGAAATCTTTGACATATTAGGCCCATTGCGTTTATTTTGACTCAACCCGAATAGACTTATTCAAGTTTATTCTAGCTAGTATCCTTAACCATGTAGACCTTAATTGGTTTATTAGGCTAAGTATCCACGAGTCTCATTACTTGAGATTTTAAATTGTGGAGGACGAGAAGTGATAGAGTCAATTATAAGTCGGTATTCTTGCGCAAGCTCACTTGGTGTAATTATTTGCCTATTCTCCCATCACTTGCTAATAATTTATCTGCAATAAGTAAGGTCGTACAATTTGAAAAGTTACTTAGCTTCTAGCCCAAGATCGTTTAAAAGTTGCTCGGTAATGATAAGAGTTCATAGCCAAGGCATAACTTATGAAGCGGGGCGCGAAGATTGGCGAGTCCGAAAAGGCCCTAACAAGGCATGAGGATTCCATTTTATTGCTAAAGATCCAAGGTGATGTGAAAAGCATTATTCCCAAAGTCAATATGAAGGATCAAGACTCACGACGAAAAGCAATCAACTCCCATAAAGATCATGGAGAAATCTATCCGAAAAGACCCTAACAAGGTATGAGGATAAATAGATCCAAGTCCGAAAAGGAGGCGGATCGTTGTATCTCAAAATCCCAAATAGAGATTGAAGAAATAATCATGAAGTCGTGGTCAACAAAGTTGGAGTACCCCTCAAAAGTCTCCAAAGTGAAGAAACTCTATTACGATGAGAAGACCATTATCTCAAGCACGTCTCTCAAGATATGAAGTATGAAGTACATGCCAAATATCGGCCCGAGAAAGGTCTCAAATCGTGAACCGAGTTATGCCAAGATATGAACTTTTTGATATCCCAAGAAGCAGTTTTAAAAGATTTTGTCCTTTAGCTAACTATTGATCAAATTGTCCTACTTTGCTTTCAGCCCTAATAAACTATCGAAATAAGTCCAAAAATGCATCTTCATGATCATTCTAAGACAAAAATAAAATATAAGAGATACACCTAGGAATAAGGGAGTTTAAGCATTTAATTAAGCCATGTGTGTAAGTGTTTGAATTGCTAACTTATAATAACAATGATCTCGTTTTTAAGCTTAGTTTGGGGAACGTGAAACTTGAGGGTGATAAATCTTCGCAGCACCAAAGCCCTAATGTAAGTCATTGGTTTCTTTGCAAGTTATTTCTATTCTTTTGTTTCCTTTTAAGTTTAATTTCTTTTAGTACTTTAAATTTTTGTTTAGTAGTATTTGAATAAGGCCAAGGTTGATTGATTATGAAAAAAGTGTAAAATTGCTTTATCACTAAGCATTGCATGAGGGCATGGCAATGGTTAAGTGTAGGGAATTTGATAGGTGTGTAAACACCCATCCTTTTACCACTTAATTCTGGCTAAAACGAGACCAAAACACGTATTTAATATCATTTATTTGGAATTATGCGTGGTTTTTGTGTTCATTGTGTTTTCAGAGCCAACCGGTTGAATATTGAAGAAAACATGGGATTGCACGGGTTTTATTGAAGAAAAGGACTCAAGATAAAGTCTATTGTCCAAGAGATGCAAAAGATTTGAAGTCACTGGGCCTATTCGAAGATTTATCGAAGAAAATGACCAAAGATGGAAGATTTTCATAAGTCGAAGAAACTCAAGTCTATTAAACGAAGAAATTAAAAGACGAGTTGAATTTAATCGACGACAAATCCCGAATCAGAATCGAAATCGTCAACTTTTCTGAAAAGACGAGAAGACACGAAGAACGGGAGAAAGCCCACTCACCAACCAAGGGAAACACCTATAAATAGTCCACCCCTCACACATAGTTAGTTAGTTTTTAGTTTTCTTCTTCCCCACTTTTCTCTTTTTTCTGTTTCGTACCATCACCAACACCACTAGGGTGTTTGGTGATTTTGATCTTTTGTTTTTCAATCTTGTAATTTTAATTCTTGTTTTGTGATTGTTACAACATTAATCATCAATACAAGTTCTTGTTTAATCTTTCCATTTCATCTTGTTCATCATCATCTTTTATTTCAAGTTTTCAAGTTTTTATTTGATTGATTTGATCTTCAAAAGTTGTTGGGATTTATGTTTTTCTTGATGGAATTTGTAGTTTATGGTTAGTAGATGCTTTGTGATTGGTTTATTTAAGTTTTTAGTGGAAAACTTGGTGATTTTTGGATCAAAATCGTTTTTCCTTGTTCTTCGGGTATTGTTACTGTTCTTGAGTTCCCAGACTTCCGGATGAACACCAGACTTCCGGATGAACACTTAAGTTCCGGATGAACCAAGAACTTCCGAATAAGCATTAAGTTCCGAATGAATTAAAATCTTCCGAATGAGTTTTTGTTTAAAAAGTTCCGAATGAGTTTTCTTGTGTAAAAGTTCCAAATGAACCTCAAGTTCCGAATGAATGCTAAGTTCCGGATGAACCTAAGTTCCGAATGAAGCAAAACTTCCGGGTAAACCTAAAGTTCCGAATGAAGCAAAACTTCCGGATGAACCAAAGTTCCGGGCCAAGTTCCGGGTGAAAGTTCCGCATAAACATCCGAGCCAAACTTCCGAACAAAGTTCCGAATCAAGGGGTTCCGAGTGAAAAGTTCCGAATCAAGGTTAAAAAGTTCCGAATCAATTTTCCTTTAGTGTTACTGTCCTACTGTTTTACTGTTTCTTTACTTTTATTTCACAATTTATATTTTAACTATAATTTTAAATTTAATTTCAGTTTTCATCTTAGTTTAAGTTCAAGTTTTTATAAATTGTCATTAAAGTAATTTTCTTTGATTTAAGTTTTCATTTTAAGTACGTTTTCACATTTAGTGTATTAGGAAACCAAACACTTTTATTTAGTAACCAAGAACAATCATTCCACTTAAGGCTGAGATCAATTCGAGAGGACTGAGAGATTAAATTGAACCTAGTAAAAGGCAAGTATCAGCAAACTTCAAAGATCTATTTATGGTTTGAAGCAAGCATCACGTCAATGGAATAAACGATTTGATGAAGAAATCAAAAAGTTCGGATTTATTCAAAATCGTGATGAGCCATGTGTATACCGCAAAGCTAGTGGGAGTAATGTAGTGTTCCTAATTCTGTATGTCGATGACATATTGATCATGGGAAGTAACATTCCAAGACTTAAGGAAGTTAAGGATTATCTTGGTAAATGTTTTTCTATGAAAGATTTGGGAGATGCTGCATATATTCTGGGAATTAAAATCTATCGAGATAGGAGTAGACGGTTGATTGGTCTTAGCCAAGATGCTTATATTGATAAGATATTGAAGAAATACAACATGCATAACTCTAAGAAAGGTTTCTTACTGATGGAGGTTAAGCATGAGTTAAGTCATGAGAAAGATGCATCATCACCTGAAGAGGTGGCTTACATGAAGAAGGTGCCTTATGCTTTGGCAGTAGGATCTATTATGTATGCTGTAAGATGTACAAGGCCTGATGTGGCGTTTGCTCAGAACTTGGTCAGTAGAAACCAACAGAATCCAGGAAAGTTCCACTGGACTGCTGTTAAACATATTCTAAAGTATTTGAGGAGTACGAAAGATATGTTTTTGGTATTCGGGGGTAAACCAGACACAGAACTGAATGTGACAGGGTTCTGTGATGCGTCCTGGCAATGTGATAAAGACGATACGAAGTCTCAGACGGGTTACGTGTTTGTCATCAATGGAGGAGCAGTTGACTGGAAGAGTAGTAAGCAGAAAACCATTGCTATGCATGCGACTCAATCTGAGTACATGGCCGCTTCAGAAGCAGCAATGGAAGCTGTTTGGATTAGGAAGTTTATTGGAGATCTTGGAGTGATGCCTTCAATTAAAGAACCTATTGATATATATTGCGACAATTCTGCGGCAATAATATTTGCCAATGACCCTGGAGTCATGAAGGGCGCCAGACACTTTAAACGTAGATATCACTACGTTCGAGAACAAGTGGAAGCTCGAGAAATAAAATTAATAAAAGTTCACACAGATGATAACGTAGTTGATCCTTTTACTAAGGCTTTATCTAGGCCAAAGGTAGTTAAGCATGCCAAGGCAATTGGGCTGCAACTAGCTAGTGAATTCATGCAATAAATCTGTTGATTAGTATTTGGATAAAGGATGTAAGACATTATTGAATTGATGAAATAAAGAATGGATTTCGTTTATTTTTCTGTTATTTGATTTTGTATCCTATTTTACATGTTTTAATCCATGAGCATTTTGATGTTTCTAAATGTCCGTTGTCGATTAATAATATGGGAGTATTATTAAACTAAGACAATTCGAAATGGTGACAGAGTATACTTGAAAGTATATTGGTCAATTTTGGAAGATATTTGATGGATCAAATATTGGACTTATCCCAACTATGTGATTTTACTTTATGGATCTTTGTCATTAAGTAAATCATAAATAGTTATCCTTAGACCTGAGATACCAGAAAACTGCATTGAATGTAGTGCATTTATGTAAGGTAACCTAACGCTAAACGTAACTGGTAGTCATAAGGGTTATTTTCAGAAGTGTTGCGAAGTTCATGTGTTTTGCTTGTAGTCGAAATGGGATTCGTTTCCTTCAAAATTTATTTTGAAGTATAAATACAACTGGGCCCCTCGGGGGAGTAGTAAGATGTTTGTGTGGCCACACCCAAATGTGTTTTGGTAATCTTGCTATATCCGTAAACGAGAAACATAATAATTAATGAAGGAATGACTTAGATCTATATCTTTATTAACAATGTATTTGAAATGAAAGGATAATAATAATGATGTAATCATTAAAAGGTTCTTGTCCAGGAGACCTTACCCGGTTTGTACTAGTGACATTGCTAGTGTAACTAGACGCTAGTCAATGTGATCACGATATTAGAATTTTGTCCAAGTGGGAGCTGAAAGTTTATGGACTTAAAATTAATAGTCGTGAGATAGGATCGAACTCGGGATCACGGGATTGCACACATAACGTAAAGAGTTAATTTATTTATTAAATATATTTTATATATATTTATTAAATCAAACCAAAGCTTAACTAACGATCGTTAATAAATAAGAGTTAAGTTATAACGACCGTTATGGAAACTAATAGAAGCTAAAAGAAGGAGTAGGAAAAACTACACAAACACCCCTTGGGGGTTGTTTAGCCGTCGGCCAAGAACAAAGGGGGGTGAGGGAAACTTTTTGTTTCCTAATTCGTGTTTATTACTTGGAGCCCAAGGATTGCCAAGCCTATATAAACACCCCAAGGCCTTCATTATTTTTTGTCCCTCCCCTTCTTCTCTTGTCCTGCGATCGCAACATAGCCCCCATAAGGGTTATTCGTTGACTTTCGTTCTTCTATTTTATCTAGTCCTAGCCCCTCTCTAGGGTTGTTGGGTAGATATTCCATAAGCGTTGAAGCTCGGTTTGCTCGTGCTAGACTCACGGTTAACTCGTTGTATTACGTGTGTACAAGAGCGTGATATAATCTTCCTTTAGATTATATTCTTGGTGGTGTTCGTGATAAACCCTAGTTGCCATCCGTTCCATCGTCTTGTGGATCTTGCTAGGATAAAGGTATGTAACTCTAATCTTGATTAATATAATTGTGTTAAATTAATGATCTTGTTAATCGCTTCCGCTATACGTTCTTTGATCCATATTAGGGTTTTAAATAATTGTTATGAACTATATAAACCATCATTATAAACACACGTAACGTAACTATATTTACTTAAGAATAAGGAAACCGAGAAACCGACTTTGCGATAGAATAAGACAACCGACTTTCTCATAGGTCTATATATATATACATACTGTATTTAACACATTCCATCTCTGCATGCAGCTATTACTCGAATAATTGAACGATCATCTTAAACATGCATATTCCTACCCAAATCCCTGTTTCCCATTTTGATCATTACTACAAAGCTTTCTCGCTTTCCAAAAACCATCTCCAAGCTGGAAACAAGATCATCATGCCGGCTTCTGCCCTCGACCAACTTATTTCTCAAGCTGTTTTCCCCATGCTCTTCCGCATATCAAATGAGACCGCAGGCCTATACTCTCATTGTGGTGTTCTCGAGTTCACTGCCGACGAGGGCTCAGTTTTATTGCCCATCTGGTTGATGAAAAGCCTGGCAATAAAACAAGGTGGCTTAGTGAATATCAAGAACATTATATTAAAAAGAGGCAAGTACATTAAGTTACAACCACATGATGCTAACTTCTTTACTCTTTCCGATCATCAGTCGTTGCTTGAAAAAGCTTTTAAGGATTTTGTTTCTCTAACAACTGGTGAAACTATTGAGATCAATCTCCTGAGCCAAAAGTATTTGATTAATGTTCTTGAAACCGAACCAGCTAATGATATATCCTTGCTTGATACTGACTGTGAAGTGGACTTTGCACAAGCATTGCATAATAAAGAACCTGAAAAGAAAACAAACGTTCTTGGTAAACGCAAGAGTGCTACATCAGGCCAGGATGATGAAGACCGAAAGTCTCGTCCCATAGCATATGACGAAACCAAACAGTTTCCAGGTGAAGGGAGGAGACTAGGTGGAAGGAAAGGTGTTAACTTGTTAAACCCATCCATGAAGAAATTGAAAAGAACAGAAGTAACTACTACCAAAGAGGTTGATGGAAAACTGAAGAGCAAACAAGGGACAACAGAGTTTAAGCCATTTTCCGGGGTGGCCAGGCGACTTGATGGCCAACCAGTGATGTCTGTGGTGGAATAGGATGATCAATCCAATGTTGATGTAAAAGTGAAGGAAGAAGAACACCAAAGGTTCAAAGCGTTTACAGGTAACCGTTTCCGGTTGATGTAATAGATATATCAAAAAGTACCAAGTTATGTTACTTTCTGTCCTTGGTTTTTGGTTTTGTGTTATCACGTTGTAATTAAAACTTTGATCTATGTTAACAAAATTTCAGTTTGATTCTACCTTTACTTGTGACAAATTATGAATTATTGATCTAACTTTTGAGTTGTTACTTTTAATTGTCCAGTTGTCCCAAGGAAAATCCAATTAGTGAAAGACGAAACCACAATGCAACTTCATCATGATCATCCAGCACTGCTGATATAGATTATATGGAATCACTTTATAAGCAGGTTTACCTTAATTATCTATTTTTATCTGGATTACTACTTTTTAGTTTCACAAGTACTTGCTACGCCAGAGAGTTCTTAGATCAAAGCGTAAAAAATAGTGCTAGTAAGAATACATACCATGGTCTATGTGTACCTTACTAGGCGAATTCCATACAACATTCGTCAAAACACTCATCCACAAGCTTAAAGGAATGTATGGTCAAATCTTGACTGGACTATGAGAAACTTGGAACCAAATTGGTAAAAACATGGGTTTCGTTAATATATCTCATTGTTAGATAATGTTCATTCAGCAACAGAAGAGGTACAATGTTCAAGCATGACCAAGTGACAGTTACATCGACTGATTGACATGAAAACAAACATAACCGAACAAGAAAACTATATATTTTGCTTACATAGGAGAGGTTCAGCAAAATAAGTTTTGAACAACATTCGGGTTAAGCTTCTGAAGAGATGCGGACTGACCCACTAGCTTGGCAATTAACCCAATTACACGATCCATGTATATACTGTAAAGCCCGCACCTGTTTTCTAACAGTTGAAGTCCTTTTCGAGCGTGAAGGATTGAAGTCACCCACTCTTCAAACAACTCTGCAGCAACCATCAAATTTTCTCATTTTAGTAAGCAGCTATTTGTAAAGTCTAGTATGTACTTCAACGAGTAGTTTATGCTAATTGAGATTTTACTAAAGAGCACACAACCTTTGTTTAATTCTACCTTTAAAAGCTCATCGTGCACTTTTACGATAAATTTTAGCTAGTGGAGTTGACTACTAATTATGGAGATTACTTACCATTATTTTTACCCAGAAATGACCTGCTTAAAGAAAATGTATGCTTACCTGTTGTGAATTCATCTGCCTTTGACCAACTTATTAGGAAATCTGATACCAAAAACTCGATAAGCTGGATCCTGTCAATCAAGTAGTAAGTAAACATGACAACTTAATGTGACATTGTGCAAGTAAATTAACTCTCAACCTTCTACATAATTATCAAGAAACTGTCTCTTAAGTGCGTGTTACCATATACATCCAGGAAGGTAACAGATACAAGCAGCAATAAAGTTCCAGTATGCAACAGTTTTTATGGCGGGATATGGAATTCGAAAATGATACAAAATTCCATAAATAAGATAAAATTTTGTGGTTCAAACCTGAATAGATGAAATGAAAGGTAAGGTCTAACTAAACCGGCTCAGTACTATACAATGGGTTGGCTTTCATATCTATAAAAGGTTGTAGCATAATAAAATTTTAGTGTAGTAAATAACATCAAGCTGTCAATCAATGAATGATTTAGTTAAGATTGGTAACTACTTATATACAATAAATAATGCAGCGTATGTAAAAGAACTAAGAAGTGGATTATTAGGAAAGTAGTGAGACGATGATAGTGAATAACTTACAAAACGTAGAGACTGCTATGTATTTCAGGGAAAGTTGATTCAAATGGATCAAGAAATAGCAAATTTTCAGCAAGTAAAGAGATCTTTTGAGAAACTGCAAGAATCACTCGCTGCCCAATACATGGCTCACTTCCGAGCTTACGAAGCAAGTGCTGAACATGAAACTGGGTGTCTGTGTGAACCTGTCCCGCTCCTGAAATAGAAAATTTGGATAACAAAGAGTGAATAAGAAAAGATCGTATAAGTTGCAATTTGATTGAAGTACTGAAATAGTAAAAAAGATACAGGATGCCTTATATGATTACCATCTCCTTGTAACGTAGTGCACATTTTTCTAACTAAACGCAGAGACAAGCTGCCAATTACCCCTTCAACTGATTCAGTAATTTTTCCATGGGATGTGATATTCTTGATTGAATCTTCAGGATGTGGCAAACAAAAAAACTGTAAGAATATAATCGTAAATGGAACACGGCAGGTACTTTAAAACAAGTTTCAGCTAACCATTATAAAAATCATATCGTAACAGTATACTTCATGTTGTTGGTTTCCTAAAGAGCAACATGCCACAATTTACTTCGTCTTTTATTATTCAGGTCCTCAGGATGCTTATGTTATGACTTATGAGTATATCTGTATATAGTTATACTGCTATTACGTGTTTAGTGATAGAGGTTATCAAGTACAACACTTCAATTAGATCATCATAACGACTATAGCATAAACATACAAAACAAACATACATACTACAAATTAAAACGAGAAACAGATATACCCAAAATGAAGTCCACAGCTTGGTGTGACCAGTTTGCAAAATTAGCATTATCTGGCTGCAACAAAACATACAGAATTTTATGGTTAAACGTAGGACTATGCTCACACAATGAGTAAACTAACAGACTCAAGAACAGAATGAACGAAACAAATAGAACGTCAAACAAACTCTTACATTAGATATAGTATCACATAAGTCCACGAGAAAATCAACCGATGCGCCAAGCTGCTCAGCCATCTCACCATTATTCTCTACCAATACAATCAGCGCACACAGATAAATGACCACTACTTATAACATAACTGTGAGTTCATAAGCATACAGAATTCCTATAATTAACTACAATACTAATCCATACCAGACAAATACAACCGTCGTCGCGTTGAACCGTCACTTGTCCTTTTCCTTCTTTCCTTCAATCTCACTGCACAAACAGAAAATCTTATTCAAACATACATTCCAGTATAATACAATACAGACACACAATAACAGACCAATAGCAGATTACAAAACCTTGTCTGAGGAATCTACGGCGTAACACATCCGAAAATCTACCACCTGATTCGTCACCATTAAGTCTCGATTCCCCTAAATTATCGAAAAAATAGCATTTGCACGAAGCACCTCCTGTCATGATTTCATTCTGCATTCCATCTATTACAGAAATGAAATTACATTCAAATGAATATTTCTAACGTAGGAAGAAATACAAATACTACATTGATAAGTAGGTAAGATAACCTTCGAAGCTAATGAGATCGTGTTTAAGTCGAATAATCTCCAGTTTACGCTCTTTCGCCTGTTTATTATATCACAATTCAGAAATGAAAACATTTATATTTGAATAAATTAAAAAGAGAAATGAAATTAGTAAAGACCTTTTGTTTCCATTTAAGAGCATCTGATGGAGAGTGATGATCGGAAGGGTTATTGTTGTTGTTGTTGCTGTTATTGATGAGTTTGGAACGAAGAAGAGCCATGGCTACTGCGAGTTTTAGCTGATCGTCGGTGGTTTGCGACGGTGGTTGAGATTGTTCGTCGGCGATTGTGGTGGTAGTTGCGGTGGTTTGTGATGGTGGTTGAGGGTGTACAAAGGATGTCGTGCTGGTTGTTGCGGTGGTTTGTGACGGTGGCTGAGGTTGTCCGTCGGCGGTTATGGTGGTTGCGGTGGTTTGAGACAGTGGTTGAGGGTGTTTAACGGCGGTTATGGTGGTTGAGGTGGTTTGTGACGGTTGTTGAGGTTGTTGGTCGGTGGTCGTGGTGGTGGTTGCGGTGGTTTGTGACGGTGGTTGGGGAAGCCATGAAGGCAACCAATCACTCATCATTGTGGAAATAACAGATTTAATGAAAAAATTTAAATGAAAATCTAAAGTGGGTTTCCGCTACTTTTATTATTTGAACATATATATTTTTTATTTATATATTGTTAGTTATAAATAAATAAAAATTTGTAGCTTATAAAAATAAGGAATGAAAAACATTTTTTCAATGATAATATTTTTTTTTAACCGTGATTTCCGACTCAATGATAATATTTTATCTTTATAATTATTAATAGTCCAAATTAAAATATACAAAGTCATATCATAAACTATAAATAATAAGATGTATTAAAGTAAGCAACTACAGGTTGAACTGAAGATAAATACTGTAACATTTAACAGTTATAAGTTAATTTAAGAGCGTTAGGTGTGGTAACGAGCCACCCTCGTCAATCTAATGTGGCAGTCGTCACTGTCTCTCCACCACACCACGCAACCTCGCCATTCGCTCGCCAGATAGATTTTCGCCACTTCAACGAGGCTCACTAGTTTTTATCCGTTTCTTCTCTCTTTGATTCTCTTTTCTCTTTTTTTTAATTTCTTTTTGATTTTATGTTTTTCTTTTCGATTAAAAGAAAGACAAATATGATGATACTAGTGTGTTGGTGTGTTGGTTTGCTGAGGAAGAAAGAAGAAACAAAATAATGTTTTTGTCCTTTTTTTATATAAAAGCTAAATTTGTAATTATACACTTATAGTTTTGTTTATTTTCAATTTTGTTTTAATTTATAATTTTTTTTTAAATTTGTTTCTAATTTTATAAAAATTCATTCATAATTTTGTATTTTTATTCTCTGTATTCTTATTTTATTTTTAAATATTAAATTTATTTTAGTTAAAAATAAAGTGAATTTATTTTAACTAAAAATGATAATTTTTTTTAATTAAAATAGATAGTGATGGGCTCAAATGAAAAAAGATGTTTTTTTATGATAATGTCTGTTTTTTTAGAAATGAAAGTGTTAATTGATTTGACATTCCGTGAGACCAAAATGAAGAGAGGTTTTTTGTCATACTAAAGGCAATTTTTGTGCCATAACACTTAAAGCTCTAAAGACAAAATCATACAGTAATTAACTTGATGCATTAGATATATAATTATTTGTAATTATTATTTTTGTCACCATTAATGCTCAAGTCGTTGATTCTTAATAATTTGTTACAAGTTTTGTCAAAAACATAAGAATAAGTTCTTTTTTAAAACATTTAGGGTCCGTTTAGTTTAAAGTCGGGTTTTACTTTAAGTGTAGAATTTATAAATAGTTGGTTTAGGATGAAAGATGGCTTTTAGAAAATGATGTTTGGCAACACACAAATTTTAAAGACATTTTAACATATATATATACAATTATAATATCCATTAACTTTTACTTGTGATTATTTAGTTAAGACAGAAAAATAAAAAAATAGAATGAACGGCTGAAAATGAATTACAGTAGTAATTAATGTGGTAAATGCAATTTTTAAATAAAAGCCAATATCGATGTCAGAAACTCCCACCTCTAACCAGACTTTTGTGAAATGGAGATTTCAAGGGTATTATACAGTGTTTAAAAAACCATTTATGTTAAACAAACAACACTTTTCTACTTTTAATCTAAACCCAAAGGTCCAACAACCCCAACCAAACGGACCCTTAAAAAGACTCATGTAATGATAAAAGGTCTTCAAATGACATTTCTAAATAGTACAAACTACAAAGCTTTTGAAAAAACTATGCACCGTAAATGTTTTTAAGAGCAAACGGAGTGATCACGTCGTGTTTCGGCGTTACCCGATATTGGCCAGCGTGACTACACCGGAATAACCGGCGTGGAAGACGACGTCTTCACACCCACGCCCATGGAAGAAGAGAAAGGGAAAAAATGGTTTTTATTTTATCCCATTAAATTATTTTTATTTAACCCTTCATTTTTAAAACTTGATAAAATTAATTGTTTTTATTTTTTTAATAAAAATATAATTATTTTTATTTTTAAAACTTGATAAAACCTTTTTCAAAACTTGATAAAACTTTTTATTTTGGTAATGTTGTTTTTTAAAACTTGATAAAACTTTTTATTTTTATTTTTAAAACTTAATAAACTTTTTATTTTTATTTTAAAAATTAGATAAAACTTTTTATCTTTTAAAACTTGATAAAAAATATTTATTTCTTTAATTTTCTTTTTTATTTCGGTAATGTTGTTTTATTTTTTATTTTAAGATGTAATGTTTTTTATTTGAATGAATAAAGTAAATTAGGATTTAAATAAATTAATTACTGAGGGTAGTTTATGAAAATTTGGTATGGTGGTTGCAAATGGTGTGATGATAAGATGTGTTTTTTTTTGTAAATGTGGAAGTGAAAAAGCTGACGTGGCAAGGTGTTTTTTAGTGTGGTGGTGTGATGATTCATTTTACTCTAAGAGGGCACGGTACAGTGGTTGGCCACCTGGCTGGCAACGACGGCGCGCGGCCAACCGTTCCGTTGGTGGCGACGTCGAGTTTGGGCTGGCTATCTCCGGCCGACGTTATCACCCACGACACGATGTCATGGCGCAACCAATCACACCGTGGCTCACGCCATGAGGCTGCGTTTTTTTTTTAATTTTTTTTTTTGAAAACTTACCGTTTGAATAACGGCTAGTTTTTTTTACCGTTTTATGTTAATTATTTGTTGAGTAAAAAAGGAAAAAAAATTTGGTGGGGTGACGACGACACGAGAATGTTGGTGTTAATCAGAAAGGGGATTGTGGGGTTATGGTAAGTTTTGGTGTCATGAGAGAAAAAGATGATGTCACGTCACTTTTTGTCCACTACACGAGCACGACGGCTCAACTGTATCATGCACACTAAGCTTTATAACCTTTCAATTTAAAGAATGTTTTAAATGCATTATAAAATGGTATAAACTAGTGGTTTCTATTTTTTCCGTATTGAATTAGCGGTATTGATTTTTTTTAGAGAATAAACTAGTGGTATCAATACCGTATCGAACGGGTTCAGTGATCTAAAAATAAAGTGCTCAATCGACGGCGACTCAATTGCGTAGTGATCAATTTGATTAACTTTTTTATATATTTAATAATTTAACATTTAAAATATATTATACTTTTTATAATATTATAAAGCTTATATTTTTATATTTCTACAAAATAAATATTTTTATATTTTATATAAACTACAGGTTAAGTTTCTGAGATGAGTGATACTGTAATTTATAACCAGTATTGGGAAGTTGATTGTTCCACCAAAAAATGATCTCTATCTTTCCTTATTGCCACTTAACCTGCACTTTAGTGGTGTCAATATCACCAAGTTTTTAATTATTGTGTAACGCAGTTAGCCTTACTTTGTTGCGGACGTCATAAGAGATGTCTCAGTATTGCAGATCCTGATTATGCAACCTGTTTTGGTCAAAAAATACACAACCAAAAATGCAGAACAAAAATGCCTGAACATAAAAATGACTTAAATGAGCTGCATGTAAAGCATTTCTCTTGGGTTTATGACCCTTACGTTCTTGCTAACCGACGGTGGTGTCTAAAATTTTAGACCGAACAAGTCTCACTTCCTGCTACAGATAATGATAGAAACAAGACCTTATGCTATATACTATGATATCTACAAACATGATAACATGAAATACATGAATCAATCTACAGCTCAATACGAGGATAGAAGATTCTTAGTCTTTCCTCGCTCAAACTCTGCCATTGCCACAATGAGGTCTATGGGAAGTAGACACAAAAAAGATGGTGATTACAAAGCTTAACTTCTTTAAAAGCACCATTACTAAAACCGATTGACAACTAAGTTTACTGATAGCGTTTATGTAACAAGAACCAAAAGATAATTACTGACCGCTAAACACAAAAATTTACATGACACAAGCAATCTATGTACGAAACGATTGCATGCTCCCAAAACAAGAAAAACCATTATCTGAGAATAAACATGTCTAAGGATCCAAGCTAGCCCGTGCACTATTCTACTTTATACCGCTTCTGTTGCTGCACCCTTTATTAACTATTAGCAGTATCAAGAAACCTACATAAAATTAAAGAGTAAAGCTGAGATATAATTCATACGAGAATAGATAAACTCATAAAGAACAATATACAAGATTGAACCCCTGCAGATGCCTTATATCAAGTCTAAATTTATCAGAACACCAACAGAGCCGTAAATGTGCTTATTCTTTATTTTAATACGGAGTATTGATTTACAACTGACTTAAACACTCATACCAAGCACCACCTGCATAACATTTTCAAATCCATGCTCATTTTCAAAAAGACCTGACGTTTGCTCACGCCATGTGAGAAAAGAACTTTACATGAACTTCGTGTAGTTGGGATGCACATGTCAAAAATACCATAGTTTTTATATATATGTTCTGCTAAACAGGATGGGTAGAACAAAAACATAGGCAAACACAATTGTTACATATGGCCCTCCAACAGTGGATTTCATTTAATAATTTCTACACTGTAGTCTGTACCTGATGCCTAGCTTGACCTCTAAAATTAAGTTCATGTTTTATAACTTTTTCTTGGTGATCAATATGATAACCGAGTCAATAAGCTGTAATAATTCCATATTGACATGTCACCAAAATCCATCATTCTATGTCTAAGCTTAATATATGATATAAAAAGGTTAATTTTATGCATTAAAAAGTCATCAGTGTGAACTGTGACGTCGATTAGAAGCGTGTGTCAGTTTATACCTCTCACGTCAATAACCACCAACATATTGTCTGGATGCACTTCCATATCTTCCTTGAGTCACATTTCCACGACCATAAGCTGACGCTGTATTACTCATGTCAGATGCACCAATATTTCGACCCAGTCCAGGAGCCAAACTGTTAACTCTTTGTCCCGAAGCATTTACAACACTTGGACAGTTCATAGATGCATGACCCACGCCACCACAGCTGTTACAGCTTGTAAGCCTAGAAGAAGCTCCATACTGATTCCCATACTGACCCATCTGACTCCCTGGCAGAGTAGCAATTTGCCGACCAACAGCACTAGCATTCCCCATATAATTGCTAAAAGGTGCAGATTCTTTGTAAGCAAAATTTCCAGTTGGATGATTAGGTCCAGAGCCTGCAGTGGCCATTTCAATCATTGGGACTAGAGAGCTTGGATGGTCCTTTTTTAATATATCAAGTAAACTGCTTGTTTCTGATGCGAAGTTTATCTTTTCTGCTTTGGTAACAGTTATCTTTACACGCGGATCATCGTTATACGTTTCTTCCTTGACTTTTAATTTGAAATTATATTTGGTAACAAGGACATTTCGTATAATTTCTGTAAATCTTTCATCATCTTGCTCTTCATATTTCATGCAATACAAATCTTTAGCAGTAACACCCATCATCATCTCGCCACCTTCCTCAAAAGCAGTTACCCATGTTATACCAGTATGATCTTGTATCTGAAACTGCAAGATGTATCTGTAATCACATTCATCAAAATCCTTATCACACCTATCACACCGCCATTTCCCATCACCGTTATTTGTAACTTTTTTGTTACATTTTCGATCATTAATCGTAAGGGGGCATGCTGTGTAGTAAAAGCTGTCAACTTTTAGAAAACCCACGTTACCGCTGACTGTGATCCAGTCTGCTTTCTCTGAGGTCCCGAGTTTTTCATCTTTTATTTGGGAGACGGTTTTCCTTACACTGGTACTCTCGAGAGATAAAGAAACAGAAGGATCATTACTCCCGCCATTATCAAACCAAACTTTGATTCTACGAGCTTCAGGAAAATCAGGATCTATAAATAGCTTGCTAGTGGATATGGTCCCTACATTTTTACCATTATACTCGCCCACTCTAGCAGATTTAATAGCCAAAACAGGAAACAACCCAGAATCACATATGTTTTGGAGTGTTTGGCCGTCTGTGTTGCAAAAGTTTCCCCACAAAGTTACATCAACATTTCTTCCAGACATATCCTTGACGCGAAGGTTTCTTTTTTGAGTTTCGGTTCCATCTTTCTTCTTTACAATGGATGAAGGAAAGATCCTAAAAACCACACCAATGATATCCAAAACAGAATTGTTATCCAAACCTTCAATTTCAGCTATTTGACGAAAATGGAACTGCTGCTGAGGAATTGAACCGTCATCATCATAGCAAGGTTGTATCGTAGATGAACTATCGAGCATAATTTCATGATCATTCTTTAAATGATTAAAAGCTTTTTGAGCAGGTTTTAAACTTCCTTTCGAAACAAAATACACTTTACCAGCTTCAATTTGATCATAGAACTGATCAGCAACAGCATTGAAGCATGTTACTCTTATTTCCCCACCTGTGGCGTCAAGAAGATCAAAGGAAAAAACTTTACCATCTCCCTTTGCATTGTTGTAATGCCTTAATTCCGCTTTTGCAGTCACACGGGCTTTAATAGTCCACCGGCCTTGATATGGGTTCAAAGCATTGATGGGTAAAATCTTAAGTGCTGTTTCGTTTCTTCCCATAGGTCCCCTGTTATACATTGGAGGGCTTTGATTATACATTGGGCGTGAATGACGGTTAGGAGCATTTCCCATACCATAAGAGTGTAAACCTGCCCTGTGATCCTGATTATGAGGGTAATTTGGGGAATTAGCAGTAATGTTAGGACGTGGAATAGAGCCAGGATATGAACTGCCTGTGGAGTTTTGAGGATTAGTAGCCATAGCTGTTGTTGGCTGATTGATGGACTGCATATGTGACCCATACATCGATGTAGGAGGCTCACTGCCGGATGTAATCGGGCTTTGTCGTTGATCACAAAGAACACCAATAGGATCACATATTGGACGGATAACATCAAGCTCAATGAGCATGAGTAAACTGAAAAAGTAATAGAAAAATCTGTCAGACAAATTTCTAAGAGCAATTGCATGTGTTTATATAGCAACTTATATGGCCATGACAACTTTAAAAGTATCAAAACATATAAAGAGAAAGAGATGTTCTAAGATTCTACTTGCTCTACCAAAGTGCCAATAAAGCCTCTTTATCCCCTTTATCCCAAACTAGTCGGGTTGCATTATTACGAATGCACATCTTAACGGATAAACAAGTAATCAGTGTTTAACACCACCAACACAGATGACACTTTTCTCCATCTGCTAATACTTTGAGCTTCACCAACTATTAAACGCAAACTTATGACCAACAAGAAACTTGCTTCCGAGTATTTCTGTTGAAAGGCATACTACGTTTAGCTTCAATTACTTCTGTGCAAGTTCATTTTCCTTATATCTACCTCTAGCATGCACGTGTCTGTGAACAAATATGTCTTTGCATTCCAACTGTTGTTGTTATAAGTCTACAAAATAGTTGACCAACCGTCTCAAAGACAGTTTTCCCTAGTTTCTTTTAACTTGTGCTGCAGGTCACCTTTGTCTAGCCAAATATCAACTAAATTATGTTTTAGTCAAACTAAAAGTCAAAGTACCAAGTACCAATAATGAACTTCTGAACAGTTCATGTCGATCATAACTTCGTAAGTGATTAACAAACAAAATGTTCTATTCTATCCGATATCGCGAGACAAAGTGATATCCCCCATAAGCTATAACTGCTGATTTCTAATGCATTAGCCCAAAACTAATAGGTATTTTCAAACTCCCTTACTATAGCACGTTTATGTATCCCACAAGCCCTAACATAACTCACAGCCGTGTAATGTTAACAACCGTAAAACGGCGGAATAAGTAATAAATACAACCTATTTTAAAATGTACCTGATTTTGAAGTTAGCATCTATTTAATAGACAAAAGAGCTCTAAGGTGTTTGTTTAAGCTTATATGCGGGCGTATGCACTTATTTGATTCCATCTTATTTACATAAGCCCCAATAATCTGGCTTATTTTGACACTCATTGGAGTTATATAAGTTTATTATCATATAATACGCTTACATAAGCCCAAAAGTCAGAAAATAAGCGAAAATGTTGAGGCTTAGGAAATATAAACCGAAATCAAATAAGCTCATAAGCCCACATATAAGCTTAAAAACTTACTTCCGCTTATATATCAAGCCTCTAGCTAACTTGGTTTTGGGCTTATGTTTCATAATCTCATTTTTCGTGGCTTATTTTGAAACTTTCCGGCTTATATAACCCTCTGTTTGTTTCAGCTTGCATAAACGGCTTATGTTTCATAACCTCACTTTTTTTAGCGTATTTTGTAAGCTTTCAATTTATATAAGTTCATTATGTCATAATAAACTTATATAAGCCGCAAAGTTTCAAAATACGGCACAAATAAGCCGAACACCAACAAGCCTTATGCTGGCTATATAAACCGCAACAAACAGCCCCTAAGTTTACCCTTGGTCCCATTTTTATTCCCCAAGTTTTTCACTTTAGGATGTTACAATATAATTGTCCACTACTAGATATGAAAGTTTGATGAAATTTATTACACTCCGTATCCGTATTACTTTGTTTGAAATTATTATTACAAAATTTAAACAATACTTTAATCAGGAGTGTTTGGGATTGCATTTGCAATTAGATTATTTAGTTATCTCATTTTCAGAATGAAAATAATGTAAAATAAGTGTTTTAGATAATAAATGGAAAAAATTGATTATTTGTGTTTACAAGTTTGCAAAATAGAGTTTTGAAAAAGCAAGTGAGTGCTTTTTGGATGGAGTTCTCATAAATGGGGTCCATTGACATAAATGTTTATTTTAGTAATTTACTTATTAATTAAATAAATAATTTGATTTGTAAAACAGTAAAAAATTAGATTAATAATCTAAATTATTATTCATTTTCAAAACGCATAATCTATTTTTAATAAGCAATCCCAAACACACCTCCTTAATTAGCAATAGGTAAAACTATCATTCTGTCAATAAACATAAGCCCGCTATATAAGCCAAAACAAACACCCACACAAAACGGCCGCACTCACATACCACTAGCGGAAAAAAAAAGTTTAAAAATAAATAAATAATAAATAAGAACTTACACTTTTCCGGAGACCACACTGGTAGTATACTGTTTGACCCGAATAACAGAAAACATCATCAATTGTTCAATTCTAACCAAATGATTCAATTGAGTACCAAGCATTCCGTACATTGTAGACACACCATCGCTTAGCATTATACGATACCGATTCCGATCTTCGCCGCCATTGACGTTAATTGGCCGAATCTCGCCCACTTGAACCACTGGTTGAACCTCCGGTAAAACATCTTCCCCGTTTTTTATCCTTGCGATCACGTTTTCAGTTAGTTTTATTGACATTGATGTATTGATTCTGTGATTATTTACTGTGTGTGTGAATTTGGGGGAATTTGAATTTGAAATTTGAAACCCTAGAAATTAGAGGGAAAATAGGGGGGATTTGTTTTGATTTTGGGAGCGCCTGATCTATTTAAAGAGATGGAATGTTACACTTAGCCTACCTGTAAAACTGGATAAAGTACAAAGTGTCTCCTTGTTGTTTTCTTTTTTTAGTTTTGGCACTTATAAAGTGTATGTTTTATATGCTTGTACTGTTTGGTGCGATGAATACTTGTAAACTTTTTTTAAGTGAATTTAAGAATTATTTTGTATGGTTCAATTTATTTGAAGATTATCAGCTAGTTAGGATGCTTCATGAGCTTTTTTTTTTAACTTCGTTTTAATGGAGTTTTCACATACATTGCAAAAATAAACGTAAGACCTGCGTGAAATATAGTGAAATTGATTATCTTACTTTTCTGACCTAACGCTCTATGTCCTTCTTTTAGTTTCTAAATTAGCAGAATCGTAGAGCATAAAAGTGGAAAGTTTCTTATCGGTTTTTCTTCTTCACTCTCGAATAGATGAACTTGGTTCGTTCAATTCATACGGATGGGAATGAATGTGAAGATTGGAGTAGTGTCTTTATTAGCCGGTAGGAATTAGTCTTCACTAGCCTTATTCGAAGAACGAACAAGAAAAAACGAAATTTTTTCAAATAAAATTTCGATAAACTTTTAACTGATACTCGTAGTTATTTTCTTACTCGGTTATCTAATTAGTTTATACTCGATGTTGTTATTTTTAGTTTCATTAATAATAAAATCATGATGAAACAAGCAACAAAGATTTAAACACAAGATAATCGACATTGTTTAAGTGTATTCATATTTGAGCATACAAAATCAATATCTAGATATCTTGTGGTGATTACACTTTGAAGTTATGTAATGCCTATGATATTTTTTCATCAATAATTGTAAAATGATGATTATTAATTTTCATAAATAACCAACTGAGCTAGTTTAGTTGACTATCAAGAGTAATTTTAGGAAGATATTTTTCGAAATATCTCGAATTTGACTCTTACCAAATATCTTTAGGTGCCCGAATTAAGAAGCAGGAGTAGGGTTTATCCCCTATGGAGAAGGTTCGAGGCTTGCATACTGCCCAATTGGATGTCACTGTAATCTCGAATCACTTACTACTAACTCGACGTTAAAAAAAAAAATCATAAATAATTTGTCTAATTGTTTGATGTGGTGCATTTGCTATTCTTTTAACAATAAGGGTTGATTTATAGAAGCATGTGATTTACAAAGGGTCTATTTTAACTAGGTGTAAAATGAATTTTTAAACACAAACTTCCATGAGAAGCTTGGCGGTTACTTAAAACGTGGCACTTGAAGTTGTGACAGTGCGTAACAGATAAACACAATTAACTTGTCGCGATAATGACGCATAATTTACGATTTTAGGTTTAATGACAGGATAATTTTAGAAAATAACGAAGATCATTATTTATATTTATTGTTTAACCAAAATGAAGCAGATTTTATAGATCTACAAGGCAATTAATATATAACACATTGTCGCTTTCTTTACCATTGAAAATCTTTTACGTGTAAAAAGATTGTTAAATTTATAGAAAATAAAAAAATTGGTGTTTAGAATATTCATTATAAGAGGTTTAAGAATAAAAAATGAAAAAAAATAAAAATGATTTTATTTCTTTTTGTTTAATTGGTAGAGGAATAAAATGGTTGAAGAATTGAATTATTAAGGGGGCGTTTGGTTAACCTGAGGGAAATGAGAATGGGTAAAGATAAGGGAATACAAAGGAATGCAATGGACATTCCTTAGTACATCTCCTCTCTTTTTCACTCACCACACAAATACACGTTTCTTTTTCTCATCTTCTACTCGATTGGAATGCTATATCGTCTTTTTACATGTTCTTCTAGTGTCACATGTCACTCATCTAATAATTATTGAGAAATTGAGCCTTTTACTAAGATCAAGGATATTTAACGCATAAGTTTTAAGAGAAGAAATAAGAGAATTAGAGGAAAATATGTCATTTGTGATATATATATACGTCTATAAATTATATAGATACAAATAAAACACGCACCATATTCATTGTCACTCAATATCATCTAAGTAATTATTGCCTCAAATCTTTTCGCCATTACGCGTGATGGATCATCAACCAGGCAACCAACTAATTAGTGATTTTATTTCTTTTTGTTTAATTGGTAGAGGAATAAAATGGTTGAAGAGTTGAATTATTAAGGGGGCGTTTGGTTAACCTGAGGGGAATGAGAATGGGTAAAGATAAGGGAATACAAAGGAATGCAATGGACATTCCTTAGTATTATCATTACCATTGTTGGTGATTGGTTAATATAAGACGTGATGGTCGGCAGAGGTGGCGATCAGAGATAGAGATGGTGGTAATGGCGTGGTTTGGTGGTTTTTGGGTGGTTATTGACGGTTGGTTGGTGGTAGCAATAAACGGTTGTGGTAGTTGGTATAAATAGTAATGGGATGTGGAGGTTATGACAGTGGTGATGATCATCGGTGAGGTGGTGGTGGGGTGACGACATCGGTAGTCGTTAATGATGGTGATAGAGTGTGGTGGCGGCATCGGTAGAAGTGGTGTGGTGGTGGTAGCGATGACGCCATCAGTAACCGTTAATGATGGTGATACAGCATGGTGGCGGCATCGGTATGTGTCGAGAGAGTGGTGGCGTTAGGAGGGTGGTGGTAGCGACAATAGTGGTGGCCAGTGGTGGTGGTGGCGTCCGAGAGTGGTGGTGTTGGAGAGTGGTGGTGGCGTTAGGAGGGTGGTGGTGGCGTTAGGAAGGTGGTGGTAGCGACAATGGTGGTGGTGGCGTCCGAGAGTGGTGGTGTCGAAGAGTGGTTGTGGCGTTAGGAGGATGGTGGTAGCGACAATGGTGGTGGTCAGTGGTGATGGTGGCGTCAGAGAGTGGTGGTGACGGAGAGTGGTGGTAGCGACAATGGTGGTGGTCAGTACTGGTGGTGGCGTCAGAGAGTGGTGGTGTCAGAGAGTGGTGGTGTTGGAGAGTGGTGGTGGTGTTAGGAGGGTAGTGGTAGCGACAATGGTGGTGGTCAGCGGTGGTGGTGGCGTCGGAGAGTGGCCGTGGCGTTAGGAGGATGGTGGTAGCGACAATGGTGGTGGTCAGTGGTGGTGGTGGTGGCGTCAGAGAGTAGTGGTGTCGAAGAGTGGTGGTGGCTTTAGGAGGGTGATCAGTGGTGGTGGTGGTGGCTTTAGGAGGGTGGTGGTGTTGGAGAATGGTGGTGTCGGGGAGTAGTCGTGACGTTAGGAGGGTGGTGGTAACGACAATGGGGGTGGTCAGTGATGATGGTGGTGGTAGGCGAAGACACACATATACATACGTTAATCTATTACCTTGAATCCATTACCCCCAATTTACAGGGGAATGGTTCATTACCCATTAATGGGTAATGATTACCTGTATTTTCATTAACCAAGCAACATTAATCATTCCCTTTCCCATTCCTTACCCCTTAATAATCTTAACCAAGCACACCCTAAGGTATTTGATTCTTTCTAATTTGTGTGAAAATATTTTTCCGCTGTATTTGGTGTAGAAATTATTTCCTAGTTGTGAGAATTCATTTGAGTCGAAAAAATATAATTTTTTTATGACGTTTAATTATTTATTATCTATCTAATTATAAATATTAAAAATAAAAAATTAATAATAATAATTATTATTATATATTAATTATATTATTATTATTTGTTGTTATAATAATTTTACTCTATATTAATTATTATTATTATTATTTTTTTTTATCGAAATTCCAATTTTATTAATCACACAAAATTGGAAGGGAGCCGCGAAACAAGCTGCGCGCCCACCCCTTTTTGAATACAAAAACTAAGTCTAGACATCAAAAAACCACCACTCCTCGCGTCATTAGAATGACAACCAGCTAACCGCTTAAGACGCGAGAGAGTACCCATCGCCTCCTCCTAAAACTCCCCAAAAGTCGAGAAGGCGAATGGAATAAACGAGTAACCATGCTCAGCACAAATAGAAGAATACTTCCTCTTCTTCTTCTGAACAGCCGACTGACAAAGCACTCCCAGGAACCCACGAATCCAACCCCGCCCCTGCAAACGGAGAAACCCCTGTAACATCTAAACACGCATCTTTGCCCTGGGACCAATTGTGTAACAATAAATCGGCTGGCCGAAGATCACGCCCACCATCAGAAACAAATCCCATATCAGCTTCTTTCCTCACTGACACACCAACCTTAGAACAAATATCAAACAACACATCACGAACAAGATTGTGCCGAAACTTAACCCCCAAATCACTAGCGCAATGAACAGCATGATCACCCCACAGATCCATCCGATGTACATGGCAACCCGAGCACAAAGAACCATCAGGAAATAAAGGAATCGACAAACGATAACACAATACCGCACGAAACTGTCTCGGGTTCATCCGCTGTCCCAGCCCATCAATCGGAATAGTGAAGAGGTAATCTTGCGCATGAGGAGCACGCACACAGCTGAGAAGTGCCTCCTGACGACGACTCAACCCGAAACGCGACGTCAAACAACCATCAATAAAACCAAAGTAACTCTTTGCCAAAGACTTCATAAACTGGGGGACAGGAGAGCTAGTGGTGACAGAGAGAGGATCGACACCACAACAGGTCGAGAAAGCATCAAGAGCAGACTGAAAAATAAGGCCCGCCGAAACAATCCCAGACCTCGCCAAAATCCGATCCTGCAAATCACCAGACTGTAAACGAGAAGCAATAAAGGCAAAGCACCTGACATCCTCAACACATAAGACCCCTAGGCCACCAATACTGATAGGAAGAGTAGCAAGACGCCACTGCAAATCACCAAACCCAGGCCCTGAACCCGTAACAATCAACTCCAAAGACGCGCGTAAGGCCTGATCAAACTGTGACAAAACACCCTCAAGAAACCCAGGGGGCAAGTCCTCAAAGCATACACCAACTTAGAAACACCAGCACAATAACGAAGGAGAAGAAGTTCACATTGCGGGTCATCAAGCCCCCTAATAGCCTCTAACAAAGAAATAGCCTTAGAAACCCGACGCGCAACAAAATTACCAGCAAAACCTAAATCACGACTAATAGAGCCACCAAGAAGCTTGACACCAGACCTCGGACGAGAAATAGAAGCAGGGAAGAGGCCATCTACCAACCCCCGAGGATCCTCCACCGGCCAGAAAAGCTCAGACTTATCAACGTTAAGATGTAGCCCACGAGCCGGTCCCTCCACACTAATAATATCCAAAGCCTTAGCAACCATAAGAGTATCACCAATAATAGTGCCGTCATCAAGGTACCATGCATGAAGGGAGAGCTCACACGCCTGATGAATAGCATGAACAAGTGGATGCAGAGCAAGAGAGAATAATAAGGGACCCAATGGATCACCCTGCTGAACCCCCTGAGAAGACCAAAGAATAGAATCCCCATAATAAAGCCGAGCTGGCCGAGAATAGCAAAACTCCACCCAAGGCGAGATAGCCGGACACCTCAGCCGAACTTCATGAATAATGGTGCTCCTATCAACAAGATTAAAGGCATTCTGAAAATCCACCAAAAGCATAGAAAGTCCGGCCTCATCCCCTCTCTCCTCCACAAACCTGCTGACAGAATGAAGAACCGCCTCACACCCACCTGGCACCCCCACACCAAACGGAAAATCATGTAGATAAGAGGTCATCGATTCCCCAACAGAAGAAGATGCAACCTTAGAGACAAGCCTCCTCCACACAGTACCAATAGCAATAGGCCGAATGCCCCCTCCAGGCTTAACAAGCGGAGTCAAAGGGGCACTGGCAATAAACTCACCAAGCAGACTAGGACACTTACCAGAAAGAAACAGATTAACCACACCAGTGATAGAAACCAAAAGATCATCAGCCACAACAGAAGCTGCTCCTCCCAAAACATCTAAAAAATGTTGAGCTCTAAGCCCATCTCGACCACAAGAAGTACCTTTGGGAAAACTTCGAATCCGATTCAATACAAGATCCTTGCGAACAAAAAGCGTGTCCACCCCACAGGAAGAAGAAGGCACAACAGGAGGAGAAGCAAAGGGATGCTTAGCCTCCAAATCCCCTAGGGTGTCAGGAGAATCAGGGGCAACACCCGAAGAAGTGAGGACCTTAATAGCCGCTGAAAAGTGGCCATCACTCAACTTACGCTTGCACTGAGAAATATTAGCCGCCATAACATCTTTCGACCTCAAGTACCTACGCGAAGAAAATGAAAGACCACCTAAACGATCTCTAATCAAACCAATCCTCTCCCCAGGATCCCTCCACCGAGCAATGGCACTAGAAATACTAACAAACTGACCACGCTCCCTCTCACCAGATCAACGATGAGCCCTGCAAGACGGTACGAACACCGCCAAAATACAACCCGGTAAGATGAGAAGTTCCACCCACGCTGCAATATCACTTGGGCTAGATAAAACTTTGTCAAGAGCACTAAGAAAAATCCTAGCAAAACCAAGCCTCAACTTAGGCGGGATGCACTTGACCGTGCGTATGCGCGTCAAAAATAGTAATAGATAGTAAATAGATTAACATAAACAGTTTACAAGAAGTTTTATTATTATTATTATTATTATTATTATTATTATTTATTTTTATTTTTAAAATCTATTATAATTATAATTATTATTAATTTATTTATTAATAAATAGTAATAGATTAACATAAACAGTTTACAAGAAGTTTTATTATTATTATTATTATTATTTACTATTATTATTTATTTTTATTTTTAAAATCTATTATAATTATAATTATTATTAATTTATTTATTTGTTATATATTATATATTATTTTTTTATTTATTATTATTTTGTTTATTATTATTATTAATTTTTTAATTACGTATTATTTAATAATATTTTTTATTGTTACTATTTATTATTATTTATATTTATATTTTTAAAGTTTATTGTTATTATTATTATTTATAAGAATAATATTAATAATGATCGGGGACGGGACAAACCTTTACGTCCAGCTGATATGTTGCTATACTCGTGGGACGGAGGGCTTGATGCATGTGTAGATCTTATAGGTTCATCTCCTTTGACGCAAACTGGGATAGTTGACTTTGCACCAGGGCGTGTGGTAATTGCAGCTGCACAACGTAAACGTGTCAAGTATGAAGCTAAGTGTGTAGATATTGGTTATGGTTTTCTTCCTTTTTCATTCTCTTCTTTTGGGGAACTTGAGAAGGATGCTATAACCTTGTTGAAGCGGATCCGAAGATTTTTTGTAACCCAAGACATTGGGACACGTGGTGATGTTCACATTTTTAGTAGCATTAGTTTTACTATTGGTAAAGGAGTGGGAGCTCAGATAGTATCTCGGATTTCCACTAACTTTTTGTAAATCCTATTACTATTGGCAGTGGAGGCTTGCCACTTTACCCTCTACATTTGGGGGGCTTGGTGTTTATTCCGCAGGTGATGTTTTGAACTATGCATTTCTTGCGTCTAGACTTCAGTCTGCTAACTTGCAATCTATGTTGCTTCGACATTCTGATATTGTTACCTATGGGCATGCCTTTGATGACGCGTTGAGTACTTTTAATTCGGAAATGAAGATTGATCTTTTGAGTAATCTAAGTGAGATCGCTGCCCCCAAACTTATGAAGAAATTGGCAGATATATATTTCACACATGTTACTCAAATGACTGAATCTACTTTTTCTTATCTGCTCGACAGATGGCTTTATGGAAGTCTCAGATGGAGGACCATACTTCCGACTGGCTTAGGGTGGTTCCGATTTCTGGTCTGGGACAGACTATGAACCCTAGGATTTATCGATGTGTATTATGTTATTGGTTAGGTGTTCCTTTATTTTATGTTCCAAAGCCGTGCTCAGCTTGTTCCAGTGTCTTGACAGGGGATATTTATGGTGATCATGCTATATCGTGTGATGGTATTGTTGGTATTAAACATCGGCATAACGTTGTGAGAAATACCCTTGTTGACATTTGTGTTCGTTCAGGGATTTCAGTGGGTAAAGAGGTTGATATTGGATTGGGTGCAGGCCGGGACAAACCATTACGCCTAGCTGATATGTTGCTTTACTCGTGGGATAGAGGTATTGATATATGTGTGGATCTCACAGGGTCATCTCCCTTGACGCAATCTGGGATGGTTGATTTTGTTCCAGGTCGTGCAGTGATTGAGGCAGCAAAGCGTAAATGTGTCAAGTATGAGGCTAAGTGCGCGGATATTGGATACGGTTTTCTCCCTTTCTCTTTCTCTTCCTTTGGAGAACTTGAGAAGGATGTTGTGAGCTTACTAAAGCGGATCCGAAGTTTCTCCCTGACTCAAGATCTTGGAGCACGTGCTGCTATTCAAATTTTTAATTGGATCAGTTTCGCTATAGCTAAAGGAGTGGGGCCCAGATAGTATCTCGGCTCCCCACTAACTTTTTGTAAATCCTATTATTCTAATAAAATAATAATAATAATAATAATAATATTTCTTATTAATATTTATTTATTTATTTATTTAATTTTTTTTAAGAAACAAAAATTTGGATGAGTATTTTTTTTTCAAATATCTGACGCTCTCAAACAACGAAATTCAATAACCATCTCCTTGGATTTTAGTTCTAAGAATACAATCTTTACTTCATTTCTAATCTTTGAAATTTATTCTACCAAACGTGCCCTAAGTTTAAAAACTTTGAACAAGTTTATGTTTATTTCAACCACTAGACAAATACCCGCGCATAGCTGCAGAATTGTCCGACGACAACAGACAATTAACGATAGTCTATAACATGGTAAGAACATATATTATAAGGTGATGTGTACACTACAAGAGACCCAAAAACCAAACACTTTTAAATACTTGTCATGGTTCGAACCAACCGTGTAACTGTCGATGTCGAGATACTTTAATGAAAAATCACACCGAAAGATGAAACAAAATAAAACTACTTCAGCACTGTTTTGGTCGATATACACAACTAAGAAGCAGATATGACTTACATTAGTATATGTAAACTCAAAGTTTCAAACTAATGATCTTGTAACATTTGTGTTGGTCATAATGGCTAAAATCATGCTGATTTCCAAAACCATTTGAGTACAAAAAATTGAAACATCTACGAAAACCCGCAAAACAATTTCTAAAATCCCATAAAAAAGATACAAGAAATTTGAAGGAAAACAAATTATTACAAAACTATGATCGAGTTGATCGACCAACAACATTCCGATGGTTTATTTTAAGAAGCCCTTACATAACACCATTTTTCTTGTACTGATCAGCCCACTACAAATCCATGTCCTTACCAGATTCCAGTCATCATTTTTATGCTATGGCTATAGCAGAATGTCCCTCCGGACACCCCAAGTGCGGTGCAACACAAAACCATGCAGAAGTACAAAGAATTACACACAAGTTACCCCATAACACCATAATGAGAATTGAGTAGAAGTACTCTCAAGTGTGATAACTTACTGAGAGTTAGCGTGACCCGCTAACGTGAATGACCGATGATGTTGATCCCAAACTTAGATTAGCTTTGTGTTAACGAGATTAAATCAAGTTTAACACGTAGAGAAACTTTGTTGTTATGAACAATCCAAGTGTTATGCGGAATTAACACTTAGAATAAAGAACAAGCAAACAGTTAAACCTTACTTTCACTTTTGATTGATAATCGAATTTGCTTACAATGGAAGTTGTGAAAACTGAATAATATATCTAAACTACAAACCCTACGACCTCCTTTTATAACATAAGGAGTCGTGTACAAAGGATAACCTATCAACTATTCTACGTAAAGATAAATATAGAAAATACAATATTGAGTATATCTTTACTTCAAATAATAAACGTGTTGACTAAGTATTCCTATCAGTGGTTGGACTTCTTCTTGTTAGCGCTTGGATATTTCTTGTCAGTGCTTGATCTGTCAGCGCTTCATTTCCTCTTGTCAGCGTCCAATTTTCTCTTTTCAGCGTGTGAGTGACTTAGCTTATTTTATTCCCAATAATCCTCCCCTAAACTTGATATCTAATCTTGTAATCAAGTTTCTGAATAAAAACCAAGTACAAGGAGGATTTTTACAAATACAAATTACTTGTTAATTAGATAGTAAACAAATCTAATCAAATCCTTGCTAACATCACTAGTATAATCCACCTCTAGCTGTGTAGACACCATCTTCTTCAAAACATCCTTGGACATAGGAAATTGAGCATCAACAAGAAGATACTCTGAAAACTTTGTAGCACTTAGATGGTAAACACCAGCAGCTGAATGTAGACGTCATTGTAACCCACTGATATCATCCAGATCCAACCATATTGAATATGCTTCATCTGGTGTAATCATTCTTTTGAATGCTGTCCAGATCTTTATTCCATTGGCTGAAGTAGGTGCTTCAGCCTCATACTTGGTCTTCACTAGATTCCAATGATCTACCAAGTCTTCTCTGTCCATGCTTGCAAATAATGAGATAAAGGTAGTAAAAGTATGTACCTTCTTGCCAAATCTGGTGATCATCCAGAACCCACTTGCATCTTCTTCATAATTAACTATTGGGTTTCTGAAATCTAAAGGTAATACCTCTGCAATATCTGAAGCCTCCAATGGTGAAAGCTTTATGCTCTTTCTGATCACAGCTTCACTAGGATTCAACCTGTCAAGGACTGGAAATTCAATGGGAATTCCCTTCTTCACTTGTCTTGGCATGATAGAAGCCCTCTGGATCTGCATATTCTCCTCAATCTCTTCTCTCCTTTCAGCTGAGAGAAGTCTCATAGTATTCTCCTCACAAACTCTTACCCAAATTGGATAAGCATGGAACTCCAATTCTTCAAAGGACAGCTTCTTTAACCTTTCATAGGTCCATCCACCTTGATGACACCTAAGTAACATAAAGTACAACTCCCTTCTATCACTCTTGAGTTCAGAAAGCACCTTGCTAGCCTTGTGCTTCAAAATTATCTTGCAATCTTCCTGAACTCTCAGCAATATCTCCAAACCCCAAATTTGTCCAGTTATAGACATATCTGGGTTCTCTTCAACCTTAGACTCCCATGAAAAATACATTTCTCTCACTTCAGGCATGTCTAAGTCTACTTTCATCTTCAACTCTTAATAAATGTGAAAACACTTATCCTTTTACCAGTTATTTCTAATAAAAAAAGATCAAAACGTGTATTTAATGTCGTAAAAGGCGGAATTATGCGTAGTTTGTGTTTTTATTGTGTGTTAGGACAAAAAGATGAAAAAGGAAGAAAGCACGGGCTTTCACGGGCTTTTATCGAAGAAAAAGACAAAAGACGAAGTCAAAAGGTCAAAAGTGCAAGAAGAACGGAAGTTTAACGAAGTCGAAGAACCAATTCTACTAAAAGAAGAAAAATAGAAGACGAGTTCAAGTTATCATTCGATTAATCCCAAGACAAAGTCGAGAAAAACACGTTATTTAAAAGACGAGAAGACAAGAAGAAAGAGAGAGGAAACAACACCTTCTCCTTCCCCTATATATAGTCTCCTAATATGTCATTAGGAGGCTAGTCTTTAGTCTTTAATTTTTTAGTTAGTTTTATTTTTAGTGTGTTTTACTTTTTCTCTCTAGCTTTTCTTTCAAGCTTATTAAACCTTCATCTTAATCTTGTAACTTTGATTCTTAATCTTTAAATCTAATCAAGCTTTTGAATTAATTCTCATTCTACCTTTCTTAATCTTAATCTATTATTTTGCTTTATTAATCATGTAGTTGGTTTAATCTTATTGAATATGTGATTGATTTGCTTATTGGATTGTGCTTATTGATTTGGTGTGATTGAGGTTTTTAGATTTTTGTGCTTATTGTTTAATTTTTATGTTTTCTAGTTTTTAAATAAGTTGATTTTGGTAGATTAATATTTTTATAAAAAGTGATTTTAAATATTTTGATTATTTAGTGTTTTTAAAGTTTTTAAATTGTGTCTTATTAGCTTTTTCTAAAATTTGATTTGGTTTAAGATTTGGTAAGTGCTTATTGTGATTTTGCTTATTTTGTGTCAATCCGGGTTTTCAAAACCCTATTATTCCGACTTGTGTGAAAACCCTATTATTCTGAACTAGTTGCAAACCTGTATTCAGACTTAGCTTTTTATTTTCCCTCCAAAACAAATACCCCATCATTCCGAATTAAGTGCAATACTTCATTTCCCGAATTAAGTGTTGGATCATAAATTCCGAATTGAGTGCAAGATTCCTATTCCGAATTGTGTTAGGAATATTTATTCCGGATTACGTGTGGGATTCATTTCCCGGATTAGGTAGGGAATTGGGATTCCGAATTAAGTGAAGGAGTGACATTCCGGATTGGGTATTAGATCCTTATTCCGAATTACGTGTAAGTTGTGTTTTCCGAATAGTGTTAGGGATTCAGATTCTGGATTACGTCAAGGACACGTATTCCGGATTACGTTCAATTCCTATATTCCGGATTAAGTCCATCATTCCATATTCCGAATTACTTGTGGAGGTTTGGATTCTGAATAGTGTTAGGAATTTGGATTCCGGATTAAGTGCAAATTTGGTTTCCCGACTTATGTTAAGTTTTAGTTTCCCGAATTATTTTCAAACTTAATTTTTCCCGCCATTTTTCTTAAGTATTATTTTAATTATTTTATCTTAGCTTAATTTTCAAGTTTACGTTTTCATAAAGTTTACGTTTTCATTAAGTTTTCAAATTTACTTTTTATCAAGTTGTAAGTTTTCGTCATATATTTTTAAGTCTTCATTTTTAGATTAGATTTTAAAGCTTTCATTTTTACTCAACGACATTTACATTTTCAACTTTATTTTAAAATAGATAATTACTTTTAGTTATTTTCACCAAGTTCTACCGTGCAGCATTCATTCTGGAAAAACAATCAAGGTTAGACATTCTTCTTTATTTTTAATAACTTTTACATTTATGTTATTAGTAGACTTAGACAATCAAGCTCCCCCTTTTTAGTGACCAACACCAATAATTCCACCTTAAGTCGTGATCAATTCGATTAGATACCGAGAACGATTGAGTACACATATGCAAAACCCACAAAAACCCATCATATCAAATGGCGCCGATGCCGGCTCTTTTCGTAAAGATTAACGGTTTTTAGTGAAAAATTGGATTTTGGGATCCGTTCTTTTGGGAACGTTATTTTAAAGCATAAAATTTCTAAAAATCCTAAAAAAAATATAAAATTTTCAAAAATCCAAAAAAAAAAATTAAAAAAAAGATAAAAAACCAAAAATATTGTATTTCATTTTAGTGTATGCGTACTCGATCTTCGTCTTATTCTGAGCCCAAGACTCTTAGAGACTTAGATATGGCCGGTGTGCATAATAATAACAACCCACCTCACCTCAATTTGAATAATAACAATAATAACAACCATGTCCCTCAACCCGACCTTCGTACGATGGAGGAGCTTTGTCAACCAACTATGAACGGACGTGGAGGACCGATTGCGCCGATGCAAATCACGGCTCTCGAATTTTCGTTGAAGCATCACATGATCCAACAAGTTCAAAACGCTTGTCCATTTCGCGGATTACCGGATGATGATGCCAACAAACACCTCGATAAATTCATAACCGTCACTCAAAGCATGAAATTGCCCGGTGTTTCCATGGATTTTCTTCGCCTTCATCTTTTTCCACACACTTTATCCCACCATGCCGAAAAATGGTTTGATCGTCTTCCCAAAAACTCAATTCATACATGGGACGAAATGACTCAAAAAAATTTGTCGCGCTACTTTCCACCATCCATGGTCACTAGTCCTCGCAATCAAATCAGTGGTTTCACTCAAGAACCTGATGAGTCGCTTTTCGATGCTTGGGAACGTTATAATGTCTTGATCGATCGTTGTCCGAACCATAATATGCTCCTCGTCACTTTGATTGATACTTTATACAATGGTTTAACTTTTCGTGACCGTGATATGATTAATGCTGCCGCCGGTGGTACATTCATGAAGAGAAGACCCGAGGAGTGTAGAGAGCTTATAGAGAACATGACCACTCATCACAAAAATTGGGATTCATCCGCATCTTCAAGAAATAACCCGAGAGTCAATGTTTCTTCTACTTCAACAAACCCCGAGTTAACCGAACTCACCCGTCAAATAGCCGAGATGAACAAAAATTTCTTAACCATGGCTACGAACCAATTTCAACAAGTCAAAGCTGTCACACCTTCTTGTGAGATTTGCGGGGGTTCTCATTCATACACCGATTGTCCTTCTACTCATGACAATCCGGAAAACGTGTATGCGGCTAACGGTAACTTTTCCACGGGAGGCTATCAAGCACGTCCTCAAGGTGACCGAAATTTGCTAAGTTATCATTCAAAAAACTTCCTTTCACCACCCAGTTTTCCTCCTTAAAACCAAACCAACTTCAATCGCAACAATCAAAGCCAACCTCGAGCTCCTAATCAATATCAAACCCAAAGAAATCCATATCCACCTCAAGGAAATAATCAAGTTTGCCAACAACCCACTTATCAACCACCCGCTTACCAAGCTCCTCCTCCCAACCAACCCATGACATTTAATCACGAGGTTGAAACGTACATGAGGACTAATGACGCGTTGGTAAAGAATCTTCAGAGTAAAATTATTAACTTGAAGGGTGACATGGCAAAACAAGGGAATGATCTTCGAGCCGAGCTTAGGAATGACATGCGAAACTCTTTAAGCAGTCAAACGAATGACTTAAGGGATATGATGGCTAGTTTCTTCTCGAGTAATCAATCCTCTGGTTCGGGTTCTCTTCCGAGTAACACCGTTACTAATCCAAGAGGGGAGATGAAAGTAATCACCACCCAAAGTGGAAAAGGTTGTAGGAACCCGAGATTCCTATACCTACACTGGTGATTGTGACAACGGATAATGAGCCCCCTTCACCAATTCCTCCACCTTCTACTTCTACCCCTCCACCACCCAAGGATGTGAGTGAGAATTCCATTCCAAAGCCTTCGTCTCAACCCGATATAACTTATCCTTCAAGGTTGAGGAAAGAGAAGTTGAAGAATAAGGATGATATTCAAGTTTTGAACTTTCTTAAAATGTTTAAACAATTGAATTTCAACATCTCCTTTGCCGAGGCTCTCGCTCACATGCCTAAATATGCTAAAATGTTTAAAGATCTTCTCAGTGATAAGGAAAAGCTCCTTGATATTGCTCAAACCCAACTTAATGAGAATTGCTCCGCGGTTCTCTTAAGGAAATTACCAACCAAACTTGGTGATCCGTGTCGCTTTCTCAATCCTTGCAACTTTCCCGGGGTAGAGAATTGTATGGCCCTAGCCGATCTAGGTGCTAGTATCAACTTAATGCCATTAAGTGTTTGGAAACAATTATCTCTACCCGAGCTAGTCCCCACACGAATGACATTGGAGTTAGCTAACCGTACGGTTGCTTATCCGGTGGGGATAGCCGAAGATGTCTTCGTCGGTATCGACAAATTCACCTTTCCGGCGGATTTTGTTGTCGTTGAATACGAGATGGATCCCCGTGTTCCATTAATCGTTGGACGTCGCGAGCGAATTAATCATGAGAGTTGGTGACGACAAAATCGTCTTCAACATGGGTAAACTCTCTAAACAACCTTATGAACACGAGAGTGTTGGGTCAAAAAGTTGATGTGGCAGAAACTCAAAAACAAAGAAAACATGAAGGCATTTGTCTAAGCGTTGACAAGTGTATTCCAGGCGTTGTCAAGAACAAATCAGGCGTTGACAGAAGCAAGCATTGTCAAGTGCAATCCAAGCATTGTCACATGCAATCCAAGCACTGACATAAACATTGACAAGTGTTGTTGGAAGCTTCTATTTAGATAAGTATGCAGAATATATTCTGTATAAGTTTATTTGAATAGAAGATTTATATGTTTATTTGATATTATCTCTTGTAAATCCTATTCCTTACACTATAAAAGGAACCAAGGGTATTAGGTTTATTCATAACTTTCATTCATAATGTAAACCTAAAGCGTGTGTTACACTAGACGTGTGATTAAATGTATACACGTCTAGTGATTGTTTGTTATTAATATAATGAACAATCCAATAGTTTAATTCATGTGTTTTGTGCCTAAACACCTTGTTAATGTGTTGTGTTCTAATTCCACTTTGATTATCTAGTCATATGAACATGATGCATTCCTAGTAGCTAAAAGATCGAAGAAACCAAGGTTTCCACAGTTGGTATCAGAGCCTCGTGACTCGTGATGCTAGGACCAACAAGGTGTTCGTGTATGGTGAAAAGAAGAATAATCCGTCTAGGGTTTTTCTGGACGTTTTTGTGTGCGCAGCAGTATTCAGAAGGTCATAACTTTTGATTGAACCGTTGGATCATCGCGAAATTTCTTGTGTGTGTTCTATACACATATATCTAAACATCCACAGGAGGGATTGTCCAGATTATCCCTCAATCAAAAGTTATTAGGCGTCAAAGTTGGCAGCAGTGGTGATTTTTAGATTTCCTGTTTTACATAAAATCATGATTTAGGGTTTTTCTACAAACCCTAGATCGTGTCTATACAGGAAGGAAGGTGTGTTCTTGTACATTATAATTGAGCATACTAGCTTTGGTGAGTGGTTTTCTAAAAATCATGATGAACCCTAGTATACTTCGTTCATGGTTGCTGTGATATGTGTCATTCTTAGGGTTTTCATAAACCCTAGTTCCGTAATACAAGATGTAGCGGCAGGTGGATGCATTTGACAAAACAAGAACACGAATTTCACTAAACCCTAGATTTATGATCATGACTCTTGGCCATAAACAGAAAAAGGATGGTTTGCAGCGGGTTGTTTAATTGTTAGCAGCAAGAAAAGGGGTTATTGAATAAACCCTAGATCTGGTATAATTAGAACAGCTGTTGTTCTCATGATAATTGTTGTGTTCAAGGTGTTACTGATGTCAAGAAATATAAGGATGATCTCACATGTTTTCCTGTTTCTCTTGGCTGATTATACGCATGATAAATCGTGAGATATGCTTATGGTCGTGGGTCTGTAAAAGATTTCACCATGTCCTATTATTTTGGGATTATGTCTCATGGGTATTCAAGAGTTGCTGATTTTTAGGGATATGGTGATAGATGCAACAGTACGGGACAAAGATACGGACTTTGAAGATTGTGATTTAATCAGACGTGTGGGGAAAATATTAGTTGTATTCCTACTTTGTAGGGATATAATTGATTTAATATTCAAAGATATATGAAGGCCACGTTATTTGCTGCAAGGAAAATGGAAAGTTTATAATGATACGTGATTGGCTAAATAGATGGAATTACTTTTTACTATTACTTGGAGCAGAAGGTTATTCATGCGAGCCTATAAACGTGGAGAGAAGTTAGTAAAAAGAAAATACATGATGAATCACGTATGGAGTATCTTCTTGTAGATGCTGAGTATCCCATGTTCAAAGAAGTTTTGGACAAGATGAAGACAACACAGTTGGAGATTGATTATTCAAGTGACGTGGCCAAAGATTTGATTAGGCATGTTTATTACCAATATGATAAGATTTGTAAGATTCCTCCTAGTTCTTAATTTTTATTCAGAAACTTGATTACTAGAGTAGATATCAAGTTTAGGGGAGGATTGTTGGGAATAAAATGTAGCCAGTACACTTGGACGCTGACAAGAAGAAAACAAGCGTTGATAAGAAGAAAACAAGCGTTGACAGATCAAGCGTTGATAGGAAGAAGTCAAGCGTTGATAGGTTGAAGACAAGCACTGATAGAAAGATATGGTCTACGCGTATTATGTTTCTAGTTTGTTTCTAGTAAAGATAGGATCAACAATGTATTTTCTATAATTATCTTTACCTAGAATAGCTGATACGTAGACTCTTGTACAAGGCTTCTTATGTCTATAAAAGAAGACCTTTAGGTTATGTTTCATATAAGTTTTTCATACGTTTAACACTTTCATTGTATGCAAGTTTGTTATCATCAATCAAGTGAAAGTTTGTTTTACAATTGTTTGTGTGTTCTTGTTTAAGTATTAATTCCGCATAATACTTAAATTGTCTTATACACAACAAAGTTTCTCTACGTGTTTAACTTGATTTAATCTCGTTTACACAAGCTAAATCGATCTAAGTTTGGGATCAACAAGTGGTATCTAAGTTTGGGATCAACAAGTGGTATCTGCAGATGACGTCAGCAGTAAGAGACGCTGACAAAGTATTGGTTTGACGCTGACAGTAATAAAATAGGCGCTGACAGAAAGCGTTGTTATGAGTTATCCGAGAAATGATTGACCCAATCGTTGATACGTTTTGTCCGATATTGGCAATATACATGACATAGATATTGGACAATGAACGTTCTCGGATAACAAAAGAATAGCTGCTGTTTGAGAAAATTGATACGTTTTTAGCACACAAAAAGGAGGTATTTACACGCAAAGGTACATGGAATCTCCGTTTTTATATAGAATATCAAGTTGATATTTATGGCTCAGATATTTTTAAAATGGATTAATGATTTTAATGCGAGTTAGCAACAATTCATGAAGAATTTGATGGATATCAGATTATGTAATCGGGATAGCCTTGTGAAAGAGTTATCCGTCCAAACACTTTTACATATGGTATGAAGATGTTATTTCATTAAAATTCGTCATGAAGATGTGTTAGCTTAAGGGGAAGAATTCTTATGGTAAGTTTGATGTTTGAAGAAGATTTTCACGAGTTTGTGTTCTATCATATCTTAAAGTCGTACACTTCCAGTGATGGACTTTTAAGGTAACTTGTTTGTGCTTACATTGTTACTGATGAAGTAATACAAGATCTAGGAATATGTGATTTTTCTTATGGTACTCTATGCACATATTTTCTATCACTTGAAGGAGTTACATTATTGTGCTCAGTGTCTCACAAAGGATGAGGATTTTTGTATTAATCCCATACTTCATCACATCGTACAAGATATGGAACATAGGTTTGGGTTATTCTACTTCTACATCAAGAATATTATAGTTATTTTTCTTCAAGATCATTATACAGAGCCTATATTTGGAGAATCTTCAAGATTGCATACATTGTTTACTTCCCTGTTGATGTGACAAAAAGGGGAAGGCATACATGCTACAATTGAGGGGGAGAAATTTGAAGATGATGTACAACTTACAAGAGATACACAAAGAGTTTTGCCAACATCAACTAGGGGAAGATTGTTGGGTCAAAAAGTTGATGTGGCAGATACTCAAAAACGAAGAAAACATGAAGGCATTTGGCTAAGCGTTGACAAGTGTATTCCAGGCATTGTCAAGAACAAATCAGGCGTTGACAGAAGCAAGCATTGTCAAGTGCAATTCAAGCATTGTCACATGCAATCTAAGCATTGACAGAAACATTGACAAGTGTTGTTGGAAGCTTCTATTTAGATAAGTATGCAGAATATATTATGTATAAGTTTATTTGAATAGAAGATTTACATGTTTGTTTGATATTATCTCTTGTAAACCCTATTCCTTACACTATAAAAGGAACCAAGGGTATTAGGTTTATTCATAACTTTCATTCACAATGTAAACCTAAAGCGTGTGTTGCACTAGACGTGGGATTAAATGTATACACGTCTAGTGATTATTTGTTATTAATATAATGAACAATCCATTAGTTTAATTCATGTGTTTTGTGCCTAAACACCTTATTAATGTGTTGTGTTCTAATTCTGCTTTGATTATCTAATCATATGAACATGATGCATTCCTAGTAGCTAAAAGCTCGAGGAAACCAATGTTTCCATAGAGAGCGTCAATTTCATTGACGTACTTGATGAGGCTTGTGAAGAACATTTCGAAGACGCTTGTAAAAGTGGTTTTTCTTCTCTACCCATTGTTGAGATCGTTGCCTCTATTGCTCCCTCACTGACTCCATTTGGAGAGAGTGACTTCCTTTTGAAAGAATTTAAAGCAAGTTTAGGGGATGTGGACTTAAAATATGACGATTCTCCCTCCGATTGGGATGAAGACATTCGTACCATTAAGAAACTTCTCAATGAGGACCATATTTCTCCACCTTCTCCTATGGAAATCATAAACGATGATCCGAATTTGACTACGCCTTCTATCGACAATCCTCCAGATTTAGAGCTTAAGGATTTACCGTCTCATCTTGAATACGTTTTCCTAGAAGACAATAAGAAGTTACCCGTCATCATTGCAAAGGACTTAATCGATGATGAAAAATCTCGACTTATCGATGTGCTCAAAAATCATAAGAGAGCAATTGCTTGGAAAATTTCCGATATCCATGGAATTGATCCTAACTTTTGTACTCATAAAATTCTCATGGAAGATGACTTTAAACCCGGAATCCAAAGCCAAAGAAGGGTTAATCCAAAAATTCATGACGTCATCAAGAAAGAAGTTATCAAACTTCTCGATGCTAGAATGATTTACCCTATTTCGGATTCGCCATGGGTTAGTCCCGTCCATTGTGTGCCTAAGAAAGGCGGAATAACCGTTGTTCCCAATGAAAACAATGAGTTGATTCCTACTCGACTTGTCACAGGTTGGCGAGTTTGCATAGACTATCGCAAGCTCAATGATGCCACTCGTAAGGATCATTTTCCTCTTCCTTTCATGGATCAAATGCTCGAGCGTTTAGCGGGTAATGACTAATATTTCTTCTTAGACATTTTCTCTGGGTATTTTCAAATTCCCATCGATCCAAAAGACCAAGAGAAAACCACATTCACTTGTCCTTATGGAACATTTGCTTACAAAAGAATGCCTTTCGGCTTATGCAATGATCCTGTGACTTTTCAAAGGTGTATGATGGCTATATTCCATGACATGGTTGAAGAAACTATGGAAGTCTTTATGGATGATTTCTCGGTCTATGGTGATTCTTTCTCTACTTGCCTTGCCAATTTAGAACAGATGCTCAAACGGTGTGAAGACACTCGTCTCGTTCTTAATTGGGAAAAATTCCATTTCATGGTCAAAGAAGGCATTGTTCTAGGTCCTAAAATCTCCAATGCCGGTCTTGAAGTCGACCGTGCTAAAGTCGATGTGATTGCTAAATTACCTCCACCTTCAACCGTGAAGGGTGTGAGAAGTTTTCTTGGTCATGCGGGCTTCTATCGTCGATTCATTCAATATTTTTCTAAGATCGCTCGCCCGATGACCCACCTCTTGGAAAAAGATACTCCTTTTATCTTTTCTAAAGAGTGTATCGGATCTTTCAATCTTCTTAAGGATAAATTAACTAAGGCACCGGTCTTAGTTACCCCTAATTGGGAGTTACCTTTTGAATTGATGTGTGATGCTAGCGACTTTGCTATTGGAGCGGTTTTGGGACAAAGAATCAACAAACATTTCCAACCAATCCATTACGCTAGCAAGACAATGATGGGGGCTCAATTACATTATACTACAACCGAAAAATAGTTTTTAGCCGTTGTATATGCTTTTGAAAAATTCTGCCCCTATCTTGTCCTTTCCACCACCATTGTCTATACCGATCATTCTGCGTTGAAGTACTTGTTAACAAAACAAGATTCTAAACCAAGACTTCTTCGTTGGGTTTTACTCCTTCAAGAATTCAAAATTGAAATTTGTGACAAGAAGGGAGCGGAAAACCTAGCCGCGGATCATCTTAGTAGACTCGAGGATCCTTATCAAGTGGAGCTCCCAAATCAAGAAATTAATGAGTCTTTTCCCCTTGAGGCCTTGATGTCTATTGACTCCAATCTTGATGAGACCCCATGGTTTCCGGACTTTGCAAACTACTTGGCGGGTGGAATTCTCATCGAAGGGTTATCGTCCCAACAAAAGAAGAAATTCTTCAAGGATGTGAAAACTTACTATTGGGACGGCCATTATCTCTTTTAACAATGTGCTGACTTGATCCTTCGTCGGTGTGTTGATGGGCCCGCAGCTTTACAAATCTTGGAAGCTTGCCATAAAGGACCAACCGGTGGTCACTTTGGTCCCAATTACACCGCGAAGAAAGTTTTCGATTCTGGATTTTATTGGCCCACCATTTATCGTGATGCACACGAAATGGTTAAGCATTGTGATGCTTGCCAACGACAAGGCAAGATCACACATAAAGATGAGATGCCTCAAAATTTCATCCAAGAGTGTGAAATCTTTGACGTATGGGGCATCGACTTTATGGGGCCATTTCCATCATACAAAGGGAACAAGTACATCCTCGTAGCCGTTGACTATGTATCTAAATGGGTTGAAGCAAAAGCTCTACCTACTAACGATGCGAGGGTGGTTGTGAACTTTCTCAAACAATTATTTGCTCGATTCGGTGTTCCTCGTGCTATCATTAGTGATCGTGGGACTCATTTATGCAATGATCAATTTGCTCGAGTCATGGCTAAGAATGGTGTCAATCACCGTCTTTCCACCGCTTATCATCCACAAACAAATGGTCAAGCCGAGATTTCTAACCATGGACTTAAGAGAATCTTAGAGCGAACTATGGGAGAGTATCGTGCCTCATGGTTCGATAAGTTAGATGATGCTTTGTGGGCTTTCCGTACCGAATATAAGACACCTATTGGTTGCACTCCATATCGTCTTGTGTATGGAAAGGCGTGCCACCTCCCCATTGAGTTGGAGCATAAGGCTTATTGGGCCTTGAAATGGGCTAATTTTGATATCAACAAAGCCGGTGATCTTAGTAAGATCCAACTCAATGAACTTAATGAACTAAGGAATGCGGCTTATGAGAATTCATTGATCTACAAGTAGAAAACCAAGCTCATTCATGATTCTAAGATAAAAAACCGAGAGTTCAAAATTCGTGATCAAGTTTTACTCTTTAACTCTCGGTTGAAAATCTTTTCGGGCAAGCTTAAGAGCCGTTGGTCTGGTCCATTCACTGTCGCCAAAGTCTTCCCTTATGGCACCATTGAGTTATCGCAACCAAATGGGCCAAACTTCAAAGTGAATGGCCAGCGTATTAAGTTGTACTTTGGTGAGGACATCTCTCATGAGATGATTCCATCCCTCACCACGCTTCCCTTGAATTAGTTCTGGGTCGAGTCAGGCTCGTGACTCGGTTAACAAAAACAAGCGCTTCTCGGGAGGCAACCCGATGATCTATCCTTTACCCGTTTTCATAATAAGTGTAGGGGGAGCTACATAGGTGTTTGTTGTCTTGTTTCTTATGATGTGGAGGGATTAAATCTTCAAAGAGAACTTTTGATGATATTTGACGACCCGTGATCCCGTGTTCCCGTCTTCCTGGTTCTATCCTAAACTGTCGTGATTCAATATTACATATCTTATATGTTCACATTGAAATCACTATAGTTGTCTCTTCCTTAGCAAGATTTAAACAAAGTGCACAATGTCCTAAGTATAGGGGAGTTTACTCCCACATGCTTAAACATTTAGGACAATGTTTATATCAAGTGTAGGGGGACTTCTATCGAAGTTAAGTGGGCTTTTCCATTATTTTGTCCTCAGTTTAACCGGAAAATCTAATTTTTCGACATTTTTCAAAATTTTTTGATCTATTTTGGCCAAGTAGTATTTTTCATTTATTCTCTTTCATGTTCTTTCCTTTTGTTATCGCATCATATGTATACATTTCAAAAATAAAGTCAAAAGAGAAAAATAAAGTTAAATAAAATGGTTTTAATAAGTTTAGATATCTTTGATATATTAGGCCCGTCATGAATCTTTTGACTCAACCCGAGTTTACTTATCTAAGTTTACTCTGGCTCGTATCCTTAACATGTTTAAGTAAAGTTTTGCTAGGCTTTTATATAGGGAACTTTAAAGCACGAAAGTCTTAACTCATATGGGTTAAGAAAAAGAACTTTTCGCAAGTTCCTATAATTGATCCTAGAAATTCGTTTATCAAGGGAACTTTAAAATGCGAATTCTAAACTTGAAAAAGTCTAAGAAGTTTCAAGATCGTATAGATGACTTGAAAACCTAAAACTTCGATTTAATAGGCTAAGCATCCACGAGTCTCATTCCTTGAGATTTTAAATTATAGAGAACGAGAGATGATAGAGTCAATTATAAGTTTGGTATTCTTTCATGAATTTATGTGAGTTAATTATGAGCTTTTCTCCTATCGCTTGCTAATAAATATAATTGCAATAAATAAGGTCGTACGATTTGAAAAGTTACTTAGCTTCTAGCACAAGATCGTTTAAAAGTTGCTCGGTATTAATTAGAGTTCATAGCCAAGGCATAACTTATTGAAGCGGGATGCGAAGATTGGCGAGTCCGAAAAGGCCCTAACAAGGCATGATGGCTACATTTTGTTGCTAAAGATCCAAAGTGATGTGAAGAATCATTTATCAAAAATCAATATGAAGGATCGAGACACACGACGAAAAGCAAATACTCCCCTAAAGATCATAAGTCTATCCGAAAAGACCCTAGCAAGGTATGAGGATAAATAGATCCAAGTTCTAAAAGGAGGCGGATCGTTGTATATCAAAATCCAAAATAAAGATTGGAGAAAAATGAAGAAGTCGTGGTCCAAGTATGAAGAATCTCTCAGAAACTTCAAGTGAAGAAATTCCTATTATGAAGAGAAGACCATTATTTCAAGAACGTCTCTCAAGATTCGAAGTATGAAGTTACTGCCAAATATCGGTCCGAGAAAGGTCTCAAATCGTGAAGCGAGTTATGGCAAGATATGAACTTTATGAGGTCCCGAGAAGCAGTTTTAAAAGATTTTGTCCTTTAGCTAACTATTGATTAAATCGTCCTACTTTATTTTCGGCCTAAATAAATTATCGAAAGAGTAAAATGCAAGTTTGCTCCTTGTAGTTTGTCAAAATTGCAGGTTTGCTCCCCAACTTCCAAAAAGTGCAGGCGGCCTCCCGGAGGACGAAGGTAAGTAGCAACGAACCTCCCTGGAACTAACTCTCGTTAATTTTTCTAGTTAACTTTGTTTTGTTCAAGGGTATTTATGTCCTTTCTTAATTTCTTTTTAACTTAGTATATTTTTATTGCACACTTACTCCTTGTGGTTTACACTTAAATAGCCTCCTCTAACACTTTTGCAAACACACACCAGGATCAAAATCCCCTTTTCTAAAAACACATAAACCCTAAATATGAATTGCTTTTGTGGGAACCAATCATATATATTGGAGATTTGGAGGGGCCGAGATCATTTTAGTTTAGAGCCCATGATTTCTTTTATTCCCCAATATATATATATATATTCTACCCGCTGTTATATATTCTACTGCTTTTATCCAATTAATTAGGGTCCGTTTGGTTTGTTAAAGAATTGGGCTTCTAATTTAAGGCGATGATGACATTTTTCATCTTCTGCATTTATATCAAAGGCGATGATGATGATGACATTTTTCATCTTCTGCATTTATAATTTTTTTTTCTGAGCATAATTAATTAGGGTCAAATTACGCCCGTATCTTGGCGGGGTAACCCGATCTGGGATTGTGGTTGCAGCCATGGCGGGTGTTTCCCTTCCTATATTTGCAGATCTGAGCCTCTTTTTTTGATTTCAATTTACTTGAAAGATTTCGCTTTGTATAAGCCGAAAAGTTTGCAAGAAGAACTATGATCATTGATCAACAAGCTTTGCACTTATCATTTATATAACAATTTTTGTATGTAAATTCATCCAAAATTTGATGTCAACCACATTTGACAACAAATTATTTACTAGTTTGTTTATGAAAATGTGTACCAATGATGATATTATGAACCTCGACGATCTCGTTTTTTTCGTTTTTCTTCAAGCCCAGCAATCTCATTTAACATATCAAGAGCATCTTGATGCATGCCCACAAAAGCAATTCATATTTAGGGTTTATGTGTTTTTAGAAAAGGGGATTTTGATCCTGGTGTGTGTTTGCAAAAGTGTTAGAGGAGGCTATTGAAGTGTAAACCACAAGGAGTAAGTGTGCAATAAAAATATTCTAAGTTAAAAAGAAATTAAGAAAGGACATAAATACCCTTGAACAAAACAAAGTTAACTAGAAAAATTAACGAGAGTTAGTTCCAGGGAGGTTCGTTGCTACTTACCTTCGTCCTCTAGGAGGCCGCCTGCACTTTTTGGAAGTTGGGGAGCAAACCTACAATTTTGGCAAACCACAAGGAGCAAACTTGCATTTTACTCTTATCGAAATAAGCCAACAATGCATCCTCGTGATCATTCAAGTCAATAATAAAATATAAGAGATACACCTAGGAATAAGGGAGTCTAAGTGAATAATTGGGCCACATGAGTTTGTGTTAGCTTACTAACTTATAATAACAATGATCTCGTTTATAAGCTTGGTGTGGGGAACGTGAAACTTGAGGGTGATAAACAATCATGACAACCAAAGCCCTAATGTAAGTCTTCGATCTCTTTACTTGTTCTTCCTTCAAGTATTTTGTACTTTTCTATTTTTATTTAGTTTCCTTATTGTCTAATATCTAATAAAGGCCAAGGTGGGTTAATTATGATGAAAAATGTATACCGTGCTTTGAAATTAATGCATTGCATGAGGGCATTGCGATGGTCAAGTGTAGGGGGTTTAATAAGTGTGAAAACACTTATCCTTTTACCACTTATTTCTAATAATAAAAAAGACCAAAACGTGTATTTAATATCGTAAAAGGCGGAATTATGCGTGGTTTGTGTTTTTATTGTGTTTTAGGACAAAAATATGAAAAAGAAAGAAAACACGGGCTTTCACGGGCTTTTATCAAAGAAAAAGACAAAAGACGAAGTCAAAAGGTCAAAAGTGCAAGAAGAACAGAAGTCAAAGGCATATTCTGAAGATTTATCAAAGAAAAAGTCTAAAGACGTAAGTTTAACGAAGTCGAAGAACCAAGTCTACTATAAGAAGAAAAATGGAAGACGATTTCAAATTATCATGCGATTAATCACGAGACAAAGTCGAGAAAAACACGATATTTAAAAGACGAGAAGACAAGAAGAGAGAGAGAGAGAGAGAGGAAACAACACCTTTCCCTTCCCCTATATATAGTCTCTTAATATGTCATTAGGAGGCTAGTCTTTAGTCTTTAAATTTTTTAGTTAGTTTTATTTTTAGTGTGTTTTACTTTTTCTCGCTAGCTTTTCTTTCAAGCTTATTAAACTTTCATCTTAATGTTGTAACTTTGATTCTTAATCTTTAAATCTAATCAAGCTTTTGAATTAATTCTCATTCTATCTTTCTTAATCTTAATCTATTATTTTGCTTTATTAATCATGTAGTTGGTTTAATCTTATTGAATATGTGATTGATTTGTTTATTGGATTGTGCTTATTGATTTGGTGTGATTGAGGTTTTTATATTTTTGTGCTTATTGTTTAATTTTTATGTTTTCTAGTCTTTAAATAAGTTGATTTTGGTAGATTAATATTTTTATAAAAAGTGATTTTAAATATTTTGATTATTTAGTGTTTTTAAAGTTTTTAAATTGTGTCTTATTAGCTTTTTCTAAAATTTGATTTGGTTTAAGATTTGGTAAGTGTTTATTGTGATTTTGCTTATATTGTGTCAATCCGGGTTTTCAAAACCCCATTATTCTGACTTGTGTGAAAACCCTATTATTCCGAACTAGTTGCAAACCTGTATTCAGACTTAGCTTTTATTTTCCCTCCAAAACAAATACCCCATCATACCGAATTAAGTGTAGTACTTCATTTCCCGAATTAATTGTTGGATCATAAATTCCGAATTGAGTGCAAGATTCCTTATCCGAATAGTGTTAGGAATATTTATTCCGGATTACGTGTGGGATTCGTTTCCCGGATTAGGTAGGGAATTGGGATTCTGAATTAAGTGAAGGAGTGACATTCCGGATTGGGTATCAGATCCTTATTCCGAATTACGTGTAAGTTGTATTTTCCGAATAGTGTTAGGGATTCAAATTCTGGATTACGTCAAGGACACGTATTCCGGATTACGTTCAATTCCTATATTCCGGATTAAGTCCATCATTCCATATTCCGAATTACTTGTGGAGGTTTGGATTCCGAATAGTGTTAGGAATTTGGATTCCGGATTAAGTGCAAATTTGGTTTCCCGACTTATGTTCAGTTTTAGTTACCCGAATTATTTTCAAACTTAATTTTTCCCGCCATTTTTCTTAAATATTATTTTAATTGTTTTATCTTAGCTTAATTTTCAAGTTTACGTTTTCATAAAGTTTACGTTTTCATTAAGTTTTCAAATTTACTTTTTATCAAGTTTTAAGTTTTCGTCATATATTTTTAAGTCTTAATTTTTAGATTAAATTTTAAAGCTTTCATTTTTACTCAACGACATTTACATTTTCAACTTTATTTTAAAATAGATAATTACTTTTAGCTATTTTCACCAAGTTCTACCATGCAGCATTCATTCTGGAAAAGCAATCTAGGTTAGACATTCTTCTTTATTTTTAATAACTTTTACGTTTATATTATTAGTAGACTTAGACAATCAAGCTCCCCCTTTTTAGTGACCAACACCAATAATTCACCTTAAGCCGTGATCAATTCGATTAGATACCAAGAACGATTGGGTACACATATGCAAAACCCACAAAAACCCATCATATCAACTCTCTTAGCCTTTCCTTGGCTAAGTCATCTTCCCCATACTCCAATTTCTCTGGCTCTTCTAAGATCATCACACTAGAATCAGAGCTCTCATCACTACCACTACCATCTTTATCCTTCTCTGTGGTAGTCCAATCCTGTTCTTGCAATTGTGCAGCCAAAACTGAATCAAAGTTTACCTGGGATGCATTCTTCGGTACCTCAACTTCTTCCAAAATTCGTTTACCCTTATCTTTTGCTCATATGGCTGGTAAAGTAGTTGTTGGCATCTGTGTAGTAACATCCCTAATGATAATTGGTGGTTGGGATACACCAATCATACCTGTAGGTCTGTCAGTGCTTGCTTTACTCTTGTCAACGCTCAAACTCTGAATGTCAGTGGCTGACTTGGTAGCTTGTTCCATCATCTCTAAAAACGACAACTTCTTTGGAGTGATCAATGAAACATCAAGAACAGGCTTCTCCTTTAAACTAGTTGAAGCTTTAGTTATTCCACCTGTTTATTTCCAAAAGAACCACCTTCTTCCTCTTGTGAGCCCTTGTCACTCAAATTGAATGGCTCTGTTGGTGCATCCTCCTCCCCTTTGTAAGAATCCTCCCCAGATGAAAGGACTCTTGCCTGCCTTCTCCTAGCATTGGCAGCCTCCAAAACAACTATCCTCTCCCTCAATTGCTTGAGTTCAAGGCCTTGACATGTGAAAACTTGTACAAGGTCTGCATTTTGCTTTTGCAAGCTAATGCAAACCACCGTCAATTCCAAAAGCGTATAAGGTTCCAATCTGCCCTCCTTTATGATGGGAATTTGACCTCCCAAAAGAGAATCATCAGGCATGGATGGGGTCTTAATGATGTTGAGACTGTCTTGACCTGCTACTAAGCCAGAGTCAATAGTCCCAACCCCACCCATGTCACCAGCCACACTTGTGGTGGTGGTTCTCTCTGCTACATGGCTAGGACGACTAGAGGAGAACACTCCAGCTGTCCTTTGGCGTTTTTCCAACCTAAAATCGGGTTGTTCAGAAGAGGAAGTGGAATGAGGGTCTGTTTCGGTGTGATGGGGTGTTTGGGTGTGTGGTAAAATGGTGTCAACGTTTGGATTGGATGTGTCAGCGCCCACATGTTGAGTGTCAGCGCCTGATGGTTGGGGGTCAATGTCCATGTGTTGGGGGGATGGAGGGTGTTCTGGCAATGGTTCTGGTTGTGGTTGTGGTTGAGGTTGAGGGTGTGTTTCTGCCTCAATGACAGCAAGCATGGCAGGGGTGAGTGGTAAGTCTCTGTATGGTGGTGAATTCATATTCCCAAAAACCGTTTTCTTTTGAACAGGGACCTAAAAAAAGTGGTCATGGTCCCTGTTGCAGTATCCTTGCATATCAAAAACCATTTGTAAAAACCTAGGGTAAGCAAGATTCATCTTGTTACCCTTGTTGTGACACATGCCATCAAAAATCATTTTTGAAAAATTGTATCTTTGCCCAGTTGCAATACAAACAATGGCACTCCCGATTGAACGGTTGATTTCATTGTGTGAGGAGCATTTGGGACTCAAACATTGTAGGATGACATGTATAAGGAACTTCCAAGCAGGGGGAAATTGTTGTTTGGTATATTTATTTAAATGGCCCACTGGGGGCAAAGCATAACCCAACGATTGGAGTCCTAACTCTAGCTCTGTGAGGGGAAGGGTGGTTATACCATCAGCATCACCAAGATGTAAAGCTTGGCGAACCAAAGCTTCAGTAACCACCCATGGAGCCTCATGAACAGTAGCAGTCAATGTAATCACTCCATTAACTATTGAGGAACTATCAGTGTTCCAAAACTGTTTAATGTGTGTGATAGGGACAAGTGGAGTATGTGAAAGTGGATACCTTAAAGGAGACGCATTCAAATACCCAATCATCTGAGTGTATTGGGGATGCAGAGTATTATCAGCCTCCAAGTAAGCCACCATGTTGTGTTGGCTTCTGAATCCCAATTCCACTTGAGTAGGTTTAAACTTTGGTGCCATGAAGATTGATGTGAGAAAACTGTGATATGAAAATTATGGAGATATGAAGGTTTGAGAGATTTTAGTTAGACAAGAAATAGCAGTTACCCTGTTTGAAAGAAAATAGGCGTATTTATAGGAGAGGTAAAAACATACTATTGGTTGAAAAATGAGGCAGTTATATAAAAAGAAATCATGAAAATCTTGAAAAATATATAACTTATCTCATTCATTAATTAAAAGTTACCAACTCTCTAAAATTACGGCCCATATTTTCGTCAAAAATAACAACTGGGTAGGACCCATTGTTTTTCAATGGTCAAAAAGTAAACATCAACGTCTAACGGCTATATTCTTGTCAGCGTTGAAAATTTGCCATGTCAGCGTTTAAATTGGTCTTATCAGCGTTTGGAAAGAAAAAATGTCAGCGTCCAAAAAATAAAATAAAATAAAAAGGACCTTAACAAAGAAGTTTACCCTAGTGAAGATAACTCTTAGACTAAAAATGACTATAGGGTGGCAAGCACTGTCCAATCATGCACACTTGGTTAAGCAAGATAGACATAATTGTCCTCAAGTGTCCCTTGCTAACCAAAGTTCTTAATAGTGAAGTTACCTCATATAAACCCTTTGTAACTTCCCAGGTAAGCCCAATAAAAACGTTCCCAAGTCTCCCAACAGACCAAATCCAATTCTAGGCCAAAAAGTCTTGGCAGCGTGCACAATATATCAACTTTGCATGCTACAGTGCCTCACGAATTAGAAAAACTAAATCGTACTCACCAGTGGACACAATCTTGAATTGTGATAAGATCATTCTAAGAATACCCAAAATCCTAAAGGTTTCTTAAACCTCCCCTTAAACCATGATACACAAAGTTGCTTGATAAAAAGTATGTAATAAAAATTTATGTCAAGATAGGAATGTAAGCATTCCAACCATCATCCATAAGCTTTAACACATTCCTTGTAAGCTCCAAAGATCCATAAGCAACTCTGTATCCATTTGTACAATGCTCATAATGTCTGCATGATTAGATCAAAAACCACAATACTAACATATTGCTGTCAGCGGCCATTTTAACACTTGTCAGCGTTTAAATAACCTTTGTTAGCGTTAGAAAAATAAAGTGGAAAATCTAATCTTGTACAAAGACTAATAACAGTACACATCCTGTACAAACTATACATTGATTTCAAAAACACATTTAGGTGAGATTGATCATTCCAATACTTGTTACCAAGTACTGGAACCTTTCAACATCAAAAGGCTTAGTTAAAAGATTAGCCACATTTTCTTCTGTGTCTAATCTATCTGGATGTATTAAACCTTTTTCAAAACAATCTCTTATAAAATGATGTCTAATTTCTATGTGTTTTGTTTTAGAGTGATGTACAGGATTCTTAATAATGCATAATGTACTGTTATTATCTATAAATATCTTGGTATGCATAAAATTATACCCATAATCCAACAGCTGGTTTTGTATCCATAGAACTTGTCCACAACAAGCAGCTGCAACAACATATTTTGCTTCAGTTGTAGAGTTGGCCACCACTGTTTGTTTCTTGCATTGCCAATCAATCTGCTCCCAAGAAATTGGCATCCACCAATTGTGGATTTTCTATCAAACTTATCACCTCCATAGTCATTTTCTGAATAGCCAGTAAGCTCCAATGGAGAATCTTTAGGATACCATAATCCCAACATGGGATAGCACCAAAGGTATCTAAATATCCTTTTGACAGAATGAAGATGACACTCTTTGGGACTAACTTGATGGCGTGCACATACACACACAACAAACATGATGTCAGGTCTAGAAGCTGTAAGATACATCAATGACCCAATCATTGATCTATAATGCCTGTCATCCACTTCTTTTCCATCTCCAGTCTTTCCCCAAGGGTGTTCCCTATCCATGGGTGTGCTTGCCCGTTTTTCATGTGGTGAAAAACCAAACTTCCTCAAGATTTCTGCTCCATACTTGTCTTGAGAGATAAAGATACCATCTTCTTTCTGTTGAACTTGTAAACCTAGAAAGAAGTTCATTTCTCCCATTGCACTCATCTTGAATTTGTCTGTCATGAGTTTGGAAAAGTCTTCACTCATCTTTGGACTTGATGAACCAAAGATAATATCATCCACATAGACCTGAACAAGTACAAAAACCTTACCAATCTTCTTGGTAAATAAGGTCTGATCTATGGTGCCCCTTTTAAACCCATTCTCCACCAGATAGGTGGACAATGTACCATACCATGCTCTTGGGGCTTGATGAAGTCCATACATTACTTTCTTAACTCTATACACTTTGTCTGGATGCTCTGAATCTTCAAAACCAGGAGGTTGCATCACATAAACCTCCTCCTCAATTGTGCCATATAAGAAAGTACTCTTCACATCCATCTGATAAACTATGAAACCCATGCAAGAAGCATAGGCTAGGAAAATCCTTATTGCTTCTATCCTTGCAACAGGGGAAAAAACCTCTTCATAGTCTATTCCTTCTTCTTGTGTATAGCCTTGAGCAACTAAACGTTCCTTGTATTTACCACAATACCTCTTTCATCCTTCTTGTTTCTTAGAACCCAACGTGCCCCAATAGGTATAACATACCTTGGACAATCCACTAGCTCCCACAAATCTTGAATGGCAAACTGGTGAAGCTCATCCTGCATTTCTTCCACCCAGCTTGGTTCTTTAAGAGCATCAAAAATCTTCTTGGGTTCTTGTTGCGACAGAAAACAAGCAAACAAACATGCCAGTACAAGAGGGGTATCTTCCTTCTTGTGGATATTGGCATTGAAACCACCTTGAGTCTGATGAGACCTCCTTGTTTGAATAGGAGTCAGAACATCACCAATGATTTGAGAAGGAGGATGACTTTTGGCCACCTGTGTAAGTATTCCTCCCCTAAATAGTGTGTTGTCTTCTATATCAGTTTCCATGTTGCCAATATCATCTTCATTTCCACTCCCATCTTCACTGGAATGAACCTCTTGATTGAGTATGGAAGGTTCACCATGTTCAAAAGTATTGGAAGAGAATAAATGTCCAAACAGGTTGTCAGCGTCTGAGCTGTCAGCGTCTGAATTTAACCTGTCAGCGCCTGAATTGGCTTTCTCAGCGCTTGAAGATGCATGCATGTTTTTATCAACTGGCTTTTCTTGTGGCCCTTCTTCCTCCTTTTCAGCAGCAGCAGATGCTTGTGCAAACCCATCAATCCATATAGGAATGGTAACATACTCAAGTATGGGGTCTGATTTGATTCCATGTGATCCTTCTTCCTTATCAACCTGTTTACCTGCAATTTCAACAATAGGTTCTTCCACAACATTTGAATCCCTTTTCACAATTTCTGGATTAGTGACATGCATATAATTCAAGGTTCTAGATAATGGTTCCAAATCAAAGAACCAGTATGGTCCACTCTCAGGATCACTAGGTTTACTTTCTAAAAACTTAACATGCACTTTTTCAAGAATGCGTTTTTCTTTCTTGTTGTAAACCCTATACCCTATGCTCTGCATAGAATAACCCATAAAGTAGCCTTCATCACCTTTTGCATTAAACTTACCTAAGGTATCACTAGTATCTAGGATCACTACATGACATCCAAAAGGTTTAAGAAAACCAATGTTAGGTTTCCTATTCCAAAATAGCTCATAAGGTGTCTTATTATGGATTTTGTTAACCAATGCTCTGTTCTGAACATAGCAGGCCGTGTTCACAGCCTCAACCCAAAAAGCAATAGGAAACTTAGCATCAGCCAACATTGTCCTAGCTGCTTCTATGAGTGTTCTATTCTTTCTTTCAGTCACACCATTTTGCTGTGGAGTTCTAGCTATGCTAAACTCCCTAGTAATTCCTTTATCAACACAGAAGGTATCTAATAGTTTATTTCTAAACTCACCACCATTATCACTTCTAAGTATTTTAACCTCATTACATGTTTTCTTTTCAATTTGGGTAATAAAGTTAATCAACACTATGGTCGTATCACTTTTTAAGGCAAAAAACAAAGTCCATGTAAATCTAGAAAAATCATCAGTTATAACAAAACAGTAAGATTTACCATTTAAACTTTCTATATTAGTTGGGCCAAATAAGTTCATATGTAGCAAGTGAAGTGGTTTAGAACTGGAATGCATAATATTAGACTTAAAAGAGACTTTATGTTGTTTTCCTTTAAGGCATGCAACACAAGAGTGATCATTATGGAAAGCTTTTGAAGGAAAACCATCAACTAAATCATGTCTCACAAGTCTATTAATATTCTTAAAATTTATGTGCCCTAAACTTCTGTGCCATAAATTACTCTCATCTACTGAAGCTTTAGCATAAAGACATGACAAATTTTTGTTCATTTTAATCCCAATGAGATTAACATTATAAACGTCCTTATGCCTAGGTGTTGTATACTCAATAAACTTCTCATCAGGCATCTTAAAATCTTTACTCAACACCAATCATTCAGTATCAGTGGAAAGAACTTTATTTTTGTTATCACGCACTTGTGACACACTAAACAAGTTATAGTCAAGTTCTTTTACCAGAAAAACGTTTTCAAAACGTAAATTATTGATGATAAGAATGCCTTTGCTAGATATTGTTCCATAGCCTCCTCCAAAGTACACTTTATCACCATATTTAATGGGGGTAAAGTTCGACAAATAATCTTCCTTCCCCGTCATGTGCCTAGAGCATCCACTGTCCCAATATTCATGATCATTGACCTGCTTTTGAATGCCCTGCACATAAAGAAAACAAATTAGTTTTCTTTGGGAACCCAAGCCTGAGCAGACTTGGATTCATATGGTTGTTCAACAAGAACAGATTTAGTCCTTATAACAACCCCTTGTTCATCCCTTTGTGGCATGAACATCCAGTTTACCCCAATTGTTTTAGTAATGACCTTTGAAAGATAATGAAATCTGTTACAAGTCATAGAAATCCCATAAGAATTAGGGTTTTGGTCTTGTTTAGGTCTCCAAGTCAAACTAGATTAAAGCTTTAGACCCCTTTCCCTTAGGTTGTAAATACCTATTATTACTTGGTCTAACACAAGATCCAACACCAGCTTGTTGTGGCATTTTCATACCAAACCTAGAGCTGTCAGCGTTGGAATTGTTCTTGTCAGTGTTGAATTTGTTACTGTCAGCGCTGAAATTGTTCTTGTCAGCGCCCAAATTAGGGTTTGCTACAGGAACCCATTGTCTGTTAGACCATGTGTTGGTCTTTTGAAAGGGCCTTTGTCCATGAGTATTTGTCCCTTTAATAAAGAAGGGAGCTGGTCTAGTAACTTGTGGACTTGGTTGGACAAAAGTTCTGGGTTTGACCATGGTTGACCTATTGTTAGCGTTGACTTTTGAGGCACTAACACATTTATAGGCCAAGTGAGAATAACTCCCACATGTATAACAAGCTTTTCTAGACATAACCTTAGGTCTAGATTGAAAGAAACCTGTCCCATTAACACTAGCTTGGCTTTGTGGTGACCTAGGTTTTCTATACATTTCAACATATTTAACACTAGGTTTTCTCTTAACAGTTGAGTCAAGATCAACAGGTTTTCCAGTAGTGGGGTTGGTTACAGTAATGGGTGTAGGCACAAATGGACTCTCACTAAGCATTCCCCCTTAACAAAAAGAAAAGGGTTGTCTGCTTTCCATTTCTCAAGGTCAGTCACCTTTTGTTGATATTCCTCAACTGGGGTGAGCACTCTAGGTGGAGGAATGAATTCCTCTTCTTGGAGTTCTGGAATACCAGTCCAAGAGAGATCTTTTCTCTGAACACCATAAATGTTCCCAGCAGGTGGAGGAACAGCAACATATTCATTCATCCCAATCCAAGACATATCCCTAGTGTTTCTTTGTTCACTGACACCTTTTTCTAGGGTTTGGCTGGCTTTATCAAAAATTTTAATTTTAAGCCCTACACTTTCTTTATCCTTAATGGCTTTATCTAACTTAAGTTGCATTTCTCCTCTGGATCTCATCAGAGTGTCCCTAAATTCAACACTAAATTTAAGGTCATGAGACAAAACGTTAATTTGATCTTTTAGGTCAAATTCTATTTTCTTATATTCTTCTACAGTCTTTTCAGTTTGTGCAAGAGCCATTTTATAACTCGATAGCCTACATTCTACATCAAACACATCTGATTTTAACTTTAAATTTTCTTTGTTAAGATTTTCAGTGTTTAATCGACAACCTTTACTACTGAAAGCATCACCATATACCTCATTATCTGATGAAGACGAGGAATTGGACATGAGAGCAAAGTGAACATGCTCTTCTTCTTCTTTCTCAGCAATCAAAGCCTGATTCTCTTCTACATCCTTTGCTATAAAGCTCCATTCCCATCCAACACCATCAATGTCTAGCATGGCAACCATAGCCTTTGGCTTAGCATCTTAAACCTTGATGATTTGGCTTGAAGCCTTTCCAGCATCAGATCTTCGTGGAGATCTGCATTCCCTCATAAAGTGACCCATCATATGGCAGTTGTAACACTCAACCTTGGATTTATCAAATCCAGCAGTGTCTTTAGCATTAAAGGTTATTTTCCTTCCAAATCTCCTATTCCATCTATTGGCCCTTATGCTTGCAAGTGCCCTATTCCATTTAATATTCATCTCTTCCAAATTCTCATCACTGATTTGCTCAAGATCATCATATGTAATCAAGGAGCCATTGGGCAATGCAGCAATGTATGCACATACTGTATCCAAATCAATACCAGCAGGTTTAAGCTTTGGTGAGTCAACATTTTATGTGTCAGCGTCTAAATGTGTGGCGCTGACAAAGGTTGATCCACCGCTGACACAAGGTGATCCAGTAACAGGATGTACATATGGTTCTCTTTCACTTGTTTGAGTTTCACTATCTGAGATGAAAGCCATGTTTCCAGATGTTGACTTGCTTCCATGATCTAGTAAGATTTCATTCTCTACAATCTTTAACTTATTGTAGACGTCACGTCATCAAAAGTAGAACTCTTATGGGCATTGGAAGCAATGATAGACATAGCTTCAATTTTCCACGCATCACCAAGACTTTTAAGGAAAGTAGTAATGATATCAACATCATCATATTTTGTTCCCATAAAGGTCAACTTGCTAGTGCTGTCTAGAAGCCTGCTTCTTACCTCACTTAGCTTTTCATTGGTAAGAGCTTTAAAAACAACATATTCATGAAAAAGTTGCTTCTTCTTTTCTTTGGTAGTGTCATCATGACCACCATAGTTGATTTGAAGAGCTGCCCAAAGTTCTTTGGCAGACTCAAAACTTTTGTACTTGTGTTGATTGTTTTGACCCAAAGAGAGTTTAAGAATGCTTAAGGTCCTAATGTCATTACTTCTTTTGACTATATCTGCAGTTGCGATAACTCTTCCATCTTCAGGTCTTTCTCTACGTTCTTCAGTAGAAGAACCAGCAGTAGTTCTTGCTGCAATAGCAGCAGCAATCCTAGCTGCTTTATCAAATTGATTTCCAAATTCAATAATTTCCCAGAGAGTATGATCTAAATTTGAAGGTATTGTTCAAAATTGAACTTCCATTGTTCAAAGTTGTCAGGGTCGAGCATGGGGATTTTTAGGTTGTGATTTGATGAGGAAGAAGATTCTGTAGCAGACATCTTTTCTGGGTTTAGGGTTTCTGGTGTTTCTAGGGTTTACTGTTCTTCTAGATCAGAGATTCTCAACAAGCTCTGATACCACTTGTTGATCCCAAACTTAGATTGATTAGCTTTGTGTTAACGATATTAAATCAAGTTTAACACGTAGAGAAACTTTGTTGTTATGAACAATCCAAGTGTTATGCGGAATTAACACTTAGAATAAAGAACAAGCAAACAGTTAAACCAAACTTTCACTTTTGATTGATAATCGAATTTGATTACAATGAAAGTTGTGAAAACTGAATAATGTATCTAAAGTACAAACCCTACGACCTCCTTTTATAACATAAGGAGTCGTGTACAAAGGATAACCTATCAACTATTCTAGGTAAAGATAAATATAGAAAATACAATATTGAGTATATCTTTACTTCAAATAATAAACGTGTTGACTAAGTATTCCTATCAGTGGTTAGACTTCTTCTTGTCAGCGCTTGGATATTTCTTGTCAGTGCTTGATCTGTCAGCGCTTCATTTCCTCTTGTCAGCGTCCAATTAACTCTTGTCAGCGTCTGAGTGACTTAGCTTATTTTATTCCGAACAGACGAAACACGTCATTTAACCAAACTAGAAGAGGAAGGTGTGATAAAACTCAAAAATGATAAACTAATTAAATTTCGTTAGTACCATTAATTTATATGTTGCTAACAACTACCAAATCTGCCTGGCATCAACATCAAAGATTAAACAAATGGTCATTGAGACCAAACATGGAATTACTAAGCTGTCTATTATTCAAGTCATTACCATCGGGTGATGGACAGAATAGATCAAGCCACTGAGTCGGGCTATCATTCTCAATTTTCTATAACCCATAGAGAAGTTATATCAATGTCATCTACTTGTATTGGATCGTTGTTATTTGTTGGCTTTAGCTTTTTAGATCTTGCTAGATTTAAATTGTAATATATGTAGGAAATACCATTCAGTGTCTCCTTATTGATCTTGTTACATTTCTCAGAGTGGATTTCCTAAAATGGACTAATGTCACTCCAATGATGAAGTGATGCAAACCTGACTCAGATTTCTCATGGCGACTCTTTGTAACTTTGGAGAAGAGTCTCTGTATTGTTCCCACCAGATTACTGAAAGATTTAGTATGCTCGTGACTAACATGTAGAAAAAAACATAACATTGTAAAAAAATAGAGGTCCTCGCTTATTATACTACCTCTTTCATAGAATTTGACTCAATAAACAGATTGAAAAATAAAAATCCAGGGATTATAACATTGTCATCAATATAATTTGCACAGTGTCTTTTTATACATCAACTCATCGAGCCATAAAGATAGATACCGTTTTATTTGGCGTATTTGCATGAATGATATTAGCAATGAAAAGCCATATGTGATGTATAAAAAAGGTTAATAAGTGTGAAAACACTTATCCTTTTGCCACTAAAATCAAGGAAAAACAAGACCGAATCATGTGTTTTATGTCTTAAAAGTCGGAATTACGCGTGGTTTTGTGTTTTTGTGTTAAAATAGGTACAAATAATCAAAAGAAGAGAAAACACGGGATTTCACGGTCAAATGTCGAAGAAAAATCAAGAAAGAGACGAAGACAAAATCAAAAAAACCAAAAGTGTGCTCAAGTTCACGAAAACCGACACGGTTTTGAAGAAATGATCAAAGAAAGCCGAAATCGAACTCGTTTTAGTGGATTTAATTATTTACGAAGATTTCGAGCCAAGTGGGTCCCACATTTGGGTATTGGGCCTAAAAGCCCAATAACCATTTTTCTTTATCAATTAAAATGAATGGAAGTTATTTAAATTGGGCCAATCCCATTTTACATTTAATAGACGGATGAAGAAAATAATATGGCCCAAAAAAAAAGCCCAAATGTGTTAACATGGGACGAAGATTGATTCTTGCTAAGTAAAAAATATATGGGCCACTAGCCCATTTGGTGGCAAATAATGAATGAAGAAAACAAGTTACTAGGCAAAAGTTGGTCAAATGACCAGTCAACACATCCATTTTTTTTATCCTCAATTCTCGTTCAACTGATTATACCACACATATAAATCAAAAACTTTTCACCCCACACGTGCTTGGTCAACTCCATTCAACTCTCCCCTCACACATGTCTTATACACGCTCACCCACAAAACCGTCCCTCACACAACAAATAATTTACCCCACCCATAAAGTCAATCGATACAAACAAGGCTATCATTCTTTCTCTCCCACAAAAACACAGCCACCATATTTTACCTATCTCACAAACCCTAAATTCACTAAAACCAAAAATTACCAATAGAAAAAAGGGGCTTTTTACCTCAATGATTAATTCCCACAAATCTAATTAATTCCCCCAAGTTTTTCGGATCAAGCACTACAAGGTGGTCCTCCACATTCGCCATGCTGGCAATCCGGACTCACACATCTTTTCCACCGTTGATTCAAGAGAAGAGAGAGAAGAAGATAAAGATGCGGCCAAGATTTCATGCCGTAGGCACCAAGGAGAACCTAGAAGGTTCGGGGTTCTCCTATAAAACCCCCCTCATCTTGTAATTGGAACATCAAGCTTTTCTTTCTTTTTATTTACTGTTTTTAAAATTTAATTAGGATTAGGATAAATTAGTTTTAATTTTTCTGCAAATTAGTTTAATAGGTTTAATGTATTTTCAATTTCAGTTGATGTAATATTTTTTTTTATATTAATGAAAAGTTTGATTTAATTCATTTAAGTCTCATTTAAATTCTTACAAATTTAATTAATCTGTTATTTTTTCTTTCCTTCTTTTACTGTTCTGTTCGAATTATTATTATATATAAAAAAATAAAAAAAAATAAAAAATAAAAAAATAAAAAAAATAACAAATACTGTTCGCGAGTACTGTTCGGATCATTTGGGATTCGTTTGGTTCGAGAGATTTGGAACGAAGATGATGATGATGTTGATGATTAAGGTGGTGTTCGATTTGTTCTCAAAGATGGCTCAGCGCCAATCTTCTTCCCAATGGTTATCGTCTCAAGGTTCTTAATCTCTTTTTCATTTTTTGTTTTAGTTAAGTTTTAATTTCTGTTTATGTTTATCTGTTTTAATTCTGCTAGTCTTAGATTCAATATTTGTTTGGTTTAGCACTGTTTAGATCTGAGTATTATTGTTATCTGCTTATGTTTGATTTTTTTTATCCGCTATTTTATTTATCAGTTTGGATAGATTTGGTTAACCTGCTTTTATGTAGTAATATTCGTTATGTTTAAATTTTAGTTTCTTTTTGGTTCTGCTTATTTGTTTGAGTTTGTAGACGTTTGGATCTGTTTGTTTAGTAGTTCTATATTGGTTTTATTTAGTTATTATAATCTGCTTATTCTTTATCTGTTTTCGAATTTGTTTTTATCAGCCTTTTACTTCCTGATTTGATTCTGCTTATTCTTAGCTTTGTTAGCCTTGGGTTTTATGCATTTGCTTATTTTTAGTATAAGGACTTTTTAGTTTATTAGCTTATTTCAGTCATAGCTTATTTGCTTAATAGCTTTTATTTGGTTTGTTTATTATTGCTTATTCTGTTATAGCTTATTTCTGTTTAGTCATATCTGCTTAATAGTCCTTTGGCTCGTCTGATTATCAGCTTATTTTTGGCTTATTTGTTTAAATTTTAAACTGTTTTGTTGTGCAGAAAATCTCAGACTCTATTAGTCTGAGATTCCTTAAATTCCAAAAAGTAAATAAAATTAATAGCAAAAATATTGGGTCTGCTGGGGTTCGAACCCAGGACCTCTCGTATACCAACCATAAGCACTTACCATCTCATCTAGACACTATTTTTAATATTACTTTGTAGCTTTTAATATATATAGGTATTGTTATGTTTGGCAGTTTTATTCAAATGGCTTAATTAAATGTTTTAGTTTAATAAATTTTAAATTTAAAAAGTTTTATTTCAATTTTCTTTTAATTCAGTTTTTAATTCAATTTTTTAAATTTAAAAAGTTTTCATTTTATTTTATTTAAAATAGATTTCATTTTAAATTTACTTTTATTTTTAAATTCAAATTAGTTTTAAATATTTTTACTTTAAATTTACTTTTATGAGTCTTTAGTTTAAAAAAGTTTTTAAGTTTTCATTTAAAAGATTTTTTTTTTTTTTTTTTTAAAAAAATTTAGTTACATTTCGTTTAAATTTTTAATTAGTTTTATTTTGTTTTCAAATTAGTTTAAATAGTTAAAATTAGTTTTATTTAATAGCTTTTATTTTAAAATAGTTTTAAATTAGTTTAAAAATACAAAAATTCTTTTCACCAAAAACAAAGTAAAGTCGTAACGTTAATTGGAAATCAAATTCGAGTCGAATCGAGGAACGAAAAAAGTAATACAAAAAGGGTAACAAAATCTCTTTATTAAAATGGCGCCGCTGCCGCTTCGCTCGTACGATTGACGATTTGTCGTGAAGACGTTTGGATTTTGGGATCCGTTCTTTTTGAACGTTATGTTTCTTGCAACAAAATCAAAAACACAAAAAAATCAAAAACTTAAAAATACAAAAAAATTAAAAAAATCACAAAAGCAATTTCTTTCCTAAGAATTGCACCAAAAAAATTAAAAAATCCAAAAGTAATACTTTTTCCTAAAAGTATTACACCAAAAATATTACGTATTAAGTGTTAATTTTTAGTTCGATTTCTTTCGATTTTTCTTGCATATATATTTTTCTAAAAAATACAAAAATATTCTTCTTTATCCTCTATTGTGTTTAATTCTTTTTCTCAACCCCTCTTATTTATAATTCTTCATGGATTTGTCTTGCGTTCGGTGTGGGAGACCATGGCTCGGTTTTCCAATATGTCCATGGTGTACTTGTGCGAAGTGTGGTTCCGATATCGACAATACACAATTTGGATTTTGTCCATTGTGCAATTCTAGAAATTCGTACTTCTCCTCTTACACAAATTTCTCCCCTCCTCCCGTCTATGACAATCCCTATCCGCAACATGCACCGGGTTTTTCTCAATACCCGTGTTGCAATCATTGTGGGGGCCCTCACGATACTTCTTATTGTCAACCGATGAATTATGAGCCACATCCGTGCTATAATTCCGGTTTTCAAAATTTTGAACCCCCACAAAACTCCGTCGTTCATCAACCTTCTTTTACGGAACAAAACACTAGTTTGGATGAAATTTTAGAACGCTTAAAACAACTCAAAATTAGCTTGCATGACGAAAGACAACAAGAGCAAGTATCTACTCTTAGTGTTTCTACTCCTCCTCTTGTGCGTTCTTACTATTATGATGATGACGATGAGACTACTATTTCTTGAAGTGATCTTTGTGCTCAATGTCCTAGTGCAATTGTAATCCCTTCTCTCAATATCCCAAATGCATCTAAGGATCTTGATACATCGAGTGAGATTAGTAATTTTGGGCTCGACAAATTCTTTGCTGAAGTTTGTGATGTGCCGATTTTTGCTGAGCTTACGGACACGGTCGTTCCGTTAGTCCATGATCACATACTCACAAATCCAAATGCGATAATTGATTCTTCCAATAAGAGTTCTATATGTGGTGAGTATGATGATTTCGTCTTCGAGCCCGAGATTAAGGAAATTATCGACAGAGAGCTAGCTCTTTTACCTCCACTTCCACCTACAAGTGAGGTCGATTTTTCCAATATCGATGCCGAACTTGATGAGTTGGAACGTCTTATTTTTAATAATAATGACGAACCAACTCACATGACCACACATCCAATTCTCGAGGAGTTACCTAATCAAAACTCCTCTAATGAGAATTACGTTCACCACATTCGTGAGGATTTAACTTATCAACAAATCCCACAAATGAATGATGGTTTCGTACTTGATCGTGATCTTTTCGAGAGAATTTCTAAAATCCTAAATGAGGGGAACGACAAACCTTTGTTTGACGAGCCTATCTATGATGAAGAAATCGAAGAGATTCACGTTCATGAGGATGATTGTTTTGACCCGGGAGGTGACATTGACCATCCTTTGATTGATACCTCTACGGCTTTGCCGAATAGTGACCATCCATTGTCTTTGGGGGATGACAATTTGTCTCCTTTACCCACCCCACCTCCCGTGGATCACGACCTCACATACTTTTCGTATGTTGAGAGGACCTTTTTACCATTTATGACTTATCCTCCTGCCTCTCATTTATTATGTTCCTCCGGGACCGAGGATAAGATTTTTGATCCCGGTATAACATTCGAGGCTTCCCCATGGACCATTTAATTCGGGGTCGAGTCAGGCTCGTGACTCGGTTAACAAAAACAAGCGCTTCTCGGGAGGCAACCCGATGATCTATTTTTCTATCTATTTTCTCCAATAAGTGTAGGGGGAGCCGTGTAGGTTGTTTGTTTTGTGTGTTGTGATTGTGTAGGTACATGTGATTTGATGATCCACTTTTGGTACTTTTGACGAGACCCGTGTTCCCGTGTTACCCGTGTACCCGGTTCCTTCGATAAGTTTTTGCTATTGTGATTCAATCTTGTATATAAATAAATGTGATCACTTTAGTTGTCCTTTCCTTAGCTCGATCTAAACAACGTACTCAATGTCCTAAGTGTAGGGGAGTTTATTCTCCCACATGCTTAAACATTGAGGACAATGTTTATATTAAGTGTAGGGGGGATTTCTATCGAAATTTTAGTGGCCTTTTCCATGAATTTGACCCCATTTTAACCGAATTTTTTTAAAAATTTTCAATGTTTTTCAAAATTTTGATCTATTTTGGCCTTGTAGTATTTTTCATTTATCATCGCATCTTATTTTTATTTTCCATTTTAAAAATAGAATCAAAATAAATGAATAAATAAAATGGTTTTAACAAGTTTAGATGTCTTTGATATATTAGGCCCGTCGTGAATATTTTGACTCAACCCGAGTTTACTTATCCAAGTTTACTCTAGCTAGTATCCTTAACCATATGGACCTTAATTGGTTTATTAGGCTAACCATCCACGAGTCTCATTCCTTGAGATTTTAAATTGTGGAGAACGAGAGATGATAGAGTTAATTATAAGTTCGGTATTCTTTCATTAACTTATGTGAGTTAGTTATGAGCTTTTTCTCCCATCACTTGTTAATAAATATATTTGCAATAAATAAGGTTGTACGATTTGAAAGGTTACTTAGCTTCTAGCACAAGATCGTTTAAAAGTTGCTCGGTATTAATTAGAGTTCATAGCCAAGGCATAACTTATTGAAATGGGACGCGAATATTGGCTTATCCAAAAAGGCCCTAACAAGGCATGAGGATACCCGAGTCCAAAAAGGCCCTCAGAAGGCATGAGGATTCACTTTTTTGCTAAAGATCCAAAGATGACGTGAAGATCATTAATCCAAATTCAATATGATGGATCAAGACACACGACGAGAAGCAATTACTCCCCTAAAGATCATGGAGAAGTCTATCCAAAAAGACCCTAACAAGGTATGAGGATAAATAGATCCAAGTCCGAAAAGGAGGCGGATCGTTGTATATCAAAATCCTAAATAAAGAAGAGGATAAATGAAGAAGTCGTGGTCAACGTTTGTCACTCCTTATGAAGATGTATACCAAAATTAAGAGAAGACCATAATTTCAAGATCGTCTCTCAAGATTTGAAGTTTGAAGTACAAGCCAAATATCGGTTCGAGAAAGGTCTCAAATCGTGAAACGAGTTATGCCAAGATATGAACTTTATGAGGTTTCGAGAAGCCGTTTTAAAAGATTTTGTCCTTTAGCTAACTATTGATTAAATCGTCCCACTTTGTTTTCGGCCTAAATAAATTATCGAAATAAGTCAAAAATGCATCTTCGTGATCATTCAAGATAATAATAAAATACAAGAGATACACCGTAGGAATAAGGGGGTCTAAGTGATTAACTAAACCACATGAGAAAGTGTTAGTTGTGCTAACTTGTAATAACAATGATCTCGTTTTTGAGCTTGGTATGGGGAACGTGAAACTTGAGGGTGATTAATATTCATGACACCAAAGCCCTAATTTAAGTCTTAGATTTCTTTACGAGTTTCTTCCATCAAATAATTTCAAAGTTAATAAATTATTTTAACTTTTGTTTCCTTTAAAAGTTTTTATCTTTTCGTCATAATAGTAGTAATTATAATAAAGGCCGAGATGGATTAATTATGAGAAAAAAAATGTAACTTATGCTTTAAAATAAGGCATTGCTTGAGGTCATTGCAATGGTCAAGTGTAGGGGATTTAATAAGTGTGAAAACACTTATCCTTTTGCCACTAAAATCAAGGAAAAACAAGACCGAATCATGTGTTCTATGTCTTAAAAGTCGGAATTACGCGTGGTTTTGTGTTTTTGTGTTAAAATAGGTACAAATAATCAAAAGAAGAGAAAACACGGGATTTCACGGTCAAATGTCGAAGAAAAATCAAGAAAGAGACGAAGACAAAATCAAAAAAACCAAAAGTGTGCTCAAGTTCACGAAAACCGACACGGTTTTGAAGAAATGATCAAAGAAAGCCGAAATCGAACTCGTTTTAGTGGATTTAATTATTTACGAAGATTTCGAGCCAAGTGGGTCCCACATTTGGGTATTGGGCCTAAAAGCCCAATAACCATTTTTCTTTATCAATTAAAATGAATGGAAGTTATTTAAATTAGGCCAAGCCCATTTTACATTTAATAGACGGATGAAGAAAATAATATGGCCCAAAAAAAAAAGCCCAAATGTGTTAACATGGGACGAAGATTGACTCTTGCTAAGTAAAAAATATATGGGCCACTAGCCCATTTGGTGGCAAATAATGAATGAAGAAAACAAGTTACTAGGCAAAAGTTGGTCAAATGACCAGTCAACACATCCATTTTTTTTATCCTCAATTCTCGTTCAACTGATTATACCACACATATAAATCAAAAACTTTTCACCCCACACGTGCTTGGTCAACTCCATTCAACTCTCCCCTCACACATGTCTTATACACGCTCACCCACAAAACCGTCCCTCACACAACAAATAATTTACCCCACCCATAAAGTCAATCGATACAAACAAGGCTATCATTCTTTCTCTCCCACAAAAACACAGCCACCATATTTTACCTATCTCACAAACCCTAAATTCACTAAAACCAAAAATTACCAATAGAAAAAAGGGGCTTTTTACCTCAATGATTAATTCCCACAAATCCAATTAATTCCCCCAAGTTTTTCGGATCAAGCACTACAAGGTGGTCCTCCACATTCGCCATGCTGGCAATCCGGACTCACACATCTTTTCCACCGTTGATTCAAGAGAAGAGAGAGAAGAAGATAAAGATGCGGCCAAGATTTCATGCCGTAGGCACCAAGGAGAACCTAGAAGGTTCGGGGTTCTCCTATAAAACCCCCTCATCTTGTAATTGGAACATCAAGCTTTTCTTTCTTTTTATTTACTGTTTTTAAAATTTAATTAGGAGTAGGATAAATTAGTTTTAATTTTTCTGCAAATTAGTTTAATAGGTTTAATGTATTTTCAATTTCAGTTGATGTAATATTTTTTTTTATATTAATGAAAAGTTTGATTTAATTCATTTAAGTCTCATTTAAATTCTTGCAAATTTAATTAATCTGTTATTTTTTCTTTCCTTCTTTTACTGTTCTGTTCGAATTATTATTATATATAAAAAAAATAAAAAAAATAAAAAATAAAAAAATAAAAAAAATAACAAATACTGTTCGCGAGTACTGTTCGGATCATTTGGGATTCGTTTGGTTCGAGAGATTTGGAACGAAGATGATGATGATGTTGATGATTAAGGTGGTGTTCGATTTGTTCTCAAAGATGGCTCAGCGCCAATCTTCTTCCCAATGGTTGTCGTCTCAAGGTTCTTAATCTCTTTTTCATTTTTTGTTTTAGTTAAGTTTTAATTTCTGTTTATGTTTATCTGTTTTAATTCTGCTAGTCTTAGATTCAATATTTGTTTGGTTTAGCACTGTTTAGATCTGAGTATTATTGTTATCTGCTTATGTTTGATTTTTTTATCTGCTATTTTATTTATCAGTTTGGATAGATTTGGTTAACCTGCTTTTATGTAGTAATATTCGTTATGTTTAAATTTTAGTTTCTTTTTGGTTCTGCTTATTTGTTTGAGTTTGTAGACGTTTGGATCTGTTTGTTTTGTAGTTCTATATTGGTTTTATTTAGTTATTATAATCTGCTTATTCTTTATCTGTTTTCGAATTTGTTTTTATCAGCCTTTTACTTCCTGATTTGATTCTGCTTATTCTTAGCTTTGTTAGCCTTAGGTTTTATGCATTTGCTTATTTTTAGTATAAGGACTTTTTAGTTTATTAGCTTATTTCAGTCATAGCTTATTTGCTTAATAGCTTTTATTTGGTTTGTTTATTATTGCTTATTCTGTTACAGCTTATTTCTGTTTAGTCATATCTGCTTAATAGTCCTTTGGCTCGTCTGATTATCAGCTTATTTTTGGCTTATTTGTTTAAATTTTAAACTGTTTTGCTGTGCAGAAAATCTCAGACTCTATTAGTCTGAGATTCCTTAAATTCCAAAAAGTAAATAAAATTAATAGCAAAAATATTGGGTCTGCTGGGGTTCGAACCCAGGACCTCTCGTATACCAACCATAAGCACTTACCATCTCATCTAGACACTATTTTTAGTATTACTTTGTAGCTTTTAATATATATAGGTATTGTTATGTTTGGCAGTTTTATTCAAATGGCTTAATTAAATGTTTTAGTTTAATAAATTTTAAATTTAAAAAGTTTTATTTCAATTTTCTTTTAATTCAGTTTTTAATTCAATTTTTTAAATTTAAAAAGTTTTCATTTTATTTTATTTAAAATAGATTTCATTTTAAATTTACTTTTATTTTTAAATTCAAATTAGTTTTAAATATTTTTACTTTAAATTTACTTTTATGAGTCTTTAGTTTAAAAAAGTTTTTAAGTTTTCATTTAAAAGTTGTTTCTTTTTTTTTTTTTTTTAAAAATTAGTTACATTTCGTTTAAATTTTTAATTAGTTTTATTTTGTTTTCAAATTAGTTTAAATAGTTAAAATTAGTTTTATTTAATAGCTTTTATTTTAAAACAGTTTTAAATTAGTTTAAAATACAAAAATTCTTTTCACCAAAAACAAAGTAAATTCGTAATGTTAATTGGAAATCAAATTCGAGTCGAATCGAGGAACGAAAAAAGTAATACAAAAAGGGTAACAAAATCTCTTTATTAAAGGTAAACACTCACCTTTAAAAAAAAGTTACACAACATTTAGCAGTAGCGAAAGCCATGAGCATATGCACTGTAGCAAGAACTTGATGATTGTGTCTATGCAATGATGTAACATATAATAGTTGACTAATTAGACCTCATAAATTGACTTTTTACTAAAATTCACTTTAACGCAAAGAGTCTACAAGTTCACAAGAATGACTGGTTTTGACATGAAACAACAATTATACGTTGGACTTTTTTTGTCAATAAAGGCTTACTTTTGAAAATGTAAAATACGTTTTAGTTTTCTTTCTTACCTTAGTTTGCAAGAATTCCATCATTAGTGCAGAAACTTAATATCTTATAGAACAAATAAAGTAGCAAACAAATAGAATTCGGAGCAGTATGTTTTGTGCGGATCTTTACGCAATCAAAACAATGAATTGCATACATAAACATCAGACTACTCTTCTACATATTTGAATAAATATAAACTGAAGCATAGAATATTTATATCGAGACAAACCTTTTCGGGAGTCGATTTTGTGTTGGTTTGATTTAGGGTTTTATCAACAAATAGATGCGTATCATATAAGTAATTTGCGCCTATTTATGTCACCTTCATGTAAGAAGCACCGTGCCCTTCATAGATGTATTTGAGATGGACATCAGCATCAAGACTCTTCGTGCTGAATTAAACAAACCTCTTTCTATTGTCGTGGATGTCAAGATGACAATCCAAAGCTCTCTGTACCATTCAAATCATAAAACCACTAAGGTTATAAGAAGTTGATATGTATAAAAATCACTAAATGTAAAACAAAATGTACCTTAAGAGCATCATCAAACACGCGGTTTCAAGTGATGGGTCTAAGTCGCTCAGGATATTCAGCTTTTTTAGTTTTGGAGATTTGCTTTTTTCTTTTTGAATTCATCCAATTTATAGTTCTCCTTATGATCTTTCCAAAAGAGACTCAAAAAGTACAAGCAGGTCTAAGTATCTGCATAGTTAATAAATAATTTCATCAGCAGATGCGATAACATATGTCGGTTCATCTTGCCATTATTAAATAAAACCACGAGCAGGCCAATTAGCAAATTCCAAACACTCCTCTAAAAAAAATTATAGATCTTGTTAGAAACATGGTTTGGGCAATTACACCTACATGTCTGAAATAAATAAGAATTGTATGAAATTCCCTCCGGTCAGCAAAAGCTGCATCAACCATTGGTGTCATTGGTTAAACGACATCCGCAATGAAGGTGTCAACGATTTCTGCAAATAGCACAAAAAAATTAACGATCATCAGGCAAATACATGATTGGGGTTTTTAAAACTAATTAAGATCCAACAATTACGGTTTTTAAAACTAATTAACACCAGTAAAAAAAACTAACACACGATTCATAATCTAAAAGAAAGGTATAATAAAACACAAAATATTAGCAAATGCCCAAATCATTACAATCCTAAAATTGATTACCCAATACCAATATAGTCATAAGAATGTAAAAGACAATAGAATTGAGAAATCGATTGTAATGATTACCTGAGACATAATTAAGCAACAAACTGAAGAAAACACAATCATTATCGCATATCACATATATGAGGCGTATACTATTTCAAAATTGATTTAAGAAGGTGAAGAAGATGCAGACTAAAAATAGTACATTATGTACAACAGAAGATGATGATGGCGGCATAGGTGTTCTGTAAAGCTACTGGCATATGCTTTTTAACAAAGATATTCCGATTATTATGCATCTTCTCCCATAAGTTTGAAAAAGATAGAAATATGGAGACATTAAATATTAAAATTTTTCCTAAATAAAAAAATCAAAGCTGTCAATAGTTTTCAAAAGTTTCAAACGCAAAAAAGTTTGAAGCTATCAAAACATTTCTAAAAATAAGAACTTCAACACACGGTTTGTAAAACTCAAAAACTCAAAATTCAAACCTTTGACATTTTCATTAAATTTTCAACAATTCCATATAGGTTCTTAACAATTCTATTTATAGGTATTTTTTCCATTTTTTTCCTTTATATGTATATGTATCTATTTGTTTAAAATTCAAAATTTCCATAGATACATTTCAGACATTCACATCTCAATTAAACTGATCCAAATAGAAGTATTAAACGATTTAAAAGAATAATTTTTATATACCAGAATTAGCCTTTTCATCTTCATCTTTCATCTCCATCCCCTAAAACTCAAAAACAACAAAACAAAACAGAATTGAATACAAATCAAAAATCATAAACAATTTTTTTAAGATTATCGACAAAAACAAATCAAAATCCAAAATTTACAGATGTCGAGAACAAACACAATCCCCAATTCGATATTGTAAGTTAGATATAAAAATGAAAATTAAAACAATAATACTTGTGAAATTTCAACCAAAATTTAATTCAATCAACTTACCTGCATATTGTTTTTCATACTTGCTTCTTTCTTTTGCTACTCCTACCCCATTAGCAGCATCCTACATCACATCTGCACCCTAAATCTCATACGACACAAACACCCTGTCCTTCTAATGAATACCCATGAAAACCTAAACAATAATCAAGAGATCACGTGAAGAAAAAAAAGCCCCAAATAAAAAAAATTAAATACATTTAGAATAGTTTGAATCGTTATAGCAATATAAATAAAACCCATCCCTCAAAATCACCATAATCTCAGAGTGAATAAGGTTTTTGTGTCCGTAAAGAAAACATCCATCTAACCTTGTCGACGTCACCTGCCGACCATCAACGCCGCACACCATGAACGGCAGAAACGAAGAAGCCGGCGGCAACGAAGTGGGTTGTGGCCTGCGAGTATGTGGTTTGATTTGTGGTGGCGGTGGTGACTTTTAGAGAAAGAGAGAAAGATGGATATTAGCAAACACCAACCAACAAACACTACTCTCAACCGAAGATGGTGGCGGTTGTGTGTTTTTTTGGGGTTTAGGGAGGAAAATAAGTTTTCTGTGTGTTTGACATTCCAAATAAAAGTTTAGGTGATATACAGCTATTTTTACTTCTCATGCGTTGACAAATTCCATAGAGTGTAGGTGGTTTCTTTTTCTGGATGTGTTGAGATTGTAACTAAGGTGATGTTGAGAAAAGCTACTATTAATAGGAACGAAGAGATTTTTCAAAATTTGATATACAGCCTTTATAAGTAGTAGAGATAGTGGAAGTTTAGTTTATAACTAGGTGGCATGAATATGTATTAAATCCTAAACCTTTTCAAAATTATGAGATATTAAATGCATGTGTTATGTGAAAGAATTATAAAGCTTTAAGCTTTTATACTATAATACAATTAAGTTCAAAAAATCAAAAAGTTTATAAAATGTGAAAGTGGCATAAAAAATTAAACTTATAAACCTTTATAAAAGTCCATCATAATAGATGCCTTTAATTGCTTTTGAATTTTATATGCACAACATTAAAGTGGAATCAGTTACTATCGATGTTTTAAAATTGGGTAAAAACCACAAATACATTATATACGTTCATTAGTGCGCCATTATAAATTACAGACTTTTTTATATCCAAAATTCATAATGCCACATCATACATTTGACCAACTTTCGTTGACTTTACCTTTAACTAAGGTTAACCGGTAATTTTTTGTAAAAATTTACATGTTTACAGCCATGCCATTTATTTTATGCAATTTCTCTAATTAACAGGCATATAAATAGTTCATCTCAAACTTCTAACTCATTCATTAACCTTAAATCATTATAATATTTTTAACAGTACACTTTGTGTCTTAATTTAGTAGGTAAACAATTTTGGGAAATTGCTAATCCTTTATTTTATCAGTTACTGTTTGCTAAATCATCACAATTGTAATGATTTGCTAATTTAACTTTCCCCAATTTTAATCGGAGAGTTTGCTAATTTAATTTGCCCTAATTTGTTTCGTCATACATATTGCAGCTTTGAAATTCAAATGGTGAAGTTCGTGGTGGATTTACACCATGATGGGTTGTTCATTGGCAATCCAGTTTCATATTCGAATGGGGAGGTACGTGTAATTGATGATATCGACTTTGAAGGTTTGAAGAATGATGGCTTCTACACTATCATACGTTGGTTTGTCCTAAATGTTTCATTAGCTATATTTTATACAATACCCGGGGTTCTTATGTATATGGGTTTGAGGCCCATTACCAATGATGCCTAATTAGAAGAGTTTGTTGAGTGCCTAAAATGATAGCATTTGTTAATGTATATTGAACATCAAGGCTATGATGTTTTTGAGTTGGTTAATGAGGATAGGTTAACATTTGATACCAGAGATAGTGAGTTTGATGATGTTAGTAAGGATGAGAACTTAGACGACTTGCCCGAAGATATAGATTTCCAAGTTGAGGGTGAGGATAATGTAGTCATTCATAGGTTGTAGGATTGTAAATCTTGCTTATGTTTTTAGAGAGAGAAAGAGATAGAGAGATGGTGGATTTCACACAAACTTAGAGAGAGAAATTAAAAATAACTATGTGAAAATTATGAAACCACACACCCTCTCCATCAAAGGAGAGGGTTTATATACCCAAGCCCTTGTCATGGGCTTGGGCTTACATTTGGGCCGGCCTACACATGTTGTAGGCTAGGCTTTGGTTTGTTTATTTAATTTAGATAAGTAACTAAACTACGAGCTATTACATGGACTATTTTTGGAGTGACCGATCCTTCTTAATACGTAAAACGTATTTCCAACAATCTCCCCCTAAGGGAGGTCACTCCAAACAAGGGCATTACCCAAGTTACAATAATGAGATAAACCTAGCATACTATGCTTGTCTTGAGCTCGTAGTCTTCGTCTTTCTTTTCTTTTTCTTTTCTGGTGAACATGCTGATGTGATCTTTGATATCAATCTTTAGCATCAATCTCTTGCCTTGATCTCGTGCATCCATCACTTGTGATCTTCGCCTCTTCGTGACCTCACGTCCCACATACTTATACCATCGTAATTCTTGAAAGCTTCAGAGTTCGATACAGCGGAAGACTTAACTTTTAGGCTTTCTTGAATTTGATGAGGTATTAAGTGCATAAAGTATAAGCATGCGGGGACGAATTCTTCTTGGATCCCACAACGCCACCGTCTTCAAATGCCGCAACATAAGTAGACACGAACGAAATGGCTTTGAACATTTCATTCTAATTCGGTAGCATTTTACCTCCGGTCGGTGAAGACCGTTGGACGATATTAGATATCGTACCCGTGGCGGATAGTTTCAATTAAGTAACTTCCTGACAGGATTTCGCGGGTGAACCCGTTCTCTTTATTCGACCGTCCAAAGCTGACTGCGAACATAAAGAGTGAATCATTTGGATAATAATATCCACATGATTTGAAGCCGTCAATTCATGTTCCTGGAACAAGTGAAATTAAATTAAGAACCGTACCATCGTTGCTTTCCAGTTATCACGAGCTTGATTCGTATAGAATCTTGCAAGTTACCTACCAAGTGTTGTTTGAGGTTAACACTAGAAGGATTTCCACTCATCACTGTGAACACTAAGGTATCACTCTGAGTGTTCTGGCAAGATCACTAAGATATTGCGTAGAGGCCTGGAACGTGTTTAAATTCAGTTAAGAATTAAACAGCTGTTGCTTTCCAGTTATCACAAGTTTGATTCATAAAGAATCGCACAAGTCACCTACCATGAGCTTTTTGATATTCGCTCAAGAAGGATTTCCATCTTCATTGTAGATACTTTCGTATTACTCGGATGTTCAGGCAAGATCATGAAGATTTTGCGTAGGACTCTTAAAATCTTTCTTACTTTTCACAGTGTGTGAAGAAGCAAGGAAATATGAAAGTGTGTCCTAATGAGATATTTGATGATCTCAAATGGCTCTAGACTCGATCGTGCATTTTGGATTTTAGTGATCGGAGGCTGGAGAGGAGTGCCACCTTTTCAATACCAATTTATTCAGAGTGAATAAATCAATAGATAATGTGTTGTCTCCGTGTGATTAAAACAAATACCTTTTGAGAGATATCTGAGTTAGCTGGGATGGGTTGTGCATTGCATCACTGGGTCCATGATGTCTGTCTTCAATATCGAGCATCATTAAAATGATCTCAATAGCATATGTGTTGACCCGGTTTCTGCCTAAGTTGTAAGGAGGGCTTCTTTCTTTACACCCTTTATCTTTACAATTCCTTTTCATTCTTCAACCCCTTAAATGCTTACCAATACGTCATAACTAGCACCTTGTTGTGATTGTTCCAGTGCTAACTTAAGTATTTGGTCGGCATTCAGCTACGTTCACAATCTTTCTCCATCTTTCCTAAGGACTACTATTTCTAGCTATGGAATGTCCTTGGGAAGATTCCTCCGGTTCTGGAAGAATCATAGGACTTAACCTATCCTACCATCCTTATGTCACCACAATCTTCATCGTCATGAAATAAATGGGTTTCGGGTAATTATATGTCACCATGAAAATCCATTTTGATATGCAAATCCGTTTTGCTCCCCCTTAACATATGCCACGATATTCGAAAACATTTCGCACATGTCGGGATGAGCCAGCACATTAAGTCAAACCATTTGTGATAATATCCCATATTAAATCACATTTTCTCCCCCATATTAAAAATATTAACCCAATCGATGTTTTTAATATCAATTGATTTAATGAAGTTTTAACAAAGGTTTTGGGAAGAAAAATGCAAGTCCGTTTTATCTTCATGATATCAAACGCATGAGATATGATACCGATTTGTAATATGATCACATATTCACCATATTAAAAAAGAGTTGACAAGGTTGGACCTGATTGATGAGAACATCATATGATAAGATCAAATGGTTCTTGGCAGCATATGTTGGTCGCCTCGTCACGTCTGAAGTCATCTCTTGACACCACACGTACGATTGGTATTGTTGTCTTGACACCAACTTGTGAACTTGGCACGTTCGGCATCGAAGATTCCGAATGCTTGACAGTTGCTCCCCCTCAATTGTTGACCCGTGTTCTATCGAAAGAGCTGTAGTCGTCAGTTGAGTAGTCGCATCGTCGAGTATGTAGATACCAATTGTAGATAGCAATGGTTGTAGAGATGATAGCTTCATTAAAACAAGACTTCTCTTGTTTTAACAAATAAATGCACTGAGGCGTACATTTATTTGTGTTAGACCAAGTTATAAAGTAAACTTGATCCCCTACAAGGTTTTAAAGTAAACCTTGCCCGAGAAAATTAATTCACGTTGTGAGTCAAAGCTTTCATAAGAAATACTTGACTTTAATATGAAAACCGGGTTGCAGTCAGAAATAACTACAAGCCATTTAGGCATGTTTTATGAAATATTTAAAACTTTTGTACGAACTCTATTTATGGTGCCGTGTCAATATTAATCGACATTTCTAAGGCCGTAAATATTATCGTACCAAAAGACATGCCTTTGAAAAATAAAGTAAAAATATTTTTGAATTTTTCTAGATTTTTCAATTTTTATGGCTTTTATATGGTTTTATATTTTTGTATTTTGCTTTTGTGGATAAAAATATAAACAATATATACAAATGATCACCAAGGATACGGAGAATAGTTTTACCAAGACTATTCTTTCGCTTCATCTGCTAGTTCCTTTAGAGTCTCAGGCGAGAAGGTTCTCATTCCTAGCTTGTCGGCCAAAAATTCAATTCGAGCGCGATCTAAAGCCTTCGTGAAAATATCCGCCAATTGATACTCAGATCGGACAAAGTAAAGCTCTATTACTCCATTTTCCACTTGCTCCTTGATGAAGTGGTAGCGAATGTCAATATGCTTCGACCGGGAGAATTGAACATTGTTGCAGCATAAGGCAATTGCACTTTTGTTGTCGCAGTACATCGGAATCTTGTTGAAACCTAGATCATAGTCGGTTAATTGCGATCTCATCCAAAGAATTTGAGCACAGCAACCGGACATAGCTATGTATTCTGCTTCCGTACTTGAAATTGCAGCGCTTTTCTGCCTTTTCGATGCCCAACTGATTAGTCGATCTCCTAGTAGTTGCAAAGTTCCACTCGTGCTACGCCTTGTATCTTGACAACCCGCGTGATCCGCATCTGCATATGCCATTAGTGCAATAGAAGAGTCCTTCGAATACCAAAGTCCCCGATTAATGGTTCCTTTAAGATATCGAAAGATCCTTTTAACAGTAGCTAAGTGTAACTCAGTAGGCCTAGTTTGATACCTGGCACACATACATATAGCAAACTGAAGATCAGGTCGACTGGCTGTGATATACAGAAGAGTACCGATCATTCCACGATAAAGTGTCGGATCAACGGCAACTCCATGAGGATCTGCATCAAGCTTAGTTCGTTCCACCATTGGAGTATCCACGGGGTCGCAAGATTCCATCTTGTATTTCTTAAGCGATTCAAGGGCATACTTGGATTGATTGATAAAGATGCCTATGGGACTCTGAGATATCTGAAGACCTAAGAAGAATGATACCTTGCCCATCACTGACATCTTAAACTTGGAAGACATGAGTGTCCCAAACTCATCCGATAAGGTTTGGGTCAAGGCTACAAATATAATATCATCAACATATATTTGTACCATAATCATATCTTTACCTCGTTTCTGAATGAACAACGTAGGATCCACCTTGCCTTTTGCGAAGCCTTGTGTAATGAGGAATTGTGACAATAGATCGTACCATGCGCGAGGAGCTTGATTCAACCTATAGAGAGCCTTCTTAAGCTTGTACACATGATTAGGATAATTAGGATTCACAAAACCATCCGGCTGTTGAACATAGACCTCTTCCTTGAGTTCACCATTAAGAAATGCCGTCTTCACATCCATCTGATAGACGATCATATTCATATGGGCTGCATAAGCGAGGAATAGTCGAATAGCTTCCAAATGGGCAACAGGTGCAAAGGATTCCATAAAGTCGATGCCTAATAATTGCTTGTATCCACGAGCTACTAGTCTAGCTTTGTTCTTCAATATTCCGCCTAACTCATCGAGTTTCACCTTGTAAACCCATTTCAAAGTGAGTAACTGCACTTGATCCGGGCATGGTACAAGTTCCCAAACATCAAGACGTATGAATTCGTTAAGTTCTTCTTGCATAGCTTCTATCCAACAGGATTGAGTAAGAGCTTGTTGCCACGTCTTAGGTTCAACTTCGGTGAGAAAAGCATCAAAGTGACAAAACATTGCACTTTCTTGTAATTGACTTCGTGTGGATACCGGACGATTAGGGTCACCAATAATAGAATCTATAGGATGATCCTTTGTCCACTTGCTGTCATGTTCACGAATCCGTGGATTGGAGTAAACTGTAGAAGGAGCTTCCTCTGAGGTGGACGACCCGGCTTGATTAGGGTCGGGAATAGGTACACCAAAGAATGGAAGTTCACACATTTGAGCGAATTCCAAATCGTGATCATCATCATCCTCTTCATCATCAATAGGCATGACGTGGGTAGTTGTTACATGTGTTGGTTGAGAATTACTCGTTGAAGGTATATCTTGACCAATTGTAGGTGCAGATGTGTCTGATTGTGCAACGGTTGCTGGAGCGACAACTTCGGTTACCGGAGCTATTACCTCAGGTTCTGGAGCAACAATACTTGGAGGAGTAAAGAATTCATCAAAGAACGGTTGAAACAACGTATCCCATTCAGTCCTAGAAGGTGGTGTAAATGATGATGAAGTAGGGTTGTTTGGGACAAGACCAGAACTAATGTTACTGGGTCCCATTTCATGGAGTGCGGGTTCAGAGCTGCTTTGCTCAGAAGCCATTGCTGTCAACTCATCAAAATCAACATTCATAGTTTCGAGGATCTTGCGAGAGTTACGGTTGTAGATTCGGTATGCCTTCTTTGCGGGGGCGTAACCAATGAAAATACCAATATCAGCCTTTGGTTGAAGTTTTCCCAAATTGTCACCATCATTATTTGGATAGCAAAGAGAACCAAATACATGAAGATATGATAAATATGGTACTTTTCCATGGAGAAGCTCATAAGGTGTTTTACCATGGCGTTTACGAATTAGTGACCGGTTTTGGGTGTACACTGCTGTAGATACTGCTTCTGCCCATAAGAACAATGGAGCCTTTGCGTAAATTAACATCGTTCGAGCAGCTTCCATAAGTGTACGATTTCGCCTTTCAACGACACCGTTTTGTTGTGGAGTGCGAGCAACGGATGTTTCATGAGATATTCCAACTTCTTCATAATAATCACGCAAGATTTGATTCACAAATTCGGTTCCATTATCTGTACGAATGCGTCGGACAGTAGTGTTGAGACGCACTTGAATCATCTTGAGAAATCCGATGATGAATTTAGGTGCCTCATTCTTTGCTTTCAAAAATTTCACCCATGTAAACCGAGAGTAATCATCGACAATAACAAGGATGTACTTTTTGCCACTAAGACTTTCAACACGCATTGGCCCACAAAGATCCATATGCAAAAGATAAAGTTTATCTTGGTTGGTGTCTTCCGTCTTGGGTTTGTAAGATTTCTTAGTGCTTTTCCCCATTGTACACGCGGAACACAAATGATCCTTGTGAAATGATAGTTTAGGAAGACCACGAACAAGTTCGTTTTTCGCCAAGTGATTAATAGCGTCAAAGTTAAGATGAGATAACCGTCGATGCCATAACCATGACTTAGTCTTCGATGCTTTGGAGAGAAGACATACGGGAGAAGCGGCCATCATGTCTTGTAGAGACAAAGTATACAAATTCTTCCCTCGAGTACCTTTCAGTAAATCAACCCCTTCCAAATTACGAATGAAGCAGGTATGCTCTCGAAAAGCAACTTCTAGGTTTGCATCACAAAATTGTCCCACAGAAAATAAGTTGTGACCAAGACCTTCCACGTAATACACTCTTGAAATTATAACATTCCCAATATGATATTCACCATAACCCATTATCTTTGCAATATGATCATTACCAAATCGAACCGTACCAAGAAACTTGCTGACGAAATTTCTGAGCTGAGAGCGATCTCCGGTCATATGCTTGGAGCAACCAGAGTCCAAATACCAGAGAACAATTTGGACCACCTGTTTTCAACAACAACAGTAGGCAATGCATTGGAAACTATTGGTTCCAGAGTGTTAGCAGATACAGATATAGAATTATCAGAATTGCTAACATTTTTTAGACCCTTAGATTTCCTGCGTTTTCTAATGATAGTTTTAGCACTAACAGGTTTTACTGTTCCAACTTTCTTAGGTTTTGGATTATTCGCGGGCACTATAGTGGGAGTAGACCTATTTAAAGGGCACTTAGTTCCTACAGTAGTGTCGGTGTTCCTAGTTAAAGGACACGCTTGTGTTTTGGTAGCCTTGGTACTCCTAGTTAAAGGGCACGCTTTCTTCGCTTTAGTGGGAGTGATCCTAGTCAAAGGGCACGTATTTCCTACTATAGTGAAAGTTCTACCAGTGGGGCGCCACATCTAACCAACTTGGGTTAACACTTTCCCAGTCGGTTTCCATTCTAATCCATTTTTCCGGGCATACATCTCATTCACATGGTCAATAAGGCAAGAATCATGACGACTAGAAAACATACATTCATTGCAATTCCAACATTCCAAATTAGAATTCACACTAGGCTTAGAACGCTGCACAACCGCAGAGCCTTTAGGTTTAGCTACATGATTCTTTTTGTTCAAAACAAAATTAACATTCCTAGGATGGGCTTCTACTTTCTTCTTCACTTGACTACTAGATGGGGGCAAGATCCTATCATTCTTCTTGTTTCGCTTAAGCTTAGATCTTTGAGCCTTAGTAGTGGTGCTTACTCCTGTAGAAGGCAACACGGGAATATTAGAAGCTTGTTTTGATTCCGCCTTATCTTTAGTGACCAAGGTTTGAGATGGTTTAGTCCTAGGGCCCTTGTTAAGTGGTGTGACGGCTATAAGGGTTCCTTTGATTACACTAGAGGACGATGCTGAGATAGTGGCTGCGTTATCCACAACATTCTTACCTTTTAGAGTACGAAGTGTTTCCTTTAACTCAGCCAAGACCAGATTCTTATCACAAATTTGTTCCCTCAAATCAGATATTTCCACCGACTTTCGATTCAATTGTTCAATCAATGATTGATTATGTGCAGTGGTATCAACACATGCGGGCTTTACTGAATCGAAAAGTCGTGTATTTTTCTGTTTTAAGTTATCAACTTTGGACAAAATCTTGGAAACTCGATTATCTAGATCAAGTTTAAAATTCTCAGCGGCCTCAAGTACGTTTACACAGTTAAGCTCCTTAGATTTCTCTATTTCTATCGGCAAAGATTTAGCAACCTTGTCACTTGGCTGACGCTGTTTTGATTGTAAATTCAATCGAAAATTCTTTTCAAAGTTTGCATCATCGATATTAACACCTTCGAATGACGTTTCAAAGATTTCTTGAATAAATTGTTGCTTGCATTCAAGCGAAATACAATGTGTTTGAATCTCATCAAAACGTTTTGAAAGCGAAGAATATGAATCTTGAAGCTTTAAAAATTCAACGTCAGATTCGTGACAAGTACTATCTACCACATTATCCACAGATTCAACATTATGCACAATAGAATCATTATCAACACATTTATTCACACAGACGGAAACTATATCATGTGACATCACTTGCTTCAGAAGCTGATCATTTTGGCGTGAAACTCGTTCTATTTCAAGTAAACTGTTTTCATAAGCATCATCCATTTCATTAAAAACACGTTTAACTTCTTCTATTTCCAAATACAAATCTTGATCAAGATTACTAAGACAAGCTTTAACATTCTTTACAAACGGAATAATTTCGTCTCGGAACGCAGCTCTAGTGTGCTCAAAATTCCATTCACCTTCCGTTATGGCCGAAGCCGTCGTACGTTCCAAAATGACCTTGTCAAAATCGGCTAAGTATTGGTGTACCGCATTTAAGTTAACGGACGGCTTACTTACCGGTGGAATTAACTTCGTTAAATCCTTTTTGACAAGTGTAGGAGACGTACTAGGAGGGTTTTCATTTGACAAACTTTGGGGCACAAGAACTGTCTATTCAGCTAATTCCTTTTGTAAGCGAATGCGGGTCTTTTTAAATTGATCTTTGTTATGTTGATCATAGTCAATTGTATGGAATTTTGAAATCATTTTAGAATGAGTTTCATCCGCAAGTGACTGTGTCGCGTCAGAACTACGAACAAAAGGTGCTTCTTTCGATTTGCCAATGATGGTCATATCATAAAGACCGGGAATATATTCCTGAGCTTGTTTTGCATAACCGAGATTAGGTGGTAAATCTTGAAGACGCTTAAGTTCGAATTCTTGAAATGATTTAGTTAAAAGATGAACCTTTTATGTGGAAGCGTATTGTTTTAAAAGCTGTTGTTCCTTGAATTTAAGAAGTTTGGTAGCATTAATTTCTGATTCAACCTTTTTAGACTCGAGAATTTCGAAATCCATTTTAAGTTTCTGAAAGTCATTGACAACCGACTCTTTTGCTTTTAATTCATTGGAAAGATTAGCTTTTAATGATTCTATTTCTTTCAAGTGTTCAATCTTTTCAAAACGAAATTGGTCAAATTCAGAACATGTTATTTTCTCTTCTTGAGGGACCATTTCAAAAGTTTTGACCTTTTCTTTATGCAACGCAAGCTCAGCAGTTAGGGTGGAATTGGTATCTACGGATTGTCTGAGGGCCATATGCATTTGATCTATAATATGTTTAGGCACCATTACCAAATCATGTTGAGCATAAGATTCCATACCCGTCGTAGCATTTGGTTGATGTTCACTCAAATGTGTAGAATTGGGTGGTAAATCCTGTTCGAGGTTGTCATTTTCATGCCCAACTTGATGCTGTTCGAGGTTGTCATTTTCATGCCCAACTTGATGTTGGTTATCATCAATATTATTAGATGTGGTTGGTACCTCACTGATGACATCAGAACCGTAGTGAGAGAGATTAGCAACGAGAGCAGCTTGGGCAGAGTGAATGTCATCACAATCCGAATCGTATGCATCAAGATCGTCCGCTTGATAAGCTGCATTAGAAGTAGAAACGACTGCAATGCCTTCTGTATCTGCTGCCCCAGGGTCTGCAAGAATTGCTAACTCCTCTTATCCAAAATCTTCCCCTTAGACTGAGCATCAACCAAATACATCTTCTCACGAAACCATGCATCATCCCTCCTCCTTTTCGGCTGAGTGCATTCCCTAGCCATATGACCTTGTCCTCGGCAATTGTAGCAAGTCACAACCTTTTTAGGACCAATAGGACTCCCATTTCCACTAGCTTGAGAATTCACAGCTTGATTGTTCCCATTCCTTGTAGGAGGTCCATATGAATTTTGCCTTCCCTGAATAGGTTGCACCGTCACTTGACCATCTTGAACAGTGGCTTGTTGTCAAGGATTTGAAGAGGTGCGGAGCTGATTGTTTGTTGGTGGAAATCCTCTAGTAGCAACAAGTTTTGACAAGTAAGCAGTGAGATGGTTTAGAACATCAGCTGGCGTATCATTTGGACTAAAGACCGGTGCTTGGATTGGTGGAAGTTCATTAGAGTAAAAAGCCTGTGCTGGTTGTGCTTCTATTGGAAAATATCCTTGCTGAGGAGTATAGCCCATTGGAGAAGTGTTGGCTTGTGATGGTGATGTCTGATATTGTGGTTGCTGTGGAAAAGATTGTTGATGAACACTTTGTTGATATTCTTGTTGTGGCATCATTGGTGGTTGATAGGATGGTTGCTGATAGATGTGTGGTGGTGGCTGCTGCAAGTATGATGGTTGTTGATAAGTATAAGCCATGTTTTGTTGGGAAGCATACATTGCAAGTGGATCATGAACTTGAGGTGTAGACAACCGAGCCTCGATCACATGGCATTCATGTTGTTGAAGAAAACCTTGAAGTTGATCCACATTGGTGTTATGCAAGTCCTTAGCCAATTTAACATCCGTCACGTATTTTTTCCATTCTGAAGGAAGAGTGTTCAAATACTTGGTGTTCAATTGAAAGGTAGGAATTGTCATGCCATAGATATTGAGCTCATTCAACAATAGGGTAAAACTCAGATAGTAATCATTGAGAGTCTCCCCTGGCACATAGGCAAACTTATCAAAAGTATCATAAAGCTTACACTCTCGTTCTTGTTTAGTTAACGAGGTGCCTTGCATTAGAACCCGAATTCTATCCCATAACTCTTTGGCAACTTTGTGTTTGCTGACGAGTTTGTAGACATCTGGAGGAAGGGCTTGGAGAATGATGTTTGTAGCATACTTATCACATTTATCTTGAATCTTCATATCTCCAGTCAACTCACCCGTTGTGCGAGGACGAGTAGTCGTACCTTCCGTCACGGTACCATAATCTAATGGTCCATTGAGCACCGATGCCCAAATTAGATGTCCATTCTCCTTGTTCAACATATAAAGTTCCATTCGGGAAGCCCATTCCTCATACATAGTCTTCACCAACATTGGTGGACGATTATCCGTACCCGAGAGGATGGACTTATCCGTAAGAGATGTGTACTCCATTTCAATAAGTTAAGATTTACAAACGTTGATCGATCAATGAAAGAAAGTAAATGTGTTTGTTGTTGTGAGTTGAAGTCGAGAAACAATGTTAAAATCCCCTAAAATATGTTCTCAATAAACCAAAAATTCCAAGTCAAAATTACACACGATGTTCGAAAATTTTTATGGAAAAATTTGTGATTATCGGAATAGTGATCGGAATAGTGATCGGAATGATGATCGGAATGAACCCTAATCGGAATGTACCTAATCTGAATACCAATCTGAATACCAATCGGAATGCCGTGATCGGAATACCAATCTGAATACCAATCGGAATGCTGTGATCGGAATACCAAATCTGAATACAAATCTGAATACCAATCGGAATGTCGTGATCGGAATACCAAATCTGAATACCAATCTGAATACCAATCGGAATGCTGTGATCGGAATACCAAATCTGAATACCAATCTGAATACCAATCGGAATGCCGTGATCGGAATACCAATCTGAATACCAATCGGAATGCTGTGATCGGAATACCTAAACCCTATTCCGATTACACAGACCGGAATGTACTATAAACCCCTTTCCGATGACCTGATCGGAATAATTCCCACTTTTCTCGGACAAATCTCAACCAATTCGTGATTTTAAGCCAAAAAATGATCAAAACACCCAAAAATTTTGTGTTTTTAGCCAAAGTAACTATACCAAATCCCTACCACAACTATGTAGAAGATTTGTATCAAGAAAAAACCATCAAAAACACAAAAAAAAAAAATTTTGGACGTGTGAAAATGGATCAAAAATGGCGAGATAATCAAGAACACAAACACATGAACAATACAATCATCCCATGGCTCTTGATACCATTTGTAGGATTGTAAATCTTGCTTATGTTTTTAGAGAGAGAAAGAGATAGAGAGATGGTGGATTTCACACAAACTTAGAGAGAGAAACTAAAAATAACTATGTGAAAATTATGAAACCACACACCCTCTCCATCAAAGGAGAGGGTTTATATACCCAAGCCCTTGTCATGGGCTTGGGCTTACATTTGGGCTGGCCTACACATGTTGTAGGCTAGGCTTTGGTTTGTTTGTTTAATTTAGATAAGTAACTAAACTACGAGCTATTACATGGACTATTGTTGAAGTGACCGATCCTTCTTAATACGTAAAACGTATTTCCAACATAGGTTGACAACAAATGATATTTGGTTGAATAAGCTTGTTGGAAAGGGTAGGTTTGTAGGAGAGATTGAAAATACTCAACCAGGAATACTTGGCACTTTTATGTTAGAATACATGATCCACATGAGAGTTATGTGGAACCTAAATACAAAGTTAGGAAAAAATTCCAGTACCTTAGTTTTGATCCTGGCACACCATGGGATGAAGTTGAACCTATTTTGGTATAAAGTTTAAAACTCCATTACAACTTAAGAACTACATAGCTAATTATGGTGTAAAGAATGTTACTAGTTATGGCATTTGCAAAATGATTCTAACTGTTTGCTAGTCAAATGTGGTAGGGATGTTAGTGCGAGTAAGTATGCTGGAAAAAGAGGTAAGAAACTAGTCCAAATTGATGAGAACCTATAAGTTGAGCCAAATGATAATCTGGAAACATCCCCAACAGTTGATAAAGGAAAAGGTATTTTAGGTGATAAGGAAGGTGAGCCAAGTAATGTTAGTGAAAATGCAAAAGAAAAATGGGTTGAAAAAAAGGCCAAAGAAAAAGAGTATGTAATGCCTGACGTGGACTGTCCATTTAGGTTATGGGCTAGTTGGATGAGCACCAAGAGGTCTTTTCAAATCAAAACACTATACCCTGATCACAAGTGTCGTGAAATTACAACTTAGGTGCATTGGTCACTTATAAGTGGATAGCAAAGCATTATGCTAGGGAAATCATTGATAATCCTCATATTAGTCATAGGTATATGTAAAATTCTGTCAGAGAGAAATTTATGAAATCTGTTAGTTTGAGGCAATGTAGAAGGGAAAAACAGCTTGCTTTGTTTGATCATGGGGGAGGGGGGTCTAGTGGACCATTATAGTATACTATGGGATTATAGACAAGCAATGTTGGATTCTAATCCTAGTTCTACTCGCCAGATTGATTTAGAAGAAAAAGATGATGGTCTAACATATTTTAAAATATTCTATGTTTGCTTTGCTGGTCTCAAGGCTGGATGGACATCTGGTTGTAAGAAAGTTAGTTTTACCTCAAACGTTCATCATTTGAAGTTTTAAAACTAACTTTATCATCATTCGAAGGCTCTATTGGTTCGATATTGGCTCCAACTTTCTTCGATCTAACCTTTTTTGGTTTATTTCGTCGATTTTGAAGTTTTTTGAATATTAGTTGACTATTTTAGTGTTTGGTTGAGTGAGAGAGATAAAGTTAGTTTTAAAGAGTGTGAAACTATGTATAAGATAAGAATTGGATTGCTGGTATTAGTTTTGATATATTTCACTTTCAGTCCGTTGAACATCTCTTTCAATTTAGCAAGTTGAGTCCCTTCGTGTTTTTTATAGGATCAACCGACAGATGCCCACCTTCAAGTTTAGCAAAAAAGTCTCTTTCATTGGTAGACACAATATTTGCAGAGTCAGTCTGCACTTGACCCTTATTAGTGTCCCAAATCTGAAAATAAATAATAATCATCACCATAACCAAATCCTTTTAAATCCTTGTAAGATCATCACTAAAATTAAAACTACATATAAAAAAACTGAATGATTTTTTCAAAATCAATCATCCAACCAGCTAGTAACATTTTACACAAACGAGAATAACTACTTCGAACTAAAATATTTCAAAGGTATAGCAACATGATTAAAAAAATTCTACTGCCAAATATGGCAAAATTTAAATTTTAGGCTCTAAAATCTATAAATTATGTAATCGGTTATTTAAAAAAATTAGAACAACCATCGACCGAATCTTTATTCGTAAAAATCCTTTCATACATTCAACTAGCCTTTATATATTTAACTCAGCAACATTAGTTAATCCAAATTTTCATTTTTGTCATTTTACTTGAAAAAAAATTATATCAAAATAATCTATCTTGTACTACGTATAGCCGAACTAGATGATACCATTAGTACCTTTTTATGCATTTTATGAGCGATTATCAGAAACTAGAACATTATCACAATTATAGCAATTATTTTAAACTAACTACCTTCTAAATATTTTTTATTAGCAGTCCGATTCTTCAACGAGTGATTACAACAAACACGGACGTATTCTTAACTAATTCTAACAATGGCTAAGTTTAGCAAACTAGCAGTAGTTGCAAGAAGCATTTATGTCATTTGACATTTATAATTACAGTTACATACGACTATGTTGACAAATACTTTAATGAAAGAAAGTTTCAAACAACTACCACTACTTGCTATTGCTTGTCGGCTAATGATAGTTTTGCCAACGTCAACAATACTATAGCAATTGGCTTGCTAAACCTTCAAATATATATTTTCAGATATTGCTATTGCTGTCGAACTCTTCAACAAGTCAAAATATTTCAACTATGCTCCCGAACATACTCTTACTCTAACTTCAAACCATTAATTTAGTAGTTAAAAATATTCATCATTTTTTCGGCTTTTCAGTTATAAACTTAGCCAATTTTGACTATGGCTATATTTAGAAAAACTAACAATACTGCAATAGCCGCAAGGAGTGGCATATCAGTAGTTGCAAGCAGTATGTCGCTTGTTTTATGAAAACATTTGTAAACTAAGGGTATATTCGACAACAAGCGTATAAAATCGTTTTGAAGCAACTTGCAACTTGCATATACCATTTTGTACACAATGTTTGTTTGGCAACAAGCAACTGACATATCTGATATTTTTTCTAAACTCTCTATGAGTCTATGCTACTCCTAGTATCAATTACCAACAACTAGCGTTTATGGTAGCAAGCATTTATGAGCTTAGCAGCGTGTTTAGAAACAAGAAACTGACATACATACTTTATTCTAAGGTAAACACTTGTTTTATTAGCGTTTCAACTACTGGAATATCAAAAATGTAAACTCTTGTTTCCAAACAATCATCATTTTAAACGGTCTTTGTCCTTAAAGACGGCCTATGATGTTCCTAAACATACATCATAAAAAAATTATTTAGGCAAAATATATACCAATAGTTAGAATCATCATGACAAAAGTTCAATTGCAACCTTGTTTTTTTCACAAGCAGGCGGTCAAATCCCAACATTTATTTTGGTTTAATATAAAGGTGGTGATTAAACTAAGATTTTAAAAAAATACGGAGGGACCATTTTTGCCAAAAAGTACAGAAGTTTCACAAATCGTACAGAAGGACTAAAGTTGTAAACTTTTCTGAACTGATTTTTATTGACGGTGATATTTCACTAATGAAAACAAACAACGAAATATCACTAGTTGATAAAATAACTGGTGATATTTCATTGTATTTCGTTGTGTTATCACTAGTGATACATTGTTTTATCACTAGTGAAATATCGCCACTGATAAATATTTTTCGTCAAATTTACAATTTTAGCCTCCATCGATTATTTGGAAAAAAAATGACCCTTTCGTGTTTTTTTTCATGGGATTTAAACTTAGGCGATAAATGGCTAAGTAAAAAGGAAGATGCAAAATAACTCAACTCGAATTATCATTAATATAAGAGTGTTAAGTGTTACTCCATTTTCGGCTGTCCCAATTATAGTCCCCTTCCAAAAATAGATATAAGTAATGTAACAAATTTACCATATTGCACCTAGTGGCACTAGAAATTACAAACTATATATAAAGTTTTAATTAATTGCATAAGGTTAAGGTATCATTTTCCAAAAAAGTAAGAGAAAGAATGCAATGATAATAATATTTTTTTTTGTCGGGGAACAATTAATTTAAAACGAAGGGAGTAAAACATTAAAATGTTTTATATATATCTTAATTCTGTCATCACAGAAGCTAATAATGGCAAGGAAGTCAAAAGAGGGACTGAATGACGTCACCACGTCTCTTAGAGACGAGGGTATCACAACAAGCCTCCCCCTCTTCATTTGGGCCCCACAGCTGTCACATCAGCGTCACATCACACCAACACAACTAACAAAAATACCCCGTCACTCACAACACACCCAACCCCTCTTCATTTGGGCCCCACCACTATATTTTCTTTTTCTTTTTTTCATTTTCACACAAATCAAAATTCATTTCATTCAAATTAAACACTACAAATACGGAAATAAAAATTACAAATACAGAAATAAAAAAATACAAATACAGAATTTCAAAATACGATATGATACGATACGGTACGGTTCGACGGAATTTAATCGGTTTTGGGATCTGAATCAAATTCCGATGAAATACCCTAATAATTCTTGATGAATTCGGCAGTCTTTTCCCACTTGATTTGCTTCTCCAACTCTTGTTTGTCCCTTTCTTCTTCTGCTAATGTTTCACGTAATGCTTCTTCATCAAGAAGCAGTTGATGTTCTTGTTCCTCAGTAAGACGAAACTCAGCAGGTACCTTGTATTCTTCAACAGGGCTCTCTGGTTGATCAACAGTAGGAACTGATGATCCACCCATCGTGTTTGGGTAAGGTTATGGAGGGTAAGGTTGTGGAGGGATTGTGTCTGGTACCTTTTCTGGTGTCGATGGGTTGCTTCGAGTAGCTTTTCGTTTGTTTTGTTTCGTGTTTGCAGAAGTGTTTTCTGGAGACATGTTTGAGAGTATGGTTTTGTGTGAGAAAAAAAAATACTAAATGGAAGTAGTATTTATAGACAAAATATAGCCGTTGGAAAATTCAAATTAAAGCATAGCCGTTGGAATATTCATTAATTAAATTAAAATTAAAACATAGAAAATAAAATTACATTACTGAAAATAAAAGTATATTACTGAAAATAATAACATTATTTAAATTAAAATTCTCTAACCCATTCTTTTTTAAATTTCATCAGTCTTTCGATTTTAGCGGCTTCATCAAACAAAGCATCCTGTATTGCATCGTCTTGATTAACTCTTTTTTCTAAAATTCGATTATCTTATCACGCCATTCTTTTGGAATATCATCGTATTTTTCACATGCTTCCTGCAGTTCAAATTTTGAAGTGGTTGCACTTTCAAATTTGAGGGCTAAATCCGCAACCGCTTTTTGCCGAACGTTGTCTTCTTTAATCATGTTAGCAACCAATGTTTTGATTTGATCAAAAGTGTGTGGAGCTGAACAATCCATTTTATTAATTTTTTTTTGATTTTGGGGAATAAATATGTTTGTTAAAAATGTTAAATTAGGAGTATATATAAAAAAAAAATTGAAATTTTTTTTTAGCCAACGGTTATATTTTGGCCAACGGCTATATTTGGATGAGGTGGCTCATCGTTTAGATTTCGGTTTTCCAAAATATCGACGGCGATGAGAGGGGGTAGGTGTGGCGACGAGAGACGACGAGGGTGCCACGTCGTCTCGACAAACCCCCAGGCGTCATGACACCCTCCTCTCTTATATTCGTTGCTCCCTAAATTTGTTTGTTAATTAATTAAACCATAATTTACCTTCATTTATTTAACGTTGTTGCGGTGGTTGTTTGTATTTTGTAAGAGCTCTAGGTGTCGTAACACCATTTTCACCTAATAACACCATCACATCCGCATAAAATAACACCAACCCCTCTAATCATAACACCCATCAACACCACTTGTCTCTTTTTTTCAAAAAACACCCTCAACAATTATCCCATTCTTTAAACAAACACTCATTTCATTCATAAAATAAAATTACGAATTACATTACGAATGAAAAAAAACATACGAAAAAAAACATACGATATAAAAAATAATAATAAAATAAAATCACACTAGTCTTCATCTTCGTCTTCCCCTTGAGCTTCCTCGACTTCACGCCAAATATAGTTCATGAGGTCTTGTTGTAGAGCACGATGAGGTTCTCGGTCACGTAATTCTCTTGCTTGACGACCTTGAGTTCCACATCGATCGACCCAGTATGTTTGCATAGACCTCGCCGGATTAGAATAAACATGCTTTTAATCAACAACCGCCATCTCTTGATCTTTTAAAATCATGTTATGCATTATGATACCTGAATAAATTATTCGACGTAACGTGTTGACTTCGTAAGCACGAGCCGGTTGTTGAATAAGTCCGCCACGCCCTTGAAGAACACCGAATGCATGCTCGACATCTTTTCGTGCACTTTTTTGACGTTGTTTGAAGTACGCATGCTTTGGATCATTTGCAACCGTCAACGACTTCACGAAACTTGCTCATTCAGGATAAATTCCATCGGCCAAATAATACCCATTTAGATATTGATTACCATTTACCAAATACGGAACCACTGGTTGAATGTCATCTAACAAGTCATCGAATAACAGAGAATTGTCTAATAAATTAATATCGTTATTCGCACCTGCTATCCCATAGAACGCATGCCAAATCCACAAATATTGTGAAGCCACAGCTTCAAGCATTACGGTACGGTATTTTTTTATCACCCCTACCGTATTGACCGTGCCAAGACACTGGACAAGTTTTTCATTCTCAGCGCATACAGTCAATACTCCCAAGCATACCCGATAAGCCATGGACAAGTGTTGTGCTTTTGATGTATCTTTACAACGTCTTCATATGTTAGCTTTCGTAAGTACTACGCCATATACAAACCAATGATGCACATATAAAAAAAATTTAACGCATCTCGGGAAGTATGCTCACTCATTTGTAAATATTCGTCTAATGCATCGGGGATGTTACCATATGCAAATTGACGTATAGCCGTTGTGCACTTCATAAGCGCACTAATACTCATTCGACCCGTACAATCGAGTCGAGACGAAAAAATGAAAATGTTGTGGGAGAGGTTCTAGAGGATAGGTTACAATAGCATAGACAATTTTAGTAAAAAGTGTACGAATCATACGAAATTTTGAGAACCCGTACTTTCCCAGCATTATTTTATTCTTTTTATTCGTGCCTCTTGAAATTTCCAACGTATTATGTTTTCTTGTATTGCTATATGTAAATCCTGAGATTTTTAAATTATACTTTTTAAGTATTCTTTTCTGATCATCGATAAATACTTTGTATGGAATTATAAAATTTTTATTTTATTTTTCCATATTTAATTTAAATCAAAGTTTTTGATTTAAAATCACCCGCGTGCGTTTTACAACGAGTTTATTCAAATCAATGTACAACGAGAATTCCTAGTGATCACGATACCGACGGATGCCCAAAACTTTATATTTTATTATCGATTGTTTCGATAATTAATATTTCCGACGATTTCGTTTTAATTACGTAATTAAGTCGTGTCGGGATATCATATAATCATTTTTATGATGCATTGTAAATTTTGAAAAGTATTTTTACGAAACCCGAGCTCCGTAAATATTTTCAATATTTACCAATAATCATTTTCTACCCTTTCAAACTATCTAATTTCTTTTTTAGTCCACAAGTTTTAAACTTGACAACAATGGTCCCTCCACTTAACTAGCTATATATAAACTAAATTATTTCCACAAACACACGTATACATCCATTTTTATAAAACAAAAACACACATCTCTCCCCACCTCCACCCTTTGCCGCCACCTTCCCACCACAAAACACCCTAAAACACCATCATCCACCATGATTTAATCAAAACAATTTAAAGACCACATCTTAGATTTTTATGGTGATTCTATTGATACCAAAATCACCCACATGCATCAAGATTTCAAAAACTTTATGATTTTATGATTGGTGATGTTTTGATCATCTTGCATGTGTTGTTTATGTTAGGATCATCATGTTTTTATGTTAAAAACTTTAATTTTTGATCTTGTGATTTTGTTAAATTTATCATACAAGTGTTTTTAGGAGTGTTTGTTTGATGGGCATGATGGTATAGTGATCCTAGAGGTATGGGAATGATTGGTTTTGGTTGAAAAATAGATTTGACTTGATTTCTAAAAAGGGTATTTGGGACATCAGCTTATAACAGATTGTTTCGTATGTTTAAGGTCTGATAAAGGCTAAGATTATTTGATATTGTTGTAGAGTTTTCCGAGACGCATCGTTTTTGTATAAGATAGAGCTTCTAAGTCATTACGAGTCAAAATTTATGCTAGTTTTAGTATTCGTGTACCGGGAGACGCAAGCCGGCACAATCCGAAATTGTGGCTGACTTTGGGTCGACTCTCGGGGACTTTAGGCTTGGTTAGATAGCTGATACTACTGATTTTCAAAGTTTACAAACTGATCTTGATGACTCTAGTAGTGGTTTCAAAAGACGGATTGTCGAGATTGTACTTTTAAAGTGGTGCAAACGGTTTTATAAAACAAGTATACAAATCTGTCCCAAATTTGGAGTCGAGAAAAGTGTCGAGCTGATAGATTTTAAAGTGTGAACTTTGGCTCAAATTTTGGTAAGGTCTTATACAAGTTATAAGAGACCTTGACACCAATTTTCATCTAAAACGGACAAGTCTAGATAGGGTAGATCGGTGTGTACATTCGGGGTGTACTTGCTGATTTTAATTTTGGACACTTAGTTAAATGCTTGTGTTGCGTGAGTTTGAGTATTCACCATCGGATATGGTGACTTACTCAAGTGCTTAGTCATTATATAAATGACTTAGCTACTGGTCCGGGCGATGTATAAGGATAGTTTAACTTACGTTGACTTGGCGTCTTATGACGGGTCAATTTCAAGTGTACAAGTGTTTTAACGTGTATTGTTGGAATAAATGGTTAGTATGAATTCAATTGGTTCGTGTCAATGGTTTTGAAACATGAATTCTTTGAAAACATTTGAGTCATATTATATTTGGTACATATCGATATTTTAGTTCGAGTCTTAACGCGCGCCTTATTTTGATATGTTGCGCTTTTCGTGTTTCCCCGGGCATCCATATCGTCAATGATCGTCTCACTACCATTGTTTCTACTCAGTTGCCGAGTATCGTGATTGACTTACCACGTGGCTAAGGTGAGTTCATAGCCCCTTTTTACTTGTACATGGTTTCTAAACACGGGGTGAGATTTTACATGGTGGAACACAATCATTTAAAAAACTGTGTGCTATCCTCAACTTGTATGCTATCCAGAAATTGTATGCTTTCCAGAACTTGAGGATTTCCAACTTATTTTCATTGATATTATTGCTTTTAGTCTTTAGCCTTAAGTTACCTCTCATTGATCATTAACCGTTAATTAATCTTGCTACCAAGCGCGAATGTTGTGGGTGGATCCATCGGGATTGACTATCCCCGTCCCGATAACCTTGACGCACTAATATTTGTTTATCACTTGAGTATTTAGGCTGAATACTGACTAGATGAACTTACACTGAGTTAAGCTTCGGTTCATGAACTAAACAGCAATAATAATGTTTCGGACTACGGTTATCGTACGTAACCATTTTCCCCTATTTCTTGTTTACAAATGAATGCTTGTGTTCCACATCCTTATTGCTAAACCTATGAATTTCACTCAACTTTGTGTTGACGATTTTACATGTTTAATCTCAGGTATTATTACTTAGCTTTGCTTGGATGGGAGTCCGCAGGAGATTATCGCAGCTTGGAGATTTCTGTGATGCTTTTAAAAGACTGTTTTTAGTAAAAACTGTCTGGAGTTATTTTATCCTTGGGCAACTTTATGTTATAAATTGAGACAAAATAATATAATTTTCCGCTTCTAAAACTCTTGGACCTATGTTTAAAAACTCTGACCTTTTATGATGTAATGTACATGTTTTTATTTCGTCATATTTGTATGAACTATAATTCATTGTTTCTTGTACTATGACGTGTTACCCCCTCGTTGCCTAGTTGTTCCATGTCAGATTTTGGGGGTCTCACAGAGTGGTATCAGAGCGATGGTTATAGGGAACTGAGTCGTTTTCAAAAACTTAGTCTATAACCGAAAGTTCAAATATTTTATTGTTTCTAAGTGTCAAACATAGAATCTGCCATTGCTGTTCATATCTTTGCGGGTAACTCTCTAATCCTTATTATTTGCTTTTAATTATCGTTTTAATATTTCATCTCTTGATTTCATTTTGAAATATTACTTCACTTTAATGACGACAATTATTGTGTCTTTTCAAATTTGTGCTTCATGAGTTATCATTGGATATTACTTAATTACATATGCTGTTACTACATTTCTTGAATTCTTGTTCTTGTGAATTGATCATGTTACCATGATTTCAATTTGTTATGACGTTACCTACTTGTATTCAGAGCGCGTATGCTGTCGACTTTTCATACTCATTTTTCTGAGTACTATTGCTATTTCATTTATGCGTGATACGACTGACTTCATATACTCGTTCGTTTTGAATCATCTGTTTTTCTCGACTCGCTGCTACATGTTGTGCATACTCTCGTGATACCATTGTTCTGAATTGAATAAGTGTTGTTTTCGCTGAAACTTCTGATTTTCATTCTACTACCGTGCATGTTGCTTTCATTGTTTATTTCCTTTAAAATATCTATTTAGATACGCATATTTTCTTTTCGACCATTCGTAATTGAAAGTCTAGTCTATAGACCATTGTGTCTCCGGAAAAGACTAAAGGACACCATGTGAGTCACACATCTCGAAGCATTCGTTGAATCAGTACCTGAATAATATTGTGGGTTTTCATAATCTTGATTTGCCTTTACGCCACCGTTTTACACGACACTTGTACATGGATTACTTCTTATTTCATTGACCATTCTCCGTTTCGACTTCGACTTACAACATCTGTTGTACCTTGAACACATGATCGTCATTTATTATGTGACGATTGTTTGGAATACGATCTTACTTGTATCCTTCCTTTTTCATTAAACCTCCTCGCCTCAGGAGTGTGGCTTGTTAATGTTTTGTTTCTTTCTCGGTATGTCTTGTGATTTTGGAAAATCACGCCGCCAGGAGACCTTCCTGCATTGCATCTTGCAGCCGAAGACACGGATGTCATGCGTCGTTTTTGATTTCTTAGATTTTCGTTGGTATTCTTGAACCCTTTCTATTCTGTGTTTTCTTAACATGTTTAATTACACAGTTTACTCTCTTTCGTCTTTATGGAATCCACTAAATTTGTGTGTACATTAATTTTGAGTTATCATGAAATTCAGATTTAATTTCAAGATGTGTCGAAAAAAATACTTTGTACAAAAACTTTACAAGGAATTTAACAGTATCGAGAAAATATTTTTATAACATTAGACATAAAAATATATATTTCTACTTGTTGAGACGTCCGTTTAGGACATAAAATTTGGTTAGTAAATATTTAAAACGAGCAAGTTACGCTCATTTGAGATTGTAAAAATCTAAGAAGTTATTTTCTGAATAATGCTAAAATATAATTTTGTTGACAGATTTAACGCAAGGGTATTTTCGTCCATTTTTATTCCGTTTCAAGTCTTGGATAAAACTAGAAAGTTGTTCAAAACATTGTTTTACATCGAAATGCATTAAACTTTGAGTCTTAGAGTATCGTTTAGTGAGTTAATTGGTCTAGTCAAACCCAAAAGTCAAAACTGATAGACTTTAAAGATATGATTTCAAGCGTTTTTCAGTTCGTTGAGCTCGTAAAACTTTAACTAATAATATTTTACAACCATCAAATATTGATTGTGTTTGAAAACGTTTACAAATAGTAACTTGAGATCGGTCATACATAAATCTTGAACTTTTGAAATTCGGTAACTTCCTAATATAGAAACTTTTCTGAGTGATTGTACTATTTGTTAACTGATACCCTACTTTCTTAAAAGTATATTTTTGTCAAATAAATCACGATGTGCACACATACAGATTCCTTTATCTTTTCTTTTTTATTTATGACTTATTTGTCATTCTATTTTCTTTCTCTGCTTCAATCGTACCACTGATTCGGGCCGAGGTTTGAAGATCTTGCTTTCATATCGTTTGTTATCATCTTGACATGTGTCTCTTGACGATTTCGGATAAACCTCTTGAAACCTTATCACTTTGTAACCATTTCGTTGACTGTCTTGAACTACTCCTTATTTTCCCTCTTGTAACCTACTCGCTACTTTATAAACTATTGTCATGTTACCATATAAACTCAAACTGGTCTTGGTTGTGAATCATTTTACAAAAGGTTTCATTTGGGCTTTCTTAAATAATTGAATGCTATCTTACAAAATTAATTTATATTAATTACAATGTATACTCACAAATTGTTCTACCTTGGGTTTGTAAAGAATCTTGTAACATTACCAATTGTTGAATTAAATATCTAGCCAGTAACTTATTGGCGAATAGTTTCATAAACTATTTTGATTCCTGTTTTTACAAATGGCATTATATACATATTTTATATAATATGACCTGTAATACTGGTTTGACGAAGATGAGCATCACATTGCTAGTCCTAAATTATGCATGGCCTGATCACCTATGCTTAATTTAGAAGGAGCCATGCAAGGCCGAATAGTAGTCACCTTAAATATGTAACCAACAATCAACTTTTTAGTTATGTTTCTTAAAAAGTTAGATAAAAATAAAGTTTTGAAATTTTTTACATCTTATGCGACTAACAACAATTCGTGACTTACACATATGAACCCTTATCTTTTCTTAAACAAAGTACATGCCTCAAGAACATATTTCTTTACTCAACGACCTTTGTTTTACCTGTTACCTCATCATCCTCATGATACAATTTTCGTTACCATTTGACTAAATTCTTACTATTGATACCAGACTTGAAAGTTTCAACGTTGTTATGCTTCTACATCAATCGACTTTCTTTGTCTCTTTTGGTAGACCTTCGAAACGTCTCTGGACGCGATTAATGATTTATGACTGGAAGTGACCAATGATTTTGTGTAATTGTCATGATGTGTGTTAGACCTTGTCGTCTTGAAATTCATTCGTGTGAATCATGTGTTGATTTCGCCTTTCATTGCTAATGTTTTAATTTTACTGAATTTACTCTCAATTGACTTCTTAAGAATTTTCTTTGGTTCGAAAATTCGTTGTGTGGCTTTTCCCTTTCGATCTTATTTCGACCACCGAGAACTTAATAAGCCGTTATTGGTGTCACCAACTGCACTTAAGAAGCGACGACTTGCTATAATCCTTTGTTTCTTATTATTTTTATCATTGATGCGACTATTCTATCATGTTTGTAAAGAATTGATATGATTTTTGTTTTATTTCTTTATGTTATCGCTCGCATACAGATTGTTGACCTTTATATAATTCATATTCGTTGCTGTCTTGTCACCTTTTGAAAACCAGAAAATGTTACGTGTTTATTATTTCATACCATAAACACTTTCTTGGATTTCTAAAAAAATTTATTATTAATTTTTTTAAGAACGTTTTATACATTTTATCAAATGTTTAAATTACCAAAATAACTGTTTCAAGTTAAGTACCGGACCTATACATCCTCTTTGGTAAATTTATAACTAGTATTTAAAAAGGATATCAGGCTGTATCTTTTAAAATAATTAATTTTATCATACTTTACCTTCAATATAACGAAATTATTAAATTAATTTATAATTTCTAACAATGATTCTAAATAACTTGGAAAAAAACCTGATTTTTCTAATAGTAATGATAAACCTGAGGTTTTAACGATAATTTCATGCAGACATCCAAAAGTTCTTAAGTCAATCAGGATAACTATTTGAACTGAGTTACTTTTACCTTGAAGTCCTGATCAAGAAAAAGATTTGACAACTGTTTACCCACTCATTTTATATAGAGTTTGATTTTTAAATCACTACACCTTGTAAAGTTTTCTTTTAATAAAGAAAATATTTAAAACTAAGTTTTAAAGTATTACCAAAATCCTAGACAACTGATTTTGACAGCTTGTATTTTGAATGATAATATATAATTCATTTCTCCTTTTTATTTCCGTTGTAACTAGATTGTTACGTTTTAAGACTGTCATGTTTTACAGTTGCACGAATTGCGACTCCTTGTTGATTAACAATCTTGATTCATTTTAACGCACCTTGTCCATTTAAGCGATTCTCATGTTCATTCTATCTTTTGAATATTTCTTCGTATTGAAGCGTAGTGAGTTCCAATTGATAAGGTTCGCCGTGATGCACAAATTTCCTGGGAAGCAATGAAATTGTTCTACACATTGTACCTCCTCTTGTTTGCATCTTCTACTGTTTTCAGGAGAACTCTGGGGACCAGAGTTCCTTTAGGGGGGAAGATTGTGAGAACCCGTACTTTCTCAGCATTATTTTATTCTTTTTATTCGTGCTTCTTGAAATTTCCAACGTATTACGTTTTCTTGTATTGCTATATGTAAATCCTGAGATTTTTAAATTATACTTTTTAAGTATTTTTTTCTGATCATCGATAAATACTTTGTATGGAATTATAAATTTTTTATTTTATTTTTCCATATTTAATTTAAATCAAAGTTTTTGATTTAAAATCACCCGCGTGCGTTTTACAACGAGTTTATTCAAATCAACGTACAACGAGAATTCCTAGTGATCGCGATACTGACAGATGCCCAAAACTTTATATTTTATTATCGATTGTTTCGATAATTAATATTTCCGACGATTTCGTTTTAATTACGTATTAAGTCGTGTCGGGAAATCATATAATCATTTTTATGATGCATTGTAAATTTTGAAAAGTATTTTTACGAAACCCGAGCCCCGTAAATATTTTCAATATTTACCAATAACCATTTTCTACCCTTTCAAACTATCTAATTTCTTTTTTAGTCCACAAATTTTAAAATTGACAACAATGGTCCCTCCACTTAACTATCTATATATAAAATAAATTATTTCCACTAACACACATATACATCCATTCTTATAAAACAAAAACACACATCTCTCCCCACCTCCACCCTTTGCCGCCACCTTCCCACCACAAAACACCCTAAAACACCATCATCCACCATGATTTAATTAAAACAATTTAAAGAACACATCTTAGATTTTTATGGTGATTCTATTGATACCAAAATCACCCACACGCATCAAGATTTCAAAAACTTTATGATTTTATGATTGGTGATGTTTTGATCATCTTGCATGTGTTGTTTATGTAAGGATCATCATGTTTTTATGTTAAAAACTTTAATTTTTGATCTTGTGATTTTGTTAAATTTATTATACAAGTGTTTTTAGGAGTGTTTGTTTGATGGGCATGATGGTATAGTGATCCTAGAGGTATGGGAATGATTGGTTTTGGTTAAAAATAGATTTAACTTGATTTCTAAAAAGGGTATTTGGGACAACAGCTTATAACAGATTGTTTTGTATGTTTAAGGTCTGATAAAGGCTAAGATTATCTGATATTGTTGTAGAGTTTTCCGAGACTCTCGTTTTGGTATAAGATAGAGCTTCTAAGTCATTACGAGTCAAAATTTATGCTAGTTTTAGTATTCGTGTACCGGGAGACGCAAGCCGGCACAATCCAAAATTGTGGCTGATTTTGGGTCGACTCTCGGGGACTTTAGGCTTGGTTAGATAGCTGATACTACTGATTTTCAAAGTTTACAAACTGATTTTGATGAGTCTATTAGTGGCTTCAAAAGACGGATTGTCGAGATTGTACTTTTAAAGTGGTCCAAACGGTTTTATAAAACAAGTATACAAATCTGTCCCAAATTTGGAGTCGAGAAAAGTGTCGAGCTGATGGATTTTAAAGTGTGAACTTTGGCTCAAATTTTGGTAAGGTCTTATACAGGTTATAAGTGACCTTGACACCAATTTTCATCTAAAACGGACAAGTCTAGATAGGGTAGATCGGTGTGTACATTCGGGGTGTACTTGCTGATTTTAATTTTGGACACTTAGTTCAATGCTTGTGTTGCGTGAGTTTGAGTATTCACCATCGGATATGGTGACTTACTCAAGTTCTTAGTCATTATATAAATGACTTAGCTACTGGTCCGGGCGATGTATAAGGATAGTTTAACTTGCGTTGACTTGGCGTCTTATGACGGGTCAATTTCAAGTGTACAAGTGTTTTAACGTGTATTGTTGGAATAAATGGTTAGTATGAATTCAATTGGTTCGTGTCAATGGTTTTGAAACATGAATACTTTGAAAACATTTGAGTCATATTATATTTGGTACATATCGATATTTTAGTTCGAGTCTTAACGCGCGCCTTATTTTGATAGGTTGCGGTTTTCGTGTTTCTCCGGGCATCCATATCGTCGGTGATCGTCTCACTACCATTGTTTCTACTCAGTTGCTGAGTACCGTGATTGACTTACCACGTGGCTAAAGTGAGTTCATAGCCCTTTTTTACTTGTACATGGTTTCTAAACACGGGGTGAGATTTTACATGGTGGAACACAACCATTTAAAAAAACTGTGTGCTATCCTCAACTTGTATGCTATCCAGAAATTGTATGCTTTCCAGAACTTAAGGATTTCCAACTGATTTTCATTGATATTATTGCTTTTAGTCTTTAGCCTTAAGTTACCTCTCATTGATCATGAACCGTTAATTAATCCTGCTACCAAGCGCGAATGTTGTGGGTGGATCCATCAGGATTGACTATCCCCGTCGCGATAACCTTGACGCACTAATATTTGTTTATCACTTGAGTATTTAGGCTGAATACTGACTAGAGGAACTTACACTGAGTTAAGCTTTGGTTCATGAACTAAACATCAATATTAATGTTTCGGACTACGATTATCGTACGTAACCATTTTCCCATATTTCTTGTTTACAAATGAATGCTTGTGTTCCACATCCTTATTGCTAAACCTATGAATTTCACTCAACTTTGTGTTGACGATTTTACATGTTTAATCTCAGGTATTATTACTTAGCTTTGCTTGGATGGGATCCCGCAGGAGATTATCGCAACTTGGAGATTTCTGTGATGCTTTTAAAAGACTGTTTTTAGTAAAAACTGTCTGGAGTTATTTTATCCTTGGGCAACTTTATGTTATAAATTGAGACGAAATAATATAATTTTCCGCTTCTAAAACTCTGGGACCTATGTTTAAAAACTCTGACCTTTTATGATGTAATGTACATGTTTTTATTTCGCCAGCTTTGTATGAACTGTAATTCATTGTTTCTTGTACTATGACGTGTTACCCCCTTGTTGCCTAGTTGTTCCATGTCAGATTTTGGGGGTCTCACAGAAATCTTCTACGAAAATATTTTAAAAGATACCTACAACCTTCGTCAAAATAATCGGCACATAGACGTCGTTCGGCATCTTCACGATCACGAAAAAATTAGCGTACGGGTCAATCTTTGGGTGTTTTCTTGTTGTACTCGTTGACGATAATTGTAGGATTCTTGTAAAAAGAAAACATCCATTTCATCATCGATGTCGTGTACGCTTCGACCGGATTGTGTATTCATTTTTGTGAATTTTAGAATGTATGTGTGTTTTTTTTGTGGAAAACAATTAAAGGGGTTTGGGTATTTATAATGATTTGGATCGGGGGTTAAAAATAAAATTGTTTTTTCAAAAATATGACCGTTTTTATAGGAGGTGTTTTGTTAAATTTATAAAGATTTTTTTTTTAAAATAACAAAACTAGCCGTTATAAACTATGGGGGTGACTTAAATTTTTAAAAAGGGGGGGGGGGGGTTAAAAGAGAAATAATAAAAGAGACGTTGGGGGAGGGGTAAACGATTTTTAAAAAAAAAACACCCCCTAACTTGCGTTGTCCAGGAAAACGACGTTAGGGTTTTGGCATGAGCGGTATCGTAACGCCGTCCAACGTCCGTTGGGGCGTCACGATACCTAAGGCTCTAAGCAGCGGCGCCTTATTTTTTGGTTATGCTATTCAAAACCCTTTGTGTCTGTGTGCCGTTTTTACCCTTGTGGTTAAAGCTATACTCACGCAATGCAACAAGAGGTATCTATGATTTTTTTATTAAATTAACGTTAAGTTGTACAAAAATTAAATCAAATAAAATAAATCCGATAAACTGAAACAAAAAATTGTAAAGATATCCGATAAACTGAAACAAAAAATCATAAAAATATATCAAAATAGATCTTGAATTACAGAGCAATTTTATTAAGAAATACAATGAAGTTGGATGATAAAAAGGTAAATTAATTAAAAGAAACTTTTACTACTTAAAAACAAATGTGTCTTTTTTGTTACAAAAGTAATGGATGGTCAAGATTACATATGAATTTACTCAACTGTTGTGTTGACTTTTAAGGATATATCTTAGGGTTTTGAGCAGCGAAGGCCCGGAGTGACATTCAACTCGAGGATGTCCAAATTGCTATCATTCAAGTTTTATCAACGAGAGATCTTGGTATATTATTTGTAAGACTTTGATTATTGAATAATAACTTATATTTTATGAAAGTTTCTTTTATGCTATTTTATAATTACGAGTTTGTTAAGTAATACCCTGAACTTAAACTTTCACTGAGCTATAAAAAAACAGAGGTGTTACAAGCAATCGGCCAACAAACTTTAAAGTTGATCATGACTTTAAGCTGAAGTCTCTAAGATTCACATGATGACTGTAACTCCTTGCATTAGCCTCAAAGAAGTCTGAACTAGGACCGGATCAACTCAAAAAGAACATCCAAGACAATTTTGGCTAGGTCATGGAAATAGCCAAAAAGCTCAAGCTTCCCATTCCAGCTCAAGTCTCTGAAACTGAGCTCAAGACAGTTGAGAGGAACTAAACAACACGATGGGAAAAATCTCTAAACTACTTGTTAATGAAACATTATATTTGATGGAATTTACATGAACCTTATTCTTCCCAAGGAGATAACTGCTCTAGTTGATGGACAAGTGAATAAAGAACCAGAGAGGGGACTGATCTTCATGAACATGAATGTTGACCACCACTTTCTGATGGGAAGTGAACTGATATTAACATCCAAAACACAACTAATCAGACTAGAGAATGGCATCAAGTTCGACACAACATATGCAAAGGTACTAGAAAATGATATTCAGGTGATCATCGACTCTATGGAAGACAAAGCTGATGTTGAAAGGATTGTAAAACATAATTTAGATAGTTTAGACTTATGTACTTTGTAATAGCTAGAAATTTAATAGTCTTAGTTATTGTTATGCCTTTCTGTTACATTATGTGTAAGAAGAAAACATGTATTCAATTACAATAATTTTAAACTTAGTTTAATTTATGTTCAAGTAAGCGGAGATTGTTGGGCCAATGATATACCTGAACTAACCCTGTCTAGATTTGATTATAAATTAGACTAAGTGTTAGTAATCGTCGACGTATCTCATCGATGTGGATCAAGACCCGTTGAAGGCACAACCTCAGTGGGCACCTCTTGTACATTCATGGCAGAGACATTTTCAGGCTAGTCGAAGATTAACTAAAGACATACTCGTCAGTTGAGATTGATGGTGTGTAGAAGACATGTTTTGAAGGTTTGAGGACGTGGCCTAGTGGTAAGGCAACCCTAAGGTCCGAGGGACAAATTTGAAAATGACCACGGGGATACCAGTTAGGCCTCGTACATCGAGGACACTTTTATTGTTTAGTGGGTCCTACTATCGCTTACAGCTAGTATTAGTTTCGCCAAACGTAGCCTTAACATTTCATTTTAGCAATTCCCATTTCATAAATACTAGTAGCAACTTACATATCACATTTCACGAAAAAAATGACACGAAAATCAAACAACCAAATAAAAACAAAACAAAATCTAGAAAGCAAGTTAACACGTCTTTTTACAACTGCAACTACACCTATGTTACCAAACGCTTTTATAAAAGAAACAGCTATCGCTAACTGCGCCCCAAAATCCAAACAAATCAACAGACCAACCAACTAACCTGTCTTTTGATATGGGATTTTCTAGCAGTAAGAGCAGCAGACAACAACCTAGACAACCTATTAAACTCAGTATCCTGAATCCTAGGAGGCCGAACACTTGGTTTCTTATAACACAAAAAGACATGTCTTTCATAGTACTTCACACTCCCAACAACACCACTTTGTCTAAACTCAGATCTTGAGACCCAAACTCCTCTTCTTCATCTAAACTGCTGTTGTCTTTGTCAAATGAGTTCAAATAACCTCCGTTCTAGAAGCTTCCTAAACACTTCTTGTTCAGTGGGCCCTAACTAACTGTTACTGCTTACAGCTACTACTAGTTTCGCGAAACATAGCCGTAACATTTCACTTTAGAAATTCCCATGTCATAAATATTAGCAACATATATATATATATATATATATATATATATATATCACATTTCACGAAAAACCCGACACAAAAACCAAAAAACCCAAAAAAAAACGAGAAAGTAAGTTAACACGTCTTTTTATAAAACAAACAGATACCGCTAACTGCGCCCCAAAATCCAAACAAACCAACTAGCATGTCTTTTAATATGTGATTTCCTAGCAGTAAGAGCAACATACGACAACTAGGCAACCGGTCAAACTCAGCAGCTTGAATCCTAGGAGGCCAAACACTTGGTTTCTTATAACACAAAAACACATGTCTTTCATAGTACTTCACACTCCCAACCACACCACTTTGTCTGAAATCTTGAGAACCCAAACTCCTCTTCCTCATCTAAAGTGCTGGTGACTTTGTCAAATGAGTTCAAGTAGCCATCGTTCTAGAAGCTTCTTAAACACTAATTGTTCAGCAGGCCCTTAGTAGGCCTTAACTGTTACTGCTAATGCTAAGGGTATTAGTAACATGACCTATTTTTATATCAAAAACACAACACATTATTTTTTAAAAGTCAATCAACATTCATAGTAGTTCATTGTGTTTCAAAGTGACATGCTTGATAATATACTATATTTCTTAGTCATCGGAACGGATCCGATATGATCCTCCGACTGAAAACCACATTCCTTAGGTCTTCCTTGAAACTGTTAGAACTGTTTTTCACTAGATAAGTAAATTGCAAACGAAGTTTCACTTAGTTTTAGAGGGAATAACGTGTTCCCAATGAAGATCATTTATCATTCACCAACGTAAAGAACATTATAATATCATAAATACTTGCGGCTATCACATTAAAATACTTAAGGCTTAAGTTTAATTCTTATTATATCAGAGTCGTCTTTAGAGAAGTGTAATAGGTGCGATCGCACATGGTCACCGCTTAACGAGAGCCTGCGAATTTCATGTCCTTATATTATATATATATATATATTATATATATATATATATATATATATATATATATATATATATATATATATATATATATATATATATATATATATATATATATATATATATATATATATATATATATATATATATATAGATTTACGTTCTTGTAAGAACCACTCTTAAAGTAAAAACAATAAGAACTAATAAGATTATGCCAAGTGTTATTTTCATTAAGAAAAAATCAAAAATATTATAAAAAAGGTTTAAGGGTAGTATGGTAATCTTAGTATTTCTTACAATCTGATTGCTTTAAAGCTAATTCCACTCCAATAATAAGTATCCTAATAAATTACTTACTATACGTTATATTTCTTCCATCTTTTTACTAGTTCGTCCTATGACACTTTAACTAGTTCATTTTCCCAGAATCATATTATAGGTAACATGATTCATAGCAAAACTTGTTGATAAAACATGATACATAGCAAACATAATGGCACATAAAAATACTACTGATATGACGAGATTCATTTTGGGATGTCTACTTCTAGTGCATATGATTCCATGCAAATGATAGGGTAATTAAGTGATGATTTTTTTTTGTGCACTAGTATTTGGTTAAAACTGTTTTCTTTATAAACTGTACATTTGAATAGTTTAATATATGCATCAAAGTTGAAATGTTAGAAATACATGTGTATTTTTGAGTCGTGTATATAATATAGTTTTAAAAGGGGCGTGTTGCTTTGATTCTGTTAACACTGTCGTCGTACTATTATTTATTAGTTGGGTTTTCTAAGTTGGATGCGTAATTTTTTCAGACACGCAGCGTTTGAGTTTTTTTTAGTTGGTTTTTTCGGATACGTATTACTTAGGCTATTTTAATTGGCTGTATATTACTCGTTATACGCATCACTTGGATTTTTTTTAGTTGGTCATTTATTTTTTGGATACGTATTATTTTGGTCTTTTAGTTAGTTGTTTATTATTTTTGGATACATATCACGTGGTTTTTTTAGTTGGTCGTGTATTTTTTTCGAATACGTGTCACGTGGTGTTATTAGTTGGTCGCGTTTTTTTTTATACGTATCACTTTATTTTCGTATACGTATCACGTGTTTTGTTTAGTTGGTCATGTATTTTTCGGATACGTATAATGTGGTTTTTTAAGTTGGTCGTGCATTTTTTCGGATGCGTGTCACGTGGGGTTTTTAGTTGGTCGCGTGGTTTTTTGGATACGTATCACTTGGATAATTTTTATTTGGTTGTGTCTTATTTGGGATACTTATCACTTGGGTCATTTTTTAGTTGGCCGTCTATTTTTGGGATATGTATCATTTGGGTATCTTAGTTAATTGTTTATTATTTTCGGATATGTATCACGTGTTTGTTTAGTTGGTTGTGTATTTTTTCAGATACGTATCACGTGGTTTTTTTAGTTGGTCGTGTATTTTCAGATACGTGTCACGTGGTGTTTTTAGGTAGTCGTGTATTTTTTTGGATACGTATCACTTGGATAATTTTCATTTGGTTGTGTATTACAAAAGCTATGTATCACAAAAGCTATGTGAAGTATTAAAAATAATACGATATTAGTATAAATGTGCGTAATGTTGTGATTTATAGTAATTTTATGTTAAAAAATACAATACTAAAAAGTTATCTGGGACAAACAAAGAAAAAATGTGACGGAATATAAAAAATGTAGTAAGAGTAAAGGAGTCACATCAGTAAGCATTAATTTTCGAATGAGTTATCAAAATGGCATTATATTTAATTTTTATTACAATAGTGCCATCAAATTCATTTAAATTCATATTTATTAGATCTAATTTATAATGGTACATCTAACGGACAAAAATGGTTCCTATAGTTTTTATTTTAAGAGTGGCCACCACAATAACGCTCCTCTATATATATATATATATATATATATATATATATATATATATATATATATATATATATATATATATATATATAGAGAGAGAGAGAGAGAGAGAGAGAGATGGATGGGATCAATAGAAAACTTCATCTTAAAAGAAAACCTAGAAAACTTCTTTCCAACCGTTGGATCAAAACTCCTTCCCTTCCTTTTTTTTTATTTTGAAAAGTATAGGGTCCTTTTTGTCATTTTCTTGATTTTTAAGGGTTATTTTGTATATCTTCTAATTTTTTAAGAGTTGTTAATCGAGGTTTGTTTTTTTTGTTGATTTGACGTTTTTGAATTTTTTGATTGCGAACACTTAAAAGGACCCACTTTTTAAATGTTTTGCAGACTACTTTTTACTATGAAACTTAAAAACAATTATATCACTTGCGTCACAATATACAAAACAAAATACGTTTCACAATACAACTCGTAAGCAAATTTTCTTGAAATCAAATTTGCTAAGAACTTAAGCATCAAATCCCGAGCATGCCACTGAACCATGAATACGATTTTCTGAGCCCACGAGTAGTTCAAGTTCCTACAGGCAGTATTTAAAAAGCTCGTTAGTACACAAGGTGTCTAAACATGATGCGATGACAACAAACATAGCTGCATAAGTTGTTTTAGTATCGACCACTCTACTTGATCGAGAAGATTATGTGTACAAAGGTACCTGCTATTAGCATATATGCAGCCTAGATAGGGGCACAGTGTCATAACAGGCTGATCGTGCTCAATTGGTATTCCCTTTGAAGATGATGCATGTGCTGCAAAATAAACTTAAAACAGTTAACATATTGCTGAATATCTATTGCTAAAAAGTGCTACAATAGAAACTAAAAATAAGTTGCTGCAAGTATTTTAAAAGGGTATAAATAGGTAAAGCTTACATATGTATCAACATTCTCTCGAATATTGCTTCTGGCATGGGGTCTACACCACCAACAGATTCTTCCTTTGATTTAGCATCATTTGTTCTCACAGATGCATACTCGTCAATTTCTTTGACTAAGAAAGGAATGGACATGCGATCTTTTTAAACTTAAATACAACAGATTTATGTGATTTTTTCATGAAATATGGTCACTGGTAGCATGCTTGCATCATGAGGTGACTGCATCATGGGTCAAATGGTATAACAAGTTTTTTATAATGAAAATTACAACGAACAAAAAGAAGTTAACCTACAAAACTTCTATCCTAAGCTAACTCACATTGACCTGTACTGAAATACCTTGTTTAGACCCGTTACCCAAACCCACCAGACACATCCTTCTTAGGTAATTGGATGTTAGATTATGTTGGCTTCATATCAAGTGCCACTAGTAGTTCATGAGCTACAAAAAAAGTCTACAACTGGAGAACTTGCAGGAGCAGGTGGAGACGCGAAGACATACACTTCAGTACAACATGTCAATTTTTTTATTAATTGCTAACATTCATGACTCAGTAAGGGATCTTAGAATTAGCTGGTGCGGATACAAAATAAATTGAGTTTACCTTATATGCATGTGATGCCACACTTATCGGTAGAGATACGAAAGCAGCATCAACAACCAAATCAACTTCTTCTGACTTATTATTTTGATTTGAATCCTGTGCAAGGACAGGTGTTAACCAGACCAGCTTATATTGGTGATCATATACCCGAGCAATGAAGAAATAAGTTATGTCCATCCTTTTTTTCGAGATTTATATTGAAGCAATTTTGAAATAACTTGAGCAGTCATATGCCTTGCTTCAGAAACCGATGAACCAAAAGTATTTAACAACAGCCTTTGCTTTAAGACTTCAACTGCATTTCATTTAACAACTACCATTGGACTAAATGTTCCTTCGTTGGTAATCCATTAAACACTAGCTGGTTGTAACTATATACCAAATAAGTATCGGTGAGGGACCATTTTTTTTACTAATTGATGTCATAAATAATACCAAACAGATGCTCTCACACTTAGTTTTTATATCCTCTATATGTGCATTTGAATAAACGTAATCAAAGACAACCCAAACTGACCCATTTCATATATATGCCTTATAACAGCTATATCTATTCAAGAAGTGGTTCTAAAAACAGGTAGTGACCTTTAAAAATCAAGAAATGCCAACAACAGTGCCACAGGTGCTTACAGCTGTAACAAGAGTATACAACTTGTCTCGAGTCTACTCCCATTTCTCAGGTCCTGTCCCTTCATAATGTGCTAGTTCCAGATTGACCAGTCATGGTCATAATTAATAATTGTTTTGATCTTTCAAATACGTATAATAGTCATTATAACTTATTTTATTATTAATATCTTCACGACAAGGTTACGAGCCTCCAATAGTTAATCACATAGGTTGTACATATTAGAATCTAGTTGGCATGTACTACAAAATATGACCCAACGTGACCCCGTTACCTGAACTGCATACTTTTGGACAAACACTATGAACCGTTCCAATATTACCTAACCTAACCTGTTACCCGACTCTCTTGGACTAGGGAACCAACGAAAAGCAATTTGTTACATAAAACATGCAAGACAAAGAAACAAATTTATTTGAGAATGGGTCGATTTAGGTATGTGTTTTCGTGTTAAATCATTACAAAAAAGTTTTGAAATTCATATATAACATAGCCAAGCATTAGGTGACCACGTATATAAAAGATGATCAAAAACTTCACAATGATATCATTAGCATTAGCACTCAACTATATGGGACCCCAACTAGTACTACACCATGTATTGGTGTCCGCAAATTATATTTACCCACTGAAAGCCCAAATAAGTATTTCCCAATACCCAAATTCATATATACCAGCATTCAGAAAGGCGAAATCACAAGGTTTCATAAATTCTTACATTAGCTTTAAGTAATCTGGTCGTGCCTTTGAAATACTCAGACACAACTTTCAGCATGATTTATTTATCGGAGTTGTTATTTACTTTTCCAAGGTTCAATATATATTTAACGATTTATTCAAAACTACTTGTATTAATAGACCAATAGTTTATACCTGAGCTTTCCGAGCAGCCACTAGAAGCGCATACTCCATCATTTCATCTCCTTGTTCACCTTAGTTTCATTCTCATACAAACTGCTTTCTGAACTTAATCATTGTTCATTGATGTCATTTTGATTATCACTAGCTAGCTGGCCAGAACATTCTTCAGCTGCTACATTTTCTTTGTTTTAAAAACTACTTTAGGAACCATCACAAAGTCAACACCAGAACCTTGTAACAATCTTGGTTGGTCTCTATATCAATGTTGGTATCTTCATTGCATACCTGTACCCACAGCTTTATAATATCAAACAGATGCCTTAGTAATACTAATTGATGCCCTTAGTAGTACTAACTGATGTTGTAAATGATAACAAACATATGCCCTAATAAATTTAATGATTCACTGCTAATGCATGTTAAGATAGTTAATGGAGTGTTTGGAAAAGGGTATCAATTAGTTAGGGCATGTATCAAATGCCCCATCTTGTGAATTTACATATGCAGTATCATTTGGTTATGCCATGTTTCAATAAACGCACATTTATCACTCATTATTTTTTATTTATACATGCTATAAGCAATTCGACGAATATTTTAAAAGTAACACAATATCTGTTTAATGAGCAAAAAATAAAAACTCAAATTCAAATAAAAAACAAAAAATTAAAAAATATATACCTTAAAATCTTCTGATTCTGTGACTTCTTCTCAACGCGTTTTCTTGTGAATTTACCTCTTGTTTTGCAATGTTGCAGAAGGAGGTTATGAATTTCTAGTGAATTTACACCGTTCCTGTTTTTCAAATGAAGAAATTTGGACCTATCTGGTGAAGACCTTCCTGTTGATAACCCAACTGTGCATTTACTCACGTTTGTCTCACCTTTTTCCTCATAGTAATCCAACTGTGCTGCATCAAATAAAACAAGGGGTGGAATTAAATTCAGTAACAAAATGTATTGATCTTAATGAAAGCCATGTATGTTCATCAAAGCAGACAATGCAGTAAATGTAAGCTTCTAAGAATACTAACACGCCTGTAGTCTCTATGCATAGATCATATATGAGTTTGGTTCTTTTAATTTGTTACTTTGATGTCAAGTTGGTTAAACAAATAGAACCCGCTGAAAGACACACTGAGTTTATATTAATGCACACATACACAAGCAACAATCGAGGCACCTAATTTCGAGTACTAAAAACCCTCAAACTAATACACTAAAATACCTCAAACGGATGCCCTACTGTGATATAAACCAACGCACTAATGTACCTCAAACGGATGCCCTACCGTGATATAAACCAACGCACTAATGTACCTCAAACGGATGCACTAGAAAAACGGGATGTACTAGAATATATTATTTACAATATACAGTATGCATATGAGTGTGATTGGTTCCCAAACTAGTTGTTGTGGTTCAAGTCCCAACTGGGATAAGTATGGTTTATATTACAGTATGGTGTGCAAATTTCCCTTAGTTTCTAAAAAATTAGTTATATTATTATTACAAAACAATCCACTAATTTGGGAGGCTGCGTGCATTAAAAATGCATTTTGTGTGACCTTCAACCAGTTTAGACCATTTTGAGCTGTTCTAACAAAATAACTTCTGAGACTTTGAACGGTCTAAGAATTCTTAATAGTATTATAACAACAGTTTTGTGTCAGATTTCGGATCCTCTCTAGCCCACAAGTGAAAAAGAACCCGCAGACATCAATTTCGGCCCGTTAACTTATAAACAGGCCGATTAAGGGGTTTTTTAATGACTATCAAATTATTCGTAAATGGTAACAAATCCATGCCCTAATGATTCTAATGATGCGCTAATAATACTCATTGATGCCATATCAATACTCACCAATTCCCTAAAATTGAACCTAGTTGATATAAAATCAAAATTATACGACCATCCTACACTAATATAGCACCTCAAATGGATATTTGGATGACATACTATGGTACAAAAGAATGCACTTTAGTACATCAAACGAATGCACTAAAGTACCTCCCCATATGCCACTCTTTATAAAATGACATCAGTAATTAAAAGGTTATAGACAAATCTGACCTTTCACAATTTATCAAGTTATCAAGTTCCACATTAAAAAAAGCAAGATCTGCTAGACTAATATGAACAAAAAGATGAACATACAAAATTTTAATTAATCAATCAGGCCACAAAATGGACAACAAAACTTCAGTAAACTATGAATGGTATGATCAATACCAACCTAATAGAACCCTCGTATCTAATATGTACATTTCCGATCGATATCTTCAAATTTCCTATAATTATACTAGTCAAATATGCTAACCATGTAATATGATAATTTTATGATGCATCTTTTGATAGTTGCATGTATTTTTTCTGATCGAAAACAAATTTCGAATTCAGTATCACACGCAATTGATCAATGTCACAAAACATGGGAAAAAAACTTAATATGCTTCGTCGCTTATAGGCTGTGCAAATATTGATCAAAATTTCAGAAGTATCATTAGTTATATAACAATTGTCAGGTTTTCATGTCAACCCAACTAGTGCAGCCTATTCCATCCAATACTAAATAGTGACTTGTTTCAACCTAACGCACAAGAGGCAACCTCTTACCAAAAATAGATCTTATGTAGAACAAAATACGGCAGTTACTAACATAACACAAGGATTCTTTAACCGATAAAGTTAAATGGGTTATACAGATGGAGAAGGGATAAGCAAATTAGCTGTCAGTTTACGGATATTTGGAGTTTTGGACGCCTTACGAATAAGCCCAATTTGAATCTTTAATAAAGTGACACTCAATTCCGCATCTTTTTGTCTGGTAACTTTCATGCAATTTCTTCTACATACTATAACATTAATAAACTATAAATTATCATCTGACCTCAGTTACGATTTACTATCACAGTGTTGATACAAATAGTGTCAATATAAATATTGTTAATTAAAGAGATTGAGCCATCTTCTAAAAAAAATCAATGCATGAAATAGTTTATCATTTAGACATAGAGGTGGCCAATTTTGCTCATCTTGAAAAATATGGGCATTTTTTGCCCATTTTCAAAAGAGGATGGGGCATTTTTTGCCCATTCATTATATTGTTGGGCTAAACGGGCGCATATGTAAGAAACTAAATGGGCTTAATGGGCGCCATGTAAAATACTAATTAGGCTACTCGACGAATCTTTTGTATTTAATTTTTTATCCCCGGATTTTTAACAAGTATTTTAATTTTTAATTTTTATGTTTTTATATGTTTTTTTCGTTTTAGCTTGCGTCCGTTTAGCCCGCGCCCATGCCCGCCCGTTTGTTTTGCCACCTCTATTAGACATTTAATCAAATTATATAAAAGTAGATCAAGTTGTCTTATTTCTCAATTTAGACATTTGTTAAGTTATATTTTGCTAAAATAAGTAAACAGATAAACCCGTACTTTTCATCTGAATTCCAACTTAACAATAAAGAGGTGATACCAATGAATCTATCTTGCGATGCTACTGATGTACTTAACCATACAAATGAACGCTATACATATTGTTTACTATTATACAAATTCATTGAACGTTATTCCAGTCCACAAATGACACTAATTATTTTATAATTTTCACAGTAATTCACTTAATAACATAGAAATTACAAATTGTGTGATTAAAAACTTACAGTTACGATAATATGTTCGGTTCGATTTCTATGCTCTTCGGGGCACCATTGATGTTCCGGAGACGGTGGAGAGGACGACAGAAATGGGTGCCGTTAGGGTTTTGAATAACTGAGCCGTGGAGATGAAGAAGACGGAGATGGAGACATCAATGATAATGGTGGCGATGGATATGGTGTTCTGGTGAGATGGAGGAGGTTATCTGATCTGTGTGTTGTGTGTAAAATATGATCGGTGTTTGGTAATTAAGAATGGGTGGTTGGCAATTTTGACCCCTCGTTTTTATGTTAATGTTCGTTTTCTACCTTTCATTTTTATAATTTTTAAAAGCTATGTTTTCTAGGTTTTCTCCCAATACAAGGTTTTCTCTAGAACCCACCCCTATATATATATATATATATATATATATATATATATATATATATATATATATATATATATATATATATATATATATATATATATATATATATATATATATATATATATATATATATATAGGGAGGCGCTATTGTGATTACCATTCTTAAAGTAAAAACGGTAAGAACCATTTTGAACCATTAGATCATTGATCAACAAATTGTAATTAAATGAATGGTTCATTTAATGTGCTAATGGCAGTTTTGTAAATTCTTGAAACATAATGGCCATTTGGCTACTCCAAATGTCACGTGAAAGTACATTATCATTGATTTATCTCTTTGGAACATATTTTTATACATATTTTTGCTTATACAAATTTATTAAATGACTTTTATCCATTTAAGTAAAAACCTCTTACGTGTTACGAGTTTCGATGATAAATTTGCTTAGCCAATTTTATTAAATGTATTTCGTGGTAAATAATTTTTTTGATAAATCTTATTAAACGACATATTTTGGCATATAATTTTTCAATCAAGTTGTATTAAATGACTTTTATTTATTTATATGAACTTTTGTTATGATACTTTAAAATTTAGTTGATATTGCGACTAGTGTCCTTACAATTTTCGGTAATACCCGAGTGACACATATTTTTAAAGATACACGATTAAGATAAAAAAAATCTTAAGTGATACGTATCAATTTTTTTGCAACCAACTAATGTGGATTCCATTGATCGTTAGACTCAATGGTTATGAACCATTATATCTAGGTTGATCATCGTTCATATGATAACATAGCGGAAAAGAACAATGATCATAACAAGGTGTTTAGGCACAAGACACATAAAATACTCAACGATTGTTCATTATATTAATAACAAACAACCACTAGACGTGTATACATTGAATCCCACGTCTAGTGCGACACACACTTTAGGTTTACATTGTGAATGAATGATATGAATAAAACCTAAGACTCTTGTTCCTTTTATAGTGGAAGGAACAGAATCTACAAGAGATAATATCAAATAAACATCTAAATCTTCTATTTAGATAAACTATATATTGTGTATATCATAAATAATATACTCAATATATTCCCTAAATAGAATTCTCCATCAAATCTTCAATATCTATCAGCGTTTGACTTTGTTGACTGCGTTTGACTTTTGTTGACTTCTGTCAACGCCCAATTTGCTCTTGTCAACGCCCAATTTGTTCTTGTCAACGCCTGAACAAATATCTTGATGTTTTCTTCGTTTTTGAGTTTCTGCCACATCAACTTTTTGACCCAACAATCTTCCCCTAGTTGATGTCGGCAAAACTCTATGTGTATCTCTTGTAAGTTGTACATGATCTTCAAATTGCTTCCCCTCAAGTGTAGCATGCGTATCTTCCCCTTTTTGTCACATCAACAGGAAAGTAAACAATGTATGCAATCTTTGAAGATTCTCCAAATGTAGGCTCTGTGTAATGATCCTGAAGAAAAATAAATAAAGTATTCTTGATGTAGAAGTAGAGTAACCCAAACCTATGTTCCATGTCTTGTACTATCTATGTGATGAAGAACTTATACTCATGGTACAAAGTATAAGTAGACCTCGATCCGTTTGTCAAAAATCCTCATCCTATGTGAGACACTGAGCACGATAATGTAACTCCTTCAAGTGATAGCAATTGGCTTGCTAGATATGACAAGTCTTCATCACCAACCATGTAAAGCACGAACAAGTTACCTTTAAAGTCAGTGGCTGGAAGTCCATGACTTTAAGATATGATAGAACACAAACTCGCGAAAATCTTCTTCAATCATCAAACTTACCATAAGAATTCTTCCCCTTAAGCTAACACCTCTTCATGACAAGTCAATATCTTCATACGTAAAAGCTGTCAACGAATAACTCTTTCACAAGGCTATTCCGATTACATAATCTAATAAAATTCTTCATGAATGGTTGCTAACTTACTTAAAAATCATTAATCCCTTTCAAAATATCCGAGCCATAAATATCAACATGATATTCTATATTAAAACGGAGATTCCATGTACCTTCGTGTGTATAATCCTCCTTTTTGTGTGCTTAAAACGTCCAATTTTCTCAAACAGCAGCAAACCTTGTGTTGTCCAATATCTTCTTCTGCCCAATATCTTTGGCAGATGTATTATCCAATATCAGACAATACCTATCAGCGTTGAATTTCATATATCGGACGACACTGTCAACTCCAGCAGCGTTGACTTATTCTGTCAGCGTCAAACTATTTCCTGTCAGCGTCAATTCAAGGCGTGTCAGCGCCTCAATTACAAACGTCAGCGTTAATCTTTTGCTGACGTCACTTAGGGCAAAAATCTTCAATAGTTATCAAGTAATACTTAAGAGTAGTCATCTTTAGGCTTTAAATATAAAACTCAAGCCCAAGAATATTCATCCCATCAGTCCTTACACGAATCAAGCTGCACGTTTCTTTGGCTGAATTACTGTATCACATGATAACTTGTATGCATACTTCACGTCCAACATTAATATCAAAGATGTCTTTTCTATGTTGGTCATATGAACGTATATGATTTGACCAATCATGTTTGAGAAGCCGTGTGAACACAAAGACAAACCTTCCTCCAATAAAAAATTGGAATCGTGTGAATGTAAACATGAATAGCCAATCAAAATCTAACCACCGTGTGAACACAAACTGAAGCTTTACGTCACTGCATACATGCGTATATCCTTGGCCGTGTGAACATAACGATTTCTACCAATCATATCTGTCAAACCGTGTGAACACATAAACTCTCCACCAATGAGAATGAGTGACTCACAGGAATACCATGAACTAGCATGTAGAGGATTCACAATTTATGTAACGAATATTAGGGCTCAGATCGTGTGAATGTTTCTTCAATCGTATGAACGCAAGATTGTCCACCAATAGAATTCTTGGAATCGTGTGAGCACTTCAATATCAAACAGTGCTACTAACGATCTAATCATTGTTACAGCCATGATTCACGTCTAAACAGCAACTCCCGAAGATCCGCATGTCATTACGTGACTGGAATCGAAAAACACATATTCCATCATGTGCTTCCTTCATGTGTTCTCTTGCTGCTATATCAATCCATACTCATGCTGCAAAACATCTCATCTTGTTTTTAATAGATCTAGGGTTTGTAGAAAAACCCTAGAACATGATTTTATGTAAACAAGAAATCTGAAAATTAACCATCAGCCAACTTCGACGCTTAATAACTTTTGCCTGGGGACAAAACTCGACAATCCCTCCGGTGGATGTTTAGATCTATGTATGTAGAACACACATATAAAATTTCGTGACGATCCAACAGTTCAATCAAAAGTTATGACCTTCTGAATACTGCTGCGCACACAAAAACGTCCAGAAAAACTCGATACGAATTTTTCTTCTTCACGATACACGAACACCTCGTCGGACCTAGATATCAAGAGCCTTAGGCTCTGATACCAATTGTGGAGTCCATTGATCGTTAGACTCAATGGTTATGAACCATTATATCTAGGTTGATCATCGTTATATGATAACATAGCGGAAAAGAACAATGATCATAACAAGGTGTTTAGGCACAAGACACATAAAATACTCAACGATTGTTCATTATATTAATAACAAACAACCACTAGACGTGTATACATTGAATCCCACGTCTAGTGCGACACACACTTTAGGTTTACATTGTGAATGAATGATATGAATAAAACCTAAGACTCTTGTTCCTTTTATAGTGGAAGGAACATAATCTACAAGAGATAATATCAAATAAACATCTAAATCTTCTATTTAGATAAACTATATATTGTGTATATCATAAATAATATACTCAATATATTCCCTAAATAGAATTCTCCATCAAATCTTCAATATCTATCAGTGTTTGACTTTGTTGACTGCGTTTGACTTTTGTTGACTTCTGTCAACGCCCAATTTGCTCTTGTCAACGCTCAATTTGTTCTTGTCAACGCCTGAACAAATATCTTGATGTTTTCTTCGTTTTTGAGTTTCTGCCACATCAACTTTTTGACCCAACAACTAAAAAACCCGAGTGATACGAATCCGAAAAATACACAACCAATTAAAAAAACCAAAATGATACGTATCCGAAAAATTAAACAACCAACTAAATAAGAATCAAGTGGTACGTATCCTTAATAAAAATATGTATATGATGAAACCCAATGTATCACAAATTTAAATTTTAAATAAAACTTGTCAAAAAAATATCTCTCATTACAAATGCATTAAAATTAAATGTATGGTGAAATGTATGTCAAGAAACATAAGTGTCAATAAAAATGTATTATAATAAATAAATGTGTCATATAAATGTATTATAAAATAAAATGTGCCACTACAAGTATGCCATAAAAATTTGTGTGCTACTAATTTATCAAAAAGTTTATTGTGTCACTATATATATGTCACGAAAAATTATTTGTTAACCAAAGTGTATCATTACAACTTAGCTTCAATGGAAGGGTACAAGTTAGATGATAATATATGATTTTTTAAAAGGCAGATTACTAATGTGTTTAAAAATAAAATATGACTATATTGTTTATAAAAAAAGGTATATCAAAATAGTAGTTATGTTTACAAAAGTTAAATTGGTAGCTTACGTTATTATATGCTCATGACACTCCATTCAAAAGACATAAATCCAGTTGTAGTCACTAGAAACAAATAGTGACAGAATGAGAGAGATGATGACATGTTTTAATTTTGGTGAGACTATGAGAGTTGTTTTCAAATCATGTTTCGGGAGTTTCATCTTTAAAAGAAATGAAAATAGGATAGATAAGAAGAAAAGAAATGACAATAATGCCCTTTTGAGTTCATTAACTATATAATTTAAATTTTAGTTTTACATTTAATAGAAAGACACATGTCAAGTTTTAATTGGTTCTTATTGTTTTCATTTTAAGTTTGGTTTTTACTTGAACATAAATCTATATATATATATATATATAGATTTCGGTTCAAATGAGAACTTTTTAAAGTTGAAAAAATAAGAACCAGCTAAACTCTCACAAATGACACTCTACTTCAAATAATTTTTAAACGAGATTAACTAAAACTAATTTTTTTAATAATTTGATGGGATTTCTTTTGAAAATTGACGAATTCTAGGTGATACATCTTGATTTAAGGTGTGATTTGTATCATGTCTTGGTATCGTGTATCATGTTATTTAGTGGTGGTTGTGTATCAAATGTACCATTTTATGTATAAGATATTATCTTGTTGAGATTTTGATGTACGTGTATCACATTTTTAATTGTGTATCAGTAATACGTTACACACTAAGTCGTCATTTTTAATTGTGTGCCAGTGGATTCAACTATATAGCTCTTTCAACTAAGATGTACCCAACCCGTGAAGTTATATAAATCACAAAGAAGTGCGATAGAAACTAGAGTTGTTTACACACATACATGTCTTTGCAAAACGAAATTATTAACTTGGTACAAGATTTCTTTAACCTTGTTTACTTATTATAGGAAACCAAGCTCCTGCATTTTCTCAAATGAGTCAATCAAAGTCTTCTCCAATGACATATAGTTCCATCCGAGACTCATCATCTTCGCATGACAGTACTTCGCTTCGGTACTTGAAACACTGAGACTGTCATACAAATGTAAAAGTGTAGCATGATTAATAATCTGATAAAGGCTTAATTACTTGAGCTAAGTAAAGTAGCAAAAAAGTTAATTACTTGGTAGGATAGTTGTATTGTGGAAACTGTTAGTGAATAAATAGGCCCAAACCCGGTTTGTGGGTTTAGGGCATTAGGGTTTGATGTAATATCCTATATATTGTGATGAATGATAATACATAACTCATGGGGTTTACAATGTCTAACATGGTATCAGGCCATACCCCGGTTCTGTAACCCTACCTTTCTCCTCCTTACCATCGATTCCAAAAAAAAAAAAAAAAACAGTCTCTTTCAACAGCCGTCATAGCTATTGATCTTCTTTCGCTGCTTGTCTGATTCATGGCACGTCTTTTTTATGTTGTAAGCACTTTAGTTATTTGCTATTATGTTACTAGGTCTTCCACCCCATATTATCAATTTACATAATCACAGCTTTCAACTTTTCATCCAATATTAATAAAGATCTACCTTATGTCATTGTCAACTTGACATGAAGCTCTTTATCCAGGCAGATCTTGTTTTTTTTTTTTTTTTTTCGTCAAGCTTATTTTTCATTAAATAAAAAAAAATTGATTTGTTTGTTTTTATTATGTCTGTCTGGTGTTTGCTTGTTCAATCTATTCATCCTAAAATTTTCAATCTATCGCTCAATTTTATAAAATAATTAAACTCTTTTGTTTCATCTTTTGTGTTGGTGATTTGTGCAAAGGTCACAAATCCACACGGTTGTCTATTTAGTGGAATGTTTGTGCAAAGGTCACAACCCACATATGACGTTTATGAAGAAGAATCAGAGGTTGTGCAAGGCTTTATGGATTTGTGTTGATCTGGTTAGAGTTTAGGAAGATAATCGAAAGTGCAAAGCCTTATTAATGTTTTATTTTTCATATTTTATTTTGTTTTTTTTTCTAGTTTAGTACTCCAGTTCGAGCTTTCGCGATTTCGTCGCTCGAACTGCGGGGGAGTGTTAGTGAATAAATAGACCCAAACCCGGTTTGTGGGTTTAGGGCATTAGGGTTTGATGTAATATCCTATATATTGTGATGAATGATAATACATAACTCATGGGGTTTACAATGTCTAACAGAAACAAACTCTTTAGCATTTCCACCAAAGCCTTTGTCCTCAACATATGTGCGAAACAAATATACCGTCCCTCTGATTCAGGCTTTTCATATGCTAGGAGCAATGCTTTGGCACAATCACGAACATCCACGATTGGGATATCAATATCTTCTTCAGCATTTTCAAGCTCGATGAGATTCAAAGTGTTTTCCCCTTTGAATAAGTTCAATAGAATGGTGTTGGTGGTACATAGAGTCCCTTGGAGCATTGGCCCGAATACTACTGCTGGATTAACTGACACAACTTTGAGGTTGTTCTTTTTTCCAAATTCCAGAGCTTCACGCTCTGATATAGTCTTGCCGGCGCAATACCACTTTTCAAATTTCATGCAATGATCAGCATCACTCCAACAATTCTCATCCATTGCTTGATCGTGGGGCCAAATAGGGTTTACTGCAACGGCAAGTATAGATGAAACAACCACAACCTTCTTCACTTTATTCATCAAGCATGCTTTCATTATATTTCGTGTTCCTGTTATGGCAGGTTTAAGCATTTCTACCTGTTTGACATCAAGAATTATGTGAATCAACTTGACACAGCAAAGTAAAGCCTCTCTTTTCGTCTCTCTAGTTTCGGATATTCGAATGATAGACATAATTTCAGAAGTTGCGATATGTTTTAACCAAGAACATCACCACAACTTTTATAAAAGTGGTCTTAATTGTATATTCCGGCACCACGATAATCTGATAGACATAATTTCAGAAGTTGTGATGTTTGACAAAGAACAACACCAAGATTTTACAAAACAGACCAAAATTCTTTTATAGAAGGGAGGAGTGTCTTGCCGTATTTGTGTAATTTTTAATGTATCACTTGTAAGCATCTTATAAGCGTTTTATGATCATGCATTCTAATTAGTAAAATACAGTAGCCCACTGATCTATATGGCCATATATATGGCGCCAATTTTAACATGTTTACACAGAGTAAGACAGAAACTTGCCTTTGCATCGGCTACCTTTCCCGGAGGAACAGGTGTAGCAACATGAATTACCCCTGTGCATCCGTGGATGGCAGTGCAAAGATCCTCATAGTCTAGCAAGTCTGCTTTGAAGAGATGCAGTCTCTCCTTGGCATGCTCTAATTTCTTAAGGTGACCGTTCTTCTTCTCATCATCTGATCATAAACAAAGATGAAAAATATTTACGAGGTGAGTCAATCGAAACCATTTATAAGTACATACAGAAAAAAATTCTTTAATTAGGATTTGGTTTTGAAAAACATTCTAAAACTAGGATGACTTTCTTTCTTTTCATTCTAGTTTTAGGACGATCTTGTTTTTGTTTTTAATGAACCATGCCAGTGCATGTTATATATTTGGATATACTTTTATAAACATTTAAGTTTTCTTCGTTTAAAATGGTCAATTAAAAATTCAAGAATAATGTTATTTATGTTTACACTTTGTTATTATAAGCTAATGTATTGATGGAGTATATCATAACTTTGATATTGATATATCCGTCGTGTTGAACCGGTGAATCTGATTTTTTCTGGTTTATGCCGGTTTTTTCTGGTTTTCTCCGGTTGAACGTCAACACGATTCCCACATATCATCTAAAGGAGCATGGTAACGAAAGCAGGGGACTCGTACGATGGTCGGAGCCAAGTGAAGACCAAGGAGGGTCTTGGCCCTCCTACAATTTGGAATATAATGTACAAAAGCTGGCTATTATTGGTTAAATATGATGATAATATGACATTTTACTACATTGGCCCTCCTAAAATAAATTTATGTATATTTGGCCATCCTAGAAAAAACATCCTAGCTCCGCTACTGCGTACGAGTGACCACCACAACAAATTCGATGACAAAACCCAATGCCATAACAAACAAGTCCAATCTACTTCCTTACCTTCATATTTGCGATAACAAAGTTATGAATTTTGAGATCACAATGATTCCTTTTAAATAACCCAAAACCCCTATATTATGTATTGTTGGAATGTTATTTTGAATCCAAAATACCATCTTTTCTTTTGCTCATCATCGGCATATCAGAGTGATTATGTGAGAACTATGCCGTAGTCATCACCGTCACCAATGATGGAGTCGGAAATGACACCGACGTAGGAGACTAGAACGTCAATATGAAACGATGGTCGTTATCATCACCATCACTGATGACGCAGTCGGCAAGGAGACGAGTACATCAGGATGAAGTCGATGCTTTTTATCTATTCAATTATTCAATTTTCCTTTTTTAGATCTGATAACATATGAACATATCTTTTATGATATTTACAATTGTGTATATAAGAAAAAAAGAATAAAAACATTAAGTAGTTATTTAAATACTTTTAAAAATACAAATTTTGTTTATTTTTTTGAAATTACCATGGTCAATAGTTTTTCAAAATCATCCTATTTATAGATTTTACTCTTAAATATAAGAATTACAAAAGTTACGTAACAATGTAAATTCACTAAATTGGTTAAAATAAAATGTACGAGGTTTTTTTTTTTGCCAACAATGTATATGAATTTACTCTTAAAATGTAAAAACATACCAGGGTTTCTAACAGTTCCGTGAACAACGTAACCTTTGGCCAATAATGCCTTCACTACCCATGAAGCAACAAAGCCTCCTGCACCCGTTACACATACAATCTCCATGAGAATGAAGTTAACTTGATAGATCTGAGGCTGAAACAGTACTATACGAATGGAAAGTATAGGAAGAAAAAAGACTTTTCAAACAAAGTACACTCTCAATTTAGTGTTTTTAACCACACAAATTAAGTTAGCATTGACTGATAGGAACTTGACTTTCATCTATGGTGTAACTAGGACATTTATTTTGGTTGATTGGATTTAATACAAACATTAATTTAAGTAGATAGTAGGATTTAATGCTTTGAAATTCGGAAAAAACTGATCTGGTTTAGTAGTGAGTTGGTTCATCTTGTTATCAGTTCAACTGGTTTTAACATATGCACACTTTTTTCATAAGTTTATAGTGTTGTAAATCTCATAATTAATGTTTCGTTCAATTGAACTTATAAAAATTATTGAGTCTTTAATTTATAGGAAAGATTTGAACTTTCGTTAGGTTAACCCTTTTGGAAGCAACATTAAAATACAATTAAGCCTAACAGATGTTTGAATGATATCTAATGAAAAGAGCATTTCGTTAGGTTTATATTAAAAGTCGTATAAACCCTGAAAATGTTAGTCCAATACAAGGTGTCATTATGTCAAAACTTCAAAAAGGTAAATTTTCATTATACATGCACGCCAAATGTTTACATTCCTAAATTAGCTTAGTGATAGCTTTTATAACAAGAACAAGAACCAGGGTCTCGGGAAACTAACGAAATTTTGTGACTAATTGCATTGATATTAATTTTTATAGAAAGACCTAGGTTTTTCAAAATGCACATGATCTAAAAAATGTTTACTTTCCTAAAAAATTGTGTCATCCTTCCGTCATGACTAAGTATATTGCCATATTCTCTGCTTGTCTAAAGAAAACATATATTCATAAACCAAATACTTTTACTCACAAAATTATAGGAAATATATATTATACGTTGCTTCACGCTACTTAAATAATCAAAACATGTATATAAAAGGGGATCCGAGATTTATACTAGAATGTTGCGCAATATTTTTTTTATAATTATTAGTATTAATTTTTTTTTTAACGGCAATTTGGTGCAGTGGAGTATCTGCGTGCCACCGAGGCACTAAGTATTTCGACCCGAGTTCGAATCATCTCACGAAGAGAATATCAACCCCATATTAGCTATCCAGTTTCCTATTAAAAGGTTTCAAAGCATTGCGATTGGATTAAAATCCGGCTGCCAATTCTGGTGTAGGCAGTTTCACATATGTAGCACCGTGTAAGTTATCAAATTTTTTGGTGTTAACAGCAAATTTCCAAATTAAAAAGTCATGCTACACAAACTCTGAAAATGATAGTACAGGATATAGTGATAACGATGTCAACTCTTTAAAACACGCTAACATGTTTTTTTTTTCAACCTAGTTAGCATCACATAGTATATTCCTGGTATAGTTTGATTCTCCTACACATATATATATACATACACATTTTGTTCATGTCATTTGTCATTATATCAAATAATTGTACGTGCTCACAAAGAAAATGGGAAATGTTATGTGTTGCTTCACGACATCTGAAAAAACCCAAAGTTTTCGCATCGACACAAGCTTCGAATTCTCTTCTCCTTTACCTTCTTAAAGCATAAAATAGTGTTGTAACTACTTGTCAATCACTCTTGTTAGTTGTTACCTTAAAAACTTAACAAGGACTTGAATTCGCCACGCCACCATGATTATCCAAATTAAAATAACAGACAAACAAATATTGTTTCATTTACGTGTTCAGAAAATGTTACTTTTACATGTACAAGATGCAAGATGCAAGATGCAATGGTTAATTAAATAAATAACCAACTGGCTTAGCTCAGTTGGCCACCAAAGTTCTACTAAGTGGTTTCCTTGGGGAAGAATTCCTGGAGGTCTTGGGTTCAAGACCTGCCAAGGGCCTTTCAGGCGAAGCGGATAAGGAGTCTAACATAACTAGGCGAGGGTTCGAAGAAGACATTCTTCCGTTTGGATGTCATTGCACGACTCGACCCACTAACCACTAACATTTGCCGTTCAAAAAAAAAAAATTAAATAAATACAATTTAAAAATAAAACTTTGATAAATATGAATACATGCAATCGCAAGTGCAACAACAATGAAGAATCAATTACAACAATCACACATTCACACTGTTTAAATCATGTACCTGAAACGAATGACTCATCGTTCATCTCCATCCCAATTATCTTTCATTTTCGGTCCGGTTGGTCCATCCTCTTCTAAAACTTCACTTGGCAGAACCTCCAATAAACTCTCACTCGCAGATTCTACAATCCCTATCGATGATTCTTCCAGTTTCTCAAGCTCAAGACCAATCGTGTACGTTATTTTTGGTCCCCATTTCCTTGTGTAGTTTAACCATGGCGGCTCAATAACAGAATCAATATATTCAGCCGCCATGATTGAATACGTGGTTGCCACTTCCAAAAACATGTCACTTTTTGCTGTATCGTTTCTTAAGCCAACCACATTAGTCCCTTGGAGCACGACTCCGGGGGAAGGATATGTTGCATGACCATGCAACGAAGAATATGCAACAAAGTTATTAGTTCCATTTTGGAACTCAAGGGATGAGGTTTCTACCCATGTTCCTCCACTATGTTGTGAAAAATAAACACGATATAAAACGCCATTGAAATTGCTAACCCTAAGTGTGAAATGCTCCCAATCTCCGATATGTTCTCCTATTTTCCCTAGAGGAACATCAATTAACCCTAATTTGGCGGTTGCGGGTCCATTAAATGGGTAAAATATCCATATAGCTATATCTGTAAAAGTTGCTCCCAACATAGGTTTAATGTGAATGTAAACCTCACTACTTTGTAGGTCTCCTTTCTTGACTCTCTCCCTTTCTGTCTCATCGGCAGGGAGGTCGAGCCAATATGTCCCATCGTCTGAACCACCTTGAGGTAGGTTTGAGCCGCTGGGATCAACCCTAGTAGGGGTTGACTCGTCTCCAGCTTGATACAATAAAACCCCGTTGCTAAAATACCATTGTGTTGAAGATGGAAGGTAAGTTTCGCTAGGGTGAAAATACAGTCGTGGTGAGTATTCTTGAACCAAGGCCGTAATTTGAGCTAAATTAGGCATGATGGACGATAACGTGTCAAAGTTATTATTTGTTAGACACGATATGATAGAATTAGTGTTATTTGCATCTTCCACTATGAAAGTACCTACACAAACGCCGGTTGCTTGTCTACCTCTAGTTGTTGGTCTCGAGCTATTAACATTAACCCCATCGCCCGCACCCCATAACAACACATCAGACTCACATTCATCCGTGAGATCAGCACGGACACACATGATTTTATCAAGTGGAGGCTTGTCCGAAGAAGAAGTGACCGCATAACCAACTGAATTATACCCTTCGGGTGGTGTTGGTAACCAAATGTAGCAAGAATCACTAGCACTTAAAACAAGTGTATAGTCCACAGGACTAGCCAGCGTTCCGCCAGAAACATCTCTTCCAGCGAGAACCCAACCAAAAAGTTTGGTGTTATTAGATTGACAATAACATCCAAGCATTGAGAACCCATCTGGTATTTGATTTGGTTCAAAAAAAGTGACACCAGTTTCATCCGATCCCGACCATATCTTGGTGAAAGATGTTATCTGATAAACTTGAAGCCCTCCAAGATCAATGGTTCCATTTGCAAAACCTTGACCTATATATTTGAAAATTTTAAAATGAAATCATGCACAAGTTTATTTCCAACTTCCATTAACAGAAAGTTATACTACTAGATTATACTACCGTTATACTAAACTTACTATAAAGATAACTCGTAGATACGAGTTAATAAAAAGTACGAAAAAGGTCCGAACCTGGAGGCCACGAAGGTAAAGGAGAAGAGAATTCGAAGCTTGTATCGATAGGAAAACTTTGGGTTTCTTCAGATGTCGTGAAGCAACAGATAACATTTCCCATTTTCTTGACAAATGACATGAATAAAATGTGTATGTATATATATATATATATATATATATATGTGTACCAGAATCAAACTATACCAGGAATATACTATGTGATGCCAACTAGTTTGAAAAAAAAACATGTTAGCGTGTTTTAAAGAGTTGACATCGTTCTCGATATATATCCATATACACAGAGGGCCTCGGAGAAGTTTGCAACAAGTTCAGTCGCGCAAGACCGTTATTTATTTTTAGTGAGTCACGTATTTATTACGCATAGAAATACGTATAAAAGTTAAATATATTTGAGTCGTATCATTCAATTTCATATGAAACTTCTTTTTAGTTAAAAAGTTTAAAAGTGCTTCTTTTTTGTTGTTGCGTAATGTCATCAAAAACAATGACGGCTTTACATGTTTTGATTATTAAGTTTCTATATAGATTATATATCGATGATCAAATGTTAGGTTTATTTTAGTAGCGTGAAGCAACCTATATAATATATATTATTTGGCGAGTAGAAGTATTTGCTTTATGAATATATGTTCTCTTTATAAAGAGATTCAGAATGGCAACATACTTGGTCACGACGGAATTGAGATTTCGAAGAAATCAAAGATTTTTAACAAACATATACACTACGCGACAAGGATCTATCGAGTTTTTGTGCATTTTCGAAAACCGTCTACCTCCGCCCCTGCACCTTGTATGGGATCGACTATCATTTCCGGAGTTTAATGCAACACGACTTTTCAATATAAACCTAACGAAAATTCTATTTTTTAGAAATCACTTGTATAGACCATCAAACATACGTTTTTATTTTTTTCAAATAATCTTTTTTAACTTTTTTTGACATGTTTTGTATGAAGCGGAAAGAGTTTTTTTTTTTTTTTTTTTTTTTTTTTTTCAAACAAAAGTGAAAAAAAAAACGTGTTACCTCTTCAATCTTGAAGATCACAAACTTTCACTTCTTCTTTTGTTCTCGCTTTTTTAACATTCACCTCCCACCACGATCTTCAATATTCTTTTGTATTCTTATGCTTTATACTTTTTATAACGAAATGATTGACTCATTTCGTATATTTTGCAAGTTATTATACGTTTTTGACGTTTTGTCAATTTTGTACTTTTTTTTTACGTTTTTGTGTGTTTTTACGCTTTCGTCCGGTCTTTTACGTGTTCATACGTTTTTCTAAGTTTTATTCGTATTCGTACATTTTGATTATCTTTATATGTTGTTATGCGTTTTCATTGCTACAAAAATGAACATAAACGTATAAATAACTTATGAACATAAAAATCAGAAAAAATATACGAAAACATGGAAATTGATAAAATGTCCATAATCGGACAAAAACATAAAAAACACTAGTTAAACAGGTGAAGAGATAAAATTAGGAAACACGTATTTTTATAATATAAAAACCATACGATCTTTTCGTGTGAACGAAAATTTTACATGAACATTTTTTTCTGCACATGGTTTAAATATAAAAAGATAAAACCTTTTAAAATAACAAAATAAGGCTTTATGTGTCTCAATCATACACTACTATACAAACTGGTTTTACTCACGAAATTTTTTCCACGGAACAAAAACCTTGGGAAATTTGACACGGTATTCCCACGGATTTCCCACAGAAATGGCAAAAAAAATGTTCGTGGGTAATTTACCCACGGATTTCCCATAGAAGCATTGACCAAGCTTTCCGTGGGAAAGTCGTGACAAATTACCCACGGACTTCCCACGGATTTCCCACGGAGTACAATTTTTTTTTTTACACATCCGTGAGAAAACTGTGGCAAATTACCCACGGATTTCCCACGTTATACACAGTATTATTATTATTATTTACCATCCGTGGGAAATCCGTGGGTAATTTACCCACGGATTTCCCACGGACAACGTATTATTTTATTATTTATTAAACCGTGGGTAATTTACCCACGGATTTCCCACGGACAACATATTATTTTATTTTTTATCCATCCGTGAGAAATTCGCGGGTAATTTACCCACGGATTTCCCACGGCAACATATTATTTTATTATTTATCCATCCGTGGGAAATCCGTGGGTAATTTACCCACAGATTTCCCACGTAACTTTCCCACGGAAAACATATATTTTATTATTTATCCATCCGTGGGAAATCCGTGGGTAATTTACCCACGGATTACAGATTTCCCACGGTTTTTCCACGGAGTTCCCACATATTACTCACATATTTCTCACGGACTACCAATATTTTGTGATTTATACATCCGTGAGGAAGTTGATAAGAGTTTATTCAATAAAACATACAACTTACATTATAAAGTCGATAAAAATTTAAACAATAAAACATACGAATCATATTACAAAGTCGAAAAAACATACGAATTACACTAAAAAGATGATAAAACATACGAATTACATTACAAAGTCGATAAAACATACGAATTACATTACGCAGTAGATAAAACATACGAATTACATTACAAAGTCGAGATGCTAAATTGACTAAATGACAAACTACTGCAAACTAATGTTTCCCACGCTATTGTAAAGCTCATGTAGTAGTGCATTTGATACCCTATCGACTACTCATTTGAACATATCGTATACAACGATACCCTATCGACTACTCATTTGAACATAGCGTATACAACGATACCCTATCGACTACTCCTTTGAACATCTCGTATACAACGATACCCTATCGACTACTCATTTGAACATATCGTATACAACGATACCCTATCGACTACTCATTTGAACATCTCGTATACAACGATACCCTATCGGCTAGTCATTTGAACATCTCGTATACAACGATGCCCTATCGACTACTCATTTGAACATATCGTATACAACGATACCCTATCGACTACACATTTGAACATCTCGTATACAACGATACCCTATCGACTACTCATTTGAACATCTCGTATACAACGATACCCTATCGACTACTCATTTGAACATAACGTATACAACGATACCCTATGGACTACTCATTTGAACATATCGCATACAACGATACCCTATCGACTACTCATTTTAACATCTCGTATACAACGATACCCTATCGACTACTCATTTGAACATCTCGTATACAACGATACCCTATCGACTACTCATTTGAACATCTTGTATACAACGATACCCTATCGACTACTCATTTGAACATATCGTATACAACGATACACTATCGACTACTCATTTGAACATATCGTAAACAACGATACCCTATCGACTACTTATTTGAACATCTCGTATACAACGATACCCTATCGAATACTCATTTGAACATATTGTATACAACGATACCCTATCGACTACTCATTTGAACATCTCGTATACAAAGATACCCTATCGGCTACTTATGTGAACATCTCGTATACAACGATACCCTATCGGCTACTCATTTGAACATCTCGTATACAACGATACCCTATCGGCTACTCATTTGAACATCTCGTATACAACGATACCCTATCGACTACTCATTTGAACATATCGTATACAACGATACCCTATCGACTACTCATTTGAACATCTCGTATACAATGATACCCTATCGACTACTCATTTGAACATCTCGTATACAACGATACCCTATCGACTACTCATTTGAACATATCGTATACAACGATACCCTATTGACTACTCATTTGAACATCTTGTATACAACGATACCCTATCGACTACTCATTTGAACATCTCGTATACAACGATACCCTATCGACTACTCATTTGAACATCTCGTATACAACGATACCCTATCGACTACTCATTTGAAAATCTCGTATCAACGATACCCTATCGACTACTCATTTGAATATGATTTAGTATGTGAAAATGTTATGAGAAATGGCACCGAAAACAATAAAAATAGTTATAATAGCGAAATGAACTATGGTTAAATATGTTAACTTTTGTACATTTACAAGTTTGACATTTTAAGTCAAAGCATACGTAATCTTGCTATGCGTAGGTTAGGGAGAGAGGACTACAACTATTAGGCGGACAGAAGCAAAGAATTGTAATTGAAGAAGTAGTGCTCAAGAATCCGACAATTTTGCTTTTGGATGAGGCTACAAGTGCATTGGATTCAGAATCAGAAAAGTTGGTACAAGAGGCATTAGAGAGGTTCATGATCGGGAGGACAACGCTTGTGATTGCTCACCGCCTTTCAACCATACGCAAGGTGGATCTTGTGGTGGTATTGCAACAAGGTGGTGTTTTGGAAGTCGGAACTCATGATGATCTCATAGCCAAAGGGGAAATGGTGTCTATGCTAAGCCTATAAAGATGTAGGAAGTTGCTCATGATACCGCTATGAATAATGCCAGAAAGAGTAGTGCAAGGTACTTACTAAACACAACTTAGTTTCAAGCTTATATAAACTATTAACAATCATCAGTTTGACCAAGAAGTCATCCCATACGAATGTTTACAAGCATTATTTGGTTTTAACTTCTATAACATATTACAATTATTGTTTTATAGGCCTTCCAATGCAAGACCATCAATAAGTTCACCAATAGTCATCCAAAACTCATCTTATGGGCGATCACTATACTCCAGAAGATTATCCGATTTTTCAACCTCATACTTTAACTTTTCAATTGACAGGAAATACCCAAGCTACCCTGTTGAGAAGCTTCCATTTAAACTACAAGTAGGTTACTTCTCGCGTCTCGCGAAAATGAACTCACCTGAATGGACTTACACTTTAATCAGGTCAATAGGTTCCGTAATTTGTGGGTCTCTCAGTGCATTCTTTGCTTACGTTCTAAATGCCGTCTTAAGTGTATACTACAACCAAGACCAAGAATACAATGGAGGCGCTATCAATTTTGGACAAGATGCATGCAAGAGGGTATGATATTCACCTCATACTACTTTTTATTAGGTTTCAAATTATTATTTTTTAAATGACAATAAATGTATGTGTTTGTCTTTCATTCATTACGTTGAATGTTGTTTGTTCCTTAGTTACGTGCATGGAGATGTAAAGCCAAAGAACTTTCTACTTGGTCAGCCGTCAACATCTCAAGACAAGCACACATGTTAAGGTTAGCCTACCCCTCTGTATATGTAATCGTTACACTTCTGAAATTATGTTTTGGTATATTACTGAGGATTACCCCTGATAACTAAAAACTTTGTTTAATATGTATAAGATTGAGCAATCTCATTCTTGTATACAAAACACTGATAGTGATACCCTAAAAACTTGTAATGATGATCTTTTCTGCCATACTTGCCTTCTATGTCTTTGCGGTGATCATGCCTTAAGTAATCTTTTATTTTCTTAGTAATTTTATATACTTGAAATTGGTTATAGCTAGATGTTTTTATGTGTGCAGGTCGGGTAACGTTTGGGCAAAGGTGGACATGTAGAAGCAGCGTCTACTGCAAAAGAGCTAGGTGAACACTTTAGGATTTAGGTTTTGTTTTAGAAGTTAGAAATATTGGGTTGTAGTATGTCGATGACACTTTAGGAATACAAATTTGTGTCCATTGTGCGGCACATTTATGTATCTATGACATTGGATTTGTATATTTTGGTTATTTAATAATGGCTATTATTGTTTCAAATATCAGTTTTCATTTTTATAGATTCATATTAATTCGGAAAATGTCAAATTATAATATAGATACTACGGAATTTAGCCACGTGTTTCTCACGGATTAATGGTTGCTAAAGGTTGTGGGAAATATGTAGGAATAAGTCCGTGCGAAATCTGTGGGAAATAACCGTGGAAAATGTGTGGGAAACATATGGAAAAATGTGTGGGAAATCCGTGGGAATATGTCCGTGGGAAATAACCGCGGGAAATTTGTGGGAAAATGTCTGTGGGTAATCTGTGGGAAGAAAATTCGTGGGAAATCCGTGGGAAAAAACAACTCCTTAGATGTTAAATATGGGTGATAAAAACCGTGGGAAATCCGTGGGAAAATGGTCAACGCTCTGTAGGAAATTCCGTGAGAAAATATTTACCCACAATATTTTTACAAACGGAATGATTCCGTGGGAAATGCGTGGGTAAGGGCCCTTACCCACAAAATTTCCCACGGATCATGCTGTGGGTAAAAGCTGTTTCTCAATTGAATGTAGATGCACGAGTATGTATTACCCTTCTATAACTATGTATTACCATAATTGTTATATTATCACCTATATTTACTGTGATTTCGAGCTATTAAATATTTGTGTTTTACAAAAATTAGTTTTAATGACCGTGCACGCACGGGACTTGAAGTAAAAGGTAAATTAAATAATAATTTTGTTATTATGATTTTATGTATTATATATACTTTTTAAAAATGTCTAATGTTTATATGTTTGATTATGTTATTGTTTTATTGTGCATCGTGTAAATTAAATATAAACTCACTTTAATTTTTATTTTTCGAATTTCATACTTTATTTACTTTCGATATTTTTATTCAAAATAGTTATATCTTAATTATTAATCAACAAACCATTTATAGCAACCTTACACAACCTTACACGTACACGATTTATAAATTCATGATCTTGTAATACTTAATATTATTTTATAAAACAATATTAAACTTTTAATACTTAAATAGTTACGATTCTCATGGATCTACAAGTTTTACATGATTTTTCATTATATGATCATATTAGTTGATATTTTGTGTAAATATTTGTTGCACAAAAGATTTGATTTTGTTTAACTGAAATGTTAGCTATCTTTTTTTACACATTTTGTGTTTAGTAACAAATAACGATCTTGAAAAAATATATGTTGTTGTGATATGTAGAATCTCGTGTATTTATTTTCATCTCGTAAGGTCCTGCATTCATTTTTATATTTATATTCATGTTAATAATAATTTACGTATATTGCATTGTTTGACTTTGTTAAGTGTCAAAATAAGAATACACAATAATTTGTGTTTTTATTTGAAGGATTAATTTCATATATCACCCTACTTTTAAATTTAATTTCATATATATCCAAAGTGCAACAATTGAATGCACAATGTACAATAGTTTTTAAGCATGATTGGGTATTTTTGAAATTGATTTAAAAAATAGGGTGAAATATGAAATTGCCCTATTTGAATATATATAATTATGTCATTTGTTGATTTTTTAATAAAACATATATGTTGTAAAAAAATATAAGAGTCGAGCTTTTAACGAGCTACTCGAGCTCGAGCTCGTTTAACTCGAGTTCGAACTTAATACTCTCGAGCTCGAGTCGATCTCGAACAAATATTTGTGTTCGTTTAATTTGGCGAGCCGAGCTTTGAAAAATAATGTTAAGCTCGGCTCGTTCGAAAACTCGTTTAATTGTCTCGAGCCGAGCGAGCTTAACGAGCCGAACAAGCTATTCGAGCTTAACGAGCCGAACGAGCTATTCGAGCTTAATGATAAATCTATAAATATATATATGTTATATACACCTTAGCTTACTCATTAAGTATTAATATCATTTTAATAATCATAAACGAGTTTTCGAGCTCGAGCTTGAGTTAATAAACGAGTCTATCCAACTATATTTATAATAGAAGTTAGTCTAAACAAAAGTTAAAAATCGTAAACGAGCTTCGAGCTCGAGCTCGAACAACAAAAAAATATTCGAGTTCGAGCTCGAGCCAGATTGTAAAGTTTTATTCCAGCTCGAGCCGAGCTCGAGCCGAGCTCAAGCCGAGCTCGAGCCAGACAGTTAATAAACAAACTTGGCTCGTTTAGGCCAAAACTCGACTTGGCTCGGATCGTTTACACCCCTAGTGTAGAGGGTATAGAGTTTAAGAAGATAGTTTGTTTATTTTATAAAGTTACTAAAAAATATAAAAAATTATAAGTTTACACTTAAATCTATCTAATTTATTTAAAATTCAACCACTAAAGTTTTATCAATCCCCTTCTCCTTTTTAAGTTTTTTTTCACAAATTTGACACATATATCTTTTTGTATTTTCATCAAACTTCTGTATCAAAATTTTTAATTTTGTTTAAATTCAATTTAATTTTAACTTTTTTTCACCAATCACATCACTTTATTTTGTTTATATGTCAAAATTAAGTCATTTGATTGGTGTAATTGTTTTTTCTGCTATATCTATTTTTCACTAAAATTACTAAAAAAATCTAATTGTTATATTATATAAAAGATTAGTAAGGAACTAAAGACATGATTTTCCTGTTTTACGAAAATAAATTACCGCGATCTGTAGTCAAGATAGCTGATCGATGCACTATTTAAAATTTAGCTTTCAAGTTTAAATTCGATAGTACAAACGTGATTGGAGCGTCCTAGATCCCTCGAAAGGATATTTGGTTTGGTGATACGCAAAATGGACCGTCACAATCAAAACAATGAGTATGCAAGTTAATTCTGTCCATTCAGTTGAGTAGTAATTAACGAATGCTCTATGAGTGGGTATATAATATGTGTTAATAGTAGATCATATCATTGAGAATAAGAAGTAAATAACATTGTTTATAGAAGTCATCTCACGCATAACTCGTGTCTTGTTATTATAGTCTAAATTAGTTGTTTTTATACTTAGAAGACAGTTGTTCATATATAAAAAAAGATTAGGATCATCGGATCGTTTGTATGCGTTGACCTGCATATATATATAAAAAAATAAGAAATTAAAAAAGTATATTGATCTGGCTGGCTTAAGTGTCGAAACAGATAAAATTCTTGCAGGTGGTTGAGACATTTTATATTATCCGGCTAACAATAGTGCTTTTTTTTTATGGTAAAAATAGATGATCTCCGCCAAATAATCGTGTCATATAAACCTTAAAACAGTGAAAAAAATCATTCTTACACAAAATAATGTTCTGTTATCACTTCTAGCAAGAACGAGGATTCGCTATATCAAAGTTCCCTATACTCAAAGAGTTATTATTCGCATGTTTACTATTATTGTTTAACAAGAAAGAACATTCCGGCTTCATGAAACCCCCTAATCATACTCATAGTGATACATTATCACATGTATTTCATAAACTCTAATCATACTTGATAACCTAAAATATGTCTTCTTACTCTTACGTTGAAGTCTAGTCGTGGGTACGTCCCCACGATAAGATTAACAGTGTTACTACTTTGTGCAGGATCCAATACATTCACTTTATAAAAGATTCAAGTCATCCAAACCCGAATAGCCCCCTATTCGGGATGCTAGAGACCCAACCATACTTTTGTATTAACAAGTTGACGCCATCCATGAGACCATAAACTTGAAACGACTCTCAAAGATTAGCAAGTTAGCCGAATCGACACCTCGGGTATCCACTATTAGGAACACATGTGGCAAGAAAACTCGACCAGAGAGAGAGTAAGGCAACTCGGTCAACACTTATGTTGTCCGGGACTTCATCGAAAGGTAATGCGATGAACTTTTGCCCATAATGGCAGAAAAGATGTGCATGGAAAAACATGAAGATGTTAAGGCACGATTTAACTTTGACACGAGCTCCAAGAGCCACCGAACAGGAGAGACATCTCGATATTCGCGGTTAGGAACCTCAAGAAGGGAACCTCACGACCATGAGAAAAGGACCAGTGCCCACAAAGCACAAACGCTTATGGCCACGAGCCCACGATCGTTTGGGAAGCCCCAAAGGTCAAGATAGCTTGGAACGACCCAGAATCCATAGCCGCAAAGAAAGGACCAGGGCCAACGATTACTCAGAGTGACCTAAAGGACATGCCTGCTCACACTAAAACGACGAAGTGTGTTCAAAAGGCTAGGGAGCAAAGAAAGGAGTCGTACACCTGATTTAGGAAGGTCAGAGTCAAGGCGGGAAGGGATCCGAGGAAATAGCCGTGGTCGTTCTCATAGCAGAGATAACTAAGTTTCCAGAGCCGGATCCCCCCAGCATAAATGCTCCGTGTTAGTGCAAACATTACGATGCTTTGTCGATATAATCTCTTTGCGTTTTGTTGATGACAAACGTATAATTCGCAATACATTATGTAAAATGTTAAGGTACTCGTAATCACTCAAGAATACATTTGTATACTTCTCTCGACACCTCCAAGACCGCATTCGACATGAATCACTCAAGGTATGTACAAACATGTCATTAACCTAACTAAGTGATCAAGGATTAATATTTTCTTAAAACTCACATTTTAATCAAATGTGACAAAAGATTTTAATTAACTTTATTTTTAGATTTAAGTTCATTTGGATACCAAATTTTATTTGGATACTAAGGGACTAATCTCCACCACTCATCTCCATCTTAATCTAATGGATAAGATTAAACATAAAACCAATTTCCTCTTTTTTTCAAACATTAATATCTTTTAAACCGTCAATCGTTATACGAAAAAAATATACCATTACGACGGGCATTTAATTATCTTTCTACAGATATGCTATATGATATACTTTCAACAAATTATTTTTTTTTGTTTTTTCCGTAATTTATCATATATGATAGTAACACTGGTATCATATATGATATAACTTATCATATATGATACTGAATATCATATATGATAGTAACACTGGTATCATATATGATATAACTTATCATATATGATATAAACCAATATCATATGATATAAACCAATATCATATGATATAAACCAATATCATATATGATTCTGTAATAATTTGTAACTTAACACTAATATCATATATGATAAAACACTATTATCATATATGATATTTTACGCAAATTTTAAAAAAAAAGCGATTTTTTTTCTTCAAAAGTATATCATATTGCATATCTGTAGAAAGTTAATTAAATGCTCGTCGCGATGGTATATTTTTTTCCGTTTAACACTTATCGGTTTAAAAGATATTTAAGTTTTAAAAATAAGTGAAATAATTAAATACTTTTAATTTCAACCATTAGATATGATGAGGATGGATGGTGGGGATGAGTCCCTTAGTATCCATGATAGATATGGTATCCAAAATAACTTGACTCTTATTTTTAATAAAATGTTTTATTAAAAAGAAAATGGAAATTTGAATTTGGCATATTCCATATGCCAAAGGAATATCCTTTGAGGGTATAAACTACCCCAGATGGCATATCCCCACTAAAGGACAAATTTGCACGGACTCCGACGCGAAGGTTCCTTAAAGGAACTCGCGGTTCCTTATTGATAAGGTACCGCGGGTAGAGATAAGGAACCGCGGGTGTTTTTTACCGTTGTAATGTTGTCCTATAAATAGTGGATCATTTCCAGGTTTTCTTTCAACCCTTTTTGCACAGTGTCTTTCAAAAACCATCTTAGATCCTTGATTAGTTAGTTTTGATTAATCTTGTTTAAGATGTGATTCAACCTTCAATCTCCTCATCCTCTCAAGTGAAAAGAGAAGAACACTATCATTACCATGATGTGTTGGGTTCACTACATGATGAAGATCTTTCATTCTATAGATCTAAGTTATGTTTTTAGTCTTCCTACTATGTATATGTAGAAGATCCAAGTGTTGGGTGCACTTGGATGTGTTTGTAAGGGTAGAATATCCAAGTGACGGGTATCCTTGGATTAGGTGTTAGTTGTGTAGATCCAAGTCTTGTTAGTACTTGGATATAGTGTCAGAGTTATAGATCTAAGTGTTGTGTGCTTAGATCTATATGGTTTATGTGTTTAGGCCATAAAACACAAGGTTTGTTATGTTGGGCCATAAAACATAACTAGTGGGTAGATTAGGTTGTGTCTTGGTAGTTCTCACTAAACTCTAAAGTGATGTGGTTGTGTCTAGGTAGTTCTCACTAAACTATAAAGTGATGTGGTTGTGTCTTGTGAGTTCTCACTAAACTTTAAAGTGATTAGTAGTTGTGTTGTGTGAATTTCTCACTTAGCTTCAAAGTGAAGAGTCGTGAATATTGGTTCTATCTTTCGATTAGAACTCGACATCTAGCCTTGTGTCGTTAAATGGTGAAGTGGGCAACGTTGTGTAGATTGGTCCTACCTAAGATTATGACTCGACATCTAGCTTAGTGTCGGAAATGTGTAAGCGACGTGTATGGTTTTCTCCGCCTTGAAAGGAGTTTTGTTGACTAGTGAAGTAACTCTCGAGTAAGGTGTACTCGAGGAGTGGAGTAGGGCGAAGAGGAGCTTCGTGACCGAACCACTATAAATCATCGTGTCGGTACTTTCCTTTACATTTATGTCTTTACTATTATAGATGTATGTATATGTTGTGTGTTGTGTGCATATCATAATCTAAACATCTAAGTTGCGGAAAAGCTAAGGCTTAGTACGTGTGTGCTTCGTGTTTAGATTATGGTCAAGTGTACATCACTTAGTTTAAACATCCTAGTTGCGGAAAAGCTTATGCTTAGTACGTGTATGCTTAGTGTTTAGACTATTGCTTGATGTACTCTTGATTTGATGTGTTTGTGTGTTTACTTACTTGTAGTATTTATCTTTCAATCAAACACATCTCATATCTAGTTAAGCTTGATCGAGAATTTGATACAAAGGATTGTCAAAGTTTAACATGTAACAAAAGGTTAAGTTCACTGTCGGCGGTTCCCTAAATGGACCGGCGGTTCTTTATTGATAAAGAACCGCGGGTACACATAAGGAACCGCACACAGTGGATTAAGCCGAAATGTTTTGAAAACTAACTAGAAACTATTCAACCCCCCTTCTAGTTTCTACAATTGGTATCAGAGCGATGGTCTCACAAGATCTTTGAAGTATATTGTACTTTAAAGCTTGGATCGATCCTTGCACTAGTTTTTCAAAACAAATGGTTTTCAAAATGAAAACGGTTTTTAAAATTAGAGACGATCTTTGTATCAAATTTTTCATGAAGAGTGATTACTTATGAAATGTGTTTTGTTGTTTCATTCGTACAAGTTTTGGTGTTAAATAAACTTTGTATAATAGCTTGTATTAAATCTTTTCATGTTTGGAAGTATAAAAATCTTTTATGACATAATTAACTCTAAAATACGAGTTCTATGTGTCTAAAATGATTTTTTAGAGTCCTAAGTCCTTCCAAAAAGTCACCAAATGATTTTGGCCAAAAACCCCATTTTCGCCCTCTGGACGCGGTTCTTTATCTCTTCACCGAGGTTCCTTATCAATAAGGAACCGTGGCCAGTCTGACTCAGATTTTTGCAAACTTTGAAAAATCATATAAAATCAACCGTAAGTCCGTAGAAGTCGTGCCACCCGGCGTTTTGAACGTAATTGAGTTTTCTTTCAATTAAAAATGCTTCCAAATCTTTATTCAAACTTTAAAATTTAAATGTTTTATAAGTTCTATACTTTGTCCAAAGTATTGAGTCTCGGTTTGTCGTAAAACTTGTGTTTTACTCTTTTATATTAAGTTGGACATATCTTTGTAAATTGATATATTTATAAAGTGTTGAACTTAATTAAATTTTGAAATGTGTCGAAAACTATTTTCAAATAAGATCAAGCTATGTATACGTTGGTATATCTAACACTCAAAACATGGACGAATGCTTTTTTGTGTTAAGCTAATTGTTTGTGTGTGTTTCCTTGTGTGTTATTATTATATGTAGATATTATTAAGTGTTCCTTGCTATTTGTAGTAGTATTGCTTATATGTCTAGTCTCATGTGCCTTGCTTGGTATTTGTTAGTATCTAGTTTTTCCTAATTAGGATGTATGCTAGATTTCTTGCATTTTAGTTGCAACATTATGTGTGCATTGCATATAGGATTAACATCTCTTGGTTTACAAATGTTACATAAAAATCTTGTACACCTCGGCATGTCCTTTAACACTTTTAGGTTTTAAAGCTTTGGGAGCTTGTCAAATCTATTGATTTGGGTCGTCTTACTCGATCATAGTGTTATTAGTTCAAGTAGATAAATGTCTCACTATAAAACATGAAACACCCTTTGAAAATCTTAGCTATTTTCTCTTAAAAGAGTGTTTGTGGGAATCAAGAAAGATTTCGATTAAATATCAATGCATTATTCAAACTATGTTTGGTATCATTATCGAATCTAATTGACATGTTTTTTAGTGTAGACATGAATGTGGTTTATTAATAATATACATCGGATCACAACTCACACTTGTGTTAATGGTGTTATATTGAATCTACTTGTTCAAATTGTTAGATATATTTTGTTTAATAATTACTTATAATGCACAATAGAGTCGGTTTGATAACTTGGATGTTTCATCCGAAATAATCAAGTAATTTACATTGCTATGCAATTTATAAATGTGTCATTTCCGAAAGACCAATCAAGAGTGTTCCTTTGATTTGTGTAAACTTTGTTTATACACTTCAATGTTATTGGCCTCAAGTTCTATTAAGGTAATTAACCTTAACTTGACTTGTTTGACAAGATATGCAATGGTGCATTCTTTACCCTCATTAGGTCATGCATTGTGTCGCCATGCAAGTTTCATCCTTGCTAAACTTTATTAGGCAAATATTGGAATTACATTTTGTCTAACTTGAGAATGACTACTAGAGAATTTATGCACTAGGATCTTAATTTGACCTAACGGTTAAATTACTTCCATGTGGGAAGTTGAGTTGGTGTATAACTCGTAAAAATGGTCGTGTTTAGCCTTAATTGAGCACCTCTAGTGATAGTCTAATACTCATTCTCTAAATTGGCTAAATGGCTCTTCCTATATATGACTAATGATAGTTTACTTTGATGAACTTTGTATGTCATTAGGAGTCTTTTTCTTTTGTAGCCATTAGGTTTCGCTTAGCTTTCCTCTTACGTGCTAATTGAACCTATGTGTCTTTCCTTTGTGTGTGTTCTATTTTTATTGCTCTTAAGCATGACTTTATGATAAGTTAGACTAGAACATTAGGATTTGCTTAATTGGAAAATCCTCCTTCACCACCTAAACCTAGCCTCTGTAGGCGGTTCTTTAAATAGACCGCGGCTCCATATCAATATGGAACCGCCGGTGGAGATAAAGAACCGCGGGCAGAAGCTCTCAAATTCAGGTTTTCTGAAACTTCCCAATTATTCTAACCCTCTTTGGAATCTTTGTTTCAAAACTTTGATCACTCCCAAAATATCTTGGGCTTTCCCTTTTTAACCTTTTACTAGTTTGGATCATCCCCTAACCCTTTTAAACCCTCCTTGTTAGCCATGTTCTTCACACCTCAAACCATTCATCATTTACCCCTTAAACCTCCCATTACTACCATGTTCTACAAGAACCTCAAATTCATTCAAAACCTCCTCTTCAAAGTGGCACCTCAAAATTAAGATTAAGTTACCCAAACTTAACTCTTCACCCTTCACACACCCAAGAATGAGATTGTTCCAATTCTCATCTCTTCATCACCCTAACCACGTCTTGCTCCATGCAAGACTACCTCAACCCATGGTACCAACCATTCACATGGTTCTACCTCCTCTTTATTCCAATCTAGAATGAATGAGCTAACCTCACCCTTCACTCCAAGCACTCTCTTGGATGTGACTACCCAACCTCAACCCATCCAAAGCATTCCTATTGTGAATGACTTTGTTGAACCCTTGGTGACTTCACCTTTCACCCCACCAAATTCCACCACCACCCTTGTCTTTCATTTAAGAATGTGGATTGCTTATTGCTAAGACATCTAATTTAAGCAAATCTTAGGATTCTAGTGTAACTAAGATTAAAATTATGCTTATGTTTTAGGCTTGTTTTTTTTCTACATCTTTGTATGATCTTTATTCTCTTGTATTTCCTTTCATGTTTTTCAACATGATTTTTCTTTGAGTCTTGGATCTTGTTGTTATTATGTTTTTTCTTTTCTCTTATTTTGAGTCCTTTTCTTAAACTAATAAGAATTAGGAATCTTCTTGGAGATTTACATTACATGTAGCTTGATTTGTGATATCTAGATAGATGACTTGCTTGTATGCTACTTGCTTATATATCTTCTTGCTTATCCGTATGTTATATGCTTAATTGATTAGTTAATGAATGCATGCTTATTATAAAGGTTTTGTCTTTGTCAAGCAATTCCGATATAATATCTCTTAGATGTGTCTAACTCATGCATGTCCTTAAATGCTACGTGCTAACATGTTTTACTTAGTCTTCTCTTTTTAAGTAATCTTGTTTCTTGCATGCCATATGTGTTAATTGCGCACCTTCTCTACATTGGTTTATTGTAGACTTCATAAGGCATTGCATGAATTATCCTATGCGCTTACTTGATTATGTGTTAGATTTTGTACTAACTCTTCATGTCTTCTTGAGCTTCTTTTGAGTTTCTTCTCTCATTTTCTTTCGAGATTTCACTATCACTTTCTAAGGTATAGTATTCATGAATCTATTTGTGAAGTTATCCTTAACTTCTTTGTTGAGTCTCTCTCAATTCATTTTAATCATGCTCTTCTAAGTCGAGTCTCTTTCTTCTAGTCTTTCTAAACTAAGTTGAGTCGAGCCTTACCCTTTCCTCATCATGTAATTGTTCTTTGAACATCCATAATGATTGAGAAGAGCTACGAAACTTTGAGCATGTAGTTTATCGTATGCTAAACACCATTTGGTGTCGACATTCATACGCATTTTTGTCTATAATGTCCTATATCCCGATTTTTCTTAAAGAGTCGATTTATCCGCTTTTGGTTTTCCTTTATTTTTTTGGTCAAAAATGTCTCTAGGTTGAGATATTTTTGTTCCTCTTTTTGAGAGTTGATTGCGGTTAAAATTTACAATTGGTATGGGTGATTCCATCAATTCTAAGTTTTTAACCCCTTGAGATGATATCTTCAAATTCTTGGATGTTTCTTTTCTACCTCTACTCCAACAATTTTGAATTGATTTCCTCAAAATCCTCTCCTTGTTTTTTTGAGAGTTGAGGGTTAAATCTTGAATTTTCTTGGGTGATTCCAAAAATTCTAAGTTTTGTAACCTTTGACATATTATCATTACAATTGGTATGGATGTTTCTTTTCTATCTCAATTCCAACAATTATGAATTGATCTTGTCACGATCCTCTCCTTTATTTATTTTTTTTGGTTGATAGCATCGCGTGCACACTTTTTTCTTCAATGCTTGTCATTGTTTGTACAAACGACTTGTTTATCATCCTCTTTTTATATATGCTTTTGTCTACTAACCTTGTTTTGTAGGACACTTCTAACCCATTTTTGTAGCTCGTCACTATTCTTGCTTTGTTGGTGTCTCAAGCAAGGGGGAGCTCATATCAAGGAGGAACATTTGAAAGAGTTCAAGTCATTACATTTGCGATCATTCATCGAATATCTTGCTAGTAATGAATTTTGGAATCTTGAAGATAAGCATTTTATTATAAATGGAGTTAGTTAACCTATGGTGATTGAAGACTTCACTAGGATGACGCAAGCTCAATATCTTTGGATGATGGAATTACGGTTCGGATTCTCGCCTCTCAACCGAATATCTTTTGGATGCAAGCTATCTCAAAGTTGATTCTTCTCTTCTACAAACGACGACTACCTTTGGATGTGTGATCTTCCTCAAATGATATGGATTCTACACTTCCTCAAATGACGACTACCTTTTTGATTCGACAAAAGGGGGAGAAGGAAGTGTAAACGAGTACGTTTCACATTTTACTATGCGTTACGGTTTACTTGTTTGTCATCATCAAAAAGGGGGAGATTGTTAGTGCAAACATTACGATGCTTTGTCGATATAATCTCTTTGTGTTTTGTTGATGACAAACGTATAATTCGCAATACATTATGTAAAATGTTAAGGTACTCGTAATCACTCAAGAATACATTTGTATACTTCTCTCGACACCTCCAAGACCGCATTCGGCATGAATCACTCAAGGTATGTACAAACATGTCATTAACCTAACTAAGTGATCAAGGATTAATATTTTCTTAAAACTCACATTTTAATCAAATGTGACAAAAGATTTTAATTAACTTTATCTTTAAGAAAATGTTTTATTAAAAAGAAAATGGAAATTTGAATTTGGCATATTCCATATGCCAAAGGAATATCCTTTGAGGGTATAAACTACCCCAGATGGCATATCCCCACTAAAGGACAAATTTGCATGGACTCCGACGCGGAGGTTCCTTAAAGGAACCCGCGGTTCCTTATTGATAAGGTACCACGGGTAGAGATAAGGAACCGCGGGTGTTTTTTACCGTTGCAATGTTGTCCTATAAATAGTGGATCATTTCCAGGTTTTATTTCAACCCTTTTTGCACAGTTTCTTTCAAAAACCATCTTAGATCCTTGATTAGTTAGTTTTGATTAATCTTGTTTAAGATGTGATTCAATCTTCAATCTCCTCATCCTCTCAAGTGCAAAGAGAAGAACACTATCATTACCATGATGTGTTGGGTTCACTACATGATGAAGATCTTTCCTTCTATAGATCTAAGTTATGTTTTTAGTCTTCCTACTATGTATATGTAGAAGATCCAAGTGTTGGGTACACTTGGATGTGTATGTAAGGGTAGAATATCCAAGTGATGGGTATCCTTGGATTAGGTGTTAGTTGTGTAGATCCAAGTCTTGTTAGTACTTGGATATAGTGTTAGAGTTATAGATCTAAGTTTTGTGTCCTTAGATCTATATGGATTATGTGTTTAGGCCATAAAACATAAGGTTTGTTATGTTGGGCCATAAAACATAACTAGTGGGTAGATTAGGTTGTGTCTTGGTAGTTCTCACTAAACTCTAAAGTGATGTGGTTGTGTCTAGGTAGTTCTCACTAAACTATAAAGTGATGTGGTTGTATCTTGTGAGTTCTCACTAAACTTTAAAGTGATTAGTAGTTGTGTTGTGTGAAGTTCTCACTTAACTTCAAAGTGAAGAGTCGTGAAGATTGGTTCTATCTTTCGATTAGAACTCGACATCTAGCCTTGTGTCGTTAAATTGTGAAGTGGGCAACGTTGTGTAGATTGGTCCTACCTAAGATTAGGACTCGACATCTAGCTTAGTGTCGGAAATGTGTAAGCGACGTGTATGGTTTTCTCCGCCTTGAAAGGAGTTTTGTTGACTAGTGAAGTAACTCTCGAGTAAGGTGTACTCGAGGAGTGGAGTAGGGCGAAGAGGAGCTTCGTGACCGAACCACTATAAATCATCGTGTCGGTACTTTCCTTTACATTTATGTCTTTACTATTATAGATGTATGTATATGTTGTGTGTTGTGTGCATATCATAATCTAAACATCTAAGTTGCGGAAAAGCTAAGGCTTAGTACGTGTGTGCTTCGTGTTTAGATTATGGTCAAGTGTACATCACTTAGTCTAAACATCCTAGTTGCGGAAAAGCTTATGCTTAGTACGTGTGTGCTTAGTGTTTAGACTATTGCTTGATGTACTCTTGATTTGATGTGTTTGTGTGTTTACTTACTTGTAGTATTTATCTTTCAATCAAACACATCTCATATCTAGTCAAGCTTGATCGAGAATTTGATACAAAGGATTGTCAAAGTTTAACATGTAACAAAAGGTTAAGTTCACTGTTGGCGGTTCCCTAAATCGACCGGCGGTTCTTTAATGATAAAGAACCGCGGGTACACATAAGGAACCGCACACAGTGGATTAAGCCGAAATGTTTTGAAAACTAACTAGAAACTATTCAACCCCCCTTCTAGTTTCTACACTCCGGAGATAGCATATATCGTCTATCTCGAATTTCCGAGAGTGGGAGTAGTGAAGGAGGACATTGGAAGTCCCGATCAAAAAGAAAAAGGCACGAAAAGTAGGATTTTCGCGCCCGTGGAGACGTAAGGAGTCAGGATTATTCACGACTCGAATCCGCAACTTTAACATGTTTATCTTGTAAAAATTGTTTAACATGTTTACCATTAGCCAATAAAGGTCATGAAATATCAACGTGCATGAATACTTGGAGGGGTGACCTCGTCATGCAAATTAGAGGGGCTACCTCTAATTTAATATACTGGTTTGGGTAAGGCACACACCACATTCACACTGAATAATCTGCTGAAAACATGTAAACTAGGATGCACCCATACGCCCCACCTGATAATAATTATACGACCAAAAGCTGAAGGGACGCCACGAGCTGTCACTCCGCCGTGGTTAAGTCATAACACTGGTGCCTCTAGTGTTATGGTTATGGTACCTCCATAACTAGGTGAAACTGGTCATGCATGTATATGGATTTAGGTATTCTAATTAAACATAAGCAATTCAAAAACATATAAAACATATACTGGGGAAAACAATTGGCTGCATACGGGAAATCCTAATAAGGAAGAATGTCCATACTAAAAGGACGGAGAATCTGTACCTTATGTCCAGTGAACGAAGAAGACGAACGGAGGAGAGTCCTACTTCGGTATCACTAATGCTACATAAATACATTCGTGTATAAGTATCTAATCACTGAGTACGTAACTGGTTTTATATCATGTCTTAGCTTGTTTTATATGTTCATGTCATGTTTTACTGATTTAAGCTTTATACTGTGTTAATCATGTATTCTGTCTATTCTGTTTAAGTATTCCTTGTATTTCATGTATTATTATACTTGTTGTGTAATAATAAGTAACTTTCTAAAAATTGCAGGTTTCCTAAAATAGAAAGTTTCCAAAAATAGAAAGTTTCCAAAAATAGAAAGTTTACAAAAATAGAAAGTTTCCAAAAATAGATTTACTGATGAATAGATAAGTTTCTAAAAATATAAAGTTTCCATAAATAGATTAGCTGCCTTAATTAAATAAGTTTCTAAAAAATAGAAAGTTTCCATAAATAGAAATAAGCTGGATTATTAAGCTAATTATATAAGCTCAAGTGTTTACTGATTAATATACTAAGTCATGTGATTAAATAGTATAGTTTATTAATTATTTCATGTGAATTAAATAAACTATAGGTTAAAGTATTTAATTAAATATAACATGGTTTAATTAAATAAAGGTAAAAAAATACTTAGGTTAAAACATGTATTATTATCTATTAATAATATAACCTAAGTCATGTAAATTAATTAATTATAAGTCATGATTTTAATAATTAATTAATTATATAGTCTAATTAAATGGAAATTACTTAGGTTAAAATTTCATGTATTAATAATAATATTAATAACCTAAGTCATATAAATTAAATTAATCATGTACATGTTTTAATTAATTTAATTTAAGTCTTGTAAAAATAAACTTGTAAATATAATTAATCTTGTAAAAAGTAACCTATGAACCGAATCGTGTTTTAATCTAAACATGTGTGAACCGGACCGGTTTAAACCCGTGAACCGGCAACCAAACGCACCCATGGTCAAAACCTAGCCGCCGACTAGCATGGGTTCCCACCGGCTAGTCGGTGTTCCCCCTGCTGTCCTGGCCTTCGTTTCCCCCTGCTTTCCATATTTAGCCACCGGCATAAGCCGATGGTGGTTTTTGTTTTAGCCGAGACCCACCAGACACAAACATACCCCGACCGAGGTCGGGGTTTCCCTTGGTTCCTGCTGCCGTGACACAAACCACCACACCAAGACCTTGAGGTCTCGGTGGTGCGAATCAAAAACAAACCGAGACCCCCTTGGGGCTCGGTTCATGCGTCAGCCAACAAACAAACACCCCGTAACCATTAATTAATCATACCCCATGTTTAATTAACATATGTTTACTTGTTTTTAAAACATTCATGATTCATGTGTTCTTGATTTAAATAAAAACATAAAAGAAAAAGGTTTTAGGGTTATACCGATCACGTGAATCAAGAAGGATGAACACACTAACAATCCTTGCAATAATCGAACACCAAAAATCAACCAAACACACCTTGGTGTGTGTTAAACCCGACGGCCAAAGGAGAGGAAGAAAAAGGGATTTAGGGTTTTTCTTGATTTCTAAATTTTGTTATTATGAAACAAGTTTTTCCCTTTTTCCTAGTTTAGTAAATTTTGCATGGGCTTGGCCCATGTTTCTTATTGTGTCCGCGGGTAAGGGGCCCTCATGGGGGTAACCCATATGTTTTCCGTGTCTAACTAATAAGTGTGTTCTCGTGTTCGTGTTTTACGTGATTAAACTAGTTATCGTTCGTGTCTTATTATATGTATTCGTGTTCGTAATAAATATACATACATACGTAACACTAAGCTCATGATTAATTTACGTTCATGATTTCATGTTCGTGTGTTCGTGATTATAATTATTATTGAAATAATTATCATGTGTTAATACGTAATAAATACTTATCGTGTTATAACACGTACGTAATACTTGTAATTCTTGTTCGTGAAACGTAAACATGCTATAAAAGGAAAGTTCTAATCATGTGTGTACGATCGTAAGGGTACTATTCATGGTAAAAGCATGCGGGTTTTACAACTCTTCCCCCTAAAAAGAATAATTCGTCCCGGAATTATAGATAAAGTAAACTGGAAAAGAAGAACATACCCGAATTCAAAATATGAAATGAGGGTAAGAAGCCCGGATAGACTCCTCTGTTTCCCAAGTGCCTTCCCGCTCGGTATGATCCCTCCAAAGGATTTTGACAAATGGAATCGTCTTCCTTCTCATGACTCGTTCTTGTCTGTCAAGAACTCGTTCGGGTTCTTCTATGAAAGTGAGATCTTCACGAATCTGTTCCAGTGGATACTGAACCATGTGAAGGGGATGATATTGGTACCTTCTGAGTAAGGACACATGGAAAACATCGTGAACATGAGAAAGTTGCGGAGGTAACGCTAAACGGTAAGATACTTCACCGACTCGTTCAATGACATCAAACGGTCCGATAAATCGAGGACTGAGCTTCCCTTTTATTCCAAAACGTCTAACACCACGTGTCGGCGAAACCTTAAGGAAAATGTGATCTCCTACGTTAAAATGTAAGTCCCTACGATGCTTGTCTGCGTAACTCTTCTGACGTGACCGTGCTTCTTGCAGTTTCTGCTTAGCTACTACGACCTTCTCATTAGTCAGCTCTATCATTTCTGGTCCTTCAAGTGTTCGCTCACCAACCTGATCCCAGCAGATTGGGGCGCGACACTTCCTGCCATATAACATCTTGAAAGGAGCACACTTGATACTTGCGTTCCAACTGTTGTTGTATGCAAACTCCACCAAACAGATATAATCGTCCCAGTCACTCGTCCATTCCAACGCACATGACCTCAACATGTCTTCCAATGTCTGAATCGTTCCTCTGACTGCCCGTCTGTTTGACGATGAAAAGCCGTGCTAAGCTTAAGTTGTGTACCCCAAGCTTTCTGCAGACTTCTCCAGAATCGCGAAGTGAAACGAGGATCTCTGTCTGAGACGATGCTGGATGGAGCACCATGAAGTCTCATGATCTCCCTTCTATAAGTATCGGCGAGTTTACTGACCGAATCTTCCTTGTGGATCGGTAAGAAATGAGCTGATTTGGTAAGTCGATCTACGATAACCCAAATTGCATCGTGCTTCTTCTTTGTCGGCGGAAGACCAGTAACAAAATCCATGGTGATTTTGTCCCACTTCCACTCTGGAATATCTAACGGTTGAAGAAGGCCGCCAGATTGCTGATGCTCGATCTTAACCTGCTGGCAGGTAAGACATTTGGAGACGTAAGTAGCAACATCCTGTTTCATACCACCCCACCAAAAGTACTGCTTGATGTCATGGTACATCTTGGTCGAACCAGGATGAATAGAAAATGGGGAGCTATGAGCCTCAGCTAACAATGCTTCCCGGAGTTCTTAATCATCAGGAACACAAAGTCTCATGCCCTGCCATAAGATACCATTTGCATCTACTCGAAATTCTGTCTGCTTCTCCAAATTCTGAATTATCGCCCAGATTTCTCCATCATCTTTCTGAGCTTCCTTGATCTTAGAGAGTAACTCGGGTTCCACCCTAAGATTAGCCCAGTAACCGTGCTGTCCACATACCATGATCTCTATGTCTAGTCGCTTCAAGTCTCTTATGATTTCCTCCTCATTTTTAATGCCGTTTATCATTCCGGACTTCCTGCTAAGTGCATCTGCCACTGCATTCGCCTTGTCGGGATGATACTGCAGATTAATGTCATAATCCTTCAACATCTCTAACCATCTCCTCTGTCTCATGTTCAATTCACGCTGAGTGAAGATATACTTCAAGCTCTTGTGGTCCGTGAAAATGTCACATGATTCTCCATACAAGTAGTGCCTCCATATCTTCAATGCAAACACGACGCTGCAAGTTCCAAATCATGCGTAGGGTAATTTTCCTCATAAGACTTAAGCTGCCGTGAAGCGTACGCGATCACTTTCCCATGTTGCATGAGAACAAAGCCAAGTCCCTTCCCCGATGCATCACTGTAGATCTGAAATCTACCTGTACCAGATGGGAGAGTAAGAATCGGTGCAGATACTAACTTCTGCTTCAGGTCTTCAAAGCTCTTCTCTCGTTCTTCAGTCCAAACGAATTTCTCCCCTTTCCGCATTAGTTTGGTCAATGGTAGTGCTAAGCGGGAAAAGTTCTCCACGAACCTACGGTAATAACCAGCTAAGCCTAGGAAACTGCGGACTTTAGTCGCTGATGTCGGTCTTGGCCACTTAGTAATAGCCTCAACCTTCGCTGGATCCATCGTGATTCCTTCTGCTGATACAATGTGACCTAAGAATGCCACCTTGTCTAACCAGAACTCACACTTGGAGAATTTAACATACAACTGCTTTTGGCGAAGAATTTGTAGTACTGTATGAAGATGGTCTTCGTGTTCCTCCTTGGACTTAGAGAAAATCAGGATGTCATCGATGAAGACAATGACGAACTTGTCTAGAAATTCATGGAAGATTCTGTTCATCAAATCCATGAACACTGCTGGAGCATTGGTAAGGCCAAATGGCATGAATACAAATTCGTAGTGGCTATAGCGGGTATGGAAAGCAGTCTTGGCGATGTCCTGCTCCTTAACACGTAGCTGATGATAGCCCGACCTAAGATCAATCTTGTAGAAGTGTTTGGCCCCTTGGAATTGGTCAAACAGATCATCTATACGTGGCAGTGAATACCTATTCCTGATGGTAATCTTGTTGAGCTCGCGATAGTCTATGCAAAGACGTATACTGCTTTCCTTCTTCTTAACGAATAAGACCGGTACGCCCCATGGAGATGCGCTCGGTCGAATAAAGCCTCGTTCCATAGTTCTTGCAATTGATCCTTCAGCTCCTTCAACTCTATGGGAGCCATGCGATAAGGAGCCTTGGAAATCGTCTCAGCTCCTGGGATGAGCCCGATATTAAATTCTACTTCACGTGCAGGTGGTATGCCCGGAAGTTCTTCTGGAAATACATCTGGAAATTCTGACACTATCGGCTGATTCTGAATTGATGGGGATTCAACATCCGTGTCATGAACAGTAGCTAGATAACCCTCACAGCCATGTGAAAGTAATGCATGTGCTTGCAGGGTTGATATGATTTGTACAGACCTGCCGGGTACGAACCCGTTGTGAATGTACTCTGGCGCATTAACATCACCGAAGATGACTCGATATGAATGGTAGTCTATGGTAGCATGATGCTTGGATAGCCAATCCATGCCCAAAATCATGTCAAAATCATTCATGTCCAGTGGAAGTGCATCAACAGGACGAACCTTGTCGTCAAACTCTAGGGGAAGGCTCTTGTACACATGGGTTATGCGTACAGAGTCTCTCAAAGGCGTGGAAATACTCAGTATATTCTCTAGTGGCATAGGGAGTATCCTAACATTCTTGGCATAAACAGTAGAAATGACCGAGTGAGTAGCACCCGTATCAAACAGAACACATGCAGCTTAACCATACATATACAAGATTCCAGTGATGGTACCTGTAGACTTGTTGGCCTGATCGCGAGATGTCGTGTAAACGCGTCCACTAGTAGGAGGCGGATTGGTATCAGCATGTCCAGATGTACCCTCCATCTCGCCCTTGCGGCAATCCTTCATGCGATGGCCAGGAAGGCCACACTTGTAGCATGCGTCGCTGTCGCGGTGACATGGCCCTGGGTGCCTACGGTTGCAAGTAGAGCAAAGAGGATGAGTATATCCTCCAGCAGGTGTCCCGACTGGCTGAGAGCCTGATAAAAACGATATACATGAGACATGATAATAGGTACAAAGGACAATGCGGATAAACGTAAGATTGAATACTAGTGATAGATGGATGGTTAGGCTGTGAACTTCTCTGGTTCTAGTCCCTCCCTTTACCATGATTCCTGGTAGAAGATTTGCTAATGTGTAAGAATTAAGAGTTATAACATGTAATCATAAGAAAATGCGTAAGTATAAGGACCTGCTGCTGTTGGAGTGTCCAGCGTTGTTACGGTAATTATCATTACCACCACGCTTATCCGTAGCAGAACGGTTGTGAGTCTGACCGTTTCCCTTGGGCTGATTAGGCTGTTGTTGAGTAGCCGGCTTAGACCGGTCCCCAGTCTTCTGCCTGGAAGATAGAATTTAAAGAGATGAAATATTGACATATACTGAAAGAATACGGATTGGCCACCGTTTGAATATGAATATTTACCTCTTATCGGGTCTCTCTGCTTCCCTGAACTCATCTCTTTCCTGCAGCATCTCCAACTTACGTGCTGCATCGGCCACTTGTGCTACCGTGTTTAATAAGTGTGTAAACACTTATCCTTTTACCACTAAAATCAATGAAAAACAAGACCTAATCATGTGTTTAATATCGTAAAAGTCGGAATTACGCATGGTTTTGTGTTTTTGTGTGAAATATGTACAAAAGATCAAAAGGAAAGAAAACACGGGATTTCACGGTCAATTGTTGAAGAAAAGTCAAAGAAAGAGACAAAGTCAAAGTCAAAGAATCAAAAGTGTACCGAAGATCACGAAAACCGGCAAAATTAACACAGGTTTTGAAGAAAAGATCAACGAAGCCAAAATTGAGTTCGGTTTAGTGGAATTAATCTTAATGAAGTAATTTGGGCTTAGTGGGTCCCATATTTTGTTAATGGGCCCAAAAGCCCAATAATGAAAACAAGTTACTTACTTTTTACCTAAACGCCCATCAAAGGCCCAAATCATTATAACAAATAACGGAAGGAATAAAACTTGGGCCCAAGCCCAAAGTTTAAACAAATTTACTTGAGACGGGCGTGTTTTGTTTGGGCCTTTCCTACTCATAACCGGTTAAAAGAAAGTTTATTAAACGTTTTTTGGTCAACGTTATTTACCCTAACACAGTTACACCACACACACAATATTCACCCACCAAACTTTCGTTACAACTTATGCATCATCTCCTTCTCTCTCCCAAACCAGTAACTATATTTTTTACCCAAAACCCTAATCACAAAAATATATCAAAAATATATCCCCAAGTTTATCGGAGCATCATGATGGAGGAATAATCAAACGTGGCCCCATTCTCTCATGTGATTGGCTAATACACATCACTCTCCTCAATCATCCAATCATCTAAATACACATCAGCATTGAAGAAGCACGATAAACACACATCCAATCCAACCTGGCAATCCGTGTGTACGAGAATGAGTTTCAGCCGTTTGATCAAGCAAAGGGAAGAAAGAGAAGAAAAGTTGTCTAATGAACGATCAAGATTTGAGATCGTGCTCACCAAGTCTTCACCAACAGTTTTAGGGTTTGCCTATAAAACCCCCCTCATTCTGTAATTTTTAATTGTTCCATTTTTATTTTCATTTTTTTATTATGCTAAATAGTTTTTAGGGTAATTTGTATTTTTCCTTTCTCAAGTATTGTAATCGTTTTGGTTATTAATAAAAATTAATTTCTGTTTAAATAAATTCGAGTTACTTTTCTGATTAAGTTTAATTTTGCAATTTATCTTTAAATCTGTTTTTAGTATAATAATGGTTATGATTATTTGATTTAAGCCAATTAATAGCTTTAGTTAAGTGATTAAAATAAAAAGTGGATAAAAAACTTCCCCACTGGAAGTTTATATTATACTGGAAAGTTATTAAAACAAATGGTGAGTTACTGTTGATGGTTCGAGGATCGAAAGGTGGTGTTGATTAGGGTCATTTGTCCGCTAAGCGCGCGACTACTTCCCAAAGGTTTTCGTCAAGAGGTTTTATTTCCTTTTCATTTTGTGTTATTTAGTTTGATGTTATTTAGTTTATAGATTGAGTTTGATTATTTGCTTGGTTAATAAATCTGATTTTGAGGTTGTTTAAGCTGTTTCAAATGGGTATTGGATAAGTCTGTGATTGTTTCTGCTTTGCTAATTTGCTAGTTTATTTGAATCTGTTAAAGTTTTAGTTATTTTAAAAAAGTCAAGTTTATAGTTTAAACTGGTTTGAATAAACTGATTTAGATAGAGGTTTTGAATTAAACTGAACATGAGAGGTTTGAATGCAAGTATTGAGCTATCTGATTTAGTAGTCGTTTACTATAAGTAGTAATCTGTTAGCTATCTTTGAGTTTTGAGTTTAGTATTTGAATCTTATCAGTTTTGAGATTTTATCTGATATTAGCCTGCACTTGTTACTATTATTCAGTGTAATTTTGCTGATAAGTTTAGTTGCTTATTATTGTTGTATGCTGGATTGTTTGGTTTGAAATATGTTATAAGCTTTTACTAGGCCATGTTTTGCTGATATTCAAGTATTGCTTTGCTAATTTTGATAAGTTTAGATTTGCTTATTTTAAGTTTAGATCTTATTTGCTTATTTGATTCTGTTGAGTTTGATTACTTTGCTGTTTTGAATCTTATTTAGCTGATTACTTAAGCTATCAGACTCACTTGGTCTTATAGATATTAAACTGCCAAAAAAAAATCATCCAAAAAATTGTCCACTACTGGAATCGAACGCATGACCTCCTGTTCATGCACCCAACGTGATAACCATCTCGTCTAGCTTATTATTTAAGTTATTACGCTTTCTTTAATTAATATAGGCTTTAGTTAGCTGTCAGTTTTTTTAATTAGTTTAAATACAAGTTTTTGTTTAGTTAATTTTAATTCAAAGTTTTTATAAATTTTCTTTTATAAAGTTTTAAAAAAATTTAAAAAATAAATAAATATAATATTTTATTACTTTTAGAAATTTAAATTGTTTTTATAAATTAGTTTTTAAATAAATTAGTTTTTAATTAATTTAGTTTTATATAAAATTAGTTTAAATAGATTTTGTTAAATTAAAAAGTGAGAGTAATTTCTTTTTAAATAGATTAAATTAGATTTAAGTTTCGTTTAAAGTTTCAATAGTTTTTAAATAGTTTAAATTAGTTTATAATTTTTAAATAGTTTTGTTTTTAATTTGTTTAATTAGAATTTTTAATAGTGAAAAAGTATTTTTAATTAAATATTTTCTTTTTAGTTAGATTAAATAGTTTTTAGTTTTTAAATACTAAGCAAAGTACTATTCACCGAAAACAATTAATCTTGTGTTTAAATCCGATATCAATTCGAGTCGAGTCGAGGAACGAAAAATAGACATAAAAAGAATTTGAAAAAATTCATATATTAAATTGGCGCCGCTGCCGCTTCGCTCGTTACGATTGACGTTTTTTCGTGAGAAGCTTTGGATTTTGGGATCCGTTCAATTTTGAACGTTACTTTTCTTGCAAAAAAATCAAAAACATAAAAAATCCAAAACTTAAAAATACAAAAAAATTAAAAAATCATGAAAAGCAAACTCTTTCCTAAGATTTGCACCAAAAAAATTAAAAAATCCAAAAGTAATACTTTTCCTAATGTATTACACAAAAAATATTACGTATTATTGTTATTTTTCTTATTTCGATTTCTTTCGTTTTTTATTGTGAATATATATTTTTTCTAAAAAAATACAAAAAGATTTTTCTTTTACTATATTGTATTACGTAGAACAATCAATTTACCTACTTCCAAATAAGACCTTAGTTGGGATTTCATTACCTAGCTATTGTATTCGAATCCAAAACGAAACAAATCAAGGCAAAATAGATAAATACTAGTAAAAAGTTTGAACTCGATTTATACAAACTATAAGGTGGGTATAAGGCGACGAGCTATAAAAGGCCGTCTAAGGAAAAAGGGTTTTAAGTGCTTTGTGCCACCTCGTTTCCCCGCTTGCTTGTGCGTATATTGAGAGGGACGGCCGATTATTGGTTTGCCAACTCAAGTAGTATTACATATATATTTTTTGTAGCTTTTTAATATTGAACCTCGAGAGGGATAATCCCTTTCCTCTCAAAGTCGACCGAGGTCTCCTACCTCATTCCTCAATTTTAGTCGTATGCGCACTCGCGCGCGTGCACACATACCGAGTGGTGTACCAAATACTAAATTCTTCCAAAAAGAAGAAGAAGAACAAAAAGACCGTCAATCAAGCCGATCTCGAGAATCGAGCTTTGAACAACACGATGGCAACGGATAATCGACCAATGATTGAGATTCTACAATCTCACGTTGAGGGAAATGATGACGCGATTGTGGTGCCGGATATTGGAGCGAATAATTTTGAACTAAAAACGGGTTTTATTCAAATGGTTTCCGCTACACCATTTTTAGGCCGTAATAATGATGACCCACACGCTCATATAAAACGTTTCATATAATTGGCAAAAACCGTCAAATACAATAGGGTGCCAGAAGAGGCCATTCGTTTACTACTCTTTCCTTTTTCCCTCGAGGGACAAGTCCGGATTTGGCTTGATAAGGAACCACCCCAAAGTATCACCACATGGATTGATTTATAGACCAAGTTCATTAACTACTTTTTCCCACCATCACGGACCACCTCTTTAAGGAATGACATCATTACCTTTGAACAACAATATGGGGAAATGTTTAGTGAGTCTTGGGACCGTTTTAAGGAGCTTTTACGAAAATGTCCACAACATGGTTTTACAAAAGTGCATCAAATCAATACGTTTTACAATGGTTTAACTCTTAATGACCAAGACTCACTTAATAGTGCCGCGGGGGGTAATATTCTTGTGAAGTCCATGAACGAGGCTTGGGAAATAATTGAAAACAAGGCAAAAGTACAAACGAAGAGTGTTAGGGCTACTATGGAAAGTGATAGTACTAGTGAGGCCGACAAGAGAATTGACAAGCTTACTTCAATCATGAGCGACATTTCTTTACATGTTAAGAACAATGTGCAAGTAAATGCCTTAAAATAGACTTGTGAAACGTGTGAGACTTGTGGTGGACCACATTCTTACTATAATTGTGACAAGGTTTACAATCAACAACTCGAAGTTTATGCTTATAACAACAATGAAAATGAGCGGGTTCATTTCAAACCAAATGTTGATGTTAACCATTTGTCTTATAAGTCTAATAACTATTTGGCTCCCCCGGGTTTTGTAGCTCCACAAAGACCACCCCACCCGCCCAAAATAGGAACCAAGGTCCTCAACGGGGTAATTTTCAAGGGAATTCAAATACAAGGGGTTTTAATGAAAACCAAGGGTTTAATAATCAAAATCAAGGATTTAATAACCAAGGTTTTCAAAATCAAGGATTTAATCAAGGTTTACAAACTTATAATCAATATCAAAACCAAGGTTTTCCTAATCAAGGGTATAATAAAATGAACATGCATAATCCTCAAATGGACTTGGTTCTACAAAAATTAACCGAACATGAGCGAATTATGAGAGAAATGAAAGAATCGACCGATAAGAAATTTTTTCAAATGATTCAAACCCTTCGTCCCCAAGGTGCCCTCCCTTCTAACACCATGACCAATCCTAGGGCTAACGTTAATACCATCACTACTAGGAGTGGTAAGACCACCGAAGAACCTTCTTATTCCCCACCTAAACAAGGACATGGGATTCCTTCTTCTTCCACCCACCCTACTTTACCTTCTACTTGTGAATACCACCCGTTATGCCTTCCTCTACACCTTATGTTCCACCTTTACCTAAATCTTATACCACACCTTCGGTTCCCAAACTGGTTCCTTCACCTTCCATTTCTACCCCTCCTCCACTAAAGGATGTGAGTGAGCAATTCACTCCAAAGCCTTCATCTCAACCCAATATACCTTATCCCTCAAGGTTGAGGAAAGAGAAATTGAAGAATAAGGATGATATTCAAGTTTCGAACTTCCTAAAAATGTTCAAACAATTGAATTTTAATATCACCTTTGCCGAGGCTCTCGCTCACATGCCTAAGTATGCTAAGATGTTTAAGGACCTTTTAAGTGATAAGGAAAAGTTGCTCGATATTGCCAATACCCAATTGAATGAGAATTGTTCCGCGGTTCTTTTGAGAAAATTATCGGTTAAGTTAGGAGATTCCGGTCGATTCCTTATTCCTTGTAATTTTCCGGGTGTTGAGAATTGTATGGCCTTGGCGGATCTCGGAGCGAGTATCAATCTTATGCCATTGTCCGTGTGGAAACAATTATATTTACCCGAGCTAGTCCCCACTCGTATGACCTTGGAATTAGCTAACCGTACGGTTGCTTATCCGGTGGTGATAGCCGAGGATGTTTTTGTAGGAGTCGACAAATTAATTTTCCCGCCGATTTCGTTGTAGTCGACTATGAGATGGATCCCCGTGTTCCCTTAATTGTGGGACGACCCTTCTTGAGAACCGGGCGTACATTGATTGATGTAGCCGCGGGTGAGCTTATCATGAGGGTAGGGGATGATAAAATCGTCTTTAACATGGGTAAACTTTCCAAACTTCCCGATGAACCCGAATCCGTGAATTACATCGATGTGCTCGACGAAGCATGTGAAGAACATTTTCACGAGGCTTGTAAGAGTGGGATTTCTCATTTACCTCATGTTGAGACCGTAGCCTCTATTGCTCCATCATTGACTCCATTTGGAAAAAGTGATTTTCTTTTACAAGAATTTGAAGCAAGTTTAGGGGATGTGGACTTAAAATATGACGATTCTCCCACCGACTGGGAAGAAGACATTTGTACCATTGAGAGACTTCTCAATGAGGACCATATTTCTCCACCTACTCCTAAGGAAGTTACAAACAATGATTCAAATTTGACTAAGCCTTCCATCGACAATCCACCGGATTTAGAACTTAAGGATTTATCTTCTCATTTAGAATACGTTTTCTTAGAAGAGAATGATAAGTTACCCGTCATAATTGCTAAGGACTTAAAAGATGATGAAAAATCTTGACTTATCGAAGTGCTCAAAAATCATAAGAAAGCAATTGCTTGGAAAATCTCCGACATCCGCGGAATTGATCCTAACTTTTGCACTCATAAAATTCTCATGGAAGATGTCTTTAAACCCGCAATCCAAAGTCAAAGAAGGGTCAATCCAAAAATTCATGAAGTCATTAAGAAAGAAGTTATCAAACTTCTAGATGCCGGCATGATTTACCCTATTTCGGATTCGCCATTGGTTAGTCCCGTCCATTGTGTGTGTAAGAAAGGCGGAATAACCGTTGTTCCCAATGAAAACAACGAGTTGATTCCTACTCGACTCGTAACGGGTTGGCGAGTTTGCATAGACTATCGTAAGCTCAATGATGCCACTCGTAAGGATCATTTTCCTCTTCCTTTCATGGATCAAATGCTCGAGCGTTTAGCGGGTAATGACTACTATTGCTTCTTAGATGGTTTTTCCGGATATTTTCAAATCCCTATCGATCCAAAAGACCAAGAGAAAACCACATTCACTTGTCCTTATGGAATATTTGCTTACAAAATAATGCCTTTCGGCTTATGCAATGCTCCCGGGACTTTTCAAAGGTGTATGATGGCAATATTTCATGACATGATTGAAGAAACTATGGAAGTCTTTATGGACGATTTCTCAGTCTATGGTGATTCTTTCTCTTCTTGCCTTGCCAATTTATAACGTATGCTTAAACGGTGTGAAGACACTCGTCTCGTTCTTAATTGGAAAAATGCCATTTCACGGTAAAAGAAGGCATCGTCCTCGGTCACAAAATTTCAAAAGCCGGTATCGAAGTCAACCGTGCTAAAGTTGACGTCATTGCTAAGTTACCTCCACCTTGCACCGTCAAAGGAGTTAGAAGTTTTTTAGGGCATGCGGGATTTTATCGACGTTTCATCCAAGATTTCTCAAAAATAGCTCGTCCAATGACTCATCTCTTAGAAAAGGATGCTTTCATCTTTTCTCAAGAATGTCTCAACTCTTTCGAACTTCTTAAAGGTAAATTAACTAAGGCACCGGTCTTAGTCTCTCCAAATTGGGAGTTACCTTTCGAGCTCATGTGCGATGCTAGTGATTTCGCGATAGGAGCGGTTTTAGGTCAACGAGTTAACATACACTTCCAACCAATCCATTATGCTAGTAAGACAATGACGGGGGCTCAATTGCATTATACCACTATAGAAAAAGAGCTTTTAGCTGTAGTGTATGATTTTGAGAAATTCCGCCCCTATCTTGTGCTTTCCACCACCATCGTTTACACCGACCATTCCGCCTTGAAATACTTGTTGACCAAGCAAGATGCTAAACCGAGACTCCTTCGTTGGGTTTTGCTCCTAGAAGAATTTAAAATTGAAATTCGTGATAAAAAGGGAGCGGAAAACCTAGCCGCGGATCATCTTAGTAGACTTGAGGATCCTTATCAAGGGGAACTTCCAAATCAAGATATTAATGAATCTTTTCCCCTTGAGACCTTAATGTCTAGTAATTCCAATCTTTATGATACCCCATGGTTTGCGGACATTGCAAACTATTTGTCGGGTGGTGTTCTTATCGAAGGGTTAACGTCTCAAAAAAATAAAAAATTCTTTAAAGACGTAAAAACGTAGTATTGGGACGACCCTTATCTTTTCAAGAAATGTGCGGACTTAATCATTCGTAGATGTGTTGATGGGCCGGCGGCTTTACAAATCCTTGAAGCTTGCCACAAAGGACCCACTGGTGGTCATTTTGTTCCTAACTACACCGCTAAAAAAGTTTTCGACTCTGGATTCTATTGGCCCACCATTTATCATGACGCTCATGAAATGGTTAAGCATTGTGATGCTTGCCAAAGACAAGGCAAGATCACACATAAAGACGAGATGCCTCAAAATTTCATCCAAGAGTGTGAAATCTTTGACGTATGGGGCATCGACTTTATGGGGCCATTTCCATCATCCAAAGGGAACAAGTACATCCTCGTAGCCGTTGACTACGTATCAAAATGGGTTGAAGCAAAGGCTTTACCTACTAACGATGCGAGGGTGGTTGTTAACTTCTTAAAACAATTGTTTGCTCGATTCGGTGTACCTCGTGCTATTATTAGTGATCGCGGGACTCATTTTTGCAATGATCAATTCGCACGAGTCATGGCTAAGTATGGTGTCAATCACCGACTTTCCACCGCGTATCATCCACAAACTAATGGTCAAGCCGAGGTTTCCAACCGTGGACTTAAGCGAATATTAGAGCGTACCGTGGGAGAGCATCGTGCCTCATGGGCCGATAAATTAGATGATGCTTTGTGGGCTTTCCGTACCGCTTATAAGACACCTATAGGTTGTACTCCTTATCGCCTTGTGTACGGAAAGGCGTGCCACCTCCCCATTGAGTTGGAGCATAAGGCTTATTGGGCCTTGAAATGGGCTAATTTTGACATAAACAAAGCCGGTGATCTTAGGAAAATCCAACTCAATGAACTTAATGAACTTAGGAATGACGCTTATGAGAATTCATTAATCTACAAGGAGAAGACTAAGCTCATTCATGATTCCAAGATTAAGAACCGAGTGTTCCACGCTGGTGATCAAGTTTTACTCTTTAACTCTCGGTTGAAAATCTTTTCGGGTAAACTTAAGAGCCGTTGGTCCGGTCCATTCACCGTGGCCCAAATCTTACCTTATGGCACCATTGAGTTATCCCAACCAAATGGGCCCAACTTTAAGGTGAATGGCCAACGGGTTAAGTTGTACTTTGGAGAGGACATCTCTCATGAGATGATTCCATCCCTCTCCACGTTTCCCTTGAATTAATTCGGGAAATCGAGTCGAGCTAGAGACTCGTGATAAATAAATCAAGCATCGTATAACTAGGTTAGATTATTACCTTTTCCATCCTTTCCACCCTTTTTTACCTTCACCCATTTCCACCAATAAGTGTAGGGGGGAGCCAAGTAGGTTGTTTGTGTTGTGATGTTGTGCAGGGATGTGTGCTTTCATGATCCACTTTTGGTGTTTTTGACGTGACCCGTGATCCCGTGTTCCCGGTTCTATCAAAACTATTGTGATTCATACATGTATATAAATAAGTTGAATAAATGTAATCACTTTAGTTGTCTCTTCCTTAGCTTGATTTAAACAACGTACTCAATGTCCTAAGTGTAGGGGAGTTTATTCTCCCACATGCTTAAACATTGAGGACAATGTTTATATTAAGTGTAGGGGGACTTCTATCGAATTTTAGTGGGCTTTTCCATGAATTTGACCTCATTTAACCGGAAAATTAAAATAATCAACGTTTTTCAAATTTTTGATCTATTTTGGCCTAGTAATATTTCCATTTATTTTCTTTTATTTTCTTTCCTTTTGTCATCGCATCGTATTTATATTTTCCATTTCAAAGAATAAAGTCAAAAAAATAAATAAATGAATAAAATAGTTTTAACAAGTTTAGATATCTTTGATATATTAGGCCCGTCGTGAATATTTTGGCTCAACCCGAGTTTACTTATCCAAGTTTACTCTAGCTAGTATCCTTAACCATATGGACCTTAAATGGTTTATTAGGCTAAGCATCCACGAGTCTCATTCCTTGAGATTTTAAATTGTGGAGAACGAGAGATGATAGAGTTGATAATAAGTTTAAGGGTTAATTCTTGCTTATATGAGTTTTTGTGGCTCTTTCTTCCCGCTTGTATATTTAATTGCTTAATAAATGAGGATTTTTGCGGTGTAGATTCGATATCTTAGCTCTTAGCCAAATCTTTTATCTCCTTGTAATTAAAGCATGAACACATTGAGGGTGCCAGCGTTGTGGACTTCCGACTAAGGTGGCTCATAACCACTAAGTAGGAGGTATTCAGACCATGGGACCGCGGAATTTGGCCTAATATATATATAATAAATAAAGAAAGAATAAGACTAAAACATGACCTCAAGGAGCCTTAAGGTGTGGGGCATGTAGCACGAACCTTGTCATTAGAGCCTTAGGGTGTATGGCATGGTAAGTGTTGAATAAAAATTGTTCAAAAATCAATTCCCTTGTTTATGGTTCAAGGAGCCTTAGGGTGTAGACCATAGATAAGGAGAATTTTTACATCTTAAAGAGCCTAAGGGTATATGATGTGAACTTGCTAAACTCCACATAAAGTCTACATGACTTTGGAGGAATGAATAATAAGTAGTACTATTGGCCAAATTTCGGATCCATGAATTTATTCCCCAAATCGTGTTAAATTATCCTTGATGTGGGCTTACTTTAGTGACAACGTTTTTGAGGACGAAGTTAGGTTTTGAGTGTCGGGTTTGCACCGTTTAGCCTTCATTTTTGGACTAATAATTATTAAATAAGTCAAATGAGCCTACGGGTGAATGACAATCTTTAAAATCTAGAGATACAACTTAGGAATTGGAGAAGGAGTATTACACAATTGTCTTATATAAGTGGTTTTAACTTAAGAACTTATGGTAAACAATGATCTTGTTTTTAAGATTGGTATGGGGAACGTGAAACTTGAGGGTGATTAATATTCATGACATCAAAGCCCTAATTTAAGTCTTAGATTTCTTTACGAGTTTCTTCCATCAAACAATTTCAAAATTGCTAAAGTAATGGAAATTATTATAACTTTTGTTTCCTTGAATAAAGTTTTTATCTTTTCATCATAGTAGTAATAGTATATCTTAATAAAGGCCAAAATAGATTAATTATGAGGAAAATGTAACTTTATTCTTTAAAATTATGCATTGCATGGGGTCATTGCAATGGTCAAGTGTAGGGCATTTAATAAGTGTGTAAACACTTATCCTTTTACCGCTAAAATCAATGAAAAACAAGACCTAATCATGTGTTTAATATCGTAAAAGTCGGAATTACGCGTGGTTTTGTGTTTTTGTGTGAAATAGCTACAAAAGATCAAAAGGAAAGAAAACACGGGATTTCACGGTCAACTGTTGAAGAAAAGTCAAAGAAAGAGACAAAGTCAAAGTCAAAGAATCAAAAGTGTACCGAAGATCATGAAAACCGGCAAAATCAACGCGGGTTTTGAAGAAAAGATCAACGAAGCCAAAATTGAGTTTGGTTTAGTGGATTTAATCTTAATGAAGTAGTTTGGGCTTAGTGGGTCCCACATTTTGTTAATGGGCCCAAAAGCCTAATAATGAAAACAAGTTACTTACTTTTTACCCAAAAGCCCATCAAAGGCCCAAATTCATTATAACAAAGAACAGAAGGAATAAAACATGGGCCCAAGCCCAAAGTTTAAACAAATTTACTTGAGACGGGCGTGTTTTGTTTGGGCCTTTCCTACTCATAACCGGTTAAAAGAAAGTTTATTAAACTTTTTTTGGTCAACGTTATTTACCCTAACAGATTTACACCACACACACAATATTCACCCACCAAACTTTCGATACAACCTATGCATCATCTCCTTCTCTCTCCCAAACCGGTAACTATACTTTTTACCCAAAACCCTAATAACAAATATATATCAAAAATATTGGGGCTTTTGTGGGATACGTGTGATTCTCACGTATGGGAATTAAATCCCCAAGTTTATCAGAGCAGCATGATGGAGTAATAATCAAACGTGGTCCCATTCTCTCATGTGATTGGCTAATTCACATCACTCTCCTCAATCATCCAATCATCTAAATACACATCAGCATTGAAGAAGCACAAGAAACACACATCCAATCCAACCTGGCGATCCGTGGGCACGAGAAGGAGTTTCAGCCGTTTGATCAAGCAAAGGGAAGAAAGAGAAGAAAAGATGTCTAATGAACGATCAAGATTTGAGACCGTGCTCACCAAGTCTTCACCAACAGTTTTAGGGTTTGCCTATAAAACCCCCCTCATTCTATAGTTTTTAATTGTTCCATTTTTATTTTTATTTTTTTTATTATGCTAAATAGTTTTTAGGGTAATTTGTATTTTTCCTTTCTCAAGTATTGTAATCGTTTTGGTTATAATAAAAGTTATATTCTATTAAAATAAATTCTAGTTACTTTTCTGATTAAGTTTAATTTTGCAGTTTATCTTTAAATTTGGTTTTAGTATAATAATGGTTATGATTATTTGATTTAAGCTAATTAATAGCTTTAGTTAAGTGATTAAAATAAAAAGTGGATAAAAAACTTCCCCACTGGAAGTTTATATTATACTGGAAAGTTATTAAAACAAATGGTGAGTTACTGTTGATGGTTCGAGGATCGAAAGGTGGTGTTGATTAGGGTCATTAGTCCGCTCAGCGCGCGACTACTTCCCAAAGGTTTTCGTCAAGAGGTTTTATTTCCTTATCATTTTGTGTTATTTAGTTTAATGTTATTTAGTTTATAGATTGAGTTTGATTATTTGGTTTGTTGATACAAAAGTTGGATGATCCTTGCTAGACCCGAATTAGGCTTAATTCGGGTTGGTTAGACTCCGCCTCCTGCACCAAGTAAAATATCTGGTTGGGATCCTACACACTAAAACAGCACGCATTAGGCTTACCGTGGGAATGTATCCCACGATTAGACTCCGGCATGAGAGTATGTAATTGGTTAGGGTTTGAGAATCGGACGAGTTGTGAGTATGTAGAATGTAATACATTTGTGGAACCCTTGAGGGTTCCTTATATAGGCAGTGAAACCCTAATGGGCTGTCACTGATGCTTTGGCCCTAAGGAAAGGATAAGTACCAGAATTAGTTTGATTGTTATCTTCTAATTATGGTGAGTGTATATCCTCTTCTTTGGGTTAAATCCTAATCATAATAAGAGTATGATTCTGTCTAACCCTGTACCGGCCATGCCGGGCCGTGGGCCGCACACATGTATGCGGTTACTGTTTATCTAAGCCCATAAGCTTAAATGATATTAATCCAACCCATCAGTAATGGGCCGGATGCGGGTAGTACCCGTGGGCCGGGTTCATGACCCGGCTGGGGACTATACGTCATCATGTCCCCCCTAGTCTAGTTGTTACAGCCACAGGCGTAACCTCTAGACTAATCAATGTCATGTAGACCTTTTTGTTGCAATTACAGCCGCACTCCAAAATAAGCCGACCGAGACAACTTTAATGAATGCATTAATGGTAGTCAATAGTCGGACGCACGCCTACAAAAGTGCAACAGAAACGCCCACCCTTGAGCCACGTAAAACTGTCAAGAAGTGGTCCGTGGGTCCCTTCTGACGTTTCAGAAGTGTCAGAAATCCCATCCGTTAGATGGGCGTAGTGGCTTACACGTGGAGAACATCCACGCCACCTTGGAAATCGAGGCAACCCTATATAAGAGTTGGTGTGGGCTACTGTTACACACAAAGTTTATTCCTCTTTCCGCCATTGTCATTTCCAAGCTCATTACTTCATACCTTCTTTTCTTAATCCACAAATTTTCTCCACCGCAGGTTAGATCATCACGCCCCTCTAATCCTTTTTGTAAAACATGGTGAAGGCTAATCCTCTTATCATGGATGTCCTCAACGTGATGCCTGCGGAGAAATACATAGACTTTTTGTCTAAGTATTATATTCCTGAAAGCGTATATCCGACCTATCCAGGTGACGGTGAAGCTATTACGGATGATCCGAAGGGAAAGATAGGCGTGTATACGCGTCTATTTGACTCGGCTAACTACCGCATCCCCTTATCTAAGTTCTTAGTAGATCTGCTTCTATATTACGACTTCCACATAACCCAACTTCACTGCATAGGGGCATGTAAGATCAACCAGTTTGAGATTACCTGCCACACATGTGAGGTAACCCCGACCGTGAATCTATTTAGGGTCTTTTACTCCCCCAACTGGTAAATGGGTGGCTATCGTTCAAGAAACAATCCGCGACCGCCCCCATGACATATAAGAAACCCTTAGATTCTCTTAAGAATTGGTACGGCCATTATTTTTTCGTAGATGAGAAAGTATTCCCCACCCCGTTTGTCCTCAAAACCAGAGCACCCAAAGACTATCCTCCCAAATCTAAGGACTATAGTTGAAAATACTAGATACCGACCGTACAGAATTCCGTAGGGGTGTGCCGGAGCATTTCCTCTGCTTAGTAGGGATCAGCCGCTATTACTATGGGAGGGAGGATAGATACCCGTGCTTTCTGACCGAACGTAGGCAGGGTAGGTCTTCTATACTTTAGATGCAAAAATGTCTTATAGTACTTTGTGAAATTACTAATCCGTGTGTATGCATATGTCCGTAGAGATGAAGTTGTTTGGTTTATTGTGCCAAGGCGATCCAAGCAAAGTTCCCCAGGGATCACGACCACTAAAGGAAGGGGAACCCCCCCTTACTAGAGGCCACTGTGAACATGACCATCCCGCTGAAAGAAACTTCTGAGCAGCGGTCGGATGAAGAGGAGCCCGTGATCCAGAAGTCCCCTCTTGACTTCCATAATGAAGACGGTGAAGAACTGCTGTTGGAGGACGTCGTACCGCACCAGGATGAAGAAGAAGAAGAAGAAGAAGAACTCACCAACCCTGTTGACAATCGCACCGGTGATGAAGAAGAAACAATACAAGCTTCTGTGTCCCCGCAACCATCAATGCCCAAATCTAGGAAGCGGAAGACTACCAGGAATGTAGCGAAAAATCTGGAGGTTGTGGCAGGGGCGCACAATCCTCCCCCAAAGAAGCTAAGGAAGGACCATCCGCAGTTCCAAGAGGGGAGCAGTGTCTCTACGGCCCAAGTAAACCCTACGCTGCATGTTGATGAGCAAGTCTGGAAGGCTACCCCCGTGAATGCCGTGGCTCCTACCATCACGGAACCCGTAACTGGCACTACGTATGTACCAATCCTTATTCCAAGAAAATATAATCCACAAACAAAAACTAACAAGTATGTTCTAATAACAGGGCGGACCCGTCGATGGCAGACCAGGAGAAGGAGGTGGAAAGGGAACCCTCACCCGTGATATCAATGAGACCTCCATCCCCTCCCGTGACTCATGAAGAGGAGCCACGTCCTGAGGGCCTGACACCAGCCTTCGCCTAGCCTGGAACTTGTCAAGCTTAACGAGATTAGAGGCGGAGTCCGAGTGCACATAATTTATTGAACAAATCACTCCTCCAGCACTGGCACAATATTTGGACGAACTCGAGCACGAGACGCTGCTGGAGCAGTTTGATGTATCCTCCGCACACCAGGTGACAGTCGGTGCGGCCCTACGGTGCCGCCTGATCAAAGCTTTGGCCAATGTGAGCCGTGCTGATAGGAAGATAGCTCGCCGTGAGGAACTGGTGGACAAGCATGAGAAAACTATCACATCTCTGCAGCCAGCTTTAGTCGTAGCAGAGTCAACTGTCAAGGAACAAGCCCACCATGCCAACGCACATGAGGAACACATCGCTGAGCTGGAGGCCCTCTTAGCTGCATCCAATGAGAAGGTATATGCTTATATTGACACTTATTTGTTCAGCAAAAAACCCACATTGTCCTGTAGTAATACCAAGTATCATGTATAGGTATCCGCAGCCGAAGCCGCCACTAAAGCCGTAACAGTACAAGCCTTCACTATTGCTCAGGAGCGCGACACGCTTAAGGATGAACTTACCCAAGTGCGGACTACTTCGAAAGAGAAAGCTGCGGTAGCTAAGGGTGAACTAAGCAGGATGGCAACGGACTGCGCCGAAGTGCTGTGTCCTCCCTTGCTCACAGCCATAGCTGGGCGTAGATGGATGGTTGGCCAGGGAATGCGGCTTTCCGTGAACAAGGTAACGGAGGCTCCTTACCTGTTGCAGGCTTTTGCCGATGTTGTATCGGACGATATTGACCGTGGTAGGCACGAGGGGCTGACCAAAGCTGCGGAGCTAATAAGCAAGAAGGAAGATATTACCCAACATGCCTACCACAACCCTCTAGCCGAAGATAAGATGACCGCATCAATGGTCGCCCTTGGGGAAATCCAACACCCATTCCTAGACGATCTAGAGTCGTTGAAGGATGCTCCCAATGAGGTAATAATGTCCAAGCTCACCGCTGATCCCATCCAACTGACCCTGCCCACCTACGACTATGTTTCAAAGGTGATGAAAGGTGAGAAGCTGTTAGCCGAGGCGTTAGATGCTAACATGAGCAGGGCACAGGGTGGAAAAGATGCTCGCAGTGAGGTCCTCCGCGCCTTGATTGCTGAAGGGAAGAAAGAGATAGGAGAGTTCTTACCCCCTTTGTAAGTTAAATTGTAAACAGTTGTGCCTTTTATTCGTCCGTATATGTATACAGCTAGAACTGATAATATTGTTATAACTCACTATGTTTATGTAAGTCCGTGAGGACCACGGCTACTTTTGTGTTTTGAATTTGAAACTTGTATATTTTCTTTATTTTTAGATATCATGTACCTATGTTGCATGACATGTCACGTCTTACCCAAAATACAATCAAGTCTATATTTTATTAGACGTGCGGCGTGCGTCTTTACGATGCAAAGCACTATGTGAGCGCAGCATATGGAAACTTATCACAACGTCTTGTGAGTAAGGTGTCTAGTAAGGATACATGATCTGCGTCACTGGGGTTGCATCCCTCTTATGCGACAAGTTGAATTATTAGGTTCACTTAATCCTCTTACCCCGCCTGGAGGCGCATAGTACATGTACGGTTTTGAATGAATGCATATGAATAAGAGATAGCACATTATAGCAATAACAACTAAATCTATACGACAATAATTTGTACATAGAATCTAAAAAACAAGACAATAATTTGCACAAGAACGAGCCATGGAGCTAGCTAGGCACCACGACATTTTATTAAAACGTTTACGATTTTTGTTTTGACAAGAATGGGAAATCCTAAAAACAAAGGGAACCTAGAAAGCATGAAAAACAAAACAAAAGAGAATACATGGATCTTCATTGAAGCCAACTATAGCGAAGTGTCCATGCGGAAGCCGTAGCTTTTCAAAGATAGCATCTTTTAAGATTGCAGATATTCCATGTGCGTTCCAGTTCGCGGCCATCCATGTCATGCAACTTGTACGCGCCCCGTCCTAAGGCTTCCGTAACCTCATACGGTCCTTCCCACTTAGGGCCCAGCTTTCCTGTATTCTCCGCTCGACTTGCCTTGTTGGCACGATAAACAAAATCTCCCGGTCGAAAAGAAACACTTTTAACCTTGGCGTCATAATAAGCCTTTATCCGTGCCTTGGACTTGGCCTCATTGATAGCCGCTATTTCTCTTTTTTCCTCCAATAAGTCGGATTAATCCGGAGTTGCTTGTCGTTCGTGACAACATTAACCTCCGCTGTGCGGATGGTCGACATTCCAATTTCTGCTGGTATAACAGCTTCAGTGCCGTAGGCCAGCGCAAATGGAGTGTCCCCATTAGCTGTTTTAATCATAGTCCTATGTGCCCATAGAACATGTGGCAGTTCATCCACCCATTTGTCACTTCGTTCATCCAAGCGTGCCTTGATGCCTTCACCTAAGCTTCTATTTGCTCGTTCCACAAGACCATTTATCTACGGGTGTTTAACAGATGCGAAGCGCCGCGTGATATTCAATGCTGCGCACCAGTCTTTAAATGGATTATCCGCGAACTGCTTCCCGTTGTCCGAGATGATTTCTCCTGGAAAGCCAAAACGGCACACGATGTTTTCCCAAACAAACTTTTTAACTTGTTTTCCTGTGATGGATTTAACTGCCTCAGCTTCTATCCATCGTGTAAAGTAGTCCATTGTGACAATCAAGAACTCAACTCCTCCTGTAACTACGGGGAAAGGTCCTGCAATATCAATCCCCTACTTATAGAATGACCATTGGGATGTAATGGGTGTCAGTTCCTTCTGCGGATGTCGCGGTACTAGTGTGTGCACTTGGCAATCACTGCATTTACGAATCATGTCGTGTGCATCCCTATGCTAGTAGGCCAATAATATCCTGTGCGTAGAGCTCGTGCTACTACAGATCGCGGACCCGCGTGCATACCGCATAACCCTTCATGTATCTCACTGATCACATAAGTAGCCTGACGTGGCCCAACACACCGCAACCACGGCTGTAAGAAAGAGCGCTTGTAAAGAATACCTTCTCGAAGCTCGAAGTGATGTGACTTCCTTCTGATACGCGTGCCGCCTTTTCCTTATCCGGAAGGGTTTCGTTAGTTAAATAGCTGATGATCGGGGTCATCCATGTAGGTCCATCTTCTTCAACTATAGCTGCGACTTCCCCTTCCGTTATAGACTTTTCCTTTAGTATTTCTACCAAGACTTTCTTGGATAAGTGGGCGAAACTTGTAGACGCGATCTTGCTAAGAGCGTCCGCCTTCTTGTTTTCACCTCTTGGTACCTGTTTGATAGAAAACTTGCTAAAAGCAGCGATGAGTGACTTGACTTTCTCCAAGTATCGAACCATGTTATCCTCCTTGGCTACGTAACCCCCTAGAATGTGGTTCGCGACAAGCCGTGAGTCCACGTAGGCCTCAAAGTTACGGACTCCCATTCTAGCGGCGATTTTTAAACCCGCAATCAACACTTCATATTCTGCCTCATTATTGGTGGTTGTGAACTCAAAGCGCAGGGCGTATGTAAACTCCATTCCTTCCGGATTCGTAAGGATGAGACCAGCTCCTGATCCGTCCGTGCACGAGGATCCGTTAGTAAATAATACCCATGGTTCTGCTGGAGTTTCCTCTCGTTGTATGGTCCATCCTCGTCTGGCTTCTCTATCAAGAAATCTGCCAAGATTTGGCCTTTAACCGCTGTCCTTGGTCTATAAGAGATGTTATGCTCTCCTAACAGAATGCTCCACTTCTGTAGCCTACCGGCCACGTCTGGTCTGGAGATGACTTGTTTTATTGGTTGATCAGTAATAACCACAATTGGGTGCGCCTAAAAGTACCGGCGTAACCGTTTTGTGGCAAACACTAATGCCAAAACCAATTTCTCCATAGAAGAATAATTCAACTCCGTCCCTTGTAGTGTTCTACTTATGAAGTAGACCGGAGTTTGGATTGTGTCCCTATCCGTCATGAGTACCGCACTTATTGCTCCATGTGTGGCCGACATATACATGATGAGCTCCTCCTTAGGTCGGGGTGCCACTAGCATGGAAAGAGCTACGAGGTGTTGCTTAAGATGACCAAAAGCTTCCTCTGCTTCCTTTGTCCACCAGAAATATCCCTTCTTGATGCACTTCTTGAGTGTTTTAAATAGGAGGAGTGACTTCTCCGCGGACTTCGACAAGAACCTTTTTAGCCCGGCCAGCTTCCCATTTAATGATTGTACCTCTTTTTGCGTCTGGGGAGATGGTAACTGTATTACCGCGTCCGTCTTTTCCGGACAAGGCTTGATGCCGTTTGGATCAATCATATATCCAAGGAACATCCCTTCAGTTGCCCTAAACGTGCATTTCTTTGGATTCAGTTTCATATTAATCCTCCTCAATGTGTCAAACGTCTCTTGGACGTCACGGAGAAGTGCATCCTCCGTATGACTTTTGATGACTAAATCATCAACATAGACCTCAAGGTTGCGGCCTATCTGTGAGTCGAAGGCTTTGTCAACAAGCCGCTGATATGTTGCCCCGTCGTGCTTTAGTCCGAATGGCATTTTTGTATAACAGTATACGCCTTGACTAGTATGAAACGCCGTCTTCTCTGCGTCCTCTTCTGCCATCTGGATCTGGTGGTATCCTTTGTATGCGTCTAAGAAGCAGTTAAAGGGATATCCACATAGGGATTCCACCTTCCAATCAATCTCTGGTAACGGATAGCAGTCCTGCGGACAGGCTTTGTTCAGGTCTGTGAAGTCCACACACATGCGCCAGCTCCCGTCATGCTTCTTGACCATGACCGGGTTGGATAGCCACTCGTGGTAGTATACCTCGGGCATAATACCTGCATCCACCAATTTCCGTACTTCATCCAATATTACTTGGTTGCGTTCTGGTGCCTGATCGCGCTTCTTTTGCTTAACGGGAGGATATCCCTGGCGGATTTCGAGTTTATGTTTTGCTATCGCACGCGGTACGCCCGTCATATGCTTGGGCTCCCATGCGAATACATCTAAGTTTGCTTAGGAGAGAGCACATGGCCCTCTTGCCGCTATCCGATAGTGTTCCTCCTATGGATACCTCTTGTTCCGGATAATCAGGATGGATTGCCACCTTCCAGTTGGGAGGTGGTGATCCATCCTTGACGGGAACATGTAAAACTGGTGTTCTCACGACATGAAATTCGGATGCTGGTATGATTGAGTTATAGATGGTGACAATTCCTCCTTCCACAGGGAATTTAATCATTTCGTGAGCTGTGGAGGGTACTGCCCGTATGGCCAGGATACCTGGTCTTCCTATGATCCCATTGTATGGAGAGTGTGAGCGTATCACCATAAAGTTCATCCACGCCGTGGTGGAATGCTCTTCATTCCCAATGGTTACGAGCAGACGCAACTGCCCTATTGGCCAGATGGTGTCTCCACTAAAGCCGATGAGCAGCGACGTGGACGGTACTAATTGGCTTCTTATTTCTGGTCGTAGCTGTATGAAACAGTGTTCGTATAGTACTTCTGCCGATGACCCTCCATCCACATACATACGGCAGACATTGTGTGTTCCAATGCTTATCTCAATCGTGAGAGGTCCATCGGCTACGTCACTTTCCGTGATGGGAGGGAATGAGATTTCTCTACCGCGTGAAAATTTTTGACTAATTTTCTGCCTTGTGCGGCGCTGCCTTGATTGGATCATGTATATAGTCGAAGGTTTGTCCTTTTGGGGATCCTTCTTGTCATGCTTCTTGTTGTCCTTTCCATCCTTCCAATCCTTGACCAAATGTTTGAGTTTGCCTGACTTGATCAGTGACTCAATGTGCTTCTTGAGCTGGATACATTCCTCCGTGTCGTGTCCCTAGTCGTTGTGGAATTCGCAAAAGCGATTTCCTTGACGACGGTCCACCGGAGTCGTCATTGGGGGAGGTCTCGGGAAGTTGGCCCCTTTTGTCAGCAAGATCTCCCGGTAGGACATCTTTAGAGGGGTAAATTTGTCCTCCGACCGCCCTCCTTTGATTTGGCTCTTGTAGTCGGAGCTCCTTCCACTGCCCTGGTTGATTTGACCACCCGACTGTCTCTTGAACTGGTCGTTCGATCGATAGTTGTTTCCTTTTGAAGGATAGACTGCGGCTACCGCGGTTTCTCCTTCTATGAAGTTCCTGACCCTTTCCATAAGGTCTTCATACTTCTCCGGTCGCTTGTCATTGAGACGTCTAATTAATTCCCTGTCTGTTATGGCATGCATATAATCGGAAATTTTTAGAAGTCCCGGCATTGTCTTTGTGCGCATGCACTCGTCATTGAAGCGTTCGGTGAAGGCCTCCGTAGATTCCCCAGGCCGTTGCTTGACGGTTGCCAATGAGACTGGGTCCCTATTATACTTCTTTCGTTGAGTATAATTGTTTTTGAACGTAGTACGCAGTTCAGTGAAGCTGTCAATGCTTCGGGGAGGAAGTCCCTCAAACCAATCACGAGCATTGTCGATCAAGGTTGAATTCAACATCTGGCACCATATAGGCATGGACCATCGTTCAATTTTCGCCTGCGTGTCAAATATCTTTAGGTGATCATCCGGATCACCAGACCCATCATAAGTCTTGACGCACGCCGGCATGCGACGCTTTTTGTCCTCGGAGTAATTCCGTATGCGGAGAGTAAAAGGATCCTCCTTGGGATCACACCATGGGCGGGTGAGATTAGGATCACACCATGGGCGGGAGATATCTTCCGCTTCCGCCTCACGATAATAGGGGCCACCGTAGTACTCTTCATCGTCTGGCGGCAGTGGAGGAGTACGCCTAGGTCGGCGACGCTTAGGTGGATGGTCATCCGAATCCTCTCCTGATGGACCGGGGGAAGGGGGTGGTGCCCCACCTTTTGGTAAAGGATCCTCTATATGAGAAGAGCTAGGATCCTTCTTCATGGTATTCATCCTGTCCCACACGCTTGTGCGGCGATTAGTTCTGGTTAACTCCAGATCTGGCCGTTCGGCTGAATCATCGGACCTATCTCCGTCTTCAATAGATTGTAGCAGTTCCTGCATAACACGATCCCCTATACGTTAGAACACATTCCTAGGTTGAGGGGTTTCCTCAAAGAGGTTTCGTTCCTGGGGTCGTGCCCTCTTCTTCTTTTGAGTCTGAGGAGAGGTGCCGGGTCCGGCTCTGCCAAAGTTGAGCCTAGATTGGAGGTTCCTCCCTAGGTTTAACCTGGACGCGATTCCTGGGACTATCCTCTCGAAGTTCTGCGTGAGAACTCGAGCGAGGTCTTCCTCACTAAGTGGTTCGACTTCCACTTCTTCCTCGGTTGATGGCCTGGCGGCTCCTTGTTAGGGGGCTTAGGCGCACTCCTTGGATCAGGGTTGTCCAAGGTCGAGGTTGGTGGTGGGGTGATAGCGGACGTGCCTACTCCACCCATGGACTAAAAAACGCTCCGGTTATTCGGTCCACCAGTTTGGTTGTCGGGGGACTGAGTGGGGATGAGTATCCCGTCCACTGTGGACTTCCGACTCGCAAGATTCGTGTTCCTGGGGTTTCCTTGCGGATGCCCTTTCGTCATTGAGAGATCGAGATGAGGTTTGATCTAGCTTAGTATATGGTCCCACGGATGGCGCCAACTTGTTGATACAAAAGTTGGATGATCCTTGATGGACCCGAATTAGGCTTAATTCGGGTTGGTTAGACTCCGGCTCCTGCACCAAGTGAAATATCTGGTTGGGATCCTGCACACTAAAGTAGCACGCATTAGGCTTACCGTAGGAATGTATCCCTCGATTAGACTCCGCCGTGAGAGTTAGTAATCGGTTAGGGTTTGAGAATCGGATGAGTTGTGAGTGTGTAGAATGTAATACCTTTGTGGAACCCTTAGGGGTTCCTTATATAGGCAGTGAAACCCTAATGGGCGGTCACTGATGCTTCGGCCCCAAAGAAAGGATAAGTACCAGAATTAGTTTGATTGTTATCTTCTAATTATGGTGAGTGTATATCCTCTTCTTTGGGGTAAATCCTAATCATAATAAGAGTATGATTCTGTCTAACCCTGTACCGGCCATGCCGGGCCGTGGGCCGCACACATGTATGCGGTTACTGTTTATCTAAGCCCATAAGCTTAAATGATATTAATCCAACCCATCAGTAATGGGCCGGATGCGGGTAGTACCCGTGGGCCGGGTTCATGACCCTGCTGGGGACTATACGTCATCATGGTTGGTTAATAAATCTGATTTTGAGCTCTAGTTGTTTAAGCTGTTTCAAATGGTTATTGGATAAGTTTGTGATTGTTTCTGCTTTGCTAATTTGCTAGTTTATTTGAATCTTCTAAAGTTTTAGTTATTTTAAAAAAGTCAAGTTTATAGTTTAAACTGGTTTGAATAAACTGATTTAAATAGAGGTTTTGAATTAAACTGAACATGAGAGGTTTGAATGTAAGTATTGAGCTATCTGATTTAGTAGTCGTTTACTATAAGTAGTAATCTGTTAGCTATCTTTGAGTTTTGAGTTTAGTATTTGAATCTTATCAGTTTGAGATTTTATCTGATATTAGCCTGCACTTGTTACTATTATTCAGTGTAATTTTGCTGATAAGTTTAGTTGCTTATTATTGTTGTATGCTGGATTGTTTTGTTTGAAATATGTTATAAGCTTTTACTAGGCCATGTTTTGCTCATATTCAAGTATTGCTTTGCTGATTTTGATAAGTTTAGATTTGCTTATTTTAAGTTTAGGTCTTATTTGCTTATTTGATTCTGTTGAGATTGATTACTTTGCCGTTTTGAATCTTATTTAGCTGATTACTTAAGCTATCAGACTCACTTGGTCTGATAGATTTTAAACTGCCAAAAAAAATCATCCAAAAAATTGTCCACTACTGGAATCGAACGCATGACCTCCTGTTCATGCACCCAGCGTGATAACCATCTCGTCTAGCTTCTTATTTGAGTTTTATTGCGCTTTCTATAATTAATATAGGCTTGAGTTAGCTGTCAGTTTTTTTAGTTTAAATACAAGTTCTTGTTTAGTTAATTTTAATTAAAAGTTTTTATAAATTTACTTTTATAAAGTTTTAAAAAAATTTAAAAAAAATTAAAAAATTAAAATATAATATTTTATTACTTTTAGAAATTTAAATTGTTTTTATAAATTAGTTTTTAAATAAATTAGTTTTTAAATAAATTAGTTTCTAATTAATTTAGTTTTATATAAAATTAGTTTAAATGGATTTTGTTAAACTAAAAAGTGAGAGTAATTTCTTTTTAAGTAGATTAAATTAGATTTAAGTTTTGTTTAAAGTTTCAATAGTTTTTAAATAGTTTAAATTAGTTTATAATTTTTAAATAGTTTTATTTGTAATTTGTTTAATTAGAATTTTTAATAGTGAAAAATTATTTTTAATTAAATATTTTGTTTTTAATTAGATTAAATAGTTTTTAGTTTTTAAATACTAAACAAAGTACTATTCACCGAAAATAGTTAATCTTGTGTTTAAATCCGATATCAATTCGAGTCGAGTCGAGGAACGAAAAATAGACATAAAAAGAATTTGAATAAATTCATATATTAGTGTTGAACGTAGCACACACCAAGTTGTTTGTGACCGATGTACGAAGAGCCCACCTGAAATGGTGTGCTTGCTCTTCAGGAGTACCTGCTGCTACACCACGGAAACCAGCCAAGCGAAGAAAGCGCTGCATGAACTCGTTGCTATTCTCCCCAGCTCTCTGTCGGATCCCACGGTACTCCGTCTTCAGCTTGTCCTGCTCAGCCTTGGGGAAGAACTGTTCCATTACCCTATCCCTGAACTGAGCCCAAGTCAAACCAGCCACCCAATCATCACCTCCCTCAGACTGCTTCAGTGCTATCCACCATGCTAACACATCACCTTCGAACCGGTAGCATGCCAACCTCGACTTGAAAACGGGGTCACAACCCATAGCATCGAAGATCTTCTCAATGTGAGCCAACCAGGTTTCAACTTCACTGGGGCTATCTGTTCTCTCGAAAGCTCGAGGGCGGAGCTTATTGAATCTCTCCAGCCATGTGGCCAATGTTGCTGGAGGAGGAGGAGGAGGTACTGGGTGATGCTGCTGATTGTTGGAAACCTGAACCTCAGCCCTGATTTCGTTCCTCAGCTAAGGAAGCATAGCTTGCATTGCAGCTTGGATTACTGCATTGAGTTGTTCCTGCTCGCGTGTGAGAACCATCTTACAGTATAACATAAAATACATGATAAAACTGATCAAAACATAAACTATATACATGAAAAAAATTATACCAATAAATCATAAGAAAAATTTTATGCAGGAAAACTAGTACGTGAATGCATGATACGGTTTTATGAAAACTTTTGTATGCGCTAGAGTGAACGCCTATGGTCAGTTCACCCAAAACAAAAGACATGGCGAGGGGACGCCAATGGGTCGGTCCCAAATTTAAAAGTTTCGATAAAACACATGCGACTAAATAGGGCCAGTCCTGTACCAACCATTACTTAGTCATAAACCTGCGACAATGACATATATATGTATGCATGAAAATGATGAATGCATGAAAACCGACTGTTAGTTCTAGGAAGACCATAGTGACTACCCACTAATCACAGGTCGTGTTTTGAGAGCCTATAGGTCGAAGCCTTCGCTCTGATACCATAATTGTAACACCCCATTTTGATAAATGGAATTTCACGCGTGATTATGGCGTGTCATCAAAGAATACAAGGATAAATGTCTAAACATTACATGATCATAAAGGAAATACCGGAATCAAACATCGGTACCCCAAAAGTAGATCTCATCACACACAAACATAAGTACTATAAATGAAAGGACTAAACAATGTCCATGGAAATGAGTATCAAAGTATAAAGAAATGCATAAAGTAAAGAAGGCTAGGAAGCTTCCAATCCATATGCACGTACGCTTAAAGTCTACGAGCGTCCCTGAGTACCTGCCGTTTTGGGAACATGAAAAGGAAAACGGCTGAGCATAACGCTCAGTGCACGGATATACAAGTAAAGCATGAATAATATAAGCATATAAACATGAAGCAGCGGAAAAGACTAAGTCCTGGATAACCTGGTTATATCTTAGTAAAACTGGTTTTATAGTTTGAAAAGCCTTATGTTTATCTTGTAAAAACTGTTTAACATGTTTACCATTAGCCAATATAGGTCATGAAATATCAACGTGCATGAATACTTGGAGGGGTGACCTCATCATGCAAATTAGAGGGGTTGCCTCTAATTTAATATACTGGTTTGGGTAGGAGGGATTAGCTCCTTGTGAAGGATGCAAGGCACACACCACATTCACACTAAATAATCTGCTGAAAACATGTAAACTAGGATGCACCCATACGCCCTACCTGATAATAATAATATGGCCAAAAGCTGAAGGGACGCCACGAGCTATCACTCCACCGTGGTGAAGTCATAACACTGGTGCCTCCAGTGTTATGGTTATGGTACCTCCATAACTAGGTGAAACTGGTCATGCATGTATATGGCTTTAGGTATTCTAATTAAACATAAGCAATTCAAAAACATATAAAACATATACTGGGGAAAACAGTTGGCTGCATACGGGAAATCCTAATAAGGAAGAATGTCCATACTGAAAGGACGGAGAATCCGTACCTATGTCCAGTGAACGAAGAAGACGAACGAAGGAGAGTCCTACTTCGGTATCACTAATGCTACATAAATACATACGTGTATATGTATCTGATCACTGAGTACGTAGCTGGTTTTATATCATGTCTTAGCTTGTTTTATATGTTCATGTCATGTTTTACTGATTTAAGCTTTATACTATGTTTATCATGTATTATGTCTATTCTGTTTAAGTATTCCTTGTATTTCATGTATTATTATACTTGTTGTGTAATAATAAGTAACTTTCTAAAAATAGCAGGTTTCCTAAAATAGAAAGTTTCCAAAAATAACAAGTTTCCAAAAATAGAAAGTTTCCAAAAATAGATTTACTGCTTAAAATAGATAAGTTTCTAAAAATAGAAAGTTTCCATAAATAGATTAGCTGCCTTAATTAAATAAGTTTCTAAAAATAGAAAGTTTCCATAAATAGAAATAAGTTGGATTATTAAGCTAATTATATAAGCTCAAGTGTTTACTGATTAATATACTAAGTCATGTGATTAAATAGTATAGTTTATTAATTATTTCATGTGAATTAAATAAACTATAGGTTAAAGTATTTAATTAAATATAACATGGTTTAATTAAATAAAGGTAAAAAATACTTAGGTTAAAACATGTATTATTATCTATTAATAATATAACCTAAGTCATGTAAATTAATTAATTATAAGTCATGATTTTAATAATTAATTAATTATATAGTCTAATTAAATGGAAATTACTTAGGTTTAAATTTCATGTATTAATAATAATATTAATAACCTAAGTCATGTAAATTAAATTAATTATGTACATGTTTTAACTAATTTAATTTAAGTCTTGTAAAAATAAACTTGTAAATATAATTAATCTTGTAAAAAGTAACCCATGAACCGAACCGTGTTTTAATCTAAACATGTGTGAACCAGACCGGTTTAATCTCGTGAACCGGCAACCAAACACACCCTTGGTCAAAACCTAGCCGCCGGCTAGCATGGGTTCCCACCGGCTAGTCGGTGTTCCCCCTGCTGCCGTGGCCTTCGTTTCCCCCTGCTTTCCATATTTAGCCACCGGCATAAGCCGGTGGTGGTTTTTATTTTACCCGAGACCCACGCGACACAAACATACCCCGACCGAGGTCGGGGTTTCCCTTTGTTCTTGCTGCCGTGACACAAACCACCACACCGAGACCTTGAGGTCTCGGTGGTGCGAGTCAAAAACAAACTGAGACCCCCAATTGGGGCTCGGTTCATGCGTCGGCCAACAAACAAACACCATGTAACCATTAATTAATCATACCCCCATGTTTAATTAACATATGTTTACTTGTTTTTAAAACATTCATGATTCATGTGTTCTTGATTTAAATAAAAACATATAAGAAAAAGGTTTTAGGGTTATACCGATCACGTGAATCAAGAAGGATGAACACACTAACAATCCTTGCAATAATCAAACACCAAAAATCAACCAAACACACCCTTGGTGTGTGATAAACCCGACGGCCAAAGGAGAGGAAGAAAAAGGGATTTAGAGTTTTTCTTGAGTTCTAAATTTTGTTATTATGAAACGAGTTTTTCCTTTTTTCCTAGTTTAGTAAATTTTGCATGGGCTTGGCCCATCTTTCTTTTTGTGTCCGCGGGTAAGGGGCCCACATGGGGGTAACCCATATGTTTTCCGTGTCTAAATAATAAGTGTGTTCTCGTGTTCGTGTTTTACGTGATTAAACTAGTTATCGTTCGTGTCTTATTATATTTATTCGTGTTCGTAATTAATGTTAATGCAATAATGCCTAAAAACATTACTTTCATTTTTCGGTCTCGCTTAGTTTTGATTACGACAATATGTAAAAACAAGCATTTACGAAAACAACGAAAAACGAATTCTTGAGTTTAAGTATTTTTCATTTTACCCATTTTCACTTAAGGTATGGATAAACAAGTACTAACCTTAATCAAGTGATCAAGTGATTTAATCTTTTCTTAAAACTCACTTTTTATTAAGTGTGACAAGTTTTTATTAAACTTTCTTTTTAAGAAAATGTTTTATTTTATTAATTATTTGAAAATTTGATAAAGGCATATTCTTATTTGGTTAGGAATATTCTATCAGGATATTTTTAAACCAGATATGACCTCCACCACTAAAGGACAAAAAGGGAGCCGAGTCTAGTCCAACGGTACCTTAGCTCCTAGGCGGTTCCTTATCGATAAGGTACCGCGGGCTAAGTTAAGGTACCGCTGGCAGATATAGCTGTTGGCCCTTTGTCCTATAAATAGTGGACCATTCTCAGCTTTTCAACTCACCTCTTTTGCACATCTATTTCCATATTCAAACTCTCTTCTTTAATCACTCAAATCTTTGATCATTTGTTTGATTACTACTTGTTTAAGAAGTGAATCTTGTTCTTCCATCCCTTCCTCTCCAAGTGCAAAGAGAAGAACACTATCCTTGTGAAGTGTTGAGTCCACCACCAAAGATCCATTGAAGATCTACTTTTATACATTTGTTGTTGTGTCTTAGTTGAGAAGATCCAAGTAGTTGTGTCTATTTGGAAATTGTGTATGTACTAAGTATAGTTGTGTAGTTTGGTCCTAGCTACGATTAGGGCTCGACTTTTAGCTTAGAGTCGGAAATTGGTTAAGCGACGTGTACGGTTTTCTCCACCATAAGGAGCTTGTTGTGTAGTGAACTCTCGAGTAAGGAGTACTCGAGGAGTGGATTAGGAACGAGGGGTGAGCTTCGTTGCCGATCCACTATAAATCCTTGGTGTTCGGTTTGATCTTTCTTTACCCTTAACTCTTTACATTCTTTATTCTTTATGCATATATATTTGTTAGTATTAGCTTAGTTACACTATCATTGTTCATATTGTGCATAAGAAGATTTCACACATTTCCTCAAGTCTAAGTTTTTGAAAAAGGATTTTTGAAAACCACCTTTTAAAAAGTAAATTATAAGAAACTATTCAACCCCTCCTTCTAGTTTCTACAATTGGTATCAGATCGTGGTTGCTCAAGAATTTTTAAAGTATATTGTATTTTAAAACTTGAATCGATCTATGGATTCCAACAAATACCTAGAAGGGCAATCTATGCAAAGACCACCACTTTTTGAAACCGATAGTTTTATTTATTGGAAAAATAGATTTGAAACTTATGTGAAATCAAAAGATTTAGATCTTTGGCATGTTATTACCAATGGTGATTTTTTACCCTATCAATTTAATGAAGTTTCTAAAACAAAAGAATTGGTCACTTTTGACAAAGCTAATGACGATACTAAAAAGAAACTTTCAAAAAATAATGAGGCTAAAATGGTGATTTATAATGCTTTACCTAAGAAAGAGTATGAAAGGATTTTTATGTGTGAAACCGCTAAATATATTTGGAACACTCTTTTAGTAACCCACCAAGGTAATAGCCAAGTCAAAGAAAGCAAAATCGATCTTCTTGTCCAACAATATGAACAATTTGTCATCTTAGAAGATGAAACTATTGATAGTGCATTTGCTAGGTTTAACACCATTATTACTAGTCTAAAAGCACTTGATGAAGGTTTTTCTAGAAAAAACAATGTTAGGAAGTTTCTAAGGGCTTTACGTCCAAAGTGGAGAGCAAAAGTCACGGCGATTGAAGAATCAAAATATCTCTCAACTTTATCACTCGATGAACTCATAGGCAACTTGAAGGTTCATGAGATGATAATTTTTAAGGACTCGGAATTAGTGAAAACTAAGAGTGAAAGGAAATCTCTTGCACTTAAAGCCAAGAAGGCACAAAGTGACCACGATAGTTCCTCGGAAAGCGATGACGAGGAGTATGCATTGGCGGTGAGAGATTTCAAGAAGTTCTTCAAGAGACGAGGTCAAAACGTTAGGCAACCTAACAATGACAAGAAACCATTCTCAAAGAATCGGTTTGCCAAGAACGAAAAAGGTGATAGGAATTGCTTTAGATGTGGTGATCCAAATCACTTCATTGGTGATTGTCCAAAGCCCGCTCGCGATAAGAACCACACGGCGTTCGTTAGTGGCGCTTGGAGCGATAGCGGTGAAGATGATGATGACAACCCCAAAGAGGAGAAATGTCTTATGGCTCACACTTCTAGTGAGGTACATTCCGAAACCGAATATTATAGTTATGATAGCTCCACCTTTGATGATACTGAATTTGAATGCAAATATGATAGTTTACACAAACTTAGTCTCAAATTCATAGAAAAGAACAAAACCTTAAAATCAACCAAAACTAAGCTCGAAAATGAGATCAATGAACTTAGGGAGAAATTGGCTAAACTTGAGAAAAATAAAGAGGTTGATTTAAGTTGCTTAAGTTGTGAGAAACTTAGATTAGAAAATGAAGACCTCAAGAACACCTCCATTAAATTGGAAAAATTCATGAAAGGTACTAGTGCTCTTGATGACATGTTAAACAAACAAGTTCATTCAAAGGAAAGATTTGGTGTAGGTTTTAACTCAAATGAAGCCTCAACTAGTGAACCAAAACAAGTAAGGTTTTCACAAAAAACGTCTGCTGTACGTGGTCCCAAATTGTATGGGGCGGTTTCTTATCACTATGGAACCGCCTCCATAGATAAGGTACCGCGGCCAGAGGGTGATTTTGGTGAAAATCCTGAACTTTCTGAAAAGTCTAAGTTAGATGAAAAACCAAAGCATCTTATTGTTAATAAAGTAAAATTACCCATACTTGACAACGATACCGTTGATAAGTTCTACAAGCCATTAAGTAAACCTCTCATGGGAAATAGAAGTTTATCAAGACCATCTTCTACTCCACCTAGAATACGGAATGAGTCTAAGCCTAGAAGTAGAATGACAACGCCTAGAATAGATAATCAAAACAATTCACGATCTAGAAGTAAAACCCCAACACCTAGAAGAAATGATCATAACTCTAAACCTAGATCAAATACACCCAGGAGAAATAACAAACAACAAAATGGTTATATGAATTACTATCCTCCTCTATTTTGGTCTCCATGGGGAACCCCTCCTTCATTCATACATCCCAACCAAATGCAAGGGATGTTTGGAACTAACAATTTTGGACCCATGAGATATTGGGGACCAAATGTTTGATCTTGTGTGTTGTTACCTAGATATGCTTGGGAATTGATTTGGAGCCCGATGAGTGGATTAAGGATAGTGGATGTTCTAAACACATGACGGGTAATCGAAGTTTGTTCTCGCATTACAAAGCATATGATGGAGGTAACGTCACATCCGCTAGTAGTCTACGTGGTAATATCATTGGAAAGGTACGGTTTCTCTTGACTCCATGACCATTGAAAATGTTGAGCACATAGATAACTTAGGGTTTAATCTTTTAAGTATAGGTCAAATTTGTGACAATAAGTGTAAGGTTATCTTTTCGAAACATGACAGTGAAATCGTAAAAGATGGAAAAGTCATTGGAAAAGGTGTTAGAAAGCATGGGCTTTATATCATGAAGGTTAATAAGAAGTCAAAAGACAACATATGTCTTGCGACTATAGATGATAGTTCTACTCTTTGGCATAGGAGATTAGGTCAGGCTAATATGTGTTTAATTCAATCTTTAGTCTCTAAGGAGTTGGTAAGACACCTCCCCAATATGAAGTTTGATAGTCACTTTTGTGATGCTTGCAAAGTTGAAAAGCAAGTTCACTCAAGTCACAAAGCCAAGAATTTGGTTTCGACCTCTAGGTGCTTAGAGCTCCTACATATGGATCTTTTTGGACCTTCCGCCATACGGAGTTATGGAGATAACCTTTATACCCTAGTTATAGTTGATGACTATTCTAGATTCACTTGGACTAGATTTTTGGCATCTAAGAATGAAGCTTTCGATCACTTCGAAATCTTTAGTCGAAGAATTCAAAATCAACTAGGGTGTTCAATTGTCTCTATTAGGACGGATCATGGTAGGGAATTTGATAATGAAGTGCAATTTGGTGCCTTTTGTGAAGCTCATGGTATTACCCATAACTTCTCGGCTCCTCGCACTCCACAATCAAATGGGGTAGTTGAAAGGAAGAATAGGACTCTCCAAGAGATGAGTAGGATGATGTTAAACGATCAATTTTTGCCTCAAAAGTTTTGGTGCAATGCCGTGGACACATCGACTTATATTCTCAACCGAATTCTTATTCGACCTTTCCTAGGAAAGACCCCCTATGAGATTCTTAAAGGTAAGAAACCCTCATTGGAATACTTTAGGGTGTTTGGAAGCAAGTACTTTATCCTCAACACCAAAGACTACCTTACCAAGTTTGACCCAAAGTCTTACGAAGGTATCCTTTTAGGTTATTCCCAAACTAGCAAAGCCTACATAGTCCTAAATAGAACCACGGGGGTTATTGAAGAATCACTCAATGTAACCTTTGATGAAACCCCTCCTTCACCCAAGACACCACCATTGGTTGATGATGACTTGGATGAATTAGAAGTAGTTAAAGCCAAAGAGGTTAGAAAAATAGGAGTTGAAGACCTTAGTGTTGAAAAGGAAGTAAACATTAAGGAATCTAGGGATCATACTCTTAATAATGTCATTGGTGACTAAAATCAAAGGACCCTAAGATCTCAAGTCCAAAACCAAAGCAAATTCTTTTGTTTTGTCTCCTTGATTGAACCAAAGAATGTTAAAGAAGCTTTGACGGATGAGAGTTGGGTCATTGCGATGCAAGAAGAATTGAATCAATTCGTTGCCAATGATGTTTGGGAACTTGTTCCTCCACCTAGAAGTTCTACCATAATAGGAACCAAATGGGTATTTAGGAATAAGTTAGATGAGAATGGCGTTGTGTCTCGTAACAAGGCTAGACTTGTAGCTCAAGGCTATAATCAACAAGAAGGGATTGATTATGACGAGACATATGCACCGGTAGCTAGATTAGAATCCATTAGAATCCTCTTAGCCTACGCTTGTGCCTTAGATTTTAAGCTTCAACAAATGGATGTAAAGAGTGCATTTCTTAACGGTTTGATCAGTGAGGAGGTATATGTGGCTCAACCTCCCGGCTTCATTGATTTTGAGAAACCGGATCATGTTTACAAGCTTAAGAAAGCACTTTATGGACTCAAACAAGCACCCAAAGCTTGGTATGATAGACTTAAAGCGTTTCTTGTTAAACATGAGTATACCATGGGGATGGTAGACAATACGCTCTTTACAAAGAAGAAAGGTCCTCACCTCATAATCGTACAAATATATGTTGATGACATTATATTTGGCTCAACTTGTCAAGAATTGTGTGATGACTTTGCCAAAATCATGCATGATGAGTTTCAAATGAGTATGATGGGAGAACTTAACTTCTTTTAGGACTCCAAATTAAACAAATGGACGATGGTATTTTCTTTAGTCAATCTAAGTACGCTAAAGAAATGCTAAAGAAATTTGGATTAGAAGAATCTAGACCAATGAAGACCCCTATGGCCTCGGATACTAAACTCACCGTAGATGATGATTGTGAGTCGATAGACAACACCAAATATAGAGGTATGATTGGTAGTTTGTTGTACCTAACGGCAAGTCGACCGGATATCATGTTTAGTGTTTGCCTTTGTGCTCGCTTCCAAGAGGCTCCCAAAACCTCTCATCTCGAAGCGGTTAAGCGTATCTTCCGATACATTAAAGGCACTATACATTTAGGATTATGGTATCCTAAAGGGACCAGCGTAGAAACCATTGTCTACGCGAACTCGGATCATGCGGGAGACTATGTGAACCGGAAAAGCACTAGTGGAGTTTGTACCTTCATGGGTTGTTGTTTAACTTCTTGGTTCTCCAAGAAACAAACCGCTCTTGCAATATCCACCACGGAAGCCGAGTATGTGAGTGCTGGAAAATCATGCCAACAAGCTCTATGGATGAAGCAAGCGCTTGTTGATTACGGGATTTCTCTTGATGATGTTCCCATCATGTGCGATAATAAAGGCGCTATACACCTTAGCAAGAATCCCGTGCAACATTCGCGAACCAAACACATAGAAATTCGACACCATTTCCTTAGGGATAATGTTCAAAAGGGGAACATTTCAATTGAGAAGGTACCCTCCGAGGACAACTTAGCCGACATCTTCCCTAAGCCACTTAAGAGGGAACCTTTTAATTACTTGCGTCTAGGTCTAGGATTAATGGAACATCTTCCTTAATTTCCTTTCTTTTTGTGTGTTTTCTTTTACCACTTTGAGTAATTGAGTCTTCCAAACTCTTTTTGGAAAACCCTCTCTTCTCCTTTTTAAAAATTCTCAAAGTCTTTTTTGAAAATGGTTGAGAAATTCGTTTGACATTGTCAATTCAATCTAAAAACAATTTTTCATAGATTCTCGCTATTAATCTAGATCTTACATAATTCATATGTATGATTCTCTCAAACATAGCAAGAACAAGATAGAATCATGAAGGATCATTGTGTCATGACTTAAGGTCTTGTCTTACACACCTCCTACATCGATTTTTTAATCCGTATATTTTGGTCAAATATCTATTTGGTAAGTTTGCATATGTTTTCTTTGTCTATCTTTGCTTTTAAGCATATCCCTATGATAAGTTAGACTAGAAAAATAAGATTTGCTGAAAAATCTTCCTCCAAACACCAAACACTGCCTCTGTAGGCGGTTCCATATGTGAACCGCGGTGCCTTATTGATAAGGTACCGCCAGCCTTGCTAAGGAACCGCCTACAGTGCCTTCCTTTTTCGGGTTTTTGTCTGAAACTCCAGATTTGCTCCAACATTTTTGAGAATCTTTGTTTCAAACCCTTTGACCACCCCAAAAATACCCTAAGCCTTCCCTATTTAAACCATAAGCATTTTGCCATACTTCACACCTCAAAATGTCTTACTCTCCCAATGAAAGCCTTGAATCTCCTCCATTTTCTCCAATTGATTTCAATCCCAACTCACCCAAAAATCATTACAATCCAAACCCACCCAAGAACACTCTTAATCACATCTCTCCTACCAAGAATGTTGATTGTGGAACATCTTTTCTTCCACCACCACCCTTTAGTGTTCTTCCTCCTTCTCATGATAATGTCATGCACCATGGAACATATTGTCATTGTTGTCAATACCAACATCTTGCTATGGCACACATCTATGAGGAGTTGAGCTACATCAAGAGTCTCTTAATCAAGCCTCCTCTTCACTATGATTATGAGATCTCCAACAAGCCACCACCACCACCCTCCGCCATTACCTTGTCTTTCATATTAGCATTGGTTGCTTATCCACAAGATACCAAATTCAAGCAAATCTTAGAATTCTATAATAACTAGGATTAGATTTATGCTTTTGGCTTGTTTCTTTTTCCATACATCTTTGTATGATGTTATTTTTAGTAACCTATCTTGGATCTTTGTCTTTTTGTTTTGTTCTCTTTTATTTTGTGACCTATTGCTATATCTTGTTGGTTGTTTCTTTTGTTCAACGAACCCTTCTATGTAGCTTGTCACCATATCTCAATTCCTCGGTGCCCCAAGCTAGGGGGAGTAAGCACCAAGGGGGAGTCTTTGCAAAGTCCGTCTCTTCAACACCGACTTGTGCAACCTTTTTGCTTCGACAAAGGGGGAGAAATGAATAAACTCGTCTTCGAAAATCTTGTTTTTTGTGTGATTGAGTTTATGTATTGTCGGAATCAAAAAGGGGGAGATTGTTAATGCAATAATGCCTAAAAACGTTACTTGCATTTTTCGGTCTCGCTTAGTTTTGATTACGACAATATGTAAAAACAAGCATTTACGAAAACAACGAAAAACGAATTCTTGAGTTCAAGTATTTTTCATTTTACCCATTTTCACTTAAGGTATGGATAAACAAGTACTAACCTTAATCAAGTGATCAAGTGATTTAATCTTTTCTTAAAACTCACTTTTTATTAAGTGTGACAAGTTTTTATTAAACTTTCTTTTTAAGAAAATGTTTTATTAAATTAATTATTTGAAATTTGAAAATGGCATATTCTTATTTGGTTAGGAATATTCTATCAGGATATTTTTTAAACCAGATATGACCTCCACCACTAAAGGACAAAAAGGGAGCGGAGTCTAGTCCAGCGGTACCTTAGCTCCTAGGCGGTTCCTTATCGATAAGGTACCGCGGGCTAAGATAAGGTACCGCAGGCAGATATAGTCGTTGGCCCTTTGTCCTATAAATAGTGGACCATTCTCAGCTTTTCAACTCACCTCTTTTGCACATCTATTTCCAGATTCATACTCTCTTCTTTAATCACTCAAATCTTTGATCATTTGTTTGATTACTACTTGTTTAAGAAGTGAATCTTGTTCTTCCATCCCTTCCTCTCCAAGTGCAAAGAGAAGAACACTATCCTTGTGAAGTGTTGAGTCCACCACCAAAGATCCATTGAAGATCTACTTTTATACATTTGTTGTTGTGTCTTAGTTGAGAAGATCCAAGTAGTTGTGTTTATTTGGATGTTGTGTATGTACTAAGTATAGTTGTGTAGATTGGTCCTAGCTACGATTAGGGCTCGACTTTTAGCTTAGAGTCGGAAATTGGTTAAGCGACGTGTACGGTTTTCTCCACCATAAGGAGCTTGTTGTGTAGTGAACTCTCGAGTAAGGAGTACTCGAGGAGTGGAGTAGGAACGAGGAGTGAGCTTCGTTGCCGAACCACTATAAATCCTTGGTGTTCGGTTTGATCTTTCTTTACCCTTAACTCTTTACATTCTTTATTCTTTATGCATATATATTTGTTAGTATTAGCTTAGTTACACTATCATTGTTCATATTGTGCATAAGAAGATTTCACACATTTCCTCAAGTCTAAGTTTTTGAAAAAGGATTTTTGAAAACCACCTTTTAACAAGTAAATTATAAGAAACTATTCAACCCCCCCCCCCCTTCTAGTTTCTACAATAAATATTCATACATACGTAATACTAAGCTCGTGATTAATTTACGTTCATGATTTCATGTTCGTGTGTTTGTGATTATAATTATTATTGAAATAATTATCGTGTGTTAATACGTAATAAATACTTATCGTGTTATAACACGTACGTAATACTTGTAATTCTTGTTCGTGAAACGTAAACATGCTATAAAAGGAAAGTTCTAATCATGTGCGTACGATCGTAAGGGTACTATTCATGATAAAAGCATGCGGGTTTTACATATAGTTCCATACGAGATTCATCATCTTCGCATGACTGTACTTCTTCTTTCTTAGAAACGCAGAGACTGTCATACAAATCATATAAAGTGTAGCATGATTAATAATCTGATACTATATAAAGGGTTAATTAGTAAGGTTAAGCAAAATAGTAAAAGAGGTAAATTACTTGGTAGGATAGTGGTAGTGTGGAAACAAACTCTTTAGTATTTTCACCAAAGCCTTTGTCCTCAACATATGTGCGAAACAAAGATACCGCCCCTCTGATTCAGGCTTTTCATATGCTAGGAGCAATGCTTTGGCACAATCACGAACATCCACCATTGGAATATCTATATCTTCTTCAACCATTTCAAGCTCAATGAGATTAAAGTGTTTTCCCCTTTAAATAAGTTCAATAGAATGGTGTTTGTGGTACATAGAGTCTCTTGGAGCATTGGCCCAAATACTACAGATGGATTAACTGACACAACTTTGAGGTTGTTCTTTCTTCCAAATTCCAGAGCTTCACGCTCTGATATAGTCTTGCCGGCACAATACCACTTTTTAGATTTCATGCAATGATCAACATCACTCCAATAATTCTCATCAATTGCTTGATCGTGGGGCCAAATAGGGTTTACTACAACGGCAAGTATAGATGAAACAACCACAACCTTCTTCACTTTATTCATCAAGCATGCTTTCATTATATTTCGTGTTCCTGTTATGGCAGGTTCAAGCATTTCTACCTGTTTGACATCAAGAAATATGTGAATCAACTTGATTTAACAAAATAAAGTTTCTCTTTTTGTCTCTCTAGTTTCGGATATTCGAGTAATCTGATAGAGGTAATTTTAGAAGTTGCGACTTATCCAAGAATAGCACCATGATTTTTATAAAATTTGTCGTAATTATATATTCCGACAGACCAAAACTCTTTTATAAAGGGAGGAGTATCTTTCGCTTTTTGTTAAATTTGAGGACCTAATCTGCTACCCATACTTGACCTAAAGGACTTATTGTGTCATGTTTTAAACTTACAGTTATGGCTGAGGACTTGGTTTGAAAGAAGCATTGGATGATAAGGACTTATGTTGTTGCTGTGTGATTTCTACTATGGACTCATAAATCCCAAGGCTCCAGGCCATTCTCCACAACGGCTCTAAAAGCCCATGGCGAGTCTATTAATCACTAGGGTTTCTCATACTTTGTTTTGATCACCTCATTTCATTCCGTGTGTTTTGATAGAAACACACAACTACTCTCTCTCTCTAAACTCTTGATCTCAGAAACTTGTTTAATCTTTTTATTGTTGTTTGATCATTTGTAAAACTATTATCATGTAGATAATAGAGCTACACGTGAGTAGCACTGGTAGCTTATCTTTTTTTTATTCAGTTTTTAGTCTTTGAATCTTTGATAATAAAAGTTGAAAGTGTTTTGAGGTGATTTGATACATGTTTTTCTACATGGTATCAGAGCCTGGTTCTAGAAAATTGATGAAAATTTTTTTAGGGTTTCAAAATTTTTTGGGGGTTTATTACAATACATACTTTTTTGAGAAGATCTGCTATTGAGATAGCTGGATGTGTTAATATTACTTATAGATTCAAAGTTTTGATGCCTCGATTTTTATTTTGAAAAATTAGGGTTTCTGAGATCTGGACTCACATATCATTGGGTTACTTGTTTGGACGATTGGTGCTATTGTCTTTTGATTGTGGTGATTTTCCCTAATTTTCCTTGAGAAAAAAATTAGGGTTTCACTGTTTTTTTAAAGAACTTTTGATTGGTGATTGTTTCATAAGAAGGAAGTGTGTTTCTATCACTGGTTCGTTGATTTTGGTCATTTCCCCTATTTTTCCTTCGAAGGAAAATTAGGGTTTGTGGTTGGGAGGTTCTGTCACTTCCCAGACTAAGTGAATCTAGGAGTAACAGTTTGATTGTGCTTTTTTGTGGGTTTGGTAACACCTCTTACACTCTCTCTTTAACTGCTACTTGTTATTTGTGTTTTTTGTGTTGTTTTTGTTTGGGGTTGGTTGCCTTTCTTATTATACCCTTTATTGGATCCTCACCCTTTGTGTTACCCTTGACCTGCCACTCTTGAGTGGTTTGGAAGCCTGGGAACTTTGTTGGCATTGGACTGAGTTGCTTTTTTACCATTGTTGACTTGTCACCATCTTTGAACATGGTGACACTGATACTGAGAGTGTAACTGATCCAGTTACACTTATCAGTAAGCTTGACTTAAGTGACCCTTTGCATTTTCACCCTAATGATTCAGCTGTCTTGACTGTTGTTACTGTTAAACTTAAGGGGACTGAAAACTATCAGATTTGGGCTAATGCCATGTTACTTGCCTTGGAAGGTAAAAGTAAAACTGGTTTTATCGATGGGTCTTGTAAGAGATCTATTACAAATGAAGTTTTGGGAAAACAATGGGACAAGGTGAATGTTGTTGATTTGGTTTGGATTCTAAACTCTATTTCTGAGGAACTATTCCTTGGTCAGATTTTTTCAAAAAAGGCTAAACATGTTTGGAAGGAACTTAAAGAGACTTATCATAAGGTTGATGGTTCTTTGATTTTTAATTTTCATCACAAGATTAATACATTGAAGCAAAATGGGTCTAATATGTCTGATTATTATCATAAGTTGAATGCTTTTTGGAAACAATATGATGCAATGATTCAGTTGTCTACTTGTGTGTGTTCTGCTTCTAATGATTTTAAAAAGCGTAATCAATTTTTGAAACTGATACAATTTTTGATGGGTTTGGATGATTCTTACATGACTATTAGACGTTCTATTTTGTCTAGAGAGAATCTCCCTGATGTTAAGGGAGCTTATGCCATCATTTCTAGTGAGGAATCTCACAGGTGGCTTCTGGTAGTGGTTCTGGGTCCGCTCAGAGGGCTCAAAACTCTGTTTTTTTCTCTAATGGGCATGCTAGAAACAATGTTCAAAGACATCAGAATTCTCAGAATTCTCAAGCTAGTAATTTCAGACCTAACTTTGGCAACAATGGTAACTTTAGACCTAGCTCTAGCACCACTGGTTTTAGACCCAATTCTCCTAACAACAATTTCTATAGACCTAATGGTAATTCTAATGCTGAAATTGTATGTGAGAATTGTGGTTATAATGGGCACACCTTTGATAGATGCTTTAAAATCATTGGATATCCTAGTGACTTTGGAAAAAGAAAGGGGGGGGGGGGGGCAAATTTATAAAGGGAAAAATGTGTCCAACAATTCTGTTGGGACAACCTCTTCATCTGGGTTCACTGATGAACAATTAACGACTTTACTCTCTCTTATTAAGGAACAAGAGTTCTGCTAATGATTCTCAAAAGGGGGTTCATGCCAATATGGAAGGTATTTATTTCAACAATAGCAAAGTGCTAGTGATAACTTTGAGAAGTTTTTTTGTTCTAACACTAACATCAAATCAAAATTGGCTTATAATGGGAAGGTTGTTGATTCTGTGGCAAATCAGCATATGACCAATAATGAAACTGAGTTGGATAATGTTTTTGATATTTCACACTTAAATATTAAAGTGGCTCATCCCAATGGGACTGAGGCTATTATTTCCAAATTGGTAACCTTAAACTTTCAAATGGTCTTGTTTTGTTTGATGTTCTTGTCATTCCTGATTATTGTGTTACTCTTATTTCTGTTCATAAACTTGCTAAGGATAATAAAGTCTTGGTTGTTTTTTATAAGAATAAATGTTTTTTTGTGAATCAGGATTTCAATCCCCAAACTGTTTTAGGGACTGGTAGACAATGTGGTGGTCTTTACTATTTAGATATAGAAGGTACTAAGATGGTGAACAATTTCAATGTGCCTACTTGCTCTCTTTCTCAACATGACTGGCATATTAGATTAGGTCATCCTAATGACCCTGCTCTAAGTGTTCTCAATTTTTTTTGAACATAACTGACTTTGATCAAACTGATTTATGTGAAATATGTCAAAGAGCTAAACAAACTAGAGAACCATTTCCTTTAAGTGATCATAAAACTAAAGTTCTTGGTGATCTTGTTCATTTAGATTTGTGGGGTCCTTATAGGGTGACCAGTCACACTGGTGATAGGTATTTTTTGACTGTTGTAGATGATTTCACAAGGGCTGTTTGGGTGTATTTTATTAAAAGTAAAGATGAAGTTGGCACTTATATTGAAGTTTTTTCAGTCTGTTAAAAATCAATTTAAAATAAATGTTAAAATCTTTAGAAGTGACAATGGGGCTGAATTTGTTAATCACAGCTTTCAAAACTTCTATCATGATAAAGGGATTACACATCAGACCTCTTGTCCTTACACTCTACAACAAAATGGGGTTGCTGAAAGGAAACATAGGCATCTGTTAAATGTTACTAGATGCCTTATGTTTCAGGGGGAATAGCTTTAAGATTTTGGACTGAATGTATTCTAACTCCTACTTATCTAATTAACAGATTACCTTCCTATGTGCTAAAAGGTAGATCTCCTTATGAGATGATTTATAATTCATCCCCATATCTCTCTCATATTAGAACTTTTGGACGTCTTTTTTTTGCTACTATTTTAAATAGTCATGATAAATTGTCCAGTAGGTCTGAAAATGTGTGATGATGAGTTTCTTTAATTCTCAAAAGGGTTACAAGATTTATAGTCTTGACAGACCATCAATTTTTTGTTTCCAGAGATGTCAAATCTTTTGAATATATTTTTCCTTTTAAAGATGGTGCTTTGAATAAAAAGAATAATAATGAAGAATTTGATGTTTTCCAAAATGATAAAGCTTTGACCTTTTTTGACTTAGATAACCCTGAGCTACCCTATGATGATGAGAGAGTAACCAATGCACATAATGGTGACCATGGGTCACCAAGTGCTAGCAACCCACCCATGAGTCTTGGTGACAGTGGATACATTACCACATGCAATGATACCACAGATGCCAGCTCAAATGGGATTGAGGCAGCCACACTTGATGATAATCACACTTCTGAGGGTACTTTGGAATATAACCCAAGTCTTCCTTCTCATGATCAAAGCATGAGAGAAAATTTGGGTGACACTTCTAATACTAATGCTCAGGGAAATCAAGGGTTGAGAAGGTCTTCTAGACCTTCTATTTTTCCAAAAAACTACAATGATTTTGTTGTTAATTCAAAAGTCAAATATGGGATTCAAAAGTTTGTAGGATATTCTAGGATCAAAGGTGATGCTTTGTGTTTTGTGACGCAATTTAATAAGAATAGTGAACCTAGAAATTTCTTTGAAGCCTCTCAAAACCCTTAGTGGGTTGATGCTATGAAATTTGATGCCTTACTTGAAAATGATACTTGGGATTTAGTTGAATTACCTCATGGTAGAAATTCCTTGTATTCCAAATGGGTGTGGAAGCTTAAGTTTAAATCCAGTGGTGAAATAGAAAGGTATAAAGCTAGGCTTGTTGCTATATGTTGTGGTCAAAAAGAAGGAATTGATTATGAGGAAACCTTTTCTCCTGTTGCGAAAATGGTAACTGTTAGATGTTTGATTAATTTAGTTGTTAACCAGTCTTGGCCTGTATACCATCTTGATAGTAACAATGCCTTCTTGTATAGTGAGCTAGATGAAACTGTCTACATGAAACCACCACAAGGATTTTAAACTGGTAATAAAAATCTTGTGTGTAGATTGAAAAAATCTATTTATGGTCTTAAACAATCTCTAAGACAGTGGAACTCTAAGCTCACATCTGTGCTTATTGAAAATGGGTTTGTTCAAAGCAGATCTGATTACTCTCTTTACACTAAGAAAATTGATAAGTTGTTTGTTGCTGTTCTTGTGTATGTTGATGATATTATTGTTACTAGTAATGATCAAAAGGATATTGACAGTTTTAAAGATTTTTTGAAAGGAAAATTCAAAATCAAATATTTGGGGAAACATCAATAATTTTTGGGAATTGAAGTTATTAATACTAATTTAGGGATTTGTTTAAATCAAAGAAAATATGTGTTGGATCTCTTGTTTGAATACGGTATGCTTGCTTGCAAACCAACTAAGACACCTTTAATGTATAAACTGTCAATCACTAATGAGGCATCTGAAAATGACCCCTTGCTTGATAACATTGTTGATTATCAGAAACTGATGGGTAAGTTAATCTACTTGACCAATACTAGACCTGACATTTCTTATGTTGTGCATTGTTTGAGTCAATTTATGCATTTCCCTTTGAGGTCTCATCTAAAAATTGATTTTAGAATCTTGAGATACTTAAAGGGATGTCCTGGTCTTGGGATACAAGTTGCCAAAGGCTCAAGTATGTTCCTCAATGATTTTTGTGATGCTGACTGGGCTAAATGCATTTTTACAAGGAGATCAGTTACTGGTTACTGTGTCTTTCTGAATAACAATTTGATATCTTGGAAGAGTAAGAAACAACTCACTCTCTCTCTAAATCTTCAGCAGAAGCAGAGTATAGAGCTCTTGCTTCTGCAACAAGTGAAATCATTTGGATTCTTAAGATTTTAAAAGATTTAAATTGCTATAATTTTTTGCCTGTAAATCTATTTTGTGATAGTAACTATGCTATTAAGATAGCAGCCAACCCAGTTTTTCATGAAAGGACTAAACACCTTGACATAGACCTTCATTTTGTTAGAGAAAAAATTCTTAATGGTATGGTTAAAACTGTGAAAGTGGATTCTGCAAATCAAATTGCAGACATCCTAACTAAAGGGTTGGAAACAGATTTGCACCAAAGGCTTGTTAACAAGCTTGGCATGATTAATTTGTATGGATTGTCAGATTAAGGGGGGATGTTAAATTTGAGGACCTAATCTGCTACCCATACTTGACCTAAGGGACTTATTGTGTCATGTTTTAAACTTACAGTTATGGCTGAGGAATTGGTTTGAAATAAGCATTGGATGATGATGACTGATGTTGTTGCTGTGTGATTTCTACTATGGACTCATAAAGCCCAAGGATCCAACCCATTCTCCACAATGGCTCTTAAAGCCCATGGCGAGTCTATTAGTCACTAGGGTTTCTCATACTTTGTTTTGGTCGCCTCATTTCATTCTGTGTGTTTTGATAGAAACACACAGCTACTCTCTCTCTCTCTTTCTAAACTCTTGATCTCAGAAACTTGTTTAATCTTTTCATTGTTGTTTGATCATTTGTAAAACTATTATCATGTAGATAATAGAGCTACACGTGAGTAGCACTGGTAGCTTATCTTTTTATTTATTCAGTTTTTTGTTTTTGAATCTTTGATAATAAAAGTTGAAAGTGTTTTGAGGTGATTTGATACATGTTTTTCTACAGTTTTAGTGTATCATTTCTAAGCTTCTTAGTAAAATACATAAACCCGCTGCATATCTATATGGGTGACAAGTTTAAAATTTTAATATGTTTACAAAGAGTAAGACAGAAACTTGCCTTTGCATCGGCTACCTTTCCAGGAGGAACAGGTGTAGCAACATGAATTACCCCTGTACATCCGTGGATGGCGGTGCAAAGATCCTCATAGTCTAGCAAGTCTGCTTTGAAGAGATGTGGTCTCTCCTTTGCATGCTCTAATTTCTTAAGGTGACCGTTCTTCTTCTCATCATTTTATCATCGTAAACATTGATGTACACCAAGTTAATACATCTACACTCATGTTTGGTTGGAAAACGTTTGTTACTTTGTTTCATGAGTTTTTCCGTATGTGTACGTGTTATACCAAACCGGTTTTGTTCCCATCCTCATTCATAGACGAACTAACCAAACACATCGGAAGTAAACAATTTAATTTGAGAGATTTAGTAAACAAAAAGATGAAAAAACGATAAATGCAAAAGAAATGAACAGTTTGGTCCGGATGAAAAACATGGAATCACTAGGAGGAACATTATGTCTTGTTTTGATAATTTGAATGCCATTATGGTAAATAAAACAAGCAGGGGACTCGTACCACCACAACAAATGTGATCGAAAACACCCAATTAATGCCGTAACAAACAAGTTCGATTGACTTCCTTACCTTCATATTTGATATAACAATGTTATATGGACTTTGAGATCACAATGGTACCGCTACAAGGAAAGATAGAACGGGCGTCGAAACAATACCCGGAGACAAATGTCGTCGGAGAATACCTGCTAAATTGTTATAGAATTTTTTTTTGATTTATCTATATAATTATTCAGTTCTCCTTTTGGGATCTGATCAACATATGAAAATCATGGAAACGTGCATGGTTTGCTGCTACTACCTCATGAACATATCTTTTATGATATTTATCATTTTGTATAAAAAAAGAAGAAGAATAAAAACATTAAGTTTAAATACTTCTAAAAATACATATTTTGTTAACTACTTTTTGAAATTACTTAAAAAATCTAGAATAGTTGTTCAAAATCATCATATATATAAACAATGTACATGAATTTACTCTTAAATGTAAAAACATACCGGGGTTTCTAACAGTTCCGTGAACAACGTAACCTTTGACCAACAATTCCTTCACTATCCATGAAGCAACAAATCCTCCTACACCCGGTACATATACAATCTCCTCCATGTATCTCTCTTCTTATATGTTTTTAAACAAAAAGAATTGAGTTAACTAGATAGATCTAAGGCTGAAACAGTACTATACGAATGGAAAATTGCCCTCCTTATTATATAGGGGAATCACTGTTCCCAATGAACAGTGATTCCCCTCACACCATTATTAAACAATGTATATTTTTTCCCTCATAAAACCTCGCCTCTCTCACAAACTTTATACATACAAAACACACACCGTTCTCTAACGCACGTCCCGTTTCTTTGCTCCGTTGATCCGTTCTCATTAATGATAAGTTTCCCTTTACTGTTTCATTACCCTTTGGTTTCATTAATTTTAATTGGCATTTGGTGTGTGTTTTGTATGATTATTGTTAACCATAATTGATTGTATGTCTCTCTCTCTAGAAAAACACATCTCGGGTCTAATTTCTCTCTTTAGAAAACCAAATCTAATCTTATTTGGATTATTTGTGGGTTGTCTGTGATTGATAACCACGTACCCTCATCCCTCTTAGTTTCCACCAACATATTTGTTGCCGCCGTTTATGGTAGGCGGCGATGATGGTCGGTAGGCGGTGTACGTGAGGTTAGATGGGTATTCATTGAACCAGGGTTATGAGGTGCAAATGGTTGTCGTTTCGGTTCTGATGATGATTACAGTTGGTGTTATTCATTTTTTATTGCTGTTTTTGGGCCTGCCAAGCTTCAAATGGTAAAAGGTAATTTTATAGCATTTGTTATGGCCTTTTTGCTTTCTGGGTGTCATCCAAATCTTAAAAAGGTTGGATTTTGATTGGTGGGTGTGTTTTAGAATCTGATAAAATATTGGGTCTTCCAATCTTTTAGTGTTTTTTCTTGATCAAATTGGCTAAAAGTTTATGATTTTGATAAAATTTATAGAAATTTTGTGTTAAGTTGCAATGGAAACATTGAAATCGGGTTCTAAAATGTCTAGATTATTGAAGGGGTATTTTAGGAGTTCTCATGGTGATATATTTGAAACATTTGAGAAATCAATCATGGTGGTTGTTACGAAAAAAACTCGTATTGTGACTATGGTGAAAACAATGACGTGATGATCATTTCCTGACAAACGTACAATAAGCTGAAAAAATTGTGCTTTTTTGGTATTAATCCTATATTTGCAATTTTGATTGTGTGATATTGGTTATCGGTTTGCATTTTATAACATTCGTGGTTATATCCGGTTTATAAAGCTATGATGGATCTGAGGGCATCCTATGTCCCTGATGGTTAGCCTATATGGCCCGTGAAGCGGCTATTGTGCGGCTGTGTTTAATATTTTTTTCCTACAATACATGGTTTGTTAATGGTAGGTGTCATTGACACCGATACTGTGGCGATGATGAAACACAGGTGCGTGGAATGTTTTTTATAACTGTGCCTTCGCAGACCCCGTATCTTGGCGAGACGACCATGTGATCGCAACCATGACAGATTTTTGGTGCGGTTTCCATTCTTTCATCTCCGAGCCTTGAATGCATATATATACAATAAGCTTTTGGGTTATTAGTTTAAAAATAAGCTTTAAAACAGAATCTTATGAAACATGTGTTCCAATTTTTTTCATTGCTGACTAAAGGTCGTCTTTGTCGATGGGGTTAATGGTAATTTGGCCAGGCAACCTTTTGAGGTTACCGCTATACGGATAGGTTACATTTTGTATGTATTAGTATTCGATACACTGCCTATTGTATGCGATTGTAACTTCTCAGGATTTCAACGCGGTATACAACCTGATTTACTTTCCCCGTTCTTTGTGATCTACAATATGTCGTCCGAGACCTTAATATTGAGGTTTGTGACCTTATCCCTTTGTAAATCGTTTTACTTCATGGCTATTTTTTAACAAGTTGATAATAAATTATGGCCTAAATCAGATGGCAAAAGAGGGAAGCTACAACAAACACATTCAGCAGGCCTGTGTTGACTGACCGTGTGGGATCCACACAAGCTGAGAACCGCATTTCCAAACACATGCCAGCTGATGTTAAAAAAAAGTTATGTACTTCTTTCTGTTTACTTATTCCATACATAACCGCCCTTTTTAATAACCAACATTTGAACCTTTGAATCAGTTTGTGTCTTTCTTAATTAGTATCATTTACCTCTTTTCACAGAAACTACACATAAACATCAGTCTCATTATTTCTTTGTTTTCCAATTCAAGAAACAAAGACGATTGTTTTTTTAAGAAATTCAACCGTGTGAATGATGTTGTTTTTGGTATATTGGAAAAACCACCAAGTACGTATTCAAACTATGTGTATATGTTTTAAATATTTGTAATTTATCTTTGCGGTTTGAGTTACGAGTTATCAACTTTTAATTGGATTATCAATTTTGTTTGACTTTCTATATGAATAACATCTATCTGTCTAAAACAGAGCAATTATGTTGTGGCGGTGAAGCCTTGAAGCCACCTTAAATAATCCTGGGTGGAGCATCAACTCTGTCGTAAGTTGAAATATAAAGTCATTTATGGCACTCAAATATTTTAACCGTTTTATGGATACTTCTATACCAGGTACATTATACTCATACCTTGAAGTTTTTTTCGAGGTTAATGTTTAACATCTTTGATACATAGCTTAAAAACTGCACAAAAATGCTCTACATGCCTTTAGAGTATGCTGTAAAGAGTGAATTGTACAAGTAGTTGCAAAAAATATAAGTGCTTCAATGAAAAAATGTTGCTACTATAAGACTGATAACTAACGATAATTAATTAATGCTCGCCAGTCCAAATATTTTTTAATTATCGAAGTACTAAAATTATTTTGGGATATGATTTCTCAAAACAGAGATAACCGGTTAAAATAAATATGTTATAGGAGATAATTATGCATTTCTTTCTATTAAAGGTATACGAGGAATTAGAAAGAAAGTACATGTCATCCTAATTCTTAAATAACTTTTGTTTTTTAAGATGGAAAAAAACTAAAAAAGTATGAGCATAAATCATATCAATCAACGTGTGGGTAGTGGGTTGAATTCATGAATTTTTTAGAAAGAAAGTACATGTCATCCTTATTCTTGAACTGTTTGTTTGTATTTTACATTCTGAAAACAAGGAGGTGGACTTATGGTTTGAATGTTTGTTACATTTGACTGCATGAGCAGACATATTTAAGTAAATTTTCACTCTATTACTTCTTGATATACTTTTTGTCCAGAATTTGGTAAGAAACAATTGTTAAAGCAATCTTGATCAAGTTTCGCAATATGTCATTCCATGCAGTTTGATTAGTCTATTACACCAAGAATATATCGGGATTATCATCAAACTAACAAACCAGTGAATGAGTGTCTGGCTAAAAATGATTTGAGTGCAACACTTTATGAATACCTTATTTGTGTTTGTCATATTCTAAAGGTTAGAGGAGCCACTAAGATTCAGGGAAGATGCATGATAGAGGAATGAATAAAAAGAATGTGTTAATGGTTTATGATGTTCAATATTGTTATCAATGTTTGTAAAATGTTGCAGGTTAAAATGCCATTGTTCATATTTGTCTTTTGGCGAGTAACCTATGCGTTTTGTTATGAGGTTGCAAGGCAATCATATTTGTTGCATGTAGACCTACGCCTGGCAGCAAGCCCGACACGAATTATTTATAACTCTTATGAGAAATGTGCTTGGGCAAAACATTTTGTGAGACATCGTAATTTCTGAAACAGTAACATTTTGAAAATTGATTATTGGACTGGGTAAGATGTCAACCGTGTTATTTGTAGGCACGGCAGCAAACATTGTTAGCAGCCACATTTAACTATAGTTATTATATGTGAATGGGTTGCCTGAAAAACATTGGTAGCGTAACTTTTCTTTTGCTCAAGGCGATGAAGATATTGTTTTATGCGTGTGTTTATCGCTTTCCAACTATAATTAGTTGGTCGATGATGATGGTTGTCGTCGACCTGCCTTTCGGAATGGCATCATGACATCATGTTTGCAGCCATGGTAGGCCGATCGCCGGAATCGCCGGTACGACGCTTCCAACTCTGAGCCAATACATTATCGGTAAATATTATAAGTGATTGTCATACAGTCTTGAATTTTGATACATAAGAAATTGGAAATTTAGACATACTTTAGGAAATAAGATAAGTGATTGTCATACAATCTATGTTCCTTTATATTTCTCAGAGTCACTTGAACCATGGATGGGGGCTGGATATTTTGTTCGGTTATTATGCTCAGCTAATTTCTCTTTTTCTTAGTTGTTTTTGTTGGAAATACGTTTTACGTATTAGAAAGGATCTGTCACTCCAAAAATAGTCTAAGTAGTATCTCGTAGTTTAGTTAACTTAATATTAAGCAAACAAGGCCAAGCCAAGCCTACAACGTGTGTAGGCCGATGGCCCATTGTAAGCCCAAGCCCATCTCATGGGCTTGGGTATATAAACCCTCTCCCTAGATGGAGAGGGTGTGGTTTTCTCATAATTTACACATAGTTAAGTGTGTATTTCTACACTTTCTCTCTCTAAAGTGTGTGTGAAATCTACCATCTTTCTATCTCTTTCTCTCTCTAAACATAAGCAAGATTTACAATATCCTACAAATGGTATCAAGAGCCATGGGATGATTGTATTGTTTATGTGTTTGTGTTCTTGATTTTTGTGCCTATTTTGATCCATTTCGTACGAACCAATTTTTTTTTGTGTTTTTATGGTTTTTTTCTTGATACAAATCTTCTACATAGTTGTGGTAGAGATTTGGTATATTTACTTTGGCTAAAAACATAAATTTTTTGGGTATTTTGATCATTTTTGGCTTAAAATCTCGAATTGGTTGAGTTTTGTCCGAGAAAAGTGGGTAATATTCCGACAGAAACCATCGGAAAAGGGTTTAGGTATTCTGACAGCTTCCATCGGAAAAAGGTTTACTTATTCCGATCGTTTTTCCGATCGGTATTCCGATAGTGATTAATACAAGAGATTTTGTATGTAAAAAGTTATCGTCCGATCTAATCGAATTGATTTCCGATTTAAGTGTGACTCAGCTGTCTTTTGGTGAAAAACAATATTTTGGTCGTTGTTTAAAATTAAATTGCAAAACTTAAAGTAAATAACGGGTAATTAAAACTAAAACTGATTAAAAAGTAAATGAAGAGAAATTAAAACAGATAACTAAATAATAAAGGAGCGAAACAAATAAATAAAACTTAAATTAAAGCAAAACAATTAATAAAAATAAAACTAAACGAAGAAATTAACTATCGACTCAAAAATAAAGTTTACTTAATTAAAAAGGAGAGAATAAAACTAAAATGGTACTTTAAAGTTAAATAAGGGAAAACCTAAAGCGGGTACTAAATAAAAGATAAAACTTAAACTTTACGAAAGAATATTAATTTTAAAATTAGATGAAAAATTCAACTAAAAATACGTAACTTTCAGAAATAAAATCGGAACAACTTTAAGATAAAACTAAACAATTACGAAACAATACTAATAAATAAACAAGCTAGCAGGCAGCTAGCTGGAAGCTAGCAAGCAACTAAGTCATTTTGGCGCCAAAACCTCCAAGCACACATGTAGGCATGTTAAAAATTTCGGAATATGCTACAGTGATTTTCAGAACTTGTATTTCTTCGCAAAAGTAGTTTCTTCGCAATATAGGTTTCTTCGGAATAACAGTATTTTCAGAAAAAAAGAATAAAAATCTTCGGAATAATTCTTTTTCAGAAAAATCTTCGGAATAATACTTTTTCACAACTTTCTTCGGAATAAATCTTTTCAGAACATTTTTCGGAATAACTGTTTTTTCGGAAAAATGACTAAATTCAGAGAAAGGGAAAATTTCAGAAAAAAAGGCAATTTTCAGAGAAATGACAAATTCAGAGAAATGACAAACTTCGGAATAATAAACCCTAATCCGAAATCATGAAAAATAAAGATACAGTAACACTAAAAATCAGAAAATAAGCCACGAATAAGCTAAAATCAAATAAGCAATCTACCAAAACTTAATCTAAAACACTTTTAAAAATAACTAATTCAACCACAAATTAAAAACTTCAAAAACACTAATAAAATTAAAAATTAAAAATCAACTTTTAATAAAATAAACTAATAAAAACACTTAACTAAAATCAAATCAAACACACAATAAGCTATAAAATCAATAAGCTAACACAATCAAACACATAAAAACATAAAAATTAATCAAATAAGCATGACAATAAGATAATAAGCATAAAGATTAACAAAAATAAGAAAGGTAGAAGGAGAGATTAATATAAAACTTGATTAAAATTAAAGATTCAACAATAAAAGTAAAAGCAAGAATTAAATAAACTTACAAATTTAAGGTGCAAGACAAGGTAATTAAATGACAATTAAGTAAATGACAATATGAAAGTGCTTGGAAAATAAAATGGAAGACTAGTTTGTCAAAATAGCCAACACCTCCTAATGTGATATTAGGAGGGTATTTATAGTGATTAGGGAGGTAAGCATGTGTTGGAAGCTTCCTTCTTTCTTTCTTTCTCGTCTTTTCGTCTTTATAAATTCTTTGACTTTTTCGACTTTGTCTCGGGATTATTTGAACTCGTCTTATAATTTATTCATTTATTAGACTTGAGTTCTTCGACTTCATTAAACTTCTGTCTTTAGACTTTTTCTTCGATAAATCTTCAGAATAGGCCTTGAACTTCCGTTCTTTTTGCACTCTTGATCTTTTGACTTCGTCTTTTGTCTTTTTCTTCGATAAAAGCCCGTGAAAGCTCGTGTTTTCTTCCCTTTTCACATTTTGATCCTAAATCACAACAAAAACACAAACCACGCATAATTCCGACATTTATGACATAAAATACACGTTTTGGCTTGGTTATTATTATAATTAAGTGGTAAAAGGATAAGTGTTTTCACACTTATTAGTGATATTCCGATAGTGATTCCGAAAGGTCATTCCGACAGTGGATTCCGACAGGGGTATTCCGATAGATTATTCCGATCGAGTTTTCCGATAGATTATTCTGACAGTTGATTTCGACAGGGGTATTCCGATAGATTATTCCGACAGTTTATTCCGACAGGGGGTATTCCGATAGATTTATTCCGATAGGTTATTTGTTCGTCTTGGAATTTTTTTGGTCATCGAGAACATATTATAGGGGATTTCAACATTGTTTCTCGACTTCAACTCACAATAACAAACACATTTACTTTCTCTCATTGTTCGATCAACATTTGTAAATCTTAACTTATCGAAGTGTAGTACACATCTCTTACGGATAAGTCCATCCTCTCGGGTACGGATAATCGTCCACCTATGTTGGAGAAGACCATGTACGAGGATTGGACTTCCCGAATGGAACTTTACATGTTGAACAAAGAGAATGGACATCTCATTTGGGCATCGGTGCTCAATGGACCATTAGATTATGGTATTGTGACGGAAGGTACAGTTACTCATCCTCGCACAACGGGTGAATTAACCGGAGATATGAAGATTCAAGACAAATGTGATAAGTATGCTACAAACATCATTCTCCAAGCCCTTCTTCCAGATGTCTACAAACTCGTCAGCAAACATAAAGTTGCCAAAGAGTCATGGGATAGAATTCGTGTTCTAATGGAAGGCACCTCGTTAACTAAACAAGAACGAGAGTGTAAGCTATATGATACGTTTGATAAGTTTGCCTATGTTCCCGGGGAGACTCTCAATAATTACTATTTAAGATTTACTCTTTTGTTGAATGAGCTCAATATTTATGGCATGGCAATTCCTACGTTTCAATTAAAGACCAAGTATTTGAACACCCTTCCTTCAGAATGGCGTAAGTACGTGACATCTGTTAAATTGGCTAAGGACTTGCATAACACCAATGTGGATCAACTTCAAGCTTTTCTTCAACAACACGAATGCCATGTGATCGAGGCTCGGTTGTCTACACCACAAGTTTGTGATCCACTTGCCATGTATGCCTCTCAACAAATGACCCCCCAACAAAACATGGCTTACACTTATCAACAACAATCATATTTGCAACAACCACCACAACACACATATCAGCAACCACAACAACCATTTTATCAACCACTAATGATGCCACAACAAGTATATCAACAAAGTGTTCAGCAACAGTCTTTTCCACAGCAACCAACACATCAGGCATCTCTATCACAAGCTATCATTTCTCCAATGGGCTATACTCCTCAGCAAGGATATTTTCCAATTGAAGCACCATAAGCACAATCCTTCTACTCCAATGAACTTCCACCAATTCAACCACCGGTATTTACTCCAAATGATACGCCTACTGATGTCTTAAACCATCTCACTGCCTACTTGTCAAAACTTGTTGCTACTAGAGGTTTTCCACCAACGAACAATCAGCTCCGCACTTCTTCAAATCCTCAACAACAAGCCACTGTTTAAGATGGTCAAGTGACGGTGCAACCTATTCAGGGAAGGCGAAATTCATATGGAACTTCTACAAGGACCGTAAATGATCAAGCTGTGAATTCTCAAGCTAATGTAAATGGAAGCACTGTTGGTCCACAAAAGGTTGTGACTTGCTATAATTGTAGAGGACAAGGTCATATGGCTAGGGAATGCACTCAGCCAAAAAGGAGAAGGGATGCAACATGGTTTCGTGAGAAGATGTGTTTGGTCGATGCTCAGTCTAAGGGAAAGATTTTGGATTCAGAAGAGTTGGCAATTCTTGCAGACCCAGGGGCAGCAGACAATGAAGGCATTATAGTCATTTCCACTTCTAATGCAGCTTATCAAGCAGATGATCTTGATGCATATGATTCGGATTGTGATGACATTCACTCAGCCCAAGCTGCACTCGTTGCTAATCTCTCTGACTACGGTTCTGATGTCGTCTGTGATGTACCAACCACATCTAATAATGTTCTTGATAATCCACATCATGTTGAGCATGCAAATGACAACCTCGAATAGCATTCTGGAACTAGTAACTCAAATGATGCGGTATCCAATCCAACACATTTGAGTGAACCTCAACCAAATGCTACGCCGGGTATGGAATATTATGATCAATGTGATTTGGTAATGGTGCCTAAACATATTATTGATAACATGAATGTGGCTGTTCGACAAACCATAGATATGAATGCCAACCTAACCGCTGAGCTTGCGCTGTATAAGGAAAAGGTCAAAACTTTTGAAATGGTTCTCAAGTAGAGAAAATAACGTGTTCTGGATTTGACCAATTTCGTTTTGAAAAGATTGAACACTTAAAAGAAATAGAATCATTAAAAGCTAATCTCTCCAATGAATTAAAAGCAAAAGAGTCGGTTGTCAATGATTTTCAGAAACTTAAAATGGATTTCGAAACTCTCGAGTCTAAAAAGTTTGAATCAGAAATTAATGCTACCAAACTTCTTAAATTCAAAGAACAATAGCTTTTAAAACAATACGCTTCCACAGAAAAGGTTCATCTTTTAACCAAATCGTTTAAAGAACTCGAACTTAAGCGTCTTCAAGATTGACCACCTAATCCCGGTTATGCAAAACAAGCTGAGGAATATATTCCCTGTCTTTATGATGTGACCCTAATTGGCAAATCGAAACAAGCACCTTTTGTTTGTAGTACTGAGGAGACACAGTCACTTGCGGAAGAAACTCAATCTAAAATGCTTTCAAAATTCCATAAGCTTGATTATGATAAGCATAATAAAGATCAATTTTCTAAAAAGACCCGCATTCGCTTACAAAAGGAATTAGCTCAATTATCAGCTTTTGTGCCCTAAAGTTTGTCAACGGAAATCCTTCCTAGTACGTCTCCTACACTTCTCAAAAAGGATTTAACTAAGTTAATTCCACCGGTAAGTAAGGTGTCAGATAGCTTAAATGCGGTGCACCAATACTTTGCCGATTTTGACAAGGTCATTTTGGAACGTACGACGGCTTCGGCCATAACGGAAGGTGAATGGAATTTTGAGCACACTAGAACTGCGTTTCGAGACGAAATTGTTCCATTTGTAAAGAATGTTAAAGCTTGTATTAGTAATATCGATCAAGATTTGCTTTTGGAAATAGAAGAAGTTAGACATGTTTTCAATGAAAGGGATGATGCTTATGAAAACAGTTTACTCGAAATAGAACGAGTTTCACGCCAAAATGATCAGCTTCTGAAGCAAGTGATGTCTTATGATATTGTTTATGTCTGTGTGAATAAAAGTGTTGATAATGATTCTATTGTGCATAATGTTGAATCTGTGGATAATGTGGTAGATAGTACTTGTCACGAATCTGACGTTGAATTTTTAAAGCTTCAAGATTCATATTCTTTGCTTTCAAAACGTTTTGATGAGATTCAAACACATTGTATTTCGCTTGAATGCAAACAACAATTTATTCAAGAAATCTTTGAAACGTCATTCGATGGTGTTAATATCGATGATGCAAATTTTCAAAAGAATTTTTGATTGAATTTTCAATCAAAACGGCATCAGCCAAGTGACAAGGTTCCTAAATCATTGCCGATAGACATAGAGAAATCTAGGGAGATTAACTGTGTGAACGTACATGAGGCCGCTGAGAATTTTAAACTTGATCTAGATAATCGAGTTTCCAAGATTTTGTCCAAAGTTGATAACTTAAAATAGATAAATACACAACTCTTCGATTCAGTAAAGCCCGCATGTGCTAATACCACTACACAAAATCAATCATTGATTGAACAATTGAATCGAAAGTCGGTGGAAATATCTGATTTGAGGGAACAAATTTGTGATAAAAATCTTGCTTTGGCGGAGTTAAAGGAAACACTTCGTACCCTAAAAGGTAAGAATGGTGTGGATAACGCAGCCACTGTCTCAGCATCGTCCTCTAGTGCACTCAAAATGAACCTCATCACCGTCACACCATTTAACAAGGGCCCTAGGACTAAACCATCTCAAACATTGGTCACCAAAGATAAGGCAAAATCAAAACTAGCTTCTAATATTCCCATGTTGCCTTCTACAGGAGTAAGCACCACTACTAAGGCTCAAAGATCTAAGCTTAAAAGAAACAAGAAGAATGATAGGATCTTGCCTCCATCTAGTAGTCAAGTAAAGAAGAAAGTAAAAGTTCATCCTAGGAATGTTATTTTTGTTTTGAATAAAAAGAATCATGTAGCTAAACCTAAAGGCTCTGCGGTTGTGCAGCGTTATAAGCCTACTGTGAAATGTTGGAATTGCAATGAATGTATGTTTTCTAGTCGTCGTGATTCTTTCCTTATTGACCATGTGAATGAGATGAATGCCCGAAAAAATGGATTAGAATGGAAACCGACTGGAAAAGTGTTAACCCAAGTTGGTTGTGTTAGTGCAAACATTACGATGTTTAATCAAGATGATCCCTTCATGTTTTGGTGATGACAAATGTATAACTCGCAATACATAATATAAAATGTGTAAGGTACTCGTAATCACTCAAGCATACTTATGTATACTTCTCTTGACACCTTGAAGATTACATTCGTCATGAAAGACAAGAAGGACGCGCGGTTCTCTTATAGAACACGCGGTTCCTTAGTGATATTGAACCGACGGGAAGATATCGCAGTCAAGCCGGTTTAGGCTTACTCAAGATTTCTGGAAGCTTCTAGAAGATGGAGGGAAACTAATAAATTCAAAATTCAAATTTTGAATTTGGGCTCCAAGAATATAAGGTGCATCCTTTTATCCAATGGGTAGTCCACTCTTTTATCCAATGGGTAGTCCACTCTTTTATCCATTGGGTAAAAAGGTGCTCTCCAAGGCAAGAGTTGGTTGTAAATAGAAGACTATTCTCTTCCATTTTACTTGCACAAAAAACACACAAAAACCTTCCAATATCCCGTTCCTCATTTGCCTCATCAAGAGCAATGAGAAGAACACTTTTACCCTTGTGAAGTGTTAGTGTCTAGAGTCATAACATGATGAAGATCTCTCTAGATCAAGTCATGATTATTGTCTTCCTACTATGTATATGTAGAAGATCCAAGTTGTGGGTACACTTGGATGTGTTTGTAAGGGTAGAATATCCAAGTGATGGGTATCCTGAGATTAGGTGTTAGTTGTGTAGATCCAAGTCTTGTTAGTACTTGGATATAGTGTTAGAGTTATATATCTAAGTGTTGTGTGCTTAGATCTATATGGTTTATGTGTTTAGGCCATAAAACACAAGGTTTGTTATGTTGGGCCATAAAACATAACTAATGGGTAGATTAGGTTGTGTCTTGGTAGTTCTCACTAAACTCTAAAGTGATGTGGATGTGTCTAGGTAGTTCTCACTAAACTATAAAGTGATGTGGTTGTGTCTTGTGAGTTCTCACTAAACTTTAAAGTGATTAGTAGTTGTGTTGTGTGAAGTTCTCACTTAGCTTCAAAGTGAAGAGTCGTGAAGATTGGTTCTAGCTTTCGATTAGAACTCGACATCTAGCCTTGTGTCGTTAAATGGTGAAGTGGGCAACGTTTTGTAGATTGGTCCTACCTAAGATTAGGACTCGACATCTAGCTTAGTGTCGGAAATGTGTAAGCGACGTGTATGGTTTTCTCCGCCTTGAAAGGAGTTTTGTTGACTAGTGAAGTAACTCTCGAGTAAGGTGTACTCGAGGAGTGGAGTAGGGTGAAGAGGAGCTTCGTGACCGAACCACTATAAATCATCGTGTCGGTAATTTCCTTTACATTTATGTCTTTACTATTATAGATGTATTTATATGTTGTGTGTTGTGTGCATCTCATTATCTAAACATCTAAGTTGCGGAAAAGCTAAGGCTTAGTACGTGTGTGCTTCATGTTTAGATTATGGTGAAGTGTACATCACTTAGTCTAAACATCCTAGTTGCGGAAAAGCTTATGCTTAGTACGCGTGTGCTTAGTGTTTAGACTATTGCTTGATGTACTCTTGATCTGATGTGTTTATGTGTTTACTTACTTGTAGTATTTATCTTTCAATCAAACACATCTCATATCTAGTCAAGCTTGATCGAGAACTTGATACAAAGGATTGTCAAAGTTTAACATGTAACAAAAGGTTAAGTTCACTGTCGGCGGTTCTCTAAATGGACCGGCGGTTCTTTATTGATAAAGAACCGCGGGTACACATAAGGAACCGCACACAGTGGATTAAGCCGAAATGTTTTGAAAATTAACTAGAAACTATTCAACCCCCCCCCCCTTCTAGTTTCTACAATTGGTATCATAGCGATGGTCACACAAGATCTTTGAAGTATATTGTACTTTAAAGCTTGGATCGATCCTTGCTCTAGTTTTTCAAAACAAATGGTTTTCAAAATGAAAACGGTTTTTAAAAATAGAGACGGTCTTTGTATCAAATTGTTCATGAAGAGTGATTACTTATGAAATGTGTTTTGTTGTTTCATTCGTATAAGTTTTGGTGTTAAATAAACTTTGTATAATAGCTTGAATTAAATCTTTTCATGTTTGGAAGTATAAAAATCTTTTGTGTCATAATTAACTCTAAAATACGAGTTCTATGTGTCTAAAATGATTTTTATAGTCCTAAGTCCTTCCAAAAAGTTACCAAATGATTTTGGCAAAAAACTCATTTTTTGCCCTCTGGACGCGGTTCTTTATCTCTTCCCCGAGGTTCCTTATCAATAAGGAACCGCGGCCAGTCTGACTCAGATTTTTGAAAACTTTGAAAAATCATATAAAATCAACCGTAAGTCCGTAGAAGTCGTGCCACCCGTCATTTCGAACGTAATTGAATTTTATTTCAATTAAAAATGCTTCCAAACCTTTACTCAAACATCAAAATTTGGATGGTTTCTAAGTTCCATACTTTGTCCAAAGTATTGAGCGTCGGTTTGTCGTAAAACTTGTGTTTTACTCTTTTCTATTAAGTTGGACATCTCTTGGTGATATATCTTTGAAAATTGATATATTTACAAAGTGTTAAACTTAATTAAATTTTAAATGGGTCAAAGACTATTTTCAAATAAAATCAAGCTATGAATACTTTGTTGTATCTAACACTCAAAACATGGACGAATGCTTTTATGTGTTAAGCTAATTGTTTGTGTGTGTTTGCTTGTGTGTTATTATTATATGTAGACATTATTAAGTGTTCCTTGCTATTTGTAGTAGTATTGCTTATATGTCTAGTCTCTTGTGCCTTGCTTGGTATTTGTTAGTATCTAGTTTTTCCTAATTAGGATGTATGCTAGATTTCTTGCATTTTAGTTGCAACATTATGTGTGCATTGCATATAGGATTAACATCTCTTGGTTTACAAATGTTACATAAACATCTTGTACACCTCGACATGTTCTTTAACACTTTTAGGTTTGAAAGCTTTGGGAGCTTGTCAAATCTATTGATTTGGGTCGTCTTACTCGATCATTGTGTTATTAGTTCAAGTAGATAAATGTATCACTATAAAACATGAAACACCCTTTGAAAATCTTAGCTATTTTCTCTTAAAAGAGTGTTTGTGGGAATCAAGAAAGATTTTGATTAAATATCAATGCATTATTCAAACTATGATTGGTATCATTATCGAATCTAATTGACATGTTTTTTAGTGTAGACATGAATGTGGTTTATTAATAATATACATCGGATCATAACTCACACTTGTGTTGATGGTGTTATATTGAATCTACTTGTTCAATTTGTTAGACATATTTTGTTTAATAATTACTTATAATGCACAATAGAGTCGGTTTGATAACTTGGATGTTTCATCCGAAATACTCAAGTAATTTACATTTCTATGCAATTTATAAATGTGTCATTTCCGAAAGGCCAATCAAGAGTGTTCCTTTGGTTTGTGTAAACTTTGTTTATACACTTCAAAGTTATTGGCCTCAAGTTCTATTAAGGTAAATAACCTTAACTAGACTTGTTTGACAAGATATGCAATGGTGCATTCTTAACCCTCATTAGGTCATGCATTGTGTCCCCATGCAAGTTTCATTCTTGCTAAACTTTATTAGGCAAATATTGGAATTACATTTTGTCTAACTTGAGAATGACTACTAGAGAATTTATGCAGTAGGATCTTAATTTGACCTAACGGTTGAATTACTTCTATGTGGGAAGTTGAGTTGGTGTATAACTCTTAAAAATGGTCGTGTTTAGCCTTAATTGAGCACCTCTAGTGATAGTCTCATACTCATTCTCTAAATTGGCTAAATGGCTCTTCCTATATATGACTAATGATAGTTTACTTTGATGAACTTTGTATGTCATTAGGAGTCTTTTTCTTTTGTAGCCATTAGGTTTTTCTTAGCTTTCCTCTTACGTGCTAATTGAACCTATGTGTATTTACTTTGTGTGTGTTCTAGTTTTTATTGCTCTTAAGCATGACTTTATGATAAGTTAGACTAGAACATTAGGATTTGCTGAATTGGAAAATCCTCCTTCACCTTCTAAACCTAGCCTCTGTAGGCGGTTCTTTAAATAGACCGCGGTTCCATATCAATATGGAACCGCCGGTGGAGATAAAGAACCGCGGGCAGAAGCTCTCAAATTCGGGTTTTCTGAAACTTCCCAATTGTTCTAACACCCGTTGGAATCTTTGTTTCAAACCTTTGATCACTCTCAAAACATCTTGGGCTTTCCCTTTTTAACCCTTTACTAGTTTGGATCATCCCCTCACGCTTTTAAACCCACCTTGTTAGCCATGATCTTCACACCTCAAACCATTCATCCTTACCCCTTAAACCACCCATTACTACCATGGTTTCTACAAGAACCTCCAATTCATCCAAAACCTCCTCTTCAAAGAGGCGCCTCAAATTTAAGATTAAGTTACCAAAACTTAACTCTTCACCTTTTGCCACACCTAAGAATGAGATTGTGCCCATTCTCATCTCTTCATCACCCTTACCACCTCTTGCACCATGCAAGACTACCTCAACCCATGGTACCAACCATTTACATAGTTCTACCTCCTCTTCATTCTAATCTAGAATGAATGAGCTAACCTCACCCTTCACTCCTAGTACTCTCTTGGATGTGACTACCCAACCTCAACCTATCCAAAGCGTTCCTCTTGAGAATGACTTTGTTGAACCCTTGGTGACTTCACCTTTCACCCCACCAAATTCCGCCACCACCCTTGTCTTTCATTTAAGCATGTGGATTGCTTATTTCTAAGACATCTAATTTAAGCAAATCTTAGGATTCTAGTGTAACTAAGATTAAAATTATGCTTAAGTTTTAGGCTTGTTTTTTTTCATCTTTGTATGATCTTTATTCTCTTAGATGTGTCTAACTTATGCATGTCCTTAAATGCTATGTGCTAACATGTTTTACTTAGTCTTCTCTTTTTAAGTAATCATGTTTCTTGCATATGTGTTAATTGCGCACCTTCTCTACATTGTTTTGTTGTAGACTTCATTAGGCATTGTATGAATTACCCTATGTGCTTACTTGATTATGTGTTAGATTTTGTACTAACTCTTTCATGTCTTCTTGAACTTCTTTTGAGTTTCTTCTCTCATTTTCTTTTGAGATTTCACTATCACCTTCTAAGGTATAATATTCATGAATCAATTTGTGAAGTTATCCTTAACTTCTTTGATTGAGTTTCTCTTGGTTTATTTTAATCATGCCTCTCTAAGTCGAGTCTCTCTCTTCTATCTTTCTAAACTAAGTTGAGTCGAGCCTCACCCTTTCCTCATCATGTAATTGTTCTCTGAACACTCACATTGATTGAGAAGAGCTACGAAACTTTGAGCATGTAGTTTATCGTATGCTAAACACCATCCATCTTGGTATTTATATTCTTTGTCTTATTTGTTTTTTTTCATTGAGTCATCTTTTTGGTGTCGACATTCATAAGCATCCTTGCCTATAATGTCTTTGGTTTTATATTTTTTATTCTTCTCGTTTTTGAGAGTCGATTGAGGTTAAAATTTACAATTGGATTGGGTGATTCCAACAATTCTAAGTTTTTAACTTTTTGAGAGGATTTTGGTTAATTCTTGAATTTTCTTGGGTGATTCCATAAATTCTAAGCTTTTAGTCCTTTGACATATTATCATTACAATTAGTATGGATGTTTCTTCTCTACCTCTATTCCAACAATTGTGAATTGATCTTGTCAAGATCCTCTCCTTTGACTTGTTTTTGGATTGATAGCCTCGCGTGCACACTTCTTTCTTCAATGCTTGTCATTGTTTGTGCAAACGACTTGTTTATCATCCTCTTTTTTTTCTTTTCATCATAGTCCTTCTTTCTCTCTTTTCGACTATGTGGAATTGTTTTTATTGTCCATGTCATACTCTCTTTAGTTTGGTATTTTTGCCAAGATATTAAAGCGGAGTATGTCCTCTCGATAATATATGCTCTTTTTATATATGCTCTTGTCTACTAACCTTGTTTTGTAGGATACTTCTAACCCATTTTTGTAGCTCGTCACTATTCTTGCTTTGTTGGTGCCTCAAGCAAGGGGGAGCTCATATCAAGGGGGAGCATTTTCAAGAGTTCAACTCATTACATTTGCGATCGTTCACTCACTTAAATTGCATTCATTGAACATCTTGCAAGTAATGAATTATAGGATCTCGAAGACATGGAGGTGGTTAACCTATGGTGATTTAAGACTTCACTAGGATGACACAAGCTCAATATCCTTGGATGATGGGATTACGGTTCGGATTCTCGCCTCTCAACCGAATATCTTTTGGATGCAAGCTATCTCAAAGTTGATTCTTCTCTTCTACAAACGACGACTACCTTTGGATGCGTGATCTTCTTCAAATGATATGGATTCTACTCTTCCTCAAATGACGACTACCTTTTTTATTCGACAAAAGGGGGAGAGAAGTGTAAACGAGTACGTTTTACATTTTACTATGCGTTACGGTTTACTCGTTTGTCATCATCAAAAAGGGGGAGATTGTTAGTGCAAACATTACGATGTTTAATCAAGATGATCCCTTCATGTTTTGGTGATGACAAATGTATAACTCGCAATACATAATGTAAAATGTGTAAGGTACTCGTAATCACTCAAGCATACTTATGTATACTTCTCTTGACACCTTGAAGATTACATTCGTCATGAAAGACAAGAAGGACGCGCGGTTCTCTTATAGAACACGTGGTTCCTTAGTGATATCGAACCGCGGGAAGATATAGAACTGCGGGCAGTCAAGCCGGTTTAGGCTTACTCAAGATTCTGGAAGCTTCTAGAAGATGGAGGGAAACTAATAAATTCAAAATTCAAATTTTGAATTTGGGCTCCAAGAATATAAGGTGGATCCTTTTATCTAATGGGTAGTCCACTCTTTTATCCAATGGGTAGTCCACTCTTTTATCCATTGGGTAAAAAGGTGCTCTCCAAGGCAAGAGTTGGCTATAAATAGAAGACTATTCGCTTTCATTTTACTTGCACAAAAAACACACAAAAACCTTCCAATATCCCATTCCTCATTTGCCTCATCAAGAGCAATGAGAAGAACACTTTCACCCTTGTGAAGTGTTAGTGTCTAGAGTCATAATATGATGAAGATCTCTCTAGATCAAGTCATGATTATTGTCTTCCTACTATGTATATGTAGAAGATCCAAGTTGAAGGTACACTTGGATGTGTTTGTAAGGGTAGAATATCCAAGAGATGGGTATCCTTGGATTAGGTATTAGTTGTGTAGATCCAAGTCTTGTTAGTACTTGGATATAGTGTTAGAGTTATAGATCTAAGTGTTGTGTGCTTAGATCTATATGGTTTATGTGTTTAGGCCATAAAACACAAGGTTTGTTATGTTGGGCCATAAAACATAACTAGTGGGTAGATTAGGTTGTGTCTTGGTAGTTCTTACTAAACTCTAAAGTCATGTGGTTGTGTCTAGGTAGTTCTCACTAAACTATAAAGTGATGTGGTTGTGTCTTGTGAGTTCTCACTAAACTTTAAAGTGATTAGTATTTGTGTTGTGTGAAGTTCTCACTTAGCTTCAAAGTGAAGAGTTGTGAAGATTGGTTCTAGCTTTCGATTAGAACTCGACATCTAGCCTTGTGTCGTTAAATGGTGAAGTGGGCAACGTTGTGTAGATTGGTCCTACCTAAGATTAGGACTCGACATCTAGCTTAGTGTCGAAAATGTGTAAGCGACGTGTATGGTTTTCTCCGCCTTGAAAGGAGTTTTGTTGACTAGTGAAATAACTCTCGAGTAAGGTGTACTCGAGGAGTGGAGTAGGGCGAAGAGGAGCTTCGTGACCGAACCACTATAAATCATCGTGTCGGTAATTTCCTTTACATTTATGTCTTTACTATTATAGATGTATTTATATGTTGTGTGTTGTGTGCATCTCATAATCTAAACATCTAAGTTGCAGAAAAGCTAAGGCTTAGTACGTGTGTGCTTCGTGTTTAGATTATGATGAAGTGTACATCACTTAGTCTAAACATCCTAGTTACGGAAAAGCTTATGCTTAGTACGTGTGTGCTTAGTGTTTAGACTATTGCTTGATGTACTCTTGATTTGATGTGTTTGTGTGTTTACTTACTTGTAGTATTTATCTTTCAATCAAACACATCTCATATCTAGTCAAGCTTGATCGAGCACTTGATACAAAGGATTGTCAAAGTTTAACATGTAACAAAAGGTTAAGTTCACTGTTGGCGGTTCTCTAAATGGACCGGCGGTCTTTATTGATAAAGAACCGCGGGTACACATAAGGAACTGCACACAGTGGATTAAGCCGAAATGTTTTGAAAACTAACTAGAAACTATTCAACCCCCCCTTCTAGTTTCTACAGGTTGGATGTGGCGCCCTACTGGTAGAACTTTCACTATAGTAGGAAATACGTGCCCTTTAACTAGGATCACTCCCACTAAAGCGAAGAAAGCGTGCCCTTTAACTAGGAGTACCAAGGCTACCAAAACACAAGCGTGTCCTTTAACTAGGAACACCAACACTACTGTAGGATACAAGTGCCCTTTAAATAGGTCTACTCCTACTGTAGTGCCCGCTAATACTCCAAAACCTAAGAAAGTTGGAACAGTAAAACATGTTAGTGCTAAAACTCACATTAGAAAACGCAGGAAATCTAAGGGTCACACAAATGTTAGCACTTCTGATAAACTTATATCTGTATCTGCTAACACTCCGGAACCAATAGTTTACAATGCATTGTCTACTGTTGTTACTGAAAACAGGTGGTCCAAATTGTTCTCTGGTATTTGGACTCTGGTTGCTCCAAGCATATGACCGGAGATCGCTCTCAGCTCATAAATTTCTTCAGCAAGTTTCTTGGTACGATTCGATTTGGAAATGATCATATTGCAAAGATAATGGGTTATGGTGAATATTATATTTGGAATGTTATAATTTCAAGAGTGTATTATGTGGAAGGTCTCGGTCACAACTTATTTTCCGTGGTACAATTTTGTGATGCAAACCTAGAAGTTGCTTTTCGAGAGAATACCTGCTTCATTCGTAATTTGGAAGGGGTTGATTTATTGAAAGGTACTCGAGGTAATAATTTGTACACTTTGTCTCTACAAGATATGATGGCCGTTTCTCCCGTATGTCTTCTCTCCAAAGCATCGAAGACTAAGTCATGGTTATGGCATCGACGATTATCTCATCTTAACTTTGACGCTATTAATCATTTGGCGAAAAACAAACTTGTTCGTGGTCTTCCTAAACTTACATTTCACAAGGATCATTTGTAATCCGTGTGTACAATGGGGAAAAGCACTAAGAAATCATACAAACCCAAGACTGAAGACACCAACCAAGAGAAACTTTATTTGTTGCATATGGATCTTTGTGGGCCAATGCGTGTTGAAAGTCTTAGTGGTAAAAAGTACATCCTCGTCATTGTCGATGATTACTCTAGGTTTACATGGGTGAAATTTATTACAACAAAAAATGAGGCACCTAAATTCATCATCGGATTTCTCAAGATGATTCAAGTGCGTCTCAACACTACTGTCCGACGCATTCGTACAGATAATGGAACCGAATTTGTGAATCAAATATTACGTGATTATTATGAAGAAGTTTATCTCATGAAACATCCGTTGCTCACACTCCACAACAAAACGGTGTCGTTGAAAGGCGAAATCGCACACTTATGGAAGATGCTCGAACGATGTTAATTTACGCAAAGGCTCCATTGTTTTTATGGGTAGAAGCAGTATCTACAGCAGTGTACACCCAAAACCGGTCACTAATTCGTAAACACCATGGTAAAACACCTTATGAGCTTCTCCATGGAAAAGTACCAGATTTATCATATCTTCATGTATTTGGTTCTCTTTGCTATCTAAATAATGATGGTGACAATTTGGGAAAACTTCAACCAAAGGCTGATATTGGTATTTTCATTGGTTACGCACCCGCAAAGAAAGCATACCGAATCTACAACCGTAACTCTCGCAAGGTCCTCAAAACTATGAATGTTGATTTTGATGAGCTGACAGCAATGGCTTCTGAGCAAAGCATCTCTGAACCCGCACTTCATGAAATGGGACCTAGAAACATTAGCTTTGGTCTTGTCCCAAATAACCCTACTTCATCATCATTTATACCACCTACTAGGAATGAATGGGATACGTTGTTTCAACCGTTATTTGATGAATTCTTTACTCCTCTAAGTATTGTTGCTCCAGAACCTGAGGTAATAGCTCTGGTTACCAAAGTTGTCCCTCCAGCAACCGAAGCACAATCGGATACGTCTACACCTACAATTGGTCAAGATATACCTTCAACGAGTAATTCTCAACCAACACATGTTTCAACTACCCATGTCACGCCTATTGATGATGAAGAGGGTGACGATGATCACGATTTGTAATTTGCTCAAATGCGTGAACTTCCATTCTTTGGTGTACCAATTCCCAACTCTAATCAAGTCGGGTCGTCCACCTCAGAGGAAGCTCCTACTACGGTCTACTCCAATCCACGGATTCGTGAACATGACAGCAAGTGGACAAAGGATCATCCTATAGATTCTATTATTGGTGACCCTAGTCGTCCAGTATCCACACGAAGTCAGTTACAAGAAAATGCAATGTTTTGTCATTTTGATGCTTTTCTCACTAAAGTTGAACCTAAGACATGGCAAGAAGCTTTTACTCAATCCTGTTGGATAGAAGCTATGCAAGAAGAACTTAATGAATTTATACGTCTTGAAGTATGGGAACTTGTCCCATGCCCGTATCAAGTGCAGTTACTCACTTTGAAATGGGTTTACAAGGTGAAACTCGACGAGTTAGGCGGTATATTGAAGAACAAGGGTCGACTAGTACCTCATGGATACAAGCAATTATTGGGCATAGACTTTATGGAATCCTTTTCACCTGTTGCTCGTTTGGAAGCTATTAGACTATTCCTTGCTTATGCAGCCCACATGAATATGACCATCTATCAGATGGATGTGAAGACGACATTTCTCAATGGTAAAATCAAGGAAGAGGTCTATGTTCAACAGCCGGATGGTTTTGTGAATCCCAAATATCCTAATCATGTGTACAAGCTTAAGAAGGCTCTCTATGGGTTGAAGCAAGCTCCACGCGCATGGTATGATCTATTGTCACAATTTCTCATTACGCAAGGCTTCGCTAAAGGCAAGGTGGATCCCACGCTGTTCATTTAGAAACGAGGTAAAGATATGACTATGGTACAAATATATGTTGATGATATTGTATTTGTTGCCTCGACCCAAACCTTATCCGATGAGTTTGGGACACTCATGTATTCCAAGTTTAAGATGTCAATGATGGGCAAGGTATCATTCTTCTTAGGTCTTCAGAAATCTCAGAGTCCTAGAGGCATCTTTATCAATCAATCCAAGTATGCCCTTGAATCGCTTAAGAAATATAAGATGGAATCTTGTGACCCCGTGGATACTCCAATGGTGGAATGAACTAAGCTTGATGCAGATCCACATGGAGTTGCCGTTGATCTGACACTTTATCGTGGAATGATAGGTACTCTTCTGTATATCATAGCTAGTCGACCTGATCTTTAGTTTGTTATCTGTATGTGTGCTCGGTATCAAACTAGGCCTACTGAGTTACACTTAGCTACTGTTAAACGGATCTTTCGGTATCTTAATGGAACCATTAATCGGGGACTTTGGTATTCGAAGGACTCTTCGATTGCACTAATGGCATATGCAGATGCGGATCACGTGGGTTGTCAAGATACAAGGGGTAGCACGAGTGGAACTTTGCAATTACTAGGAGATCGACTAATCAGTTGGGCATCGAAAAGGCAGAAAAGCGCTGCAATTTCAAGTACGGAAGCAGAGTACATAGCTATGTCCGGTTGCTGTGCTCAAATTATTTGGATGATCGCAATTAACCGACTATGGTCTGGATTTCAACAAAATTCCGATGTACTGTGACAACAAAAGTGCAATTGCCTTATGCTGCAACAATGTTCAATTCTCTCGGTCGAAGCATATTGACATTAGCTACCACTTCATCAAGGAGCAAGTGGAAAATGGAGTGATCGAGCTTTACTTTGTCCGATCTGAGTATCAATTGGCGGATATTTTCACAAAGGCTTTAGATCGCGCTCGAATGGAATTTTTGGCCGACAAGCTAGGTTTGAAAACTTTCTCGCCCGAGACTCTAAAGGAATTGGCAGATGAAGCGAAAGAATAGTGGTGGTAGACTATTCTCCGTATCCTTGGTGATCATCTGTATATACTGTTCATATTTTTATCCACAAAAGAAAAATACTCAAATATAAAACCATATAAAAACCATAAAAATTGAAAAATTTCATAAAAATTCAAAAATATTTTTACTTTATTTTTCAAAGGCATGTCTTTTGGTACGATAATATTTACGGCCTCGAAAATGTCGATTAATATTGACACGGCGCCATAAATAGAGTTCGTACAAAGTTGTAAATATTTCATAAAACATGCCCAAATGGCTTGTAGTTATTCCAGACTGCAACCCGCTTTTCATATTAAAGTCAAGTATTTTCTTATGAAAACAGTGGCTCTCAACGGGAATTAATTTTCTCGGGCATGGTTTACTTTATAACCATGTAAGGGATTGTGTTTACGTAATAACACAATCTAACACGGATATATGTACGCTTCAGTGCATTTATTTGTTAAAACAAGAGAAATCTTGTTTTTATGAAGTTACCATCTCTATAACCATTAGCACTATACAATTGGTATCTACATACTCGACGATGCGACTACTCAAACGACGACTACAGCTCTTTCAATAGAACACGGGTCAACAATTGAGGGGGAGCAATTGTCAAGCGTTCAGAATCTTCGATGCCGAAAGTGCCAAGTTCACTAATTGGTGTCAAGACAAAAATACCAATCATACATGTGGTGTCAAGAGATGACTTCAGACGTGACGAGGCGACCAACATTTGCCGACAAGAACCATTTGATCTTATCATATGATGTTTTCATCAATCAGGTCCAAGCTTGTCAATTCATTCTTATATGGTGAATATGTGATCATGTTACAAATCGGTATCATATCTCACAAATTGGTCTCATGAAGATTAATGACTTGCATTTTTCTTCCCAAAACCTTTGTTAAAACTTCATTAAATCAATTGATATAAAAAATATCGGTTGGGTTAGTATTCTTAATATGGGGGAGAAAATTTGATTTAATATGGAAAATTATCACAAATAGTTTAACTTAACGTGATGACTCATCCCGACATATGTGAAATGTTTTCGAATATCGTGGCATATGTTAAGGGGGAGAAAAATGGATTTGCTATACCAAAATGGATTTCATGGTGACATATACTTACCCTAAATCCATTTATTTCACAACGATGAAGATTGTGGTGACATAAGGATGGTAGGATAGGTTAAGTCCAATGATTCTTCCAAAACCGGAGGAATCTTCCCAAGGACATTCCATAGCTAGAAATGGTAGTCCTTAGGAAAGATGGGGAAGATTGTTAATGTAACTGAATGCCGACCAAGTACTTAAGTTAGCACTGGAACAATCATAACAAAGTGCTAGTTATGACGTATTGGTAAGCATTGAAGGGGTTGAAGAATGAAAAAGAACTGTAAAGATAAAGGGTGTAAAGAAAGAAGTCCTCCTTACAACCTTAGGCAGAAACTGGGTCAACACATATGCTATTGAGATCATTTTAATGATGCTTGATATTGAAGATAGACATCATGGACCCAGTGATGCAATGCACAACCCATCCCAGCTAACTCAGATATCTCTTAAAAGGTATTTGTTTTAATCACACGGAGACAACGCATTATCTATCGATTTATTCACTCCGAGTAAATTAGTATTGAAATGGTGGCACTCCTCTCCAGCCTCTGATCACTAAAATCCAAAGTGCACGATCGAGTCTAGAGATATTTGAGATCATCAAATATGTCGTTAGGACACATTTCCATATTTCCTTGCTTCTTCACACACTGTGAAAAGTAAGAAAGATATTAAGAGTCCTACGTAAAATCTTCATGATCTTGCCTGAACATCCGAGTAATACTTAATTATTTACAATGATGGAAATCCTTCTTGAGCGATCATCAAAAAGCTCATGGTTGGTGAATTGTGCGATTCTTTATGAATCAAACTTGTGATAACTAGAAAGCAACAGTTGTTTAATTCTTAATTGAAGTTAAACACGTTCCAGGCCTCTACGCAATATCTTAGTGATCTTTCCAGAACACTCAGAGTGATACCTTAGTGTTCACAGTGATGAGTGTAAATTCTTCTAGTGTTAACCTTAAACAGCACTTGGTAGGTAACTTGCAAGATTCAATATGAATCAAGCTCGTGACAACTAGAAAGCAACGACGGTGCGATTCTTTAATGAATCAAACTTGTTCTAGGAATCACAATTGACGAATTCAATCATGTGGATAATTTTATCCAAATGATTCACTCTTTACGTTCGCAGTCAGCTTTGGACGATCGAGTAAAGAGAACGGATTTACCCGCGAAATCTTGTCAAGGAGATTTTTAATTAAATCTACCTGCCACAAGTACGATATTTTATATCGTCCAATGGTCTTCATCGACCGGAGGTAAAATTCTACCGAATTAGAATGAAATGTTCAAAGCCATTTCGTTCGTGTCTACTTATGTTGCGGCATTTGAAGACGGTGGCGTTGCAGAATCCAAGAAGAAGTCGTCCCCGCATGCTTATACTTTATGCACTTAATACTTCATTTAATTCTAGAAAGCCTAAAAGTCAAGTCTTCCGCTGTATCAAACTCTGAAGCTTTCAAGAATTACGAACGTATAAGTATGTGGGACATAAAGTCACGAGGAGGCGGATATCACAAGTGAAGGATGCGCAAGATCAAGGCACGAGATTAATGCTAAAGATTGATATCAAAGATCACATCAGTATGTTCAATAGAAAAGAAAAAGAAAAGGAAGACGAAGACTACGAGCTCAAGACAAGCATAGTATGCTAGGTTTATTTTATTATTGTAACTTGGGTAACGCCCTTGTTTGGAGTGACCTCCCTTAGGGGGAGATTGTTAGAAATACGTTTTAAGTATTAGAAAGGATCGGCCACTCCAACAATAGTCTAAGTAGTAGCTCGTAGTTTAGTTAACTTAATATTAAGCAAACAAGGCCAAGCCAAGCCTACAACATGTGTAGGCCGGCGGCCCATTGTAAGCCCAAGCCCATCTCATGGGCTTGGGTATATAAACCCTCTCCTTAGATGGAGAGGGTGTGGTTTTCTCATAATTTACACATAGTTAAGTGTGTATTTCTACACTTTCTCTCTCTAGAGTGTGTGTGAAATCTACCGTCTTTCTATCTCTTTCTCTCTCTAAACATAAGCAAGATTTACAATATCCTACAGTTTTTAATCATTATGTATAAAGGATGGGTGCGTAGGGTAACAGGTTATATAGGTCAGGATGTTTTGCAGAAGGATAAATTTAAGTTGTTTATGGTGGAAGTGAGTAATGTTCGTTCTAACCTGGTTACCAGCAGTAATTGATGTTTTATTAGTGAAATGGTAGTTAGATATAGTTTTGTTGTGCGTAAATAATGTGTGTGATTAATGGTGTTATGAATTGGAATTGATCAATCGTAAGATGAGTAAGAACAGAGTAGATCAGGGACTATTAACTGATGTTTTGTGGATAATTCTGTCACGTTCGTTCTACACAAAATATTTGACTAAAGAGAATAGTGCTAAGTCTTTCATAAGAGGTATGACTATAAACGTTATTTGCATTTAAATTAGTATGGACGGTCCGAGAGGTGTGGGTTACCTAATATATGTAGATGTGTTATCCGTACATTAGCGTGAAAGGTAATAGAGATGTGTTACGACATACTGGTTTACGAAAAGAGAGTAACTCAACGAGAATTTTATTACAAGCTTGTTTGTGCATCACCGAATTATTTCTCTTCCAAGCTATATGTCAATTAAACAATCCAAGGTCAAGGACTTGCATCTATGTCACTTTGATCTGGATATATGATGTTGTCGTTTCTGCTTAAGATAAAGTATGTGTGCTTTTCTGATAATATCATTTTGTAATATGATACATATAGATGTCGATAAGCACGAGTGGTGAGGTAATACTAATTTGCTTTGTTTATATTTTTTAAGGAAACTTCTAATTTATCTCATGTACCATTTGTCAAATACTTCTTTTACAAGGGCAAATAACATTTTCGTGGACGATGCCTGCCATGGGTTCACACAATCTAATCCATCGTCGTCAACATCCGGTTCATCACTATCCCAATCATCACTTCACATCATCATCCGGATATTGTAACGTTCTATTTGTTGTATACTTAAGGTTTTTTCCATAGCGTTCATGTTCATGTGTCTGTTTTCATAGCGTTCACGTATAATGAGATGATTATTTGACGTGATTTTTCTTCTTCTATTACTTATATTGTTACTAATTTTTAGGCGTGATGAACTAACTCGCTTGGACACAACTCACAAGTTCGCCTTGACAATTTGTAAACTTGTGTAGTGTTAGTATAACGATTGTCTGATGGGCATAAGGACGGCGTTTAAGCCAATCCCGACCAGGTCATAGGTGCATCATTTCAGGTAGAGATATCTTTTAATGAACTTTATAGTTTTTATTTTTTAGCACGGGAAACTTTATTTATTTGAGTGTCTATTACTCATCTATTATAGGTGAGTTGATAAATCTGAAACTAATTCACCATCCTCTTATCAAGCAGGAGAACCTCTCCAGAATGGACACCTCAAAGTATTCATTTGACTCTGAAAATGAAGTGTCATTCCCTAAGGATAAACAGTCCTGCAGAAGTATGTTCAACTCACATTTAGACCCAACTTACTTTTTCACTATTTATATATTATGTTCAACTCACATCTAGAGTAAACATGTCAAAACATCACATGGGTCAAGTTTTCAGAAAAAATAGGTTATGTCGTGGCCCCTTTAACATGTCTAACATGTTTTACGTAGGGTGATCAATATTTCATCTAAGTGCATGTACATCAGGTAGGTCGTGCATTTGTATGAGATTACCTTAATGGGTCTTATTCGTTATCATGTGAGACACGTGACCGCAACAACATTTTGAAACCATTTTGCTATTGTTATGTGGAACAGGTGTTTAGAAACTCGAAGGACTGAAGTCTCAGCCAAACGACTTGATCTTTTTACACCCTTTGATGAAGCATTAGCCAAAAGAAACTTAACAGTCTCCTTGGCCACACTTTTAAGACACACTCATTGACAGGCAAACTTATAACGCCTTCACCGACACCCTCTGAAAACGTTCCTAAAATCGTTCGCGCTTCGCCGCAGCGAAGCGCGGGTACAAATCCTAGTATAAGGAATAAAAAGACTTTTCAAACAAAGTATACTCTCAATTTAGTAAGGATAAAGTATTTGTAACCACACGAATTAAGTTAGCATTGACTAATAGGAACTTGACTTTCATCTAGCTGGATCGGATTTAATGTTTGAAAACTCGGAAACCAACTTATATGTTTTATTAGGAGTTTTTTACCAAGTACTTGTTTTTAGAAAACATAATTACCATTATGTGGCAAACTCAAAAGTATTTACTCTTATGATGTTTTTATAAACTCACGGATATTTTTTATTGACTCACACAATTGAATGTTAATTTACATTTCACCATCATCATCGCCATGGCATCACGTCTCCCCTATCCTTCGATCTTCTCCAAATTCTTCCCGTTATTTCGATACGCAATCTCACCATCATTTATACCACATCCCTAACTTTTTCGAAACGCTAAGATGATCCTTAAAGAAAACGAGAACACAAACAATAATCAGGTATGTTGTCGTCCCACTGAGTTATACAGGCGGAGGATTTTTAGGAAAAAGTATGAATCAATACGTGTTAATAAAAAGAAGCAACATGTGTGGCTGACGTTACTATATATTCTGAAATAGGTAGGGATCCAAAAAGAAGTAATAGTAGTACTTGTTTGATCTTAGGAGAACGTAAATGACTGTTTCGAGCTTGTTATGGAGCTTTCTTATGATACATGAACGTATAAAGCAAGCGAAAATCTGATGGAAGTGATTCAAAAATTTATCCGGACAGCCGAAGTGGCGTGCTAATTAATTTTACGTGTGATGAAAGTTCAAATAATTCACAGGAATTCAGTTCGCCTCATTTCCGCCAACCTTTGTCTAAGAGAACAAGAATCGATCAACAATTCGGCTTTTGGTTCACTTATAAGCTTTGCACCGTATTAAAAATCGGTCCACAAATATAACTTACATGCAACGTATTGGTTTACTGTAAAGCTTTGCTTGTCCGAATAGTAAGTACCACTCGGTTCTACCGTCTTTTAAATTTGAATCCAACCACCGCTCTCTTTCAAAGGTTCATTGTGTACCATTTGATTAATTGTTTATAGATTGCGTTGTCGAGGGTATAAATTTGTATCCGAGAATTTACTAACCAAGTAGTACTATATAAGGGTGAATACTTTTTAGTTTGCAATATAATGGTAAATATTTTTTTGAAAGGCAACTATTTAGTAAAAAACTCTTTTATTAGAGCATAAGCAATGTTAAAAAGCTATAATGGTTTTTTCTATTAATTTGTCATAAATTTTGCCTTCCAAAAAGTAATCTTTACAAATAACCTTCAATGCACAAAAGTTGTTTGAAAGCTTTTTGTAACTCTTCATTAAATGAGAATAGCTTGTAAATTTGGTGTCAAACGCTTGGATATACCATGCTTTTCTTTCTCAAGTCATTCATCAAGCCTTTGTTGCAATGGAAAAAGTCTTACATATAACTTGGGCAAAAAGTAAAAAGCATTTTCTCAATTTGCCATTACAGTTGCTCTTAACTGATCCATCTAGTTATCGGTTGAAGTGTCAGGTCAAATTGATTTCAAAATTTATAATTTATTTTACCTTTAATTAGATTTATAGTAATTATTGAGTTTTTAATTTTAAGATTTATGGCTACAAAGTTCAGGAAAGATTTAAAGTTTTTATTATTATTCAAAGTTATAAAACCCCGAGAGAGCAGTGAACGGTGGCGCCAAGGGTTTTGACATTAGCCAAGTCTTGGCGCATCATACTCGGTTTTGTGTTAAGAAGTGTAGTACCAATCCTACCAGCTAGCGCGAAGGAATTTTTTTTGTGTGGGTTTATGTTTGTGTATGTTGTTTTTGTAGCATTTAAATTTTTTTAGGTGTATTTATGTTTGTGTGTGTGTTATTTTTTGAGGTTGCAATGCACTATTTAATTAATTTTTTATTTAAACCTTGAAACTATAATTGTATACATATCTAGTTTTTGTGAGTATTTTTCTTACATCGTTAGTTTTTTTGTTTATACCGCTAGTCCCAAATTAAAAAAGAATTAGAAAGAATGTATGTTAACATATATAAATGAAAGAACTGTAGGTTTTTTTTTATATAAATGAACTAAAACTATATTAAGTATTTTTTAAGTAAAAAGTTATAAAAAAATGTTGGCATCATATTTTCTGGTGTCAACCACTACCCCTGAAAATATGACGCCAAAAGGTTTCTAATGCCAAACTCACTTTATTTTATGTGATAAGACACATTTTTTTAGCACGAGCGAGTGTTCTGGAAAGTATATTTCGTTACATGAACCCTTTTGCATTTTAATACTAGACGTATACTCGCGCATACTTACAAAAATGCTTTGTGGTAAATAGTTAACGATATGCTCGGTAGCCCGGTGACTTAATTAAGTTGACCCAGTGGTCGAATCAGTGACCCGATGATTCTGGATGACCGATGACTCGACCGGATTAACCCGGTGGCAATGACGAATCCAGGTAGAGAGTAGGGAGGGCTACCCCCCCTAGAGTTTTGCATGTTTACACTATTCACCCTTATATTAATACACATTTTTAATTATTAACCTTAAAATTCATACATGAAACATGCTTCGGTCCTCCTAAATATTATAAACTACATTTTGGCCCTTCTAGTAAAAATAGTCTAGCTCCGCCACTGCCCAATGGTCGATTCGTGATCTAGTGACTCAATTGAATTTACCCGGTGATTGATCATGTGACCGGGTGACTCGAGCGGATTGACTCGACGATCGAATCCGTGATCTGCTGATTCGGTGACCGGATCCACTCGGTAATCGATCACGTGACTCGTGACTCGATCGAGTTGACTCAATGATCGATCAATAAACCCGTGACTCGATCAAATTAACTCGATGGTTGAATCTTTTATATATAAGAAGAGATAAGCATAACAGATGTTTGATGGTCTATACAAATGATTTCTGAAGTAAAGAGCGTTTCCAAACTAGCCTCTTTAGAGGCTGTAATAAAAAATAGTCGGTGCACAAGAAAATTACCAAATTGAACTTTTGAATTATAACCGTTAGATATAAGAATCCAACGATGTAAATTAAGGTGCATCCAAGAAAGGTGCGCACAAAACCTTGTGCGTCTAATGATAAAAAGTAAATTTTGATGTATCATGTGCACCTAGATGCATAATTTTGGTGCACAGTGATGTACTTTGTGGCCCGTGATGTATAAATTTTTTGGTGCGCCTAGGTAAAAAGAAAAATTTAATGCACCTAGCTAAAAAAAAATTTAATGCACCATGGTTTTAATTGTGCGCTGAGATGCATAACTTTGGTGCACCGTGATGCATTTTGGTACCCCGTGATGCATAAATTTTTTGGTGCGCCTAGTTAAAAAATAAAATTTGATGCACCATAGTTTTAATTGTGCGCCGAGATGCATAACCTTGGTGCACCGTGATGCATTTTGTGCCCCATGATGCATAACTTCTTGGTGCGCTTAGCTAAAAAGTAAAATCCGATGCACCATTGTTTAACTTGTGCGCTGAGATGCAAAACTTTGGTGCACCGTGATGCAAAAAAATTATAGGTGCACCATGATGCATGAAGATTATGCACCATGATGCACACAACATGAGAGGTGCACCATTAAGTATGCACATGAAGTGTTTAATGCATAAATCATGATGCATAAAGGTTGGTCTAATTTGGTAAAGTAGTTGTGTAAGAGTAGTTGTGTAAGAGTAGTTGTGTAAAGTAGTTGTGAAATTTAGTCTATTTTAGTAAAAGGAGTTATGTAAGAGGCTAGTTTAGTAATTGGCTTTTATATTAAATGGTCGTGTTGTTATAAACCCTGAAAATGATAGTCGATCCAATACAAGGTGCCACTGTGTCAAAACTTTAAGAAAGTACATTTTCATGATACATGCATGCCAAATGTTTACTTTCCTAAACTAGTGATCGATTTTATATCAAGCACAGAGACTGAATCAGTGTGGATCTTGGAATATCAATGGAATTTTGGGATGTAATATTAATTTTGATAAGAAGACCTCGGTTATTCAAAATGCATATGGTCTAAAAATTGTGTTTTTCGTTTTGTGTAAATTTCCGTAAATGCACATGAACAAATTATGTCATGCTTCTATCATGAATTCATGACTGATAATATTGCCGTTACTCTCTGATTCTCTTTATGAAAATACATATATTCATAAATCAAAGTTAATATCTATGTAAACCTTTAAATTAACATATACCTATTCAACCAATTATAATCACTCATTTTTTTTAGAATCCACTTCCCACCACTTTTTCAAAAATTAAATATCTCACAAACGGTAAATCGTCAAACGAAAAAAATATACCATTGCAACGAGAATAAAATTATCTTTCTATCGCGGGGCACATGTATATACTTTCGACGAACTTTTTTTTCGATTTTTTTTAAGTCACGTATGAGAGAATCATATATGATTCGATACGAATCATATATGATTTTCAGAAAATCATATATGATTCGTGATATGAATCATATATGATTTTCTGAAAATCATATATGTTTCGTGTCGAATCATATATGATTCTCTCAGACGTGACTTAAGAAAAAAAGTCGAAAAAAAATTCGGCGAAAGTATATACATGTGCCCCTTGATAGATAGATGATTTAATTCTCGTCGCGGTGATATATTTTGTTTTACCTAACGATGAACGGTTTGTGAAATATTTATTTTTATAAAAAATGAGATTTTTTGTTATATGATAAAAAAAAGTAGTTATATTGATTGATTGAGTATATGCTAAGTTAAGGGTTTATGGGGTTCTTTTTCCTCAGAAAGCAAATACTTTTACTCACCGAATAATAGGAAATATGTATTATACGACTATACGTTGCTTCACGCTACTAAAATAATCTATATATAGAAACTTAAGAATCAAAACATGTACCACACCGTGTAAGTTAAAACTTATAAACGATAATCTCAAAAGTCACAACTAATGTAGTTATAAAGTTTGGTGTTAACTGCAAATTTCCAAAGAGAGATTATGTGTTTGGTTTACTTGAAAAAGTCATGCTACATAAACTCTGAAAATGATAGTACCTGGAACGATGTCAAAACTCTTTGAAACACGCAAACATGTCTTTTTTTTCAAACTATTTAATTTCACCAAGTATATTCCTGGTATAGCTAGTTTGATTCTCGTACACATATATATACGTACACATTTTGTTCATGTCAATTGCCATTATATCTAATAATTGTACGTGCTCACCAAAAAATGGGAAATGTTATGTGTTGCTTCACGACATCTGAAGATGCCCACATCGACACAAGCTTCGAATTCACGTCTCCTTTACCTTCTTGGCCACCAGGTTCATCAGTCGTCACCTTTCGTCGTGTCTACACTACAATATTCGCTGCCTTCCCTGGCCAAATTCGCGACGTTTCCCTGGCGACATGTCGCCAGGGAAGATGAATCCCTGGCGACATGTCGCCAGAGAAACCTCGCCAAAAAAGGTTGGTGCGGGATTGTTTCCCTGGCGACAAATTAGGATTTCCCTGGCGACAAGTGGGCCCCGCAAACTCTTTGGTTCAAAAATTGGTGCCACGCTGGAGTTGGTGCGGGATAGTATCCCTGGCGACATGTGTCGCCAGGGAAAATATGGCTGATTAAGGAACTTAAGTTAAACAGGTTATTAAACCTCACTTTTCCCTGACGACATGTCGCCAGGGAAACTAGACGTTACGTTGACAAGTCAACGCCTGGCGTTGACAAGTCAATGTTCTTCTCGAGTTTCCCTGGCGACATGACGCCAGGGAAACTAGACGTAACGTTGACGAGTCAACGCCTGGCGTTGACAAGTCAATGTTTTTCTTGAGTTTCCCTGGCGACATGTCGCCAGGGAAACTTGGCTGACTTTTTAGAAAGTCAAATGAGCCAAAGTTTCCCTGGCGACATGTCGCCAGGGAAACTTTGACATTTTTTTTAGCTGCCTGCACAGCAGGCTGTTTCCAGATTTTTTCCGGAAAAAATCTACCAAAACCTGGGAATACAAATACAAAACCTGAAGATAAAAATACTAAAAATCTACCACGAATCTAGTACCAAAACACAATAACATGTAACCTCTCGATCAATACAAATACATGTCACAACTTGAGTACAAAGTTCCTAGTTACACTTATTAAACTTGCAATTCGGGGTTTACAATTATTAAACTTGCATGCTAAGGTAGGAAAAACAAGACAAGCATACTAACCATTACCACTCCCACCGGCGGCACTACCGCTGCCTCCCGTGCCACTCCCGCTAGCACCACCCGATAGAAATGCTGCGAACGCATCGGCAAACCTATCGTCACTTCTCATAAAGTTAAACACTTGAGACCCTTGTTCCAACCGTGGGTCGACGGGAGGAGGAGGAGGAATATAGTGAGCACTCCTTCTCGGCACTATCTGGCCGACACCGGGCATGTGGCCTCGCTGCTTTCCACCTCGGACGATACGGTTGATCTCGTCGTCCGTATGTTTTCCTACAGCCTTCATCGCAAGCATCTCCTCCTAATGAAGTGACAAAAACAAACGACAGTTAGTATATTATATATTAGTCGGGTTGGTACATTATTTATCGGCAAGGAATAGTAAAAAACCAAGGCATATCCAAAAAAAATTAATTAATTAATTAATTTAAAAAAAAATACTTACATACATAACGCGGTCCGCATCGCAAGGAAAATTCCCATCCTGGTCGGTGTGCGCAATGAAGAAGTGATCAATGACAGTCGGGGGTGGCACATCAGCTTCAATTGCAGCTTGCGTCTGTACATACATAGACACGCATATATAGAATGAAGCAAATTCAAAACAAAAAATCACAACACACCAAAACATATAATCAAAGACATATATGTATGTAAATTAATTATAGAATTTCTCACCACTTGGTCTCGAAGGCGTGCCAACGATCGGGATCCCTGCCGACTCGACGTCTTCTGCTTAGACCGGTTCTGGGAGTTCGTCTGGCATCTTTTCTCGTAATCCGGATTACTCCAAAGTGCGATCTGTTTCTCCCAGTCCTCTGAAGTAATTTCCTCTAGACGCTCGCTGCGGACTCTGTCGATATCTACCCTGCCGGTATCGATGTCTCGGACCCAATGCTTTGTCTTGAGCGTATTTTTTCGACATGTAATTAAACATTTGTGTTTAATTTTGAAACTAATCACAAATGGCAACGGTTTCCCTGGCGACTTGTCGCCAGGGATAATCTTGACATGTAATTAGCAAACATACTTTTTGTTAAATACGATGGACGAGTTTTCCCTGGCGACATGTCGCCAGGGATAAGTTGGTCAAAGTTTGACTAGGTTTTCCCTGGCGACATGTCGCCAGGGAAACCTTGGAGGGAAAATTTCGCGCTCTTTCACTTGGTATCTGATTTTGGACCGATTATCCCTGGCGACATGTCGCCATGGAAACCCTAGTCAAACTTTGACCAAAAAGTAAACCTACTTTACCGCCACGTCAGCGTTGTCGCCAGGGAAAAGGGGTTATCCCTGGCGACATTTTGTCGCCAGGGAAACCCCCGTCATCTGTTCTCAACTTTCTTGTAGTGTACGAGTTCTTTTTGTAGTAATTTTAGTACAAACTTAATATGATTTTAGTATAACTGTTCGTTAGTACAAACCAGGTTCGTCAGTCCTCACCTTTCGTCGTGTCTACGAGTTCTTTTTGTAGTAATATTAGTACAAACTTAATATGATTTTAGTATAACTGTTTGTTAATGTGGGAAACGATAGTATATATTTTATTAAAAACAGATTACAATTAATAAAACCAATAAAATATGAAGACAAAAAATAAATAACAGTAATGAAGAAAGAAGTAAAATTAAGACGACATAATTATAATCGATAATTAAATAAAACAATAAAATAATAAAAGAGACAAAATCACCAGCAAGTCGAGGCACGCGTAAGATACGCTTAGAACTAAAGAGCCGAGACACGTGTTTGACACGCTTCCCTTAAAACAGATCCGTCGTCTGTTTCCCTGGGTACAACAGCCAAAACAGTAAGTTGTACTATCAAACTTAACAAAACTGCCTGGAATTTAACATTATCAGATGCGTACTCCGTTGGAAATCAATAATAATACTTACTGATTTGATGTGTGAAAAAGTTATAAAATTAGGCCTCTATTTATACACAATAGACTCCCTTTCAATTTACTCATCCAACCGATATGGGATAAAAAATAAACTATATTTTTTCTGTTTAGGCATGGTACCAAATGCCTAACTTTGAGACACGATATCTCATTCACATTAGCATTTTTTGGACACATAAAAGCTCATTGTGAAACTCTCTTCAAGGAGAACGCGGACCTATAAAGTATCACTAATATATGAGATACATATATATACATAATTGTGTCCAAAGTTGGCCAAATTTCTTTTTGCCAACACTATTTTCCAACAATCCCCCAGATGAATAGAGATCGGTCGTAATACACAAAATTTTCAATAAAATTCCAACAGTTGAATCTTGTATAGGATAGATAGGTGTGACCATTTGAACCTTCCCTTGTGAGATGCACTTAGTCTCCTAGATCTAAGTAGACGCGATGTCTTTGAACTTAGCCTCTGTTTACGTAGACGACAATACACACTCACACAAGACTCTCTTTGACATTGTCAAGTCCTCATAGTCGTGTTCGTTATGGTCATCAACACTAGCCTGGTTTTGCAAGAGCTCTTAGAAATTACGCCCACAATTTCTTTCAAAGCGACCCATACTTCTCTCTCAGATAGGTGATTTCATCTTGAATCATTAAAAACATATGTTTTATGATTTCATCTTGAATCATCATGTTTTATGATTTTATCCTGAATCATTTAAGCCATATGTTTAACCTCTCAATAAGTCACATTTTTCTAGGAATGGACTAGCAAATTTATTGTATTAAGTAACTCCCCCATATTTACGTGAATTCCCCCATATTTCTATGATTAGATTGTCCTATTGAACCCAGATCTTGGGATCTCCAGTCAACTGGGTTAGGTTTTCCTTCATAGAAACTCATTCCTTCAGGGGCTTTGGTCCCATTCCTTTAGACGACTTACTAACTAACTCTCTGCTTAAGCTTTTCGTAAGCGGATTCGCGATGTTATCCTTTGACGTTACATAGTCAATCGTGATAACTATAGTTGAAAGTAGTTGTCGCAACAATCACAATCTATGATGGATATGTCTCGACTTATCGTTTTACATTTGTGATATGAGCTCTGTCAAATTCTATTGACTATCACACTTTATAAACATGGTCGTTGCCGATATACGCCATCTTGGTATGTTACGCATTAGCGTAAACTTTCCTGCATATCCTATAAATATATCTCAAATAATAAATTTATATTTCATCATAGATTTAGTTATAATTCTCTCTTTGAAATACTTTCAAGATTTCTAAGACATATCTTTCCACTTAGGATAAATACATCTGCTCTAGTGGATCTATATTCTTATATGTAAGAATTCATATTTGCATTACTCTATCACTTGATAGTAGTAGGATATCTTCCATAATGCAATATTATTAGTATCATAGTACTCAATTAATACTTTTCAAATGGTCCCCACTTCAATTACTAATATATCTGCTTGCCTGATTATAAGTTCTAAATCAGATTATACACACGTCATTAGACACATAAGATACCTAATATTCTTTGAGTATTCAAAATGGGAAACAACTTTACCTCTATTTTAAATAGATTAAAAAAGATATCATTGGACTCTAGCTAGGCCAGAATCCCCCACATTGAACCTCTCAATAATATTATTTTTCTTAATGTTTGACTTCAAAACAAATCTATATGGGTTCAACAAACCCAACAACTAATGAAATTCATGTCAAATATTAACTCCAACAGATCATGAGTGGATTTATTCATCTTGTTATCACTTCTAGTGATAAGTATACTATTCATATATAAACACAAGAGTACATATTTACTATTGATCACACGTACATACATCAATTTTGAATTCACATTCTGACATGACATAGTCAAAAAGTTTGATGTCATTGCTTGGGAGCTTGCTTTAAGTCATATAATGACTTAAAAAGCCTACAAACATTGCTCTCTTGTTCAAGAGCCATGGAACCCTCAGGTTGGTTCATGTATATTTCTTCTTGTAAATCTACGTTTAGAAAAGCCGTTTTCACATCCATTTGGTAAACTTCTAAATTTCTTAATGCGGCAATAGCAAGAATCATTCGAATAGAAGTTATTCGCATAACAGGCGAATAAGTATCAAAGTAATCTACACCTTTGTGTTGTCTAAATCCTTTGATCACCAATCTTGCTTTGTACTTGTCAATGGTGTTGCCATCGACTTTCATCTTCTTCTTAAAGATTCATTTATAGCCTAGTGGTTTACAAACTTGAGTTAAATCCACGAGCATGTAAGTTTACTTTTGTAAAATAGAATCTATTTCACTTTTAAGGGCTTCACTCCAATGATACCCTTTTAAAGAAGTTGTTGCTTCTTAATAAAAAGTAGGCGCATTTTATACCATAAGAAAACAAAAACCGAATCCAACCAATCTTTCGGTTCATGCCATTCTGTTTCTTCTAGCTTCAACCTCTCCTCGGGTCAATCTTGTCTCTCATCTAAGAGATCAATGTCATATCATTGTCTCTGACCTTAGACAACCTCGTCATCTATTCTAGATGACCTTCCAATATCCTTCGTAAACAAGGAAATATATTTCCAAAGAAGGAATCATTCCTTGATTCCATTACTGTGTTCTTTTGTGTATATCTGGATTTTTCGAATCATGTACAATGAAACGATAAGCACTGCTATTCTTAGCATATCCAACAAATATCCAATCCACATATTTAGGTCCAATTGTTTGGGCCTTACGTGTCGGCACAGCTACCTTGCCTAGACCCCCACACTCGTAAGTACTAGTATGATGGTTTTCTTCCAATCCGACAGTTCATATGGAGTTTCCTCTTTATCTTTACGAGGTATCTTGTTTAAAAGATAAGTAGCCGTTAGAATGGCTTCCCTGCACATGTCCTGGCTCAAACCAGAACTTAACAACACGGCATTAACCATTTCTTTTAAGGTACGGTTCTCCCTTTTGGCAATACCGTTTTGCTGAGGTGAATAAGGAGCAGTGAACTCGTGTCTAATTCCATGTTTAGCACATAGATCAGAAAAAGGAGACACATATTCACCTCCTCTATCACTTCGTAACACCTTGATTTTCCTACCAAGTTGATTCTCAACTTCGATTTTGTATAGAACAAACTTGTCTATAGCTTCATCTTTACTTTTCAACAAGTAAACATAACAGTACTTTGTGCAATCATCAATAAACGTGATGAAGTACTTATTTCCACCTTTTGTGGGTAGTGATTTCAAATCACATATGTCTGTGTGTATCATATCAAGTGGTTTGGTTTTTTGTTCAACCGATCTGAAAGATGATCTTGTAAGTTTGGCTTCAACACAAGTTACACACTTATAATTTGAATCAATATGAAAATTTGGTATGCCATTAAATTTAATCAAACGACGCATTGAATTAAAATTAACATGTCCAGGACGACCATGCCACACATTAGAAGACTCAATCAAGTAAGCAGAAGAATTTATTTTATTGATAACATTCTTAATAACTATTACATTGAGCTTAAACATACCATTCAGGACATACCCCTTACTAACATACATTTGATTATTAGAAAGAACGACTTTATCAGACTAAAAAACAAGACGAAAACCAAAATTATTCAAAAGCCAACCGGACACAAGATTCTTACGAATCTCCAGAACATACAAGACTTTAGTCAACTTGAGCTCTTTCTCGGATGTCATCTTCAAAATAACATATCCTTCGCCCTTCATATCAGCAGTCATAGAGTTTCCCATGTAGAGCTTCTCTTCATTGTCAACCGCTCTGAAAGAGTGAAACATACTCTTGTCAGTACACACATGATGGGTTGCCCCAATATCAACCCACAAATCACTGTTATTAGAACCTACCAGGTTAAGTTCAGAGATCATGGTAACGACATCAGACACCATAGCAATCATGTCCACATTATCATTTGCCATATTAGCCTCGCGTGGATTCACCCGCTTTGGCGCTTTGCAATTAGAAGCACAATGACCTGGATTGTCACAGTTGAATCAATTTCCTTGGAACATCTGCTTTACAATTCCAGCTTTAGGAGCAAGGTACTCAAACTTCCCTTTGATCTTCTTGTCATTCTTACCTTTGCCAAAGCTCTTTCCTTTAGACTTTGAGGAAGACGAACCATGCTCAACCATATTTTCCTTGGTAGAATCAGGTGTATAAGTGTTTTTCTAAGCCTGCTTGTTGTCCTCTTCAATACGAAGACGAACAACTAAGTCTTCAATACTCATCTCCTTTCGCTTATGCTTCAAGTAGTTTTTCAATTCTACCCAACTTGGAGGCAACTTTTCAATGATAGCAACAACTTGAAAAGTTTCACTCAAAGTCATACCCTCAGCATGAATGTCGTGTAGCATAACCTGCAGATCTTAAACCTGAGTTATCACATTCATTGAATCAACCACCTGGTAATCCAAAAAGCGAGCTACCACGAAATTCTTTGTATCAGCATCCTCAGTTTTGTACTTGTGTTTCAATGACTCCCATAATTCTTTGGCAGTCTTAGTCTTGCAGTACACGTTGTACAAAGAGTCCATCAAACCATTCAAAACATAATTGTGACATAGGAAGTCTGAATGTATCCATGCTTCAACTGCTTGCACATCTTTTTGATTAGCGGGTTGACCTTCCCGAGGAGGTTCCACCTGAGGCACAGTCTCTTTTAACAACCTCGCAAGGTTCAAAGTTGTGAGATAGAAGAACATCTTCTGTTGCCACCTCTTAAAATTCTGCCCATTGAATTTTTCTGGTTTTTCAGCATGATTAGAAACAGTGTGGGTAACTGGCGCACCAGTTACATTCACAATAGTAGTTGCAGGAGTTTCAGGAGCACTGATAGTCATTATGAAAGATCAAACAAGATCAAAACACAAACAGTTGTACAACTGTTATAAGTCTGTATATTAGAAATTCAATCGTGATTTCTATATACTTAAACCGGATCTTCTTCAAAGAAACTCAAACTTAGTTTTAATGAATCAGATGCAATAATCAAATATATCAGTTTAACAGAAACACATTCTTGGTTTCAGTATAACTGATTAGAACAAATGCTTATAAAAACGTTACAGAACTGTTAATTAAAATCTGAAAATTAAAACTGATTTCTAATGAAACTCGATCTTGGTTTCGATAGAAAACAGTGTAAATGAATCTATTAAAAATATTAATCAGATTTAATAAAAGGTTTTAATTCTGTTGAACATAATATGTTTTAAGATTGTGGGAAACGATGTATACTTTTATTAAAAACAGATTACAATTAGAAAAACTAACAAATATGAAGACAGAAAATAAATAACAGTAATGAAGAAAGCAGTAAAACTAAGATGACATAATTATAAACGATAATTAAATTAAACAATAAAATAATAAAAAGACTTACAAAATCATCAAAAAATCGAGGCACGCGTAAGATACGCTTAGAACTAAAGAGCCGAGGCACATGTTTGACACGCTTCCCTTAAAACAGATTTGTCGTCTGTTTCCCATGGTAGAACAACCGAAACAGTAAGTTGTACTGTCGGACTTAACAAAACTGCCTGAAATTTCACCTTATCAGATGCGTACTTCGTTGGAAATCAATAATAATACTTATTGATTTGATGTGTGAAAAATCTTTGGAATTAGGCCTCTATTTATACACAATAGACTCTCTTTCAATTTACTCATCCAACCGATGTGGGATAAAAATTAAACTATATTTTTCTCTTTATGCATGGTACCAAATGCCTAACTTTGAGACACGATATCTCATTCACATTAGCTTGATTTTGGACACATAAAAGATCATTACGAAGATCTCTTCAAGGAGAACGCGGACCTATAAAGTATCACTAATATATATGATACATACATATACATAATTGTGTCCAAAGTTGGCCAAAATTCTTTTTGCCAACAATATTTTCCAACAGTTAAAACTTAAAAGATGTTAGAAAATAAGCTTATGCATGATATCATTTTACAATTTTCAAATATATAGGTCAAGGTTTTGCTAATGGAACCATTGATATCGGAGGGTTTCACGTTTATCAGATAACATCTTTCACCAAGATATGGTCAGGATCATATGAAACTAGTGTCACATATTTTGAACCAAATCAAATACTAGATGGGTTATCAATGCTTGGATGTTATTGTCAAATCTAATAACACTAAACTTTTTGGTTGGGTTCTCGCTGGAAAAGATGTTTCTAGCGGAACCCTTGCTAACCCGGTGGACTATACACTTGTTTTAAGTGTTAGCGATTCTTGCTACATTTGGTTACCAACGCCACCTAAGGGGTATAATTCAGTTGGTTATGCGGTCACTTCTTCATCGGACAAGCCTCCACTTGATAAAATCATGTGTGTCCGTGCTGAGCTCACGGATGAATGTGAGTCTGATGTGTTGTTGTGGGGTGGGGGTGATGGTGTTAACGTTTATAGCTCAAGACCAACAACTAGAGGTAGACAAGCACCCGGGGTTTGTGTAGGCACTTTCATAGTAGAAGATGCAAATAACACGTTATCGTCCACCATACCTAATTTAGCTCAAATTACGGCCTTGGTTCAATAATACTTACCGCGACTGTATTTTCACCCTACCGAAACTTATCTTCTATCTTCAACAAATTGGTATTTTAGCAACAGGGTTTTATTGTATCAATCTAGAGACGAGTCAAACCCTGTTAGGGTTGATCCCAACGGCTCGAACCTACCTCAAGGTGGTTCAGACGATGAGACACATTCGCTCGACCTCCCTACCGATGAGACAGAAAGGGAGAGAGTCAAGAAAGGAGACCTGTAAAGTAGTGAGGTTTACATTCACGTTAAACCTATGTTGGGAGCAACATTTACTGAAATAGCTATATGGATTGTTTACCCATTTAATGGACCTGCAACCGCTAAATTAGGGTTAATTGATGTTCCTCTAGGGAAAATAGGAGAACATATTCACTCTTAGGGTTAGTAATTTCAATGGCATTTTATATCGTGTTTATTTTTCACAACATAGTGGAGGAACATGGGTCGAAACCCCATCCCTTGAGTTCCAAAATGGAACTAATAATATCATTGCATATTCGTCGTTGCATGGACATGCAACCATGGGCGGATCTACGTGTATGGTATTTGGGGGGGGGGGTGTTGCCCCCATCAAAATTTTTAGAACACATAAAGTATGTAGAAAAACGGTCTAATTGGTAGAAATAATGTGCAATGCCCCCATATAATTTATAAAAGTGTCCTCCATATTCTAAAATATTATCAAAAATCAAAGTGTTATGGTAGTTTTTGTTTGCTCGCCGGAATAAATGACAGTAAGAATGGAAGAAGAAGATAGAGTTAATAGTTGGGAAAGGAGAAAATATTGAAATATATGATAAGGTATTGGGAAGTGGTAAAAAGGAAATAGATGGGTGTGAAAGTTGTCTAGTACTCTAACTTTATATACTGTTTATATATCTTGTTTGAGCAGAGATGCTACAACTTGGAAATTTACAAGTAGTTGCAAGTTGCAAGTTAATATAACTAAGGGGTGTTTACTTTTCTTTTTATGCCTCTTAGTGGGGAGAGTAGTAGGCTTAAATCTCTTTGAGTATCTTCTTCTCCACTCACATTAAAACCTCTCTTTTCCCACTAAGAGGCTAATTAAGAGCCTCTTATGATATCATTAAAAAAAGTAAACAACCCCATATTCAAATCAATATACTTACTATTCTCTTCGTCCCAAATTAATAGTTTAGTTTATTGTTTTTAGACGTTTTAAATTTGTCCAAAGTTCAAAAATAGATAAGAGATGTATCATCACTTAAAGGTATTATTACAAAAAATAAAAAAGTTAAAAATTAATTGGTTAAGATAAAATTGTAATTGTGCAAAAATTAAAATACAAAAGAATGAAAAAATAATGTTATTGTTAAATCGTGTATTTTTTATCGGTATAACTACGGGACGAATGGAGTAACTTTTTGCATTATATAAAAACTTATGTAATAAACTCTTTTTTTATCAATAAAAAGTAAATGCTATTATGTATATTATAGTGAATTATCTTAATACTTTATAAAGCATTTAGACCTTTTTATTTTTAGAAGTCTTAAAAAGTTTAAACCTTAAACATTTCTTCTTTAGGAAAGATATGTATTAATTTTGCTACAAAACCATACTATATAACTAGAAGTTATAACTGAAAATTAAAATGTCTTAATGTGTAATCAGTTTTATAATAACCCGATCAACTTTAACTGTTATAACAACCTATTAAGTACCTTAATATCTATCTCTATCTATATCTATATACTTTATAAAACATTTAACCTCTTCTATTTTTAGAAGTCTTAAAAAGAATTCAGCCTAAACATTTCTACTTTAAGAAAGTTATACAAAATCTTTTTCAAATATTAACCATGTTTTAAAGCATACGTTTTTGCAATAAAAATCAATACTAAACTGAAGGTATAATTTATAACAGTTTTAATTTTTTGTAAAGCCCATTTAATATCTATGTTTGTAACCATTCATAAAAGTATTTAAAAGCCTTCCTTTTATCAACCTCAACTCATATCAAACAATTGATCTTATTCTCCTTTTTTCCGTTCTCTCTCAAATAAAACCATAGATCCTCACAATCACCATGTTTTTTCGTTCTTCGTTGTCATTCTGTGCTCCAGCATCTAAAGACATCCTTGCAACATTTAAAGTTATCCTTGTAACTCCACCCTCGGCTGAAACCTCTTCCACCATTTTAACATTGTCTGTCGTCGACGTCGCACCGATATATTGCATTTTAGGTATTCTTGTTGTTACAACCCCCGTAGCCGCCGGCGCACCTGAAACCGACCAGTCGCTAGAAAACGTTGTTGTCGCCGCTGAACTGCTCGTGCTACCGCCACATCTAATGTTTCGAGGTTCTATCAAGTTTTCTTTAGTCTAAAGATCTATAGTCGTCGGGTACCCGCCGCCGCATTGCGCGGGTACACGGCTAGTACTTTATAAAACATTTATCGCTTTTTATTTTTAGAAGTCTTAAAATGTTTCAGCCTCAAACATTTCTTTATTTAGAAATTTATATACAACCATTTCTTATGTTTAAATGCCTATTATGTTTTTTTAAAACTCATCTAAAAAGTAAATGATACAAATGAGTTATAAAATATGAGTCAATAAGAGTAAATGTCATTAATGATGAAATAAATAATTTAATGAGACAATTGATACATGCATTTTGCTAGTGTTCAATTTTACTCTCGATTTCCTCTCGAATTGATCTAGGTCTTAAGTGGAATGATTGTTCTTGGTTACTAAATAAAAGGGTTTGGTTTTCTAATCTAATTAAAAATGGAAATGAAAATTTAGATCAAAGATAATTAATTTAATGATGAGTAATAAAAACTAGAATTTAAACTTGAATTTAAATTAGAATTAAGCTTAAAAGAAAATTAAAATTAAATCAAGGAAACAGTAAAGAAATAGTTAAGAAACAGTAAAACTTTAAAATACCCAAAGATAACTGATTCGGAAGTTACTGTTCATTCTTCATTCGGAACTTGTGCTTGGTCCGGAACTTAATGATTCATCCGGAACTTATCCTTCATTCGGAAGTTTTGGACTTCCGAATGAAGTCCTTGATTCGGAACTTAATGATTCGGAAGTCACTGTTCACTGATGCGGAACTTAAGGGTTGGTTCGGAACTTTCCGAATGAAGGTGTTAGATTCGGAAGTTATGCTTGATTCGGAAGTTATGCTTGACTCGGAAGTTATGCTTGATTCGGAAGTTTTGCTTGATTCGGAAGTTATGCTTGATTCAGAAGTTTTGCTTGATTCGGAAGTTATGCTTGATTCGGAAGTTTTGCTTGACTCGGAACTTCTGGAAACCCAGATACAGTAACAGACAACGAAGAACACGGAGACTATTTTTAATCCAAAATTGACCAAGTTTTTCACCAAAAACTAAAATAAATCAATCACAAAGCATTTACTAATCATAAACTACTAATCCCATCAATAAAAACACAAATCCCAACAACTTTTGAAGCTCAAATCAAGAAAAGTAAAAACTTAAGAACTTGAAGATAAAGATGAAGATGAACAAGATTAAATAGAAAGATTAAACAAGACTTTGTATTGAATGATTAATGTTTAAACAAGATCAAAACAAGAATTAAAACAACAAGATTGGAAAGACAAAGATAAAAATCACCAATCACCCTAGTGGTGATGGTGATGCTACGAAACAGGAAGAAGAAAGAGTGGGGAAAAAGAAAAATAAAAGCTAGCTCTCAAAAAAGTGTGAGGGGTGGCCTATTTATAGGCTTGTCCTTTGGTTGGTGAGTGGGCTTTCTCCCGTTCTTCTTGTCTTTTCGTCTTTTCAGAAAAGTTTCCGTTTTCGATTCTGATTCGGGATTTGTCGTCGATTAAATTCAACTCGTCTTTTAATTTCTTCGTTTAATAGACTTGAGTTTCTTCGACTTATATAAATCTTCCATATTGGTCCTTTTCTTCGATAAATCTTCGAATAGGCCCAGTGACTTCAAATCTTTTGCATCTCTTGGACAATAAACTTTATCTCGAGTCTTTTTCTTCAGTAAATCCCGTGCAATCCCATGTTTTCTTCAATATTCATCCAGTTGGCTCTGAAAACACAATAAACACAAAAACCACGCATAATTCCAAACAAATGATATTAAATACGTGTTTTGGTCTCGTTTTAGCCCGAATTAAGTGGTAAAAGGATGGGTGTTTACACACCTATCAAATCCCCTACACTTAACCATTGCCATGCTCTCATGCAATGCTTAGTGATAAAGCAAGTTTACACTTTTCTCATAATTAATCAACCTTGGCCTTATTTAAAATACTACTAAACAAAAATTAAAGTACTAAAGGGAATTAAGACTTTGAAGGAAACAAAAGGATAGAAAACCATTTTCACTTGAAAATAACTATATGGAAATAACTTGCAAAGAAATCGATGACTTACATTAGGGCTTTGGTGCTGCGAAGATTTATCACCCTCAAGTTTCACGTTCCCCAAGCTAAGCTTAAAAACGAGATCATTGTTATTATAAGTCAGCAATTCAAACACTTACACACATGGCTTAATTAAATGCTTAAACTCCCTTATTCCTAGGTGTATCTCTTATATTTTATTTTTGTCTTAGAATGATCATGAAGATGCATTTTTGGACTTATTTCGATAGTTTATTAGGGCCGAAAGCAAAGTAGGACGGTTTGATCAATAGTTAGCTAAAGGACAAAATCTCTTAAAACTGCTTCTCGGGATGTCAAAAAGTTCATATCTTGGCATAACTTGGTTCACGATTTGAGACCTTTCTCGGGCCGATATTTGGCATGTACTTCATACTTCATATCTTTGAGAGACGTTCTTGAGATAATGGTCTTCTCATCATAATAGAGTTTCTTCACTTGGAGACTTTTGAGGGGTACTCCAACTTTGTTGACCACGACTTCATGATTATTTCTTCAATCTCTAATTGGGATTTTGAGATACAACGATCCGCCTCCTTTTCGGACTTGGATCTATTTATCCTCATACCTTGTTAGGGTCTTTTCGGATAGACTTCTCCATGATCTTTATGGGAGTTGATTGCTTTTCGTCGTGAGTCTTGATCCTTCATATTGACTTTAGGAATAATGCTTTTCACATCACTTTGGATCTTCAGCAATAAAATTGAATCCTCATGCCTTGTTAGGGCCTTTTCGGACTCGCCAATCTTCGCGCCCCGCTTCATAAGTTATGCCTTGGCTATGAACTCTTATCATTACCGAGCAACTTTTAAACGATCTTGGGCTAGAAGCTAAGTAACTTTTCAAATCGTACGACCTTACTTATTGCAGATAAATTATTAGCAAGTGATGGGAGAATAGGCAAATAATTACACTAAGTGAGCTTGTGCAAGAATACCGACTTATAATTTACTCTATCATTTCTCGTCCTCCATAATTTAAAATCTCAAGTAATGAGACTCGTGGATGCTTAGCCTAATAAACCAATTAAGGTCTACATGGTTAAGGATACTAGCTAGAATAAACTTGGATAGGTCTATTCGGGTTGAGTCAAAATAAACGCAACGGGCCTAATATGTCAAAGACTTCTAAACTAGCTACACCACTTTATTTAAATTTGACTTTATTGCGGGATATATACATATGAAAGTAAAGATAAAAATTTAAAAATTACGACTAAATGGCCAAAGTTAATAAAAACTTTGAAAAATGTTGAAAAATAGGATTTTCCGGTTAATTGAAGGCATTTTCATGGAAAAGTCCACTTAAAACTTCGATAGAAGTCCCCCCTACACTTAAGATAAACATTGTCCTCAATGTTTAAGCATGTGGGAAAAGTTTCCCCTACACTTATGACATTGTGCACGTTGGTTAACTCAAGTTAAGGAAGAGACGACTAACGTGATCAATTTCAAATGTGAGTATGAAGAAAATTGAATCACGATAGTTGAGAGATAGAACCGGATTTCGAATAACACGGGAGCACGGTTCTTCAAAAATTCCAAGAGTGCACTTATCCCTGTAATCACATCACCACACAAAGGCAAACACATATAGAAGTCCCCCCCTACACTTAGGGGATTAAAATATAAAAGGATAGAAACTCGGGCTGCCTCCCGAGGAGCGCTTGTTTTTGATAACCGAGTCACGAGCCTGACTCGACCCAAAATTAGTTCATGGGGAACGTGGTGAGGGATGGAATCACCTCCTTAGAGGTGTCCTCACCAAAGTACAACTTCACTCGTTGGCCATTCACCTTAAAATTTGGTCCATCAGGTTGAGCGAGCTCGAGAGTACCATATGGAAAAATTTGGGCAATGGTGAATGGGCCGGACCAACGAGATTTGAGCTTTCCCGAGAAGATTTTCAACCGAGAGTTAAAAAGTAAGACTTTGTCTCCAACATGGAACTCTCGGTTTTTAATCTTAGAATCGTGAATGAGCTTAGTTCTTTCCTTATAGATCAAAGAATTTTCATAAGCCTCATTACAGAGTTCATTCAGCTCATTGAGTTGGATCTTGCGTAGGTCACCGGCTTTGTTTATATCAAAATTAGCCCACTTCAAGGCCCAATAAGCCTTGTGCTCCAACTCAATGGGGAGGTGGCACGCTTTCCCGTACACAAGACGATAAGGCGTACAGCCGATCGGGGTCTTGTAAGCAGTACGGAAAGCCCACAAAGCATCATCAAGTTTATCAGCCCATGAGGCACGATGCTCTCCCACGGTCCTTTCAAGAATTCGCTTCAGCCCTCGGTTGGATATTTCAGCCTGGCCATTAGTTTGTGGGTGGTAGGCTGTGGAAAGACGATGATTTACACCGTACTTAGCCAAGACTCGAGCAAATTGATCATTGCAGAAATGAGTCCCACGATCACTAATAATGGCGCGAGGCACACCGAATCTAGCGAATAGAGCCTTCAAAAAGTTACAAACCACCCTTGCGTCATTAGTAGGCAAAGCTTTGGCTTCAACCCACTTCGAAACGTAGTCAACGGCTACAAGGATGTATTTGTTTCCTTTAGACGAAGGGAATGGCCCCATAAAGTCGATACCCCAAACATCAAAAATTTCACACTCTTGAATGAAATTCTGAGGCATCTCGTCTTTATGTGTGATTTTGCCTTGCTTTTGGCAAACATCACATCGTTTGACCATATCGTGAGCGTCACGGTATATGGAGGGCCAATAAAATCCGGAATCAAATACTTTTTTAGCGGTGTAGTTGGGACCAAAGTGACCACCGGTGGGTCCTTTGTGGCAAGCATTAAGGATTTCAGACGCTGCCGGTCCATCAACACATCGGCGAATAATCAGGTCAGCACATTGTTTGAATAGGTAAGGGTCGTCCCAAAAGTAAGTCTTGATGTCGGTAAAGAACTTCTTCTTTTGCTGGGACGTCAACCCTTCCTTGAGAATTCCACCCGCCAAGTAGTTTGCAAAGTCCGCAAACCACGGGGTTTCATTCGGCTTCGAGTTTACAGACATTAAGGTCTCCAAGGGAAAAGAATCATTGATTTCTTTGGTCGGATGATCCCCTTGGTAAGGATCCTCAAGTCTGCTAAGATGGTCCGCGGCTAAGTTTTCTGCTCCTTTTTTATCGCGAATTTCGATTTTAAATTCCTGGAGCAGCAAAACCCAGCGAAGAAGTCTTGGTTTGGAATCTTGCTTTGTCAACAAGTACTTCAGCGCGGAATGATCGGTGTACACAATGGTGGTAGAAAGAACAAGATAGGGGCGGAATTTTTCAAAAGCATAGACAACAGCTAAAAGCTCTTTCTCGGTTGTCGTATAATGCAATTGTGCCCCAGTCATTGTCTTGCTAGCGTAATGGATCGGTTGGAAGTGTTTGTTCACTCTTTGTCCAAGAACCGCTCCAATAGCAAAATCGCTAGCATCGCACATCAACTCAAAGGGAAGCTCCCAATTAGGGGTAACCAAGACGGGTGCCTTAGTTAGCTTATCCTTAAGCGAGTTGAAGGCTTCAAGGCACTCTTTGGAAAAGATAAAAGGAGTATCTTTTTCCAAGAGGTGGGTCATCGGGCGAGCGATTTGAGAAAAATCTTTGATAAATCGACGGTAGAAGCCCGCATGACCCAAGAAACTTCTCACACCCTTCACGGTTGAAGGTGGAGGCAACTTTGCGATAACATCGACTTTAGCACGGTCTACTTCAAGACCGGCTTTCGAGATCTTATGTCCAAGCACGACGCCTTCTTTTACCATAAAATGGCATTTTTCCCAATTTAGAACAAGGCGAGTGTCTTCGCACCGCTTTAACATACGTTCTAAATTGGCAAGGCAAGATGAGAAGGAATCCCCGAAGACCGAGAAATCATCCATGAAGACTTCCATGGTTTGTTCAACCATGTCATGGAAGATAGCTAACATGCACCTTTGGAAAGTCCCGGGCGCATTACATAAGCCAAAAGGCATTCTTTTGTAAGCGAAAGTGCCATAGGGACAAGTGAATGTAGTCTTCTCTTGATCTTGGGGATCGATGGGTATTTGGAAATAACCCGAGAAACCATCAAGAAAGCAGTAATATTCATTACCGGCTAATCGTTCAAGCATTTGGTCCATGAAAGGTAGAGGGAAATGATCCTTTCTCGTGGCATCATTGAGTTTGCGGTAGTCTATACAAACTCTCCACCCAGTAACGAGACGAGTGGGAATCAACTCGTTGTGTTCATTGGGAACAACGGTTATTCCGCCCTTCTTGGGCACACAATGGATTGGACTAACCCACGGTGAATCCGAAATAGGGTAAATCATACCCGCATCAAGAAGTTTGATAACCTCTGTTTTGATGACTTCATGTATTTTTGGATTCACCCTTCGTTGGCTTTGAATAGTGGGCTTGAAGTCGTCCTCCATGAGAATTTTGTGTGTGCAGAAGTGAGGATCAATTCCACGAATATCCGAAATCTTCCAAGCAATAGCCTTCTTATGATCTTTCAATACAGCGACAAGTCGGGCTTTCTCTTCATCCTTCAAATCCTTAGCAATGATGACTGGCGACTTCTTCTCTTCTTCGAGGAATACATACTCAAGATGGGGTGGCAACTCCTTAAGTTCCAAATCCGGAGGATTGTCGACGGGAGGCGTATTCGAAGTCGGAGTCTCGGTAGCAATAACAGTGGGAGATGGAGGGGAAGGATTGTCTTCTCTGAGGAGGTTTGCAATGAAACTGAGATCGTCATCCCAAGTGGCAGTAGAATCGTCATTGTCTTGCTTCACATCTTCCAAGGTGGCTTCCAAATCTTTCCAAAGGAAATCACTTTCTCCAAATAGAGATAGTGATGAGTCGATAGAGGAAACGGTCTCAACATTGGGAAGAGAGGTAGGAATGTTTTTACAAGTATCCTTGAAGTGTTCTTCACAAGCCTCATCAAGAACGTCAATACAATTAACATTCTCGTAAGAAGAAGGCTGTTTAGATAACTTTCCCATGTTGAAGACTACTTTATCGTCACCCACTCTCATGATAAGCTCACCGGCTTCAACATCAATGAGAGTGCGACCGGTCCTCAAGAATGGACGACCAACAATGAGTGGCACGCGGGGGTCCATCTCGTAGTCGACGACAACAAAATCAGTAGGGAAGGTGAATTTGTCGACTCCTACAATGACGTCTTCGGCTATCCCCACTAGATAAGCAACCGTACGGTTAGCTAATTCCAAAGTCATTTTGGTGGGGACTAGCTCTGGGAGAGATAATTGCTTCCAAACACTTAGAGGCATGAGATTAATGCTGGCACCTAGATCGGCTAGGGCCATGCAATTCTCTACTCCCGGGAAATTGCAAGGGATAAGAAAACGACCCGGATCACCAAGCTTGATTGGCAATTTCCTTAAGAGCACTGCAGAGCAGTTCTCATTAAGTTGGGTGTTGGCGAGATTGAGGAGCTTTTCCTTGTCGCTCAGAAGATCTTTAAACATTTTGGCGTATTTGGGCATGTGAGCGAGAGCCTCAGCGAAGGAGATATTGAAATTCAGTTTTTTGAACATTTTTAGGAAGTTCGAAACTTGAATATCATCCTTGCTCTTTTGCTTCTCTTTCCTCAACCTTGAAGGATAAGGTATATTGGAAGAAGAGGAAGTCTTTAGGGGAATAGGATCACTCACAACGACGGGTGGAGGAGGGGTAGAAAGAAGAGGTGGAGAAATTGGGGAAGGAGAAGGAGGAGGAATAGGAGCAGGCGACTCGTTCTCCTTAGTCACAACCACCGGTGGAGGTATAGGAAGCTCGGGTTCCTTGGTACCTTTACCACTTCGAGTAGTGATTGCTTTCATCTCCCCTCTTGGGTTCGCAACGGTGTTACTCGGAAGAGTACCCGAAGAAGAGGGTTGATTACCTTGGAAGAAACTAGCCATCATGTTCCTCAGGTCATTTGTTTGGCTATCCAACGTAGTTCTCATATCGGCTCTCAAATCATTTCCTTGCTTGACCAAGTCTGCCTTCAAATTGCGCACTTCCTCTTGGAGATTTCCCACAATCACATCATTGGTCCGCATGTAGGTGGCAATCTCTTGGTGTAATGCAGTAGTGGCTTGGTTGGGAGGAGCATTGTATGCAGGTGGTTGGTAAGCAGGTTGTTGGTAGACTTGATTGTTACGTTGAGGTGGTTGTTGCTGCTTGTGAGGTGGGATGTATGGTTGTCGAGGTTGTTGTTGTTGAGGAGGGCGGTTAAGGTTTTGTTGTTGGTTTGGGTTGGTAGGAGGGAAACCAGGTGGTGAAAGATAGTTGTTTGATCGATAGCTAAGCAAGTTACGGTCACCTTGAGGTCTAGCTTGATAAGCAGGTTGTTGGTAGGTGCCATATGCCGCATTCACATTCTCAGCAGGGTAATCTTGGGTGGCGGTACAAGTTGTGTAAGAGTGGGGACCACCGCATATCTCACAAGGTTGGCTGACAGCGTTCACTTGAGCGTTTTTTGCGTTGTTGCTGTTGTTGTTGCTGACGGTGTGGGTGACAAGCGATTCAAGAAGCGTAGTGATTTTGTCTAATCGCTTGTCGCTGTCATTAGTGCTAGCACTAGCAACATTGGTCCTAACACTCTTGGTTTGCACACGAGATTTGTTCTCAATGATATCCCAAGCAGCATTGGAAGTCTTAGCCAATAGATTACCCCCCGAAGCACTGTTCAGTGAATCTTGGTCACTCATGCTTAAACCATTGTAAAAAGTATTGATTTGATGTACTTTGGTAAAACCATGTTGTGGGAATTTTCTTAAAAGATCTTTAAAGCGATCCCAAGATTCACTGAATGACTCATCGTACTTTTGTTCAAAATTTATGATCTCATTCCGCAAAGTGGTAGTACGAGAGGGTGGAAAAAAGTAGTTGATAAACTTTGTTTCCAAATCCGTCCACGAGAGAATACTCTGTGGCGGTTCCTTAGCAAGCCAATGTCGGGCTTGTCCCTCTAAAGAAAAGGGAAAAAGTTGTAACCTTATAACCTCTTGTGGAACTCCATTGAACTTGACCGTGTTAGTGAGTTGTAGAAATCTCTTGATATGGTCGTGTGGGTCATCAATGGTTCGTCCCAAGAATGGCTGAGCGGAGACCATCTGGATAAAGCCTGACTTTAGCTCGAAATTGTTGGCGGCAATTGGTGGTATAACAATTGGATCTGTGTTGCCATCGACATGAGCTTGTAGCAATTCAATCATCGGGCGATTATCCGGAAGGTGCTCATTGTTGTTGTTATTCATGTTGTTGAAAGGCGGGTTGTTGTTGTTATTATTATTGTTTGGAGGTGGTATGTTATTGTTGTTTTGTACACCAGCCATGTCTAAGTTATCGAGAGGCTCGGGCTCTTGATAAGACGTGGATCGAGTGCGCATACACCTGCAAAAGAACGAACAAAGAAAAACAAAGCAAAAATATTTTTGGTTTTTTATTGTTTTTTTTTTATTTTTAGGATTTTTGAAAATTTTATATTTTTTAGTGTTTTTGAATATTTTTATGAAAAAGTAACGTTCACGGGGAACGGATCCCAAAATCCAAGTTCTCACAAAAAACTTTTGATCTTAAAGAGAAGAGCCGGCAGCGGCGCCATTTGATACATGCATTTTGCTAGGGTTCAATTTTACTCTCGATTTCCTCTCGAATTGATCTAGGTCTTAAGTGAAATGATTGTTCTTGGTTACTAAATAAAAGGGTTTGGTTTTCTAATCTAATTAAAAATGGAAATGAAAATTTAGATCAAAGATAATTAATTTAATGATGAGTAATAAAAACTAGAATTTAAACTTGAATTTAAATTAGAATTAAGCTTAAAAGAAAATTAAAATTAAATCAAGGAAACAGTAAAGAAATAGTTAAGAAACAGTAAAACTTTAAAATACCCAAAGATAACTGATTCGGAAGTTACTGTTCATTCTTCATTCGGAACTTGTGCTTGGTCCGGAACTTAATGATTCATCCGGAACTTATCCTTCATTCGGAAGTTTTGGACTTCCGAATGAAGTCCTTGATTCGGAACATAATGATTCGGAAGTCACTGTTCACTGATGCGGAACTTAAGGGTTGGTTCGGAACTTTCCGAATGAAGGTGTTAGATTCGGAAGTTATGCTTGATTCGGAAGTTATGCTTGACTCGGAAGTTATGCTTGATTCGGAAGTTTTGCTTGATTCGGAAGTTATGCTTGATTCGGAAGTTTTGCTTGATTCGGAAGTTATGCTTGATTCGGAAGTTTTGCTTGACTCGGAACTTCTGGAAACCCAGATACAGTAACAGACAACGAAGAACACGGAGACTATTTTTAATCCAAAATTGACCAAGTTTTTCACCAAAAACTAAAATAAATCAATCACAAAGCATTTACTAATCATAAACTACTAATCCCATCAATAAAAAACGCAAATCCCAACAACTTTTGAAGCTCAAATCAAGAAAAGTAAAAACTTAAGAACTTGAAGATAAAGATGAAGATGAACAAGATTAAATAGAAAGATTAAACAAGACTTTGTATTGAATGATTAATGTTTAAACAAGATCAAAACAAGAATTAAAACAACAAGATTGGAAAGACAAAGATAAAAATCACCAATCACCCTAGTGGTGATGGTGATGCTACGAAACAGGAAGAAGAAAGAGTGGGGAAAAAGAAAAATAAAAGCTAGCTCTCAAAAAAGTGTGAGGGGTGGCCTATTTATAGGCTTGTCCTTTGGTTGGTGAGTGGGCTTTCTCCCGTTCTTCTTGTCTTTTCGTCTTTTCAGAAAAGTTTCCGTTTTCGATTCTGATTCGGGATTTGTCGTCGATTAAATTCAACTCGTCTTTTAATTTCTTCGTTTAATAGACTTGAGTTTCTTCGACTTATATAAATCTTCCATCTTGGTCCTTTTCTTCGATAAATCTTCGAATAGGCCCAGTGACTCCAAATCTTTTGCATCTCTTGGACAATAAACTTTATCTCGAGTCTTTTTCTTCAGTAAATCCCGTGCAATCCCATGTTTTCTTCAATATTCATCCAGTTGGCTCTGAAAACACAATAAACACAAAAACCACGCATAATTCCAAACAAATGATATTAAATACGTGTTTTGGTCTCGTTTTAGCCCGAATTAAGTGGTAAAAGGATGGGTGTTTACACACCTATCAACAATAAATAACCATATATTATAAGTTTGTAACATATAAAAATGAAAATAATTTATTGATCGATATTAATATTACTACTAGAATATCAGTTATGAAATCTTAATATAAAAAAAAATCATGATTTATGAAAAAGACTCGAAAAAATTTGCACACAAAAGATTCAGCCATCAAAATTCTTCAAACCACCAATAAAAAATATTTGTTTGTCGAAAAACTTAGTCGCCGGGTACCCGCCGCAGCATTGCGCGGGTACACGGCTAGTAGTAAAAAACGATTTGCCCTTCATCATCATAGTAAAGTAAGTTTGTTGCCTTTAATTATCATGTGACTCGACCCGACAAAACACGATATGTTTCAAGTCATACTAAAAAAATTATTAGCGATGCCCCCTGATCAAATGTTCTTGTTCCGCCACTGCATGCGACGTATCTTTCCCCTGGAGTTGTGTTCCAAGGGACTAATGTGGTTGGGTTAAGGAACGACACGGCAAAAAGTGACATGTTTTTGGACGTGGCAACCATCACTACAACAAATTTAGGATTTGTTTACATTTTTTTCTTCGCGCTTTAAAAAGTGTGAACTTCATTTGTAAAATATTAACACTTGAAACTGCGAAGTATTAAAATGTGTGAAGTATTAAAAAATTCACACATAAAAGTGTGAAGTATTAAAAAGTTCACTCATAAAAGTGTGAAGTATTAAAAATCTTCACACTTTAAAGTGTGAAGTTATTTGTTACACCCAATTTGTTCACACCAAAAACACTAATAAAAGTGTGAACTTTTCAAATTCATACTTTTTAAACTGTGAACAACTGTCATAATAAGTGAGAAATATCAACCAATTTGTTGTTTCGCATTTATTCAATCATGATGGCTGAATATATTAATCCTGTTATTGAGCCGCCATGGTTGAAATAAACGAGAAAATAGGGATAAAAGATAACGTACAAGATCGGTGTTGAGCTTGAGAAACTGGAAGTTTCGTCGATAGGGATTGTAGAATCTTTGAGTGAAAGTTTATTGGGGGTTCTACCAAGTGAAGTTTATGAAGAGGATGGACCAACCGGACCCAAAATGTGTTGGAAAATATTTTGCAAATATGGTTTTTGTAATACTTTGGACATAATTTATATATATATATATATATATATATATATATATATATATATATATATATATATATATATATATATATATATATATATATATATATATATATATATATATATATATATATATATATATATATATATATATATATATATATATATATATATATATATATATATATATATATATATATATATATATATATATATATATATGTTATATATATTCGTATTACTTAGTAGCTTTGCGTTCTCCTTGAAGAGAGATTTGTAACGAGCTAAAGTATGTCCAATATGGAGTTAATATGAATGAGATATCGTGTCTCAAAGTGAGTCACGTGAAACACAAATTTTGGGAAAAATGTTTGTCCCACATCGCCAAAAACATGAAATGAAATCATGTTTATAAAGAAATCTTGGTTTCTACCCTTCAATATTTATTTGTGGGTTTTTACTCCCACGCCTACGCGCGCGCAAGGGGGGGGGGGGGGTGCAGAAAGTGAGATTTCTAAGCAAAAAACGGGTTCGAAGCTACTGAACTTGTGCATGAGCGCGCGACCTGTGGACACAAATGCTACTCCGAAATTCGGCTGGGTGCGGGCAGATTTCGGTATCTTTTTGCTGCAACTTCGAATTTTTTCTAGAAAATTCTGTAATCTATTTTAGGAATAGATTTTGAATAAATTTGTGTTTATAATTGATTTGCAACTCGTTTTATAGAAATAACAGATTTGTCAGAATATTTTATATGGAACAAAATATTTTGTCTTGGTGACCAAGACAAATTTTTACTATATAATAAATCTGTCTCATTCAGTTTTATCATCAGAAAAAAATGAAGCTTTTCTAACTCCTTTAGTAGATAGTTTTTCCAGCAGTTCGTCGATCAGAAACACAGAAGGCTTCCGTTATATTTCAGGCAAATTTGTCTAGTCCGGCTGTACAATAGCTTTGGACATTGTACCCTGGGAAACAGACGACGAATCTGTTTTAAGGGAAGCGTGTTAAACACGTGCCTCGTCTTAGTTTTACTGCTTTCTTCATTACTGTTTTTATTCTTTGTCTTTATATTATGTTAGTTTTGTTAATTGTATTCTTTTTTTAATAAAAGTATACACAGTTTCCTACAATCTTAAAACAGATTATGTTTAACAGAATTAAAACCTTTTATTAAATCGGATTAACATCTTTAACAGATTTTTATAAACTGTTCTCTGTCGAAAACAAGATTGAGTTTCATTCAAAATCAGTTTTAAACTTACAGATTTTAATTAACAGTTAAGATTTTTAGTAGTTGTTCTAATCAGTTTATTGAAACCAAGATTATGTTTCTATTAAACTAATACATTTGATAATTGCATCTGATTCATTGAAACTAAGATTGAGTTTCTTTGAAGCAGATCCACTATAAGTATATAGAGATCACGATTGAATTTCTTATATACAGATTTATAACAGTTGTCTAACTGTTTTTGTTTTGATCTTGTTTGATCTTTCAGAATGTCTACCAGCACTCCTGAAACGCCTACAACTACTACTGTGAATGTAACTGGTGCGCTAGTTACCAACACAGTTGCTAATCATGCTGACAAACCAGAAAAATTCAATGGGCAGAATTTTAAGAGGTGGCAGCAGAAGATGTTCTTCTATCTCACTACTTTGAACCTTGCGAAGTTCTTAAAGGAGGCTGTACCTTAGGTGGAACCTCCTAAAGAAGGTGTACCCGCTAACCAACAAGCCGTGCAAGCTGTTGAAGCATGGAAACATTCAGACTTCTTGTGTCACAACTATATTCTAAAAGGTTCGGTGGACTCTTTGTACAATGTGTAATGCAAGACTACGACTGTCAAAGAATTATGGGAGTCGTTGGAACACAAGTACAAAACTGAGGATGCTGGTACAAAAAAGTTCGTGGTAGCTCGTTTTTTGGATTACGAGATGGTTGATTCAAAGAGTGTGATAACTCAGGTTCAAGATCTGCAGGTTTTGCTACACGACATTCATGCTGAAGGTTTGACTTTGAGTTAAACTTTTCAAGTTGCTGCTATCATTGAAAAGTTACCTCCAAGCTGGGTAGAATTTAAAAACTACTTGAAGCATAAGGGAAAGGAGATGACTGTTGAATACTTGGTTGTTCGTCTTCGTATTGAAGAGGACAACAAGCTGGCTTAGAAAAACACTTATACACCTGATTCAGCCAAGGCAAATATGGTTGAGCATGGTTTGTCTTCTTCAAATTCTAAAGGCAAGAGCTTTGGCAAAGGGAAGAATGAAAAGAAGAGCAAAGGGAAGTCTGAGTACCTTGCTCCTAAAGCTGGAATTGCGAAGCAGAAGTTCCAAGGAAATTGCTTCAAGTGTGAGAAGCCAGGTCATCGTGCTGCTAATTACAAAGCGCCAAAGCGGGTGACTCCACGCGAGGCTAATATGGTGAATGATAATGTGGACATGATTGCTATGGTGTCTGATGTCGTTACCATGATCTCTGAAGTTAACCTGGTAGGTTCTAATAATAATGATTGGTGGGTTGATACTGGGGCAACCCGTCATGTGTGTGCTGACAAGAGTATGTTTCACTCTTTCAGAGCGGTTGACAATGGAGATAAGCTATACATGGGCAACTCTGCAACTACTGCTATCAAGGGCGAAGGAGAGGTTATTTTGAAGATGACACCCGAGAAAGAGCTCAAGTTGACTAAAGTCTTGTATGTTTTGGATATTCGCAAGAATCTTGTGTCCGGTTGGCTTTTGAATAAGTTTGGTTTTCGTCTTGTTTTTTAGTCTGATAAAGTTGTATTTCTAAGAATCAAATGTATGTTGGTAAGGGGTATGCCCTGAATGGTATGTTTAAGCTCAATGTAATAGTTGTTAAGAGTGCTATCAATAATATGAATACTTCTGCTTACTTGATTGAGTCTATAAATGTGTGGCATGGCCGTCTTGGACATGTTAATTTTAATTCAAAGCGTCGTTTGATTAATTTTAATGGCATACCAAATTTTCAAATTGATTCAAATTATAAGTGTGAAACTTGTGTCGAAGCCAAACTTACAAGATCGTCTTTCAAATCGGTTGAACGAAAAACCGAACCACTTGATATGTACACACAGACATATGTGATTTGAAATCACTACCCACAAAAGGTGACAATAAGTACTTCATCACATTTATTGATGATTGCACAAAGTACTGCTACATTTACTTGTTGAAAAGTAAAGATGAAGCTATAGACAAGTTTGTTCTATACAAAACCGAAGTTGAGAATCAACTTGGTAGGAAAATCAAGGTTGTACGAAGTGATAGAGGAGGTGAATATGTGTCTCCTTTTGTTGATCTATGTGCGAAACATGGAATTAGACACGAGTTTACTGCTCCTTATTCACCTCAGCAAAATGGTATTTCCGAAAGGAAAAACCGTACCTTGAAAGAAATGGTTAATGCCATGATGTTAAGTTCTGGTTTGAGCCGGGACATGTGGGGGAAGCTATTCTAACTTCTACTTATATTTTAAACAAGATACCTAGTAAAGATAAAGAGGAAACCCCATATGAACTGTGGATGGGAAGAAAACCATCATACCAGTACTTACGAGTGTGGGGGTGTCTAGACAAGGTAGCTGTGCCGATACCTAAGGCCCAAACGATTAGACCTAAATATGTGGATTGTATATTTATTGGATATGCTAAGAATAGCAGTGCGTATCGTTTCATTGTACATGATTCGAAAAATCCAGATATACACAATAACACAATTATGGAATCATGGAATGCGTCCTTATTTGAAAACATATTTCCTTGTTTAAAGAAGGAAAATGGAAGCACATCTAGAATAGATGATGCAGTTTTCCAAGATAAGAGACAACGAGATGATAATGATCTCCAAGATGAGAGACAAGATCAACCAGATGAAGAAGAGGCTGAACCTAGAATAAGCAAACGGGCGAGAACCGAGAAATCACTTGGACCCGATTTTGTCTCTTTTATGGTAGGAAATGAACCCACTTCTTATCAAGAAGCTGTAAATTCCTCGGAAGGGCCTCGATGGAAAGAAGCGATTAATAGTGAAATAGAGTATATTTTACAAAATCATACTTGGGAGCTCGTGGATTTACCTCCTAGTTGTAAACCACTAGCCTATAAATGGATCTTCAAGAAGAAGATGAAAGCTGATGGCACCATTGATAAGTACAAAGTAAGATTGGTGATCAAAGGTTTTAGACAACACGAAGTTCTAGATTACTTTGATACTTATTCGCCTGTTACGCGAATAACTTCTATTAGGATGATTCTTGCTATTGTCGCATTAAGAAATTTAGAAGTTCACCAAATGGATGTGAAAACAACTTTTCTAAATGGAGATTTAGAAGAAGAAATATACATGAACCAACCCGAAGGTTTCATGGCTCCTAGACAAGAGAGCAAAGTTTGTTGGATTGTTAAGTCATTGTATGGATTAAAGCAAGCTCCAAAACAATGGCATCAAAAATTTGATCACGCCATGCTAGAGGATGGATTCAAAATTAATGAATGCGAAAAGTGTGTTTATGTCAAATACACGAATTGTGAATATGTAATCTTGTGTCTTTATGTCGATGATATGCTTATCGTTGGCAGTAACGACAAGATGATCAAGTCTACTAAAGACATGTTGAAATCAAAGTTTGACATGAAAGATATGGGTTTGGCTGATGTGATCCTTAGAATAAAGATCATACGAACTCAGAGTGGACTTACATTAAGTCAAGCATATTACGTGGACAAAATTATTAATAGTTATAATGCGGGGGATTCCGGCCTAGCTAGAACTCCATTTGACACCAGTTTGCATCTATCTAAAAGTAGAGGCGCAGGTGTTGCCCAATTAGAGTATTCAAGAATTGTTGGCATGTTAATGTATTTGATGACATGTACCCGACCTGACTTAGCATATGCTGTTAGCAGGCTGAGTATGTATACTAGTAATCCAAGTGAAGCACATCGGAAAGCTATGACTAGCGTACTTCATTATTTGAGATACAGTCGTGATTATGGACTGAATTATGCTAGATATCCAACGGTTATTGAAGGATACAGTGATGCAAATTGGATATCTGACATAAAAGATTCTAGATCGACCAGTGGATATGTGTTTACACTGGGAGGGGCCGCTATATCTTGAAAGTCTTCCAAAAAAACTGTAATAGCTAAGTTCACGATGGAATCAGAATTATCGCGTTAGATAAATGCGAAGAAGAGGCAGAATGGCTACGTTAATTCGTAGAGGACATACCCAGATGGCCTAAACCGGTAACGGCCATTAGTATATACTGTGATAGTCAATCGACAATTGGCAGAGCTCATAACACAATGTATAATGGAAAGTCTAGACATATCTGTCGTAGACATAATTAGGTATGACAACTACTCTCAACAAGAGTTATCTCAATTGACTATGTGAAGTCAAAGGATAACATCGCGGATCCGCTTACGAAAGGCTTAAGCAGAGAGTTAGTTAGTAAGTCGTCTAAAGGAATGCGACTAAAGCCCTTAAAAGAATGAGTTTCTATGAAGGAAAACCTAACCTAGTTGACTGGAGATCCCAAGATCTGGGTTAAATAGGACAACCTAATCATAAAAATGTGGGGAAAGTCACGTCAATGTAGGGGAGTTACTTAATACAGGAACTTTCCTAGTCCATTCCTAGAACAATGTGACTTGTTGAGAGGTTAAACATATGGCTTAATGATTCAGGATGAAATCATAAAGCATAATGATTCAAGATGAAATCATAAAGCATAATGATTCAAGATGAAATCATAAAATATATATTTTTAATGATTCAAGATGAAATCACTGATAGGTGTGTAAACACCCATCCTTTTACCACTTATAACTGGCTAAAACAAGACCAAAACACGTATTTAATATCATTTGTTTGGAATTATGCGTGGTTTTTGTGTTTATTGTGTTTTCAGAGCCAACCGGATAAATATTTAAGAAAACATGGGATTGCACGGGTTTTATCGAAGAAAAAGACTTAAGACGAAGTCTATTGTCCAAGAGATGCAGAAGATTTGAAGTCACTGGGCCTATTTGAAGAATTATCGAAGAAAAGGACCAAGGATGGAAGATTTACATATGTCGAAGAAACTCAAGTCTATTAAACGAAGAAATTAAAAGACGAGTTGGATTTAATCATCGACAAATCCCGAATCAGAATCGAAAATGTCAACTTTACTGAAAAGACGAGAAGACGAAAAGAAAGAAGAAAGCTCACTCACAAACCAACCACTAGGACTATAAAAGGACTCTCCCACACACAATTAGGGAGTTAGTTAGTTTTCCAGTTTTTTTCTTTTTTCTCTTGGTTCGTAGCATCACCAACACCATTAGGGTGTTTGGTGATTTTTAATTTTCTTTCTATCTTGTAAGTGTTTAATCATTACTCTTGTTTACTTTTACTCTAATCTTTCAATACAATCTTTTTATTCATCTTGTTCATCTCCATTTTCGTTAAAAGTTCTTAAGTTCTTGGTTGATTAATTTTAATCTTTTATACGTGGTTGATTTTGTGTTTTTATTGTTGGGATTTGTTGTTTATGGTATTTAAATGATTGTTGGTTAGTTTGGTAAAACCTTTTTGCTTATTTGGTTTGATTCGGTTTGAAATCATTTCCCCTGTTCTGTTACTGTTCGTAGCCCAGAATTATTCCGAATAGCATTTTTCCTATTCTCTTACTCGGAATGTTTAGACATTCCGAATAGTCCATTTGTTTTACCCTTATTCGGAATATTTTACATATTCCGAATAGACCTTACTTTCCGAATAGCCAATTTTCCTTTTTCCTTATTCGGAATATCTTGTATATTCCGAATTGAGCATTTATTCCGAATTGAACAATTATTCCGCATAGGATTGTTTTTCCGAATTGAGCATTTATTCCGAATTGGACATTTATTCCGCATAGGATTGTTTTTCCGAATAGGAACCTTTTTTCCGAATAGCCCAGTTTTTCCGCATAGGACTTTCTTTCCGAATAGGGCCTTTTTCCGAATAGGATGTTTTTCAGTTAGGTTAGTTTTTAGTTGCTGTTTTGTTTTAAATTTTTAATTCAAGTTTTACTTCTTAATTGTTTTAAGTTTAAGTCTTTATTTACTTTATTAATTTCCCTTTTTAGTAGATTAGATAACCAAACTCCTTTTTGTCACCAAGAACAAATCATTCCACTTAAAACCGAGATCAATTCGAGAGGATTCCGAGAATCGAATTTTCATCACATAAAATATCAAGTATCAAATGGCGCCGCTGCCGGCTCTTCTCGTTAAGATCAAATGTTTTTTGTGAGAACTTGGATTTTGGGATCCGTTCCCCGTGAACGTTAATTTTTCATAAAAATTTTCAAAAAACACTAAAAAAATATAAAATTTTCAAAAATCCTAAAAAAGTAAAAAACATAAAAAACCAAAAATATTTTGCTTTGTTTTTCTCTTGTTAGTTCTTTTGCAGGTGTATGCGCACTCGATCCACGTCTTATAGAGAGCCCGAGCCTCTCGATAACTTAGACATGGCCGGTGTACAAAACAACATACCACCTCCAAACAATAATAATAACAACAATAACCCACCTTTCAACAACATGAATAATAAAAACCACAATGAGCCTCAACCGGATAATCGCCCGATGATTGAACTGCTACAAGCTCATGTAGATGGCAACACTGATCCGATTGTTATACCAGCAATTGCAGCCAACAATTTTGAGCTCAAGTCAGGCTTTATCCAGATGGTCTCCGCTCAACCATTCTTAGGACGTACCATTGATGATCCACACGACCATATCAAGAGATTCTTGCAACTCACCAACACGGTAAAATTCAATGGTGTTCCACAAGAGGTTATCAGGTTACAACTTTTTCCCTTTTCTTTAGAGGGACAAGCCCGACAATGGCTTGCTAAGGAACCGCCACAGAGTATTCTCTCGTGGACGGATTTGGAAACCAAGGTTATCAATTACTTTTTCCAACCCTCTCGTACTACCGCTTTGCGGAATGAGATCATAAATTTTGAACAAAAGTACGATGAGTCGTTCAGTGAATCTTGGGATCGTTTTAAAGATCTTTTAAGAAAATGCCCACAACATGGTTTTACCAAAGTACATCAAATTAATACTTTTTACAATGGTTTAAGCATGAGTGACCAAGATTCACTCAACAGTGCCTCGGGGGGTAATCTTTTGGCTAAGACTTCCAATGCTGCTTGGGACATCATTGAGAATAAATCTCGTGTGCAAACCAAGAGTGTTCAGACCAATGTCGCTAGTGCTAGCACTAATGACAGCGACAAGCGACTGGAAAAAATCACTACGCTTCTTGAATCGCTTGTTACCCACACCGTCAGCAACAACAACAGCAACAACGCTAAAAACGTTCAAGTTAACGCTGTCAGCCAACCTTGTGAGATATGCGGTGGTCCTCATTCTTACACCACTTGTACCGCCACCCAAGAATACCCTGCTGAGAATGTTAATGCAGCATATGGCACCTATCCTCAACCTGCTTATCAAGCTAGACCTCAAGGTGACCGTAATTTGCTTAGCTACCGCTCTAACAATTATCTTTCCCCACCCGGTTTTCCCCCAACCAACCCAAACCAACAACAAAACCTCAATCGCCCTCCTCAACAACAACAACAACCTCGACAACCATACATACCTCCTCACAAGCAACAACAACCACCTCAACGATACAACCAAGTTTACCAACCACCTGCTTATCAACCACCCGCATACAATGCTCCTCCCAACCAACCCACATCTCTTCACCAAGAAGTGGAAACTTATATGAGGACTAACGATGTGATTGTGGGAAATCTTCAGAGAGAAGTGCTCAACTTGAAAGCAGACTTGGTCAAACAAGGGAATGATTTGAGAGCCGACATGAGAAACACGTTGGATAGCCAAACAAATGACTTGAAGAACATGATGGCTAGTTTCTTCCAAGGTAATCAACCCTCTTCTTCGGGTACTCTTCCGAGTAACACCGTTGCGAATCCAAGAGGGGAGATGAAAGCAATCACCACTCGAAGTGGCAACGGTACCAAGGAACCCGAGCTTCCTATACCTCCACCGGTGATTGTGACTAAGGAGAACGAGTCACCTTTTCCTATTCCTCATCCTTCTACTTCCCCAATTTCTCCACCTCTTCCTTATACCCCTCCTCCACCCAAGGATGTGAGTGATCCTATTCTCCCAAAGCCTTCCTCTTCTTCCAATATACCTTATCCATCTAGGTTGAGGAAAGAGAAGCTCAAAAGCAAGGACGATATTCAGGTTTCGAACTTCCTTAAAATGTTCAAATAGTTGAATTTCAACATCTCCTTCGCTGAGGCTCTCGCTCACATGCCCAAATATGCGAAAATGTTTAAAGACCTTCTGAGCGACAAGGAAAAGCTCCTCGATATTGCCAACACCCAACTTAATGAGAATTGCTCTGCAGTGCTCTTAAGGAAATTGCCAACCAAGCTTGGTGATCCAGGTCGTTTTCTTATCCCTTGCAATTTCCCGGGAGTAGAGAATTGCATGGCCCTAGCCGATCTAGGTGCCAGTATTAATCTTATGCCTCTAAGCGTTTGGAAGCAATTATCTCTCCCAGAGCTAGTCCCCACCAAAATGACTTTGGAATTAGCTAACCGTACGGTTGCTTATCCAGTGGGGATAGCCGAAGACGTCTTTGTAGGAGTCGACAAATTCACTTTTCCTGTTGATTTCGTCGTCGTCGACTATGAGATGGGCCCTCGTGTACCACTGATTGTTGGTCGTCCATTCCTGAGGACCGGTCACACTCTCATCGATGTTAAAGCCGGTGAGCTTATCATGAGAGTGGGTGACGATAAAATCGTCTTCAACATGGGAAAGTTGTCTAAACAACCTTATTCTAACGAGAGTGTTAATTGTATTGACGTTCTTGATGAGGCTTGTGAAGAACACTTTCAAAATGCTTGCAAAAGTATTCCTACTTCTCTTCCCAATGTTGAAACCGTTGCCTCTATCGATTCATCATTGTCTCTATTTGGAGATAGTGATTTGTTTTAGAACAATCTTGAAGACACCATGGGAGATGTGAATTTAGCTACTGATGATTCTCCCACCGATGGGGATGAAGACATGAATTTCTTTGACAATCTTCTCAACGAAGACAATCCTTCTCCTCCATCTCCCACGGTCATTGCTATCGATACTCCGACTTCGAATACGCCTCCCGTCGAAAATCCTCCGGATTTAGAACTTAAGGAGTTGCCGCCCCATCTTGAGTATGTATTCCTTGAAGAAGAGAAGAAGTCACCAGTCATCATTGCTAAGGACCTGAAGGAAGACGAAAAAGCCCGACTTATCACCGTGTTGAAAGATCATAAGAAGGCTATTGCTTGGAAGATTTCTGATATTCGTGGAATTGATCCTTACTTCTGCACACACAAAATTTTCATGGAGGACGACTTTAAGCCCACTATTCAAAGCCAACGAAGGGTGAATCCAAAAATCCATGAAGTCATCAAAACAGAGGTTATCAAACTTCTTGATGCGGGTATGATTTACCCTATTTCGGATTCACCATGGGTTAGTCCAATCCATTGTATGCCCAAGAAGGGCGGAATAACCGTTGTTCCCAATGAACACAACGAGTTGATTTCCACTCGTCTCGTTACTGGGTGGAGAGTTTGTATAGACTACCGCAAACTCAATGATGCCACGAGAAAGGATCATTTCCCTCTACCTTTTATGGACCAAATGCTTGAACGTTTAGCGGGTAATGAATATTACTGCTTTCTTGATGGTTTCTCGGGTTATTTTCAAATACCCATCGATCCCCAAGATCAAGAGAAGACAACATTCACTTGTCCCTATGGCACTTTTGCTTACAAAAGAATGCCTTTTGGCTTATGTAATGCGCCCGGGACTTTCCAAAGGTGCATGTTAGCTATCTTCCATGACATGGTTGAACAAACCATGGAAGTCTTCATGGATGATTTCTCGGTCTTCGGGGATTCATTCTCTTCTTGCCTTGCCAATTTGGAACGTATGCTTAAGCGGTGCGAAGACACTCGCCTTGTTCTGAATTGGGAAAAATGCCATTTTATGGTAAAAGAAGGCATCGTGCTGGGACACAAGATTTCCAAAGCCGATCTTGAAGTAGACCGTGCTAAAGTCGATGTTATCGCAAAGTTGCCTCCACCTTCAACCGTGAAGGGTGTGAGAAGTTTTCTGGGTCATGCGGGCTTCTACCGTCGATTCATCAAAGATTTTTCTCAAATCGCTCGCCCGATGACCCACCTCTTGGAAACAGATACTCCTTTTATCTTTTCCAAAGAGTGTCTTGAAGCCTTCAACTCGCTTAAGGATAAGCTAACTAAGGCACCCGTCTTGGTTACCCCTAATTGGGAGCTGCCTTTTGAATTGATGTGTGATGCTAGTGATTTTGCTATTGGAGCGGTTCTGGGACAAAGAGTGAACAAACACTTCCAACCAATCCATTACGCTAGCAAGACAATGACGGGGGCACAATTGCATTATACGACAACAGAAAAAGAGCTTTTAGCTGTTGTCTATGCCTTTGAAAAATTCCGCCCCTATCTTGTCCTTTCTACAACAATTGTGTATACCGATCATTCCGCGTTGAAGTACTTGTTGACAAAGAAAGATTCCAAACCAAGACTTCTTCGCTGGGTTTTGCTACTCCAGGAATTTAAAATCGAAATTCGCGATAAAAAAGGAGCTGAAAACCTAGCCGCGGATCATCTCAGCAGACTTGAGGATCCTTACCAAGGGGATTATCGGAACAAAGAAATCAATGATTATTTTCCCTTAGAGACCTTAATGTCTATAAATTCTACTGCTGATGAAACCCCGTGGTTTGCGGACATTGCAAACTACTTAGCGGGTGGAATTCTAGTTGACGGGTTAACATCCCAGCAAAAGAAGAAGTTCTTCAAAGACATTAAGACTTAATTTTGGGACGACCCTTACCTATTCAAACAATGTGCCGACTTGATTATTCGCCGATGTGTTGATGGACCGGCAGCTTCAGAAATCCTTGATGCTTGCCACAAAGGACCCACCGGTGGTCACTTTGGTCCCAACTACACCGCCAAAAAAGTGTTTGATTCGGGATTTTATTGGCCCTCCATATATCGTGATGCTCACAATATGGTTAAACGATGTGATGTTTTCCAAAAACAAGGCACGATCACACATAAAGACGAGATGCCTCAGAATTTCATTCCAGAGTGTGAAATCTTTGATGTTTGGGGTATCGACTTTATGGGGCCATTCCCTTCTTCTAAAGGAAACAAATACATCCTTGTTGCCGTTGACTACGTTTCAAAGTGGGTTGAAGCCAAAGCTTTACCCACTAATGACGCAAGGGTGGTTTGTAACTTTTTGAAAGCTCTTTTCGCTAGATTCGGTGTGCCTCGTGCCATTATTAGTGATCGTGGGACTCATTTCTGCAATGATCAATTCGCAAGAGTCATGGCTAAGTATGGTGTAAATCATCGTCTTTCCACAGCCTACCACCCACAAACTAATGGCCAGGCTGAAATATCCAACCGAGGACTTAAGCGAATTCTTGAAAGGACCGTGGGAGAGCATCGTGCCTCATGGGCTGATAAACTTGATGATGCTTTGTGGGCTTTCCGTACTGCTTACAAGACCCCGATTGGTTGTACACCATATCGTCTCGTGTATGGGAAAGCATGCCACCTCCCCATTGAGTTGGAGCACAAGGCTTACTGGGCCTTGAAGTGGGCTAATTTTGATATCAACAAAGCCGGTGACCTACGCAAGATCCAACTCAATGAGCTGAATGAACTCCGTAATGAGGCTTATGAAAATTCTTTGATCTATAAGGAAAGGACTAAGCTCATTCACGACTCTAAGATTAAGAACCGAGAGTTCCATGTTGGAGACAAAGTCTTACTTTTTAACTCTCGGTTGAAAATCTTTTCGGGCAAGCTCAAATCTCGTTGGTCTGGCCCATTCACCATTGCCCAAATTTTTCCATATGGTACTCTCGAGCTCGCTCAACCTGATGGACCGAATTTTAAGGTGAATGGCCAACGAGTGAAAGTGTACTTTGGTGAGGACACCTCTCAGGAGGTGATTCCATCCCTCACCACGTTCCCCATGAACTAATTTTGGGTCGAGTCAGGCTCGTGACTCGGTTATCAAAAACAAGCGCTCCTCGGGAGGCAGCCCGAGTATCTATCCTTTTATTTTTTAACCTCCTAAGTGTAGGGGGACCTACATAGGTGTTTGTATTTGTGTGGTGATGTGATTACAGAGATACGTGCACTCTTGAAATCTTTGAAGAACCGTGCTCCCGTGTTATCCGAAATCCGGTTCTATCCCTCAACTATCATGATTCAATTTTCTTCATACTCACATTTGAAATTGATCACTTTAGTCGTCTCTTCCTTAACTTGAGTTAACCAACGTGCACAATGTCCTAAGTGTAGGGGAAACTTTTCCCACATGCTTAAACATTGAGGACAATGTTTATCTTAAGTGTAGGGGGACTTCTATCGAAGTTTTAAGTGGACTTTTCCATAAAAATGCCTTCATTTAACCGGAAAATCATATTTTTCAACATTTTTCAAATTTTTTATTAACTTTGGCCATTTATTTATAATTTTTAAATTTTTATCGTTGCTTTCATATGTATATATTCTACAATAAAGTCAAAAATATTAATAAAGTGGTGTAGCTAGTTTAGAAGTCTTTGATCTATTAGGCCCGTTGCGATTATTTTGACTCAACCCGAATAGACTTGTCTAAGTTTATTCTAGCTAGTATCCTTAACCATGTAAAACGTAATTGGTTTATTAGGCTAAGCATCCACGAGTCTCATTACTTGAGATTTTAAATTGTGGAGAACGAGAAATGATAGAGTCAATTATAAGTCGGTATTCTTGCGCAAGCTCACTTGGTGGAATTATTCGCCTATTCTCCCATCACTTGCTAATAATTTATCTGCAATAAGTAAGGTCGTACGATTTGAAAAGTTACTTAGCTTCTAGCCCAAGATCGTTTAAAAGTTGCTCGGTAATGATAAGAGTTCATAGCCAAGGCATAACTTATGAAGCGGGGCGCGAAGATTGGCGAGTCCAAAAAGGCCCTAACAAGGCATGAGGATTCCATTTTATTGCTAAAGATCCAAGGTGATGTGAAAAGCATTATTCCTAAAATCAATATGAAGGATCAAGACTCACAACGAAAAGCAATCAACTCCCATAAAGATCATGGAGAAGTCTATCCGAAAAGACCCTAACAAGGTATGAGGATAAATAGATCCAAGTCCGAAAAGGAGGCGGATCGTTGTATCTCAAAATCCCAAACAGAGATTGAAGAAATAATCATGAAGTCGTGGTCAACAAAGTTGGAGTCCCTCTCAAAAGTCTCCAAGTGAAGAAACTCTATGAACGATGAGAAGACCATTATCTCAAGCACGTCTCTCAAGATATGAAGTATGAATTATATGCCAAATATCGGCCCGAGAAAGGTCTCAAATCGTGAACCAAGTTATGCCAAGATATGAACTTTTTGATATCCCGAGAAGCAGTTTTAAGAGATTTTGTCCTTTAGCTAACTATTGATCAAATCGTCCTACTTTGCTTTTAGCCTAAATAAACTATCGAAATAAGTCCAAAAATGCATCTTCATGATCATTCTAAGACAAAAATAAAATATAAGAGATACACCTAGGAATAAGGGAGTTTAAGCATATAATTAAGCCATGTGTGTAAGTGTTTGATTTGCTAACTTATAATAACAATGATCTCGTTTTCAAGCTTAGTTTAGGGAAAGTGAAACTTGAGGGTGATAAATCTTCGCAGCACCAAAGCCCTAATGTAAGTCCTTGATCTCTTGGCAAGTTATTTCCATATAGCTATTTTCTAGTGAAAATGGTTTTCTATCCTTTTGTTTGCTTTAAAGTTTTAATTCCTCTTAGTACTTTAATTTTTGTTTAGTAGTATGTTAATAAGGCCAAGTTTGATTGATTATGAGAAAAGTGTAAATTTGCTTTATCACTAAGCATTGCATGAGGGCATGACAATGGTTAAGTGTAGGGGATTTGATAGGTGTGTAAACACCCATCCTTTTACCACTTATAACTGGCTAAAACAAGACCAAAACACGTATTTAATATCATTTGTTTGGAATTATGCGTGGTTTTTGTGTTTATTGTGTTTTCAGAGCCAACCGAATAAATATTTAAGAAAACATGGGATTGCACGGGTTTTATCCAAGAAAAAGACTCAAGACGAAGTCTATTATCCAAGAGATGCAGAAAATTTGAAGTCACTGGGCCTATTTGAAGAATTATCGAAGAAAAGGACCAAGGATGGAAGATTTACATATGTCGAAGAAACTCAAGTCTATTAAACGAAGAAATTAAAAGACGAGTTGGATTTAATCATCGACAAATCCCGAATCAGAATCGAAAACGTCAACTTTACTGAAAAGACGAGAAGACGAAAAGAGAGAAGAAAACTCACTCACAAACCAACCACTAGGACTATAAAAGGACTCTCCCACACACAATTAGGGAGTTAGTTAGTTTTCCAGTTTTTTTTCTTTTTTCTCTTGGTTCGTAGCATCACCAACACCATTAGGGTGTTTGGTGATTTTTAATTTTCTTTCGATCTTGTAAGTGTTTAATCATTACTCTTGTTTACTTTTACTCTAATCTTTCAATACAATCTTTTTATTCATCTTGTTCATCTCCATTTTCGTTAAAAGTTCTTAAGTTCTTGGTTGATTAATTTTAATCTTTTATACGTGGTTGATTTTGTGTTTTTATTGTTGGGATTTGTTGTTTATGGTATTTAAATGATTGTTGGTTAGTTTGGTAAAACCTTTTTGCTTATTTGGTTTGATTCGGTTTGAAATCATTTCCCCTGTTCTGTTACTGTTCGTAGCCCAGAATTATTCCGAATAGCATTTTTCCTATTCTCTTACTCGGAATGTTTAGACATTCCGAATAGTCCATTTGTTTTACCCTTATTCGGAATATTTTACATATTCCAAATAGACCTTACTTTCCGAATAGCCAATTTTCCTTTTTCCTTATTCGGAATATCTTGTATATTCCGAATTGAGCATTTATTCCGAATTGAACAATTATTCCGCATAGGATTGTTTTTCCGAATTGAGCATTTATTCCGAATTGGACATTTATTCCGCATAGGATTGTTTTTCCGAATAGGAACCTTTTTTCCGAATAGCCCAGTTTTTCCGCATAGGACTTTCTTTCCGAATAGGGCCTTTTTCCGAATAGGATGTTTTTCAGTTAGGTTAGTTTTTAGTTGCTATTTTGTTAAAAAATATTAATTCAAGTTTTACTTCTTAATTGTTTTAAGTTTAAGTCTTTATTTACTTTATTAATTTCCCTTTTTAGTAGATTAGATAACCAAACTCCTTTTTGTCACCAAGAACAAATTATTCCACTTAAAACCGATATCAATTCGAGAGGATTCCGAGAATCGAATTTTCATCACATAAAATATCAAGTATCAATCACCTATGTGAGAGAGACGTGGGGTCGCTTCAAAGGAAATTGTGGGGGCGCAATTTCTAAGAGCTCTTGCAGAACCAGGCGAGTGTTCATGACCATAACGAACACGACTATGAGGACTTGACAAGGTCAGGGAGAGTCTTGTGTGAGTGTGTATTGTCGTCTACGTAAATAGAGGCTGAGTTCAAGGACATCGCGTCTACTCAGATGTAGGAGACTAAGTGCATTTCACAATGGAAGGTTCAAAGGGTTACACCTGCCTATCCTATGAAGGACTTAACCGCAGAAATTTTGCCGAAACTTTCGTGTGTTTTCGACCGATTCCCATTCATGTGGGGGATTGTTGGAAAATGTTTTGCAAATATGGTTTTTGCAATACTTTGGACATAATTTTTTTTATATAATATATATATATATATATATATATATACTAGTGGCAAAACCCGTCCGATGGACGGGTATGACTTCTAATTATCGATTTACTTTTTTTATATTTTTTAAATATATGTTTGTCATGTTCGATGGACATGTATGACTAATGTTTTTTTTGGGTAAATATATATTTTTTGTTTAGTTGTTTTTTAATGCATTATTAAATGTAATGGTTATTTTAGGTTTAAATGATAATTGATATATACTTTAAGATTTTAGTTATATATAAATTAGGTATTTGGACATATATAAAATTTCAAGTTTTAAATTGGATATATGAAATTTTTAAGTAAGGTTGGATATATATGAAATTTTGCATTAAAATGAGGGATATATATGAAGTTTTGAAGTAAGGTTGAATATATATGAAATTTAAAGTCAAAAGAGGGATATATATGAAATTTTCCTAAACATCAAAAGACTTATACATTAAGTAAGATAAAAATTAGAAGTGATTTTTTTTAAATAAGAGGATTTATTTATGTTGATGTGACGTTAACATTTTAATGTTGCCAGTTATGACATCTAGCCCTGAGGGGTAGTGGGACTTATATCTCACGAGTGAGTCTGATGTGGCAAAAGCCACTCCATAAAACTCACCAAAATTTCATGCGTGGTTAGGCTAAAAACCCGCCTTTTAATATATTTAAATAAATTTGTGAACGTGTTGGAATATTTAATGGATTATATTTCATATAAAGTGGACGTAAGGTGTAGCTGAGTATTTTTGTTATCACTCCCATAATATAGTGAGATTTTGTGAGTTATAATACTGATGTGACGCTAAAATAGCAGTAGATATTCTTATTACTACCCCCTTCGGTCTAAGAGTTCATCTTATGTTCAAAATGATATGCGTCGCTGGTGTGTACAGGAGTTAAAGTTCCTAGTGCGTATAAACGTCATAATGATCAATCAATTAGTTTATGTCCTCTAATTCTTTTAGATAGCCCTTCTAATTTTATTTTTATTTTTTTAAACGATAGTTTGGTGCAGCGGAGTATCTTGCGTGCCACCAAGGCATCAAGTCTCTCGACCCGAGTTCGAATCATCTCATGAAGAGATATTAACCCCCATGTTAGCCATCCAGTTTTCGATTAAGGGGCTTTACGGCATTGCGATAGGATTCAAACTCGGTTGTCAATTCTGGAAAAATCTCCCACATCGTAAAGACAAGCAATTGTTGTTTCATTAAATGGTTGGTAAACAATTTATATCTTTAATATACCGGAATTTTTATAGTTTTTATATATAATTTTTGTTAATTATTAAAAATATAAAGAAAAAAATTTGAAAAACCGGGTTAACCCGGACCCGATGACTCAACCGGGTCGATTTAAAACCCGAGTTTCAAAACAATGCCTTTGTTGTTTTAAAATCTCTACAAAACATTCATGGCCCCAGGCTGAATAAAAACATAAATTTTATTGATTGGGACACTAAAAAATATTGTCTATGGACACTTATACCCTTGTAGCATGAACATGGGTTAACATGATTTAAGGATATATATGTCAATATACACAATTTTTTTGAGTGTCTCAATCAATAAGAGGAGTGTGCAAATCACATCCCTTTAATTATATACATCTTTTTTGGTATAACTTTATTTAACAAATATGACGTATACATCTATCGATCTTTTTAAGAAACAAATAACGCTAAAAAAATTATTTAAATGCAAACTAAACGAGTCAGATATTGCAATTCTTCTGATATATGTATTATTTTACAAAAAAAACATTATAATTTAATACTTTTAATTTTTTAATCAAAATAATCTTTGAAATTATTCATTCTTTGCACGCCCGTTCATTAATAATAACAAACCTTCGCATTATCAGTTCACTCCCGTATATATCAATTCTTGCCGTTAACGACGTCGTATAAGGCTCGCCAAAGTCGTTTCATTCGTATAGTGATGATGTCGTTTCCGGTTTTTGCATAACAATGTTTTTATCAAATATATAGTGTATATCTACCGTATATAAAAAAAATTAAAGTAAAAACAACCCCCTCACACTATATGATGTGTTTAAAAACAACCTTAGACTTTTAATTATTTAGACATTTTTTGCATAACAAATTTTTAAATTTTTTGAGGAAAAAAATATCGTTGAAAAAACCGTATAATCGCAAATCAAATGAGTCGAATATTGCAATAGTATGATTTTATAAAAAAGGTTAAAACTTAACACACATTTAATTTTTCTTATTTATATAGTCCTTGAGGTTATTCGTTTTCTTCCAATACAGTCACTGAAACGTATAATATTTCGTATTATTGGTCCACCATAATCGTTGGCCATGTGCCGTTCACTGCAAAACGCGAGCTATATACACCTCGTTTTTCTAAATAGAACCCGTTATCGGATATACTTCGTTTATGATATAGTAAAAGAGTGTTGACTTTTTGAACTGTCATTGCTAAATTGTCTTTCCAACCTTTTTTCTCTAATATTTGTTTGATAAAAATTGAAAGTTGTGCTCTGTTTTTTTCCTTGTTTGCGTTACTGGTGGATGACTATGTGCTTAAACATTAACAAATCATTTGCTTTTCCAAAATCATGTGCAAAATAAACTGTGGATTTTGAACAAACGTGTGCAAAGAGTGGTTGCTCACGCTTAGGCATGTATTGTTGTACTAATTCTCGCTATACACTTGATCACAAAATACTTGTGATAAAAACTACGGTTAACTATTCTATATAAATATACAGTTCACGTTGAGACAAAATTCTTTACGCAGGTAATGTCATATTTTATGTATGGTTAGATTGTTGTTCCATTAATCATCTGGCAATCAAATAATTACACTTCAATTGACGAAATAAGTTTCAAATAGTGCTTGCTCTTGTCCTCGCTAGTTGGTATAGTTGAAAAGTCATGCATCCCGGACACAAGTATCAAATAACTACACGTTTATGCAGGGCTGTCATTGATATGTGATAAATATACATTCTTACATGTTCTCAGTTTAAACATCATCTCGTTCATCTTTTTAACTTTTAAGGTCACAACTATAGAATACAGAAGAATGCATTCAGATATAGATCACTTTGAACTTGTATACATTAAAGATGCACACAAACTTGTGCAAAAGCTCTACAAAATGGAGAAACGCAGAAAATATTTTGTTACTTGATTTTTTTATGAATTAAAGGGCCAACCACAGAGTGGCTAGCGAAATGAGTGAATTATGAAAGGGAAATTCCCTTCAGATTTAGATAAAAAAAGCATGAAAACAAAAAGTGGTCATTCGATCCACTGAATATACAGTTTTAACTCTAGAAGACCTTTCTTATATATCGATTGTATGGCGAGGATTCTGTAGCTAATGAGTAGATACACCATCAGCATCGAGATCGTTACAGTATTAACCTTATAAGTATATTTAAATCAACAAATATACATTTTGACTGCTATAGAAGAGTTAAGGTATTTAGGTATTGTTTCAAAAACAAAATAAAATACTAAGATAATACCAGTTCTGGTCTCGGTAAGTTAGGTGGGTTTCTCTTCTTTTAAAGCTTTAAGCTTGCATCCAAGTGCTTGTAAATCAAATGATCCATGGAAATGGTATATAATTTCGAAAGTTCTGCACCTTTAACTGCAACTCATTTGCTTCTATGTGCAAGCTGTTATTATCAACCTGTGTTTGAAATTACTAATGAATTAGTAATGAATTAGTAACTTCCATAAAGCATCGATCTTGGCAACAAAGAATGATGCTAATAAAATGTTCAGACTACAGAACTAAAGAATGATGCTAATACAATGTTCAGGTCAAGTATATCTTCTAGAGCAGGATGGCCCACAAAAGTTGCAGCGACTCCATGAGATCTGTAAATTTCCTCTTCAAATGGGAGAATACACAAGACATGATCGATGAATTTAGAAGGCCCCTTAAGTCTTGCATCACCCCCTTTCCAGGCCCAGAAAGAAGGTGATACATATTGGTAAGTGTAAAGGCGAGCTAGGTCCGTGTTGGCCATATGTAGCTACAAAAAGCATTTCTCGATGTTCCTACACCATAAATAATATATATGGCTTTATCTTTCTGCTGGAAATATAAATTTGAATATACTTTTAGATAAGTGTTACCTAGAAACTTACTGGGAATCAAAATTCATAATTGTCGTTTATTTGAGAACACAAATACTTTACCAACCGCATGACCATAAATCTTCATCTCCGAGGCAGAAGATGGCAATCTGATTGAGATCAAAAATAAAAATAACATGAGTAGCAATGAGGAACAATAATACAATATTGCTTACATTTTATGAAAAAGGGTACTCACCCTCCATAATGTTGCTTTGTAAAATAGGACGTTCTCACCCAGCTATATTAAAAAAACCATATCCATATAAGCATTAGAGACAAAATCCAAATACACATACATTTATAATTAATGCTAATACAACAATCAAGGCATACCGGTTGTGAAGCGTATGACTTGAAGAGATCAAACCCAGCAACCTCATGTTATATTTCTCGCCTTCGAGTACAGGCACGCTGCTTCCATACACCCACTTTCATATAGTAAGATCCTCTGAAGATCTGCATCAGTTTGTGTATTAGATCAAGTTTTAAGATACGGATTTAGTGATTATGTGTTTTGTGATTAAATTCGATTGAGATGATAAACTAAAAAAGAAAACTAAGAATAACCTTGTTTCATCAGCACATACGTAAGTTTTTGAGGTGCCATCGGTTGCTTTAGCAATATAGAAATACACATGAAGTTGCTCAGTTGCTCAGTACGTTTAGAATCAGCTAGAACCACAACACCAAATAGTCCTAAGACACCCGTCTGGACCGAACCTGCGCTAGTAATGCAGTTAAACAAAACGTCAGCTTCAAGCGTCGATTCCAACATCTTTTAATCAACTTCAATTATTGAAATTATGTTCAGCTGCAAGTGAGATCATAATGTTTTCAGTTCTCCAATTTATTTTCTTTTGTTTTGGCGTGCGTGGCTTGAAGCTGTAACATCATTAACTGCGTGCATATCCAGTTTGTATGGCTGACTGGACGGCACAAGAAGTCCCTGAAATTTCCATTCATCACCTGTAAGGGGGCCTTGCAGCCGTGTACCTGCTAGTTGTTGACCATTAAAATTAGCCTTGGCGAAAGACGGTTGCAAGAAGTTTAGGTTATTTGCAGCCGTGGGACAGATCCTCCAGCAGTTGGTGGTGCATTGTACATAGGCAAGGGTACATATGACACTATAATTGTCTTAATGACTTGGATAAACTGCAAATTTGACATTTTATTCCTCTTAGTGTCAATAACTTTGTGACAGTCAACCACGATATATATGGTTACTTACAACTAATAGGTAAGTTAAATGAAGCTTTTTTTATTTAAACAAAATTAAATGAAGTTTAAAGAGCAGAGTTCGACTTAACTTTCGTCTTCTTCGTCAACACTTATGCCTAAAGAGGTCAGAAGGTGAAGCCAAACTCTCAACAACAGTCCTGTATGCGAGTTTGGTGTATGTTCTGTGAGATTTGTTAACGATGAGGAACCTCCAACAATCAGGATATGATTATCAATATAATCAATAAATCAAAGGAGAAATGAGATGATCAGTGTTTAATGGAGGTATTGGAAGTACTACCATGTTCTTGGTTTAATGGAGGGGATGATTATCAATTTGCAAATGTCGTCAAGTTTTATACTTGTATGTTGCTTTTAACATTTTCGCTATCAAGAGAGTACCGACTCAAAAGTAATTTTGAACATTGTGTTTCAACATGTATTCATTCTTTGCGTTCCAATAAGATTTACTTCAATCGATCAAGAAGTCTGGATTAAGTTGTATGTAGGCAAAACCTCAGGCCACTACCAAACGCCATGAAATTCTTATATGCACATATTTATTCCATCCGTTGTAGGGCACATGGTTGGATACTAAGACTATATACAAACTCTTTTTATCTACTTTAAGGTGAAAAATATCTGTGAAATTGTAGCTTACCTCCCATCTCGATTGTTGTGCACCATTCATCTCCGCATGCAGAAACCTTCTAAAAGTGGTTGATGATTTCTGGGAGGATTATTTAGCATAAATGGCATGGCATGCCAACTGCTATAATTCCTGCAACTTTATACAGATAGAAAAGTGTAAACCTGTAAGCTACCAAATCTCCAAAGTCTCTAGCAACAACAAACAACTAAAATGTGCAGAAACATGATCAAGGTATTCAGTCGGTGTCCAACCCATTTACTTATAAATAGTTCCTTCTGGTTAGTTTCCTTTCTAAGGAATCGCAGTGACAAAATAAATAAAAAAATTAGCTATTAAGGCGATGGGTTAAATGGGTAAACCTTCTGAAAGCGATTTATAATAAATATTTTTCTCAAAATAATAGGACAGACATGGTCAAGCAGACCTAACCTGTTTCGAGCCAGTTTTACACAAAAAGCATTTAGGCACAACTTGAAGTAATTCGCTGTACGTGTAACCTTGTTCCTGAAATATTTAAAGGACACAAAAAAAGTTACTTCAGTCCAGACAAACAGCCAGAGAATATGAATGGAGCAAAAAACCAATAAATTTCACTTTACCTTTCAAGGTTTCCGAACGTGTGCAAGTGGTCCGCATCTGACCGGTTTTAACAAAAGTGTAATGAAAGTCAGTTGAACATCGTGTACATTACACAAAACAATATACCTTTGGAGCTTTCAAAATTTCCTCCAAACTTTTATCCTCGTCTACGTGCTTTTTTTGCAGCTTAGGTTTATCTTCCTCAAGTTTGGGAATTAGATCGGTTGACTCTTTAGACTTTCTTATTATATCTGGAATTTTTGTTGTATCCTAGAGAAGAACATAATAATAGATTAGTATGTAATTTATTATATGAAGATAGAGAAAAATATATTTTCTTTTATCTTTTGTTTCACGTGGTTTAGATCTTCTCGTTGCTTCACATCCTGCCTTTCAAATTCCTTTGAAGTCATCCTTGCACCAATGTGTGTAGCTCCTTAAGCAATGCAAACAAAGTCGAGTATATCATGCTATCCAAGCTTATAATGGTTGTTTAAAAGCATATTTTTTAGTAATTATAGGGATTTTGAGTTGCAACGATCAGTTTAGAGTTTTCAAGAGAGCTACTTATGTTCTTATTTTCCAATTATTAAGGGCCGTAACTCGTAATAATCATAGTTAATTACCCGCAAGAAAACTGCTTATTGAGATTGATATAAAAGTTACATAACTATCCGTAGCGCTCAAGCAACGAATGACCTGAATGTCCCATTTATTTAAGATCTTAAGTACCAACAATGACTTTTTAAACGCACACTCTTAATCCCACTTTTAAAAGAGACTGAAAAGTAGTACTGACTACTGATAATAGCATAAGAAAAATCATGTAACAGACCTCTTGTATCTTCGTACGCTTATTATGCAACGTCTCAAAACTACTGGAAAACTCTCTAATGAGGTCAGGGCATTATGAAGCCAAATTGGGCCAAATTTGATTCACCCGGTCCATAAGGAAGGTCGATTGTATGAAAGGCTTGTATCTTTTAAGGACTTGTTGATGGAGCTTAGGCAAATTTTCTTTTGACACTCTTTTCTTATAAAAACATCCACATGATAAGTAATTCAGGAAAGTATCAGCAACGCTGCTTCCAGTAATCTCAAACGTGGAGACACCATTACTGAAGGAGGAACCATTATTTAAGGGGGACGTCTCCTTATTGTTCATAGAAGTGGACAGAGTCATTTGATCACTCGCTAACAGTACAGAAACATATAAAGGCCCACGGATGCACATTTGTACCAAAAAATAATAGGAATAAATCAAAACATATACTTACACAAATCAGATGCTGATTCGTCAACATTGTGGACAGAAGATCTTGCACACTGATTATTATTCAAGGAGACTCAGACGTCACTAATATCATGAGCATTCTCGAGGAGATCAAACATCTCAATATCAGTCCCACACAATTGTTTACTACTTCGTGTAGCTTAGGCAAACATACAAAGTTGTTTGTAAGCTATCCCAAACAGTGGATAATCACATAAAAATTGTATAGCTTAGTGGATTATGCTTGTGTACCTCTAACCTGCCACGAAGTTCAGAATAAAGTTTATTATAATAGATCATTATAGAATCCTAACCACTTTATTGGAGATTTATAGTATAATTGAAGTAAATACAGATTAAGGTCGTAAAAACATATGCTTGTAATATATCTACACCTAATTCAGGACCAGTTAATGCATCCGTCTTTTTGAGTGAATCATCCAATCAAAGTACCAATTTTTCAACTTTATAGAAAGAGCACACATACCTTGCCAGCATGATTATAGAGAGGATAAAGGTCAGAGAACAGTGGTATGATTCCCTGCAGTTACATTAGCAGAAGTGTGAGTTTTTATCCGAAATAAATCACGAAGAAAAACAAACATAATAAAAAATAAAAAATTGTATTATAACAAATGATATTTAGAAGAAGATAGATTGTAGAGATACGTGATGATTAGGGTTTTTCTGGTAGGATGATCGGTGCTCAATGTTATAATCCATGTTGATGTTAATCTGTTTGGTAAATATCATAGACCCGTATAATAATTCTTGTGATTTGGTAAATATCAAAACGTATAATTTATATGTTTTCATGCGTTTATTAATATGATTTTTTATTTGGATATCAAAATTGTTCGTCCAGTCTAGTAGTTGGAGCTCTATGTTCTGGGTTCGAAGATTCAGGTTCGACTCAAAGGAGTGTCATTCTTTTTGCTAAATTCCGAACTCTACACTAAATCTGCTGACTGGGATTAGTGTCCTAATAGATGATGTGGCAAATCCCTCCTCTTATATATAATGTAAAGATATATATATATATATATACATATATATATATATATATATATATATATATATATATATATATATATATATATATATATATATATATATATATATATATATATATAGGCTCCGGTTCCGTTGAGAAGGTTTTTATTTTGAGAAATTTGAGAAATCTTCGTTTGAGCCATTGATTCGAAAAATTTTCATTGATTCACTAGTTAACATCATTTAATAGTGAATCAAAACTATAAATCATAAGTTTGATTCATAAATCTTTGTAAAAATCGAGTTATGAAATGATTCAATAAATTTGTGTAGTAAATTCAATATTTTACAACTATCGCAAAATCGAGAGTTTTTTTTATGTTGATTCAATTTTTTTGACTCATTTTGTATTATTATCATATTAAAATGAAACAACACTTGAAAAACTTGAATCAAAGTTAACAAGCTATGGTTTTTGAAAAACCTTCTCAATTGAGAAGATTTTTTTCCTTCTCAATCGATCCAAATTCTCTCTCTCTCTCTCTCTCTCTCTCTCTCTCTCTCTCTATATATATATATATATATATATATATATATATATATATATATATATATATATATATATATATATATATATATATATATATATATATATATATATATATATATATATATATATATATATATATATATATATATCAGGAGGGAAATGCCACATATGCATTCAATAAATCCATGTCATCACTTTTTAAATTTTTTATTAATTAGTGATTAATTTCATTTTTTTAGTAAAATTGTTTTTTTTAAACCGGGTTTTAATTTAGAAAAAACTTGTTTACAAGATTGGAACGTGGACACAGTTTAATATTGTGAACTAGGCATAACCACTCAGCCAACACGTTTCTTATGTTTAATATTGCAATACAATATATAAAAACACAAAATATTCAATTGATATTATAAAATATACTTTTTGAGATAAGTTTGGAAATTATTTAGACAAGATTTGAATTCCAAAAAAATATACAGTAATATTTTTTATAGAAGATTTGTAACCATCTTTCACATCTTCATTCCGTTTTAAAAAAACCCTAAAACTCTCTGATCATCATGAGCAAAGTTCTACCCAGAAACACTGATATTACACCGATAGGTCTACTATCGTATATTGCTCCGTTTACCCAATATTTTTCAGCTAGATTTGTTGTGATGTTCTCCGTGAATTATTATAGGGAGATCAAACATCGAATATGGTGGTAGACTGGTAGTAAGATTTCTGGATATTATTGCTTTAGCAAGTTCTCATGCTATATTTTCCCAGAGGATTTGGAAGTTCGCTAATATTTTTTTATTGCTACAGTAATATTTATTTATTTAAAAGCTTGATTGCGTGTGATTTTACATTATCTAATACGGTCATAATGTATTATCATTGATGCAGGGATATCCATGACAACCAAGCCACTGAGCCACCCATTTTCTGATGCAGTTTCTTCATCCTTCCGCACTCATATCGTATATTTATTTTGTCATTCGGGGCTCTATATCACATTCGGCGCTCTGTATCACATTCGGGGCTTTGTATATTTACTTTGTTAATCAGCGAGTTAAAGAAGTTTTTCTCTGTTATGTGTTCTAGGAAGGTCCATCAAGTTGCCCACAAATGCTGGATGAGACAAATACGTCTAAGGTGTCTATTAATCCTGATTCAAAAGACCTGCTGATAAAAGCAGGAAGTGGTAGATTGCAAGATTCAACAAAGATTAGGTTGAGGGAGATAGAAAGATGAAGCAACACCAAAAAACCTTAATCTTATATGGTTGAAACATGTATTAAGCATTCAATAGTGAAGAATTAGTTCATTGCTGAACTATGTGATAAAACACAGGTTTGATGTTCGAAGTTTTTGACTAATATAATTTGCTTTTGATTTTGATACCTAACTAGAATATCCTCCCACTTTCTACCACCAGGTTCATTTGCTACCACTGATTTTGTGAGTCCAGGGGCGTAGCCAGACTATAAAGTTATCATGTACACAAAAGTTTTAATACGAGTATCTATATAGTATATAATTTTGGGACCGGGTTCATTTTGAAAAAATAAAGATTTTTAGCAAATATATACACTACGCGACAAAATTTCATCAGGTTCCCGTGCATCCCCGGGAACCCCCTAGCTCCGCCCCTGTTTGTGACAACTATCCTAGGCATTCTTTCCTTCCCTTGCTGCATCCATCAGATGTTGCAAGTTGAAAAAATTATCATACATAAGTAAATCTAATAAAGAGATCCATGAATAACAAGTACTCTTTATTTTATTGCACATATATACCATAAAGAGGTCACACCTACATAACCTCAACCTGTTGCTATGAGGGTATGTTTGGGTATCTTTACTTGTTGTCATTAGGGTTATTTGTGCAATAAAAAGGGAAACTACATGCGAGTTTCAAAATTTGCTACTATGTATTGAATATCTGATTCACATAAAAAGTTACTCCTAAATGCACTTTCTCATACATGATTTATTATGTGCAGGAAGAAATGCTTCCTGGTAGCCATGGACTTATGGTTCGAGGTTATATTCCAGTAATAAATACGCTTGCCAAAGGCCTCGATATCGGATTATCGCTTAAACAGTGACCCAGAGGTCTGTGACATCCTTACTGATTTTGGGCCAAACATTTAGGTGCATGGTCTGCTGATAAAAATCAAAACTATAGTAACATCAGAATTGCATGGGAATTGCTCTTTAAAAACAAAGTGAATCACTTTAAGGTACTTTTCGTAACCAATGATACTCATAGCATGTGAAATGTTTATAATTCGTGAAGGGACAAGTTACTCTCTTAATTGGGACTATTATTCTAATTCTATTATATGGCATGGACCACATATCTTAAACATTTCACAAATACTTTATGGTTTCTTTCTATTTGAGTAATTGTATAAAATTTGTATACAATGCCACTATTGTAGTTATTATTCTAAGTTGGTTCAATCGTTTGCAGGAACTAATGTATAAAGTTAGAGAAATTAAAACTTAAAAGAAAGGCTGAGAAAAGAAGCACATTATTACAACTTCCATCACAGCCCTACATACATTATCTTCTCAAGGTACGTATTGGTGTTACGATCTTTTACCTATAAAGTGGGTTGTTTAGGGAGCGGCTGATGCGTACATCGGCGATAACCCTTCTGCCAAATGTGGCAAAGACGAGGGTGTTGATGATCAAGCTGTCAGGGTTAGTTGTTGACATGTTGACACTTTTAGACGGTATTTTATTCATTCTTGAATTATAATTTTGTAGTTTGGTTTTTGAATATACATTACACCACTTTATTGTTATATTCTGTGATAAAGTCAAAAGCTAAAGCTTTGGTTAATTATGCATTTTGTTAGATTATGAATATTGTAATCGTGAATACTTGTTCCATGTTTATAAAGTCTTCTTTATTTAAATTTCATGTCGACATGATTACAATTGCACTCAGCACATTGCGTATGGTGAAAATGTAGGAGAATTCCACACTACAAGAAAATCTGCTTATAGAGACAACAGAAATAGTCTCTAAAAATGGCTAATGTAGTGTTTAAAAACCTTTAGGGACTACACATAGTCTCAATAAATGACGTGCCTATTACCTAGACGCTAGAGGTTTATAGGGACTACCGATTTCTTTTTTAGGGACTACAACGTTGACCCTGAATTTTTGACTTTTGACTTTCATTGACCCAAACCAAGCTATGGCGTCAACCTTTTGGGACTACAGTTAGTCCCAATAGTATCTTTAGGGACTACTATTTGCCACTACAAGTAGTGTCTAAAGAAATTTGACTTCGTTGACCGAACCTTCGAAGACTATATGCAGGGACTACAAGTAGTGGCTAACATTTTTAGCCAAAAATATGATTGGCGAATTTTAGGGACTACACATAGTTCCTAAAAGTGACCGTAGCTTTCGCCACAACAGGTTGTTTGTAGGCTTTTTCCTGGGTTGTTCTGACCCATTCTGTAACCATTTTTTTGATATTTTCAACGCAAACCAATTTAACGCAAATAATAACTTAAACATACAATCACACTTGATTCAAGTTCCAATGACTACATATTATTCAACAACAACCTGAGCTTAAATTGTTTAACAAGATAACGAGATACATATAAAGTGTTCAAAATCATAAATTGTTCCAAAAACCAACCTAACAATGAGCCAATGCCTAATAACTAGTAGATAAGTAGCCAATGCCAAAAGCTCCTTTTTAAGTGCTTTCGATTATTCTTACTGTCCTCGGAGATGATCACGCCTTTCACTAGGATGGGCATTGTGGTAATTGTTTAGAGCCACTTCACATCCTACAAGCATCAAAGCAAAAAAAAAGTTATTTTATTAAAAAAAGGGTCGGTCACGTATAAGTCACAAATTTGTTTGGGGAAGAACACTATCAATGAACTCAGTGGCTAGTTTGTTAACTAGCACATTATACATTACTACATATGCGGTTGATCAATGATAGAAAAAAAACGGTGTATCTATCTCATCTATATAAGTTCTTAAATCCGACGAAACATACCTGCCAGCTAAGGGTGTAGTCAATCTGACAAGCAACATAAGAAGCTAACCTAGAGTCACTGGCCTGCATTTGAAAACTCAACATGTTACTAAATTTTTCTGCACATATATGTTCTCATAAAAAATTAGGAATTTGATCATATCAAATAGTAACTAAGATCCACACAAAAAATAACATTTTTTTTCTAAAAGACTTTAAGTTACTTCATCCATCTTGCCAAGGCCTAAACCCTCAAAGTTCTTCAAAGTCAAATTTAGGGGTAAAGTGAACCTTTTTTATCCTGTATCCATGCCTTTGTGTATGAACCGTTAGAGCTATAGCCTTAAAACAAGCTCTTTCGGCTATTCTCACAAGCTGAGCAACCACGTTCATATCCTTGTACATCTAATATATCAATTAACTATCTTACTTGTACTTAGTCAAAGACCAAATGTAACAACTTAAACCCAAAGTAGTATTATGGCCAACAATAATTGAACCCACTCAACTATTATTGGCGTATTATTTCTAACATCAAAAAACCATTTTAGAAGTTAAAAGTTGAACAAAAAACAACATAAACTCGCAAACTCTATATAACTCAACTATCCATATTAGTGTATGAGCAATTAAGTTGTGAAAGATAAAACAGGGAAACAATAATGTCACTCACATGAAGCTGGAAGAAATGGATTCGAGGTCATGTGGAAGCCACCTCCACCACACTTGACGTTGCCCATGATAAAGAAGTCTACAAATTTAATAAGGTTAACTATTATCACACCACAAGGTCCTCTTTATAATCTTAAAGCACTTAACTTTTGTATTGCAGAAATAGAAACCATAATTGTATTAGCCGAACATGCAACCTTAGTTGTATAATAACTTAATAATCAGTAACATTGGTGACCTCCATTTTTCTTCTCTACCCTAGTAGGGAATCTTGATATAACACAAATGATTCATAAATTAGATTTTCATATTCATAGCCCACATTAGTTTCCCAAATTTTGGTCTAACTATTCTAATATTAAAAACCAGCATTTGTAGAACAACACAACGATATGTTTTATGACAAACTAAACAAACAGTAAGTATAACAGACTATATTATATAGAAACTGACAGATACTTACTTGTAGTCTTAAATTTTATTTAAGCTTGATTATATTATATAGATAAACTAAAAGAACACAATATATGTTATTTAAAATAATACAACAAGTTTGCAAAAAACGATTAAAACCATCACAGTTGTATCAAAAAAATGAATCGACATTATATTCATATATATATATATGAGATATTAAACGTATGTTTCTATATGATGTCGATATACACAAGAGGGTATGTAGTCAAAATGCTATTGCTATACATTAAATGTTAAACGAATCAGTCGAGATGACACTGATATACATGAGATATTTACGGATGAGTCGAGAAAATATTCATACACATCAGATGTTAAATGGATGATTCAAGATAGTATGAATACACATGACATGTTAAACAAACGATTTGAAATGCTATTGATATAAATGAGATGTTAAACGTCTAAGTCAGTATAATATTTGTGGAAACCGTATATGGGTGAATACGTTTGCAATTATAAATTTAAGTTTCGATCTAAATAATTCCGGTTTAGTTGATTCACTATATTTTGACTTACATGTATGACACTAAGTCAAACATTAACAAAGGAAAGCGAGGAAAGAGACAGCCATAACGCGAGGATGTATAGTGGTTCGACCCAAGGACACCTTACGTGCCCTACGTCCACTCCATGAGTCGCCTACTCGAGAGTTCACAACACCACACGACAATATCCTTATTAGGGGAAGGAAGCCTTACACGACACGACACAACGTTGCTTACATCTTTGTTCGGAGCGAAGCTAAACAGCGGGTTCTTGACACATTGGGAGGAACCATCCATTCACTACACTATACGACACAACACAAAAATGGTATGCCACCAAATACCTAGCTCACAATGGAATCGACCAAATACTCAATCACACCTCGATTATGTGATAATTTATAATGAGAAAATCCTTATCAAATCGAGTCATGAATTACATCATTTTCATAAATCTCATAAGATAAATATGGGTACATAATATAATTCAACACATACTTGTATTAGACCTTTCCGCTCCTTAAGAGATATTGATTTATGATAAAAAAAAAGTCATGGAACTCGGTTGAGAAGAACACGAGATGACAAGATATGGCTCCAAGACTTGATTGGCTTGGACATCTCGGATGTCATGATCTTCGCACCTTGTAGGAATAACAACGAGAGAGGTTTTAAGTGTCCCTAAAAAAATGAATGTTACTTACAAAGACTCAATGCTAACTATAATGTCTCTAAGGGTCGGGTTTAGGGATGGAAACGAGACAGATCAATCCCGTCAGAGCTCGAGGTTGGCTCATTTATGTTTTACAAAGCCTGAGCTCGATCTCGGCTCATTTTGAGCCTTATTATTTAAGCTCGAGCTCGGCTAATAGTATGTTAGCCAGGATTGGAGGCTCATCTCATTTAGGATCGTTAATGAGCTTGTTATAAGCAAATGAAGTCTAGCTCAGTTGGATGGATGCATTTGGTTATAGTCTCCATGTGGGGGAGGTCAGGGGTTCGACTCCTGTCATTCCCCATGTGGGGGATTTTCCCAGAATTGGCAGCCGGGTTTGAATCTCATCGCAATGCCTTGAAGCCCCTTAATGGGAAACTGGATGGCTAGCATGGGGGTTGATATTCTCTTCGTGAGATGATTCGAACTCGGGTTGAGAGACTTGGTGCCTCGGTGGCACGCAAGATACTCCGCTGCACCAAACTGCCGTTCAAAAAAAAATGAGCTTGTTATAAGGTTGCTAATAAGCTTGTATATTAAATATTAGACTCGTTTAGGCTCGTGAGCCTAAGCAAGATTTGTAGGCTCAGGATCGTTAATGAATGTTAACAAATCGTGATGAATGTTAACTAATCATTATAAGTTTTAACTAATCTTGATGAGTGTTAACTAATCGTGATGAGTGTTAACTAATCATGATGAGTGTTAACTAATCGTGATGAGTGTTAACTGATCGTGATGAGTGTTAACTGAGCATTATGAATGTTAACTGATCGTGATGAATCTTAACTGATCGTGGTGACTTTTGTGTTTATTAGGAGGAGACTGAGTTGACTCTTGTCCTATGTTTCTTTCCTCAACAATAGGTAGGGGAGTTGAGAATAGTATACTTGTTCATCTGAAAGGTGGTTTTGTTACATCCCGACTGTTTGCCTCGCTGGGAGATCCAGGAGTAACATTCGCGGATGCAATGTGACCATCTACCGTTGAAGTTCTTCGATGGCCTTTGTTCACATCGTTTTTAGTCATTTGTTAGAGTTAGTTTAGGGTCCCACGGATGGCGCCAACTTGTTGATACAAAAGTTAGATGGACCGAGCTTGACCCGAATTAGGCTTAATTCGGGGTCTTGTGGATTCTGGCTCTTGCACCAAGTGAAACTTGCTTAAGGACCCTGCGCACTAAGAAACAGACACCGTTAGGCTTACCGTAGGTTTGTAACCCACGATTAGACTCCGGCGTTAGAGTAAGTAATCGATTTGAGTATATTAGGGTTTTAGGGTATTGTGTGTATCGTACCTTTGTGGAACCTATCGGGTTCCTTTATACCCGAGAGAGTCCTGGATGGGCTCTCCTACTCTTGCGGCCAAAGGAAGGGATAATGACTCAAAATAAATTGATATTTATCGCATAACTGAGGTAAGTGTATATCCTCTTCCCTTTAGGCGAATATAATCATAAGATAGATTATATTCTTATCTGATCCTGTCGTAGTGCGACGAGGATACGGTTAAGTAATAAAGCGTATGTGGCACAACGACTTACTGGGCCTCCTGGGCTGTGCGCCTATCGCATAAGTATTAATCCATTCCTGTTGGATACGTGTAGTACCCATGAGTCGGACTATCCAGCCCGACCAGGGACTATACGTCATCAGCTGCATTGTTTGGGGTTTGTCGTTTAGTGGGCTTTTCTCCGGCGACATGTCGTCGGGAAAAACTATTATTTTATCGTAATCCTTGGATTATCTAACTATGGAGATGATTATTAGAGAGAGAGATAGATGAAGATGTAGAGAGAGAAACTAGAGAGAAAATAATGAAAGATTAGATTAAGTGTGTGAAAGTGAATGACCAACCCCTCCTAACATGCTAGGAGGGGGTTTATATAGCCCACCCTACATGTGGGCTATATGGGCTATATTGGATCACGAGCCCAATATCGTTGGAGTGACCGATCCTTTCTAAATACGTAAAAACGTATTTCCAACAATCTCCCCCAAAGGGAGGTCACTCCAAGTTACAATGTCCTAAATAGTCTATAGCTCGTGATCTATGCTAATAATGATGTGACCGAGGCTTTCCTTGGAAAAACGTATTTCCAACAATCTCCCCCAAAGGAAGGTCACACCATTTTAAAAAATCTTGAACCTAGCATACTATGCTTGAGTCTTCGATCTTGTTCTTGTGAATAAGCTGATGAGATCTTTGACTTTATTCTTGAGCATGTTCTCTTGCCTTGACCTTGTGTATTCATCACTTGTGATATTTGCCTCTTCGTGACTTCATGATCCACATACTTATACTTTTATAAATTCTTGAAAGCTTCAGAGTTTGATACAGCGGAAGACTTAACTTTTAGGCTTTCTTGAATTAAATGAGATATTAAGTGCATAAAGTATAAGCATGTGGGGACGACTTCTTCTTGGATTCCGCAACGCCACCGTCTTCAAATGCCGCAACATAAGTAGACACGAAAGAAATGGCTTTGAACATTTCATTCTAAATCGGTAGCATTTTACCTCCGGTCGGTGAAGACCGTTGGACGATATTAGATATCGTACCCGTGACGGATAGTTTCAATTAAGTAACTTCCTGACAGGATTTCGCGGGTCAACCCGTTCTCTTTATTCGACCGTCCAAAGCTGACTGCGAACATAAAGAGTGAATTATTTAGATAATAATATCCGCATGATTTGAAGCCGTCAATTCATGTTCCTGGAACAAGTGAAATTCAATGAAGAACCGCACCATCGTTGCTTTCCAGTTGTCACGAGCTTGATTCGTATAGAATCTTGCAAGTTACCTACCAAGTGCTGTTTGAGGTTAACACTAGAAGGATTTCCACTCATCACTATGAACACTAAGGTATCACTCTGAGTGTTCTGGCAAGATCACTAAGATATTGCGTAGAGGCCTGGAACGTGTTTAAATTCAGTTAAGAATTAAACAGCTGTTGCTTTCCAGTTATCACAAGTTTGATTCATAAAGAATCGCACAAGTCACCTACCAAGTGCTGTTTGAGGTTAACACTAGAAGGATTTCCATCTTCATTGTAAATACTTTCGTATTACTCGGATGTTCAGGCAAGATCATGAAGATTTTGCGTAGGACTCTTAAGATCTTTCTTACTTTTTCATAGTGTGTGAAGAAGCAAGGAAATATGAAAGTGTGTCCTAATGAGATATTTAATGATCTCAAATGGCTCTAGACTCGATCGTGCATTTTGGATTTTTAGTGATCGGAGGCTGGAGAGGAGTGCCACCATTTCAATACCAATTTATTCGGAGTGAATAAATCGATAGATAACGTGTTGTCTCCGTGTGATTAAAACAAATACCTTTTGAGAGATATCTGAGTTAGCTGGGATGGGTTATGCATTGCATCACTGGGTCCATGATGTCTGTCTTTAATATCAAGAATCATTAACAATGATCTCAATAGCATATGTATTGACCTGGTTTCTGCCTAAAGTTGTAAGGAGGGCTTCTTTCTTTACACCCTTTATCTTTACAATTCTTTTTCATTCTTCAACCCCTTCAATGCTTACCAATACGTCATAACTAGCACCTTGTTGTGATTGTTCCAGTGCTAACTTAAGTACTTGGTCGGCATTCAGCTACGTTCACAATCTTTCTCCATCTTTCCTAAGGACTACTATTTCTAGCTATGGAATGTCCTTGGGAAGATTCCTCCGGTTCTAGAAGAATCATTGGACTTATCCTATCCTACCATCCTTATGTCACCACAATCTTCATCGTCGTGAAACAAATGGGTTTTGGGTAAGTATATGTCACCATGAAAATCCATTTTGATATAGCAAATCCATTTTGCTCCCCCTTAACATATGCCACGATATTCGAAAACATTTCGCACATGTCGGGATGAGCCAGCACATTAAGTCAAACCGTTTGTGATAATATCCCATATTAAATCACATTTTCTCCCCATATTAAAAATATTAACCCAATCGATGTTTTTAATATCAATTGATTTAATAGCATTTTAAGAAAAATTTGGGAAGAAAGATGCAAATCCAATTATCTTCATGAATTTCACAAGCTCCCCCTCAAATTAATGAGGGTGTACTTGAAACGTAAATAAAATACCTTTTAAACACAAGTGTAAGGTATTTATCACGTGCAAAAATCATATATGATAATTTATTCACAAGATTAGCGATTTATGAGGTTGGACCTGAATGATGAAGAACATCATATGGAAGAAGCACATGGTTCTTGTTCACGAATGTTGGTCGCCTCATCACATCTGAAGTTATCTCTTGACTCCATGTGTACGATTGATATCGTTGTCTTGACACCAACATGTGAACTTGGCACTCTCGGCATCAAGGATTCTGAATGCTGGACAATTGCTCCCCCTCAATTGTCGACCCGTGTTCTATTGAAAGAGCTGTAGTCACCGTTTGAGTAGTCGCATCATCGAGTATGTAGATATCAAATGTAAATTGCTACGGTTGGTAGAGATGATAACTTCATAAAAACAAGATTTCTCTTGTTTTAACAAATAAATGCACTGACACGTACATATATTCGTGTTAGATTGTGTTATTACGTAAACACAATCCCTTACATGGTTATAAAGTAAACCATGCTCGAGAAAATTAATTCCCGTTGTTGAGTCAAAGCTTTCCGGTGAAATGCTTGACTTGAGTATGAAAAACGGGTTACTATCTGAAATAATAGCAAACCATTTTGAGCATGTTTTTTAAAACATTTGAACTTCTGCTCAAACTTTATTTACAACCCTGTGTCATTATTGAATGACATTTCTAGTATCGTAAATATTATCGATTCCAGAAGACATGCTCTTTTTATCAAAACATTTTTGAACACACAATTTTGAAACATTTAAAAAAACCTTTTGAGAAATTCTCGAAAAAATTGTGTTCATTGTTTTGAAAACCAATTACTTGAGCTTAAGATGTTGAATATCTTACAAAACGAGCTCAAGTCCGAGAAGTTGTAAACTTCCCGTTGTTAAGGATAAGTTACCATCGGCGATACTTTCCTTTCTCTGAAAAACGAGTTATAGTCTGTGATGTGACTATAAGTCCTTGTGCACTGTAAGCTTAACTGCAAATCCCCTGAGACACTTGTTTCTTAGATATCAGCTTCTTCAGCAACCAAACTCTGAGAGTGTCCTTAATTGAATGGTATACAATGATTGGACCGCTTCGTTCTTGTTGAGCGCGGACTTTGGTACCTGCAATCTCATTAGGAGTTTGTATGCTTTTATGTGGGTTAGTGATATCTATCTTAGAAGCAAGAGGGGGTTCACAGTTTTCTTTTCTTGTGCTAGAGGTGACCGGAGGAGATGATTCACTTGTCTTAGCTGGTAAACGTTTCCTTTTATAGAAAACCTTAAGTTCAGGCTTAAGTGATGTATCCTCCTTTTCAATTTCCTCCCTAGTAGTCTTAGCAGAATCAGAGACTATCCTAGTTAAAGGGCAATCGTTTTCTACAAGAGTAAAAGTTCTACCAGTAGGGCGCCACATTTTTCCAATGGGTTTGATTTTAGCTACCCACTGAGATTTAAGTCTAGCACGGGAGTTCACCTCATTAAGTAATTTCTTGACACAAGAATCATGATTGGCTTTAAAGACACATCTCCTACATGTTTTACAAGTAGCATATTTAATGTCCGAGTAAGATCTAGAATTCCTAGATGATTGATTGATGCTCCTAGGATGGGACATGCTTCGGTTAGCAGTGTTGGGTAAACTAGAAGGCATCTGACTAGGTTTGAAATTCCTATTTCTTACTTGTGTCTTTTGCTTAGCTTCCCTTAGACCAAATGTATGGCGAACGTCATTTGAACTAGTTCGAGACGTATTCTTTGGACTATGTCTAGGGAGACTAGATGCAATCATGTGATTAGGTCTTGCAAAAGCTGTTTTAGTCACATTGGGCCTAGATGGTGGAGTGACTGGTCTAGAAAGATGAACCATATCAACTTGGGAGGTAAACCACGGTCTCGAGGATTTTGGTCGCTCGGATCTAAATGTAGTCGGTTGCCTAACAGACTGAATTTGAGGCGGTTTCCCCAAGATTGATGGTTTTTCAAGCTTAGTGTCCACACTAGTTCCTTTAGTCTTTCTTAATTCATTTTTCAACGCAGCTATGGCAAAAACCTTTTCCTGAACCTGGGCCTTTAAATTCTCATTATCTTTGAGCAATTTAGCTTGGGATGCCAGCTTAGATTCTAGCAAAGTAATTTGTTTTACAAATTTATCTTTTTCAGCTTTAGAATCTTGAATTTTTTGATTTAATTTTCTTTCAAGAACAACGTTTGAATTTTTAAGTTTTTCAAAATACTTTTCAAATTTATCTGTTTTCTTCGAAAATTCAATTTTGGCATCCTCAAGAGCTTTAGATTGCTGAGCTAAAATCGTTTCAAGCTCTTTAATCTTGGAATCAGAATCGGTTAGAGAAGCAGTCATAAAGCATTTATCATGATGAACTATGGCATTCTGAACAATTTCTCCCCTATTTTGACTCACATCGGATGAATCTGAAGTGGTAAAACTATCACCCTTTTCCATCCCATGTTTGTCATAATTAGGTTCGGAATGCGTAACATGCGGTAGTTCTTCGGAATAGACATCATATACCACATTCCTTTGTACCGTATTGGTATACTCTTCGTCAGATACGGGTATGGTGTCATCAATCCCTGACATGCTGCTTGTATCATGCTTTCCTCCCGAATCCTTGCTCTTGCAATTATTAGGCTCCAAGTTGTCAATCGTATGATCATTCGCCTCTTGCATCTGCATCGTAGATTCTTGCACTCCATTATTATACGTTTGCTGAAGTCAGGATCTTTCATGAATTGAAGACGAGACCGATGTCATTAATTTCAACAATGTACCACGAAACTCTTTAACCTCCGTTTGTGTGTACTGAAGAAATGATTGACATATCCCTGAATTGTCAGACTTAAGAATGTTGAATTTGAAGAAATGCGTAAGTTGTGTCACTAGAGCTTGATATGCAGATGCTGATGCAGAGTGATTAAAGTCTTCCTTGTGAAGTTGTTCAGCTAGTTGGTTCAAGTTGAGGAATATGGAATCGATGAATATATAACGATCTTGACCGAAGAGTGTCAGAAATTCGCTTCCTCCTTGAAACCAAGAAATGGTCACTAGATGAGACTGGAGTAGTCGAAAGAACGTTATACCACTTTCTCTAGCTGTATTTTGCATGAGATGCAAGTCTCCCTCTTGAGATGTCGAATTCGACGAATCCATTGAAAATCGATGATAAATGAAGTTAAGGATTACGTATCGATCGAACAATGAAAGAAAGTAATTGTGTTTGTTGTTGTGAGTAGAAGTCGAGAAATAATGTTAAAATCCCTTAATAATTGTTCTCGATACACCAAAAATTCCAAGACAAAATTACACACGAAATTTTTTATGAAAAAATTTGTGATTATCGGAATAGTGATCGGAATGGCCTATCGGAATAACCTGATCGGAAAGGCTAATCGGAATACCTGATCGGAATGACTAATCGGAATACCTGATCGGAAAGGCTAATCGGAATACCTGATCGGAATGACTAATCGGAATACCTGATCGGAAAGGCTAATCAGAATACCTGATCGGAATGACTAATCGGAATACCTGATCGGAAAGGCTAATCGGAATACCTGATCGGAATGTACCTGAAATCGGAATCCCTAAACCCTATTCCGATTATACTGATCGGAATGTACTATAAACCCCTTTCCGATGACCTGATCGGAATAATTTCTACTTTTCTCGGACAAAACTCAACCAATTCGTGATTTTAAGCCAAAAAATGATCAAAACACCCAAAATTTTTGTGTTTTTAGCCAAAGTAACTATACCAAATCCCTACCACAACTATGTAGAAGATTTGTATCAAGAAAAAACCATCAAAAACACAAAAAAAAAATTTTGGTTCGTGTAAAAATGGATCAAAATAGGTGAGATAATCAAGAACACAAACACAAAAACCAAGCAATCATCCCATGGCTCTTGATACCAATTGTTATTTTATCGTAATCCTTGGATTATCTAACTATGGAGATGATTATTAGAGAGAGAGATAGATGAAGATGTAGAGAGAGAAACTAGAGAGAAAATAATGAAAGATTAGATTAAGTGTGTGAAAGTGAATGACCAACCCCTCCTAACATGCTAGGAGGGGGTTTATATAGCCCACCCTATATGTGGGCTATATGGTCTATATTGGATCACGAGCCCAATATCGTTGGAGTGACCGATCCTTTCTAAATACGTAAAAACGTATTTCCAACAAAAACCTGTCGGGAAAACTTCCCACTCTTTTTTGGTAGTTTGACTCAAAAGTCGTCCGGACGTGTTTCAAACCATAGTCATTTTCGAAAATGGCAAAGTTGTTAGAAATTTTGGCCACCCAAAACGGTTTTTGGTGTAATGTTTTATCGTTTAATGTGATGTTTTTCATATTTGTTGTAGTTTAATACTTCCGATTTAGTTAAATTTATAATTAATTTTTCACTAAATGTAATAATTTTTAAGTATTATAATGTCCAATATTAATAGTTCATTGTAATAATTCATAATCAATAAAACTATTCAATAAACTTTAGAGACTACGTAATGCTTTTAGGGACTACATGTAGTGGCTAAAGGTTGGGCGGCAAATTTTTCCGCCACCACAAAATTACTATTATTGAGTTTGATTAAAAGGATTTCGTCTCCGAATTTATAGGCACTACATGTAGTCCCTACAAGTGATAGTCAAAGTCAAATATTTGGCTATCTCAATTTTTTGTTTTCTAGTGAATCTTTAGACTATACATAGTCTCTATATATTACGAAGTAGTCCCTAAAGATTTTGGTCAAACATGAGGTTAAGAAATTAGTATTTTTGTCGTTTTGTGAAGTTGTAGAGACTACATCCGTAGTCCTTAAAAGTACGCCGTCCCTAAAGACTGTTTTTCTTGTAGTGCCACATGTAGAATTAAGCTTCGGTTTATATGTTGATGCAATATTTCTTTTATCATCGATCAACATAATGTGTATGAGATTAAAAGTAGGATACCGAAGTTCTTACCTTTGCATTTATCTGTGGACAGGATTCTGTGATAGAAATGGTAGCCAAAGTCTGCTTACAACCAATTGGCAATTTGTACAGGCGGACCTTGATGGTTCACACTATGCGGCTATTTGTAGGGACACCAATGGTCGTGAGTACTCGTGTCTTAAAAATATTATGTTTTTCACTAGAGGTGGCAATATGAGTGGGTTAGAATTTTTGAAATGGGTCATAACATTTGTGCTTGAAATTGAGCTGGTCAGGATGGGAAAAAAATGTGCATCGACCGCCTTACGGCAGCCATCCAAACACCTCCTTTCAATACCTATCCAAGCATGGCACCTGATAGTAAACAAGTAGTGTTTTTTTGTAGCATTGGTTGTGAGTTTTTTGCAATGAAAATAGGACATGGAGGCTATGGCGAGGAGGAGGAGGCTTAAGATTCTAAGAACTCGAATAAGACGTAAATGATCATGAAAAATAGTCAAAAACCTGGCAGGTATGCTGATAAGTTTTTTAAGTGATTTTTTGTTAAGCAGTTTGTTAGATAAATTATCAGAGCATGCATAAACTTGATTTGCAAAATCTTACGTCATTATTTTTTGGGCCTTCTTTTTACTCATATATTTATAGGATTCCCATTGTTCATGGGATATCAAAGAGATCCTGTTATGTACTGAACATAGTGTCCATACACCAGGTTTAGTTGACCATTACAGAAATATATATTGATTCCATTAAGTGCGGGTGAAGTTATACCAAGGATTGCAGGTGATCAAGATTTTCAAACAACCTCAACATGTCTTGAAGGGAAAAATACAAGTATACAATCACATGAAGACTTCTTTTGGTCTTTGGGGAAGATAACACATTTTTTCTAACATGCGGTAATATATTCTAAAGATCATTTGATACTGAAATTCAGTATTAAGATTTATCATAAAATTTGAATGATGTATTATCGTAACGGAACTTCAGCAAGCAGGTTGTATTTTGGCATTATCAACTTCTGATAGCAAGATAACTATATGAAGGTGCGAGGGTTGTACTCGAGACTCTTATAAAGGGTGAAGAATGCTTACTTTTGTATACAATAATCAGAATCGATGTGTACTCAAGTGGGCCAAGGTAACCGTCCTTTCGTGGAAATGAGTTCTCAGGTGTCATCTAATAGCGTACAAAACCACAATATAACCTCTTCCTAGAATAAGCGGCAGCAACAATTCTTAGAACAAGATCATGTGCATTTGCCATCATCATTTTTCCATGTGTCAAGTCCTCACTAGATGGCATTCCATTCGCCTCTCGATCAGGAACTAAGCCAGATGATTTGACAACGTCAAATTGTGCTACGGCTTCACCATAAGTAGGATGTGGTTTGTATCCCATTTCCATGTTATTTCGTAGTTTGCTATATCCATATTCCCTTCGCTCCCACCAAGTGTCCGCTCATTTGTTCCAAGTTAGTCCCTCTAGATGATTACTGATTCAACCATACTCTAACTCGTTTTTGTTTCTCTTATTCAAATTCTGACTGATATTCCATTTTTTACATCTGGTCGATACATTAACTCCTATTATCATGATCATAGTTAACGGATAGCTTGCAAAGATCTATGAATTGATGTAGGGAGAAAAGACGTTGTATAATGAAACAGAAAATGTAGAGCGAATGAAGATAGAAGGGAAATATATCTACACATTTTATCTAATGGATTCATTGTTAACTTAGGTGTGTTTTAGTTTTCCAGTATGTAATTTTAGCTTACTGTGGAAGTATTCGTTAGGACTGCGTTGTCTAAGTAGTTGATAATAAGTTATATTGCATCAGTTATTTTGCCTTTTAGTACCTATCAGTCATTCAAAAGCCAATGATTTGCTTTCGACCTTTACAGATACGTGCAATAAAAAGCGAATAGTTACTGTTGTGACATACAACAAGAAAATTTATGGATTGATTGGCTGGTAACTTATTTTTTTTCTTTCTAAAATCGTTCTTTCAACAGGGACTTAAAAGAGGAGGATAACATGTTTTGCTCCATCACATGTTGCTGCTAGAAAAAGGATAATAGAGATGCATTTCTTTTGTGCTGTTTAAATGTTCATGTGAATTACGATACGGTCGATACCTGAGATTGATTGTTGTAAATTGTGTGAATCAGGTCACTTCAGAAATTAGGAGTGTTCGGGACAAACTGAAATTATATATGTCGGTTAAAAGTGCTCACACTAGAACTACAATATATTATATTAACTAAAGTTGTGCTAGCTTAATTGTAGTCAAAAAGTGTGAACATGAAATTTTTGTTTAGATAGATAAAATGACAAAACCACCTCTTCATTATAAATATTGTTCTTAACAAAACTTAACGTCATCTTGATAATAGTATTTGTGAGTATTCCGACAACCTGAGCCAATATTTTATTTCTTGCCAGTATAATTTAAACAATAAACTCTAAAAGTCAAGCATATGGTTTATCCTTTTATTTATAAGTTTTTTTAAAATAATTCTTAAAAGATATATTATAATTTACAAAAAAGTTTAAAGAATGAAAAATTATAACTTTTTATTAATGTACACGTTTTTTTTAATTTTGTTATTCTTACAATTCGAAAAAATTAATACAAATTTTATACGATTAATTTAAAAACAATAAAACATACTTAGTAATATAATAAATGTAAGCCATTCGGGAGACATTGCTACAATACTTCAAACTTTATGCATAATATAAAAAAATTTTACGCTAACATTTAGCTAAGCCAAAAAAGTAAACAAAAATTAGAAACATTTAATTTCATAAACAAAAAAGTTAAACAACAAATACACCATCACGACTAATAATCAGTGTTGTAAAAAGCGGGCTAGGCGGCGCTAGACGGTCACACTCCGTCTCGCTTTATGGCTAGGCGGCCAACCTAGGTGGAAACGTTAAAAGGCGGTCAAACATCCACTTAGGTGGTGCTAGGCGATCAACAGAAAGTCAAATTTTTAACAAAAATTTAAGGGTTTTTTTCTAATTTACAATGCTCATATTTATTTTAACATAACATATTAAAATTAAAGATAAACTAATGATTGTAAACACAAAATAATGAGTTTTTCTTATAAAATTAGAACCAGTTGAATTATATGTTCACGTTTGAAGTTTTAATACTTAAATTGTTATGTCTATTTATCTATTTTGCAACTTAAAATTATGTGAAATTTGAATTCTTTAAAATTAGAAGTATTTTATTATGTTATACGTATTATTTATAATATTTAGGCATAAAATTCCAATCCGCCTAAGTGTTGCCTAAACAAATTTCGCCTCGAAGTTAGTCGACCGCCCGACTAGCGCCTAGCAATCTCTACAACCTTACTAATAATGCATTAAAAGATAAGTATACTAAAAAAGCTTACAAAAAAAAAAAAGTTAAACAACAATCAGAAGTCAAACCTCTCAATCGGATATTTCAAGCAAATATTTACCAAATAAAAACATAAAAGACAATTAGAAGTCATACCCGTCCATCGGAAGAGTTTTGACACTAGTATATATATATATATATATATATATATATATATATATATATATATATATATATATATATATATATATATATATATATATATATATATATATATATATATATATATATATATATATATATATATATATATATATATATATATATATATATATATATATATATATATATATATATATGTATATATATATTGTTAATCCCATATCAATCAATAACACAAGATTTAGAAGAGATATTTAGAGAGAGAAAGAGAAGAAAAGTAGAGAGAGAAACAAGAGAGAATTTGGAAGGTTTATGTTTACTAGAGAGAGAAAGTAAAATGAACCAACACCCTCTTCCACACATGGAAGAGGGTATATATACCCTTGGCATATGGGCCGTGGGTTTAGAATCCTTGGGTCGGGCTTGGCTTTGTTTTGGGCTTACGCCCCTAACTTATACAATATTAGCTTAATGTCCAAGCCTGGTTTTCCCGACTAACGTATTACGATACAAGACCATTAACGACTAAGATGACCTATTACCTTCTTGTTCGACTATATAAAATATAGGGCTAACAATCCCCCCCAATGTATCGGTCATCTTAAAAAGCTTAAAAAGCATAAGATGATTGAGTGAATACATTTTTGTAGAGGAGATCTTCCTGCTTTGGTCTTGTATCTTGGTCTTGATCTTGTTTGTAACGGCTTTGTTCCATCATGCCTTGTTATCCTTATCTTGAGCCTTTGTCTTTTGACTTAGAGTGCTAGAGATCTTCAATCTATCATTGATAGTGTTCATCTTGTGCTCTTGTGGCAAGATGACTTATACATTCTTACATTCTTAAGTATCTTGATTATCGCCATCTTGTGCTCTTGTGACTTCTGAATCGACATTGGTTACACAGTTACGCCACCTTCTTGATATGCATCAATATATATAGACACGGATGAAATGGCTTTAAACATTTCACCCTAACTCGGTTGCGTTTTACCTCCGGTCGGTGAAGACCGTTAAACGGTATTAGATACTGTACCTGTGATCGGGTAGATTCGATTAAGAATCTCCTTGACAGGGTTTCCCGGCGGTAGCAGCCAGTTCTCTTTACTCGACCGTCTCAAAGCAGACTGCGAACGTAAAGAGTGAATCATAAGGATAAATTATCCGTCTGATTAGAGTCGTCAATTCAGATTTCCTGGAACAAGTTTGATTCTAAAAGAATCGCACCATTGTTGCTTTCCAGTTTGTCACAAGCTTGATTCATAGAGAATCTTGCGAGTCACCTACCGCAGTGCTGTTTGATGTTGACACTGGAAGGATTTCCATTCGTCACTGTGAACATTAATGAGTGTCACTCTGAATGTTCTGGCAAGATCACACGGATTTTGCGAAGAATCCTGGAATCAAGTTTGAATCAATTAAGAATCGAAACTTAGTTGCTTTCCAGTTCTCACAAGTTTGATTCGTGTAGAATCGCACAAGTTACCTACCATGAGCTTGTTTAATGCTGGCTCAAGCAGGATTTCCATCTTCATTGTGAATCGTATCACTCAGATGTTCTGGCAATATCACAAGGATAATGCGTAGGACTCGATTGTGTCCTAATGAGATGATAAATTGATCTCTTTTGGCTCTAGACTCAATAAGTGCATTTTGGTAATCGGAGGCTGGAGCAGACTGCCACCTTTTCAATATTAACTAACTCGGAGTGAGAAAGTCAATAGATACGTGTTGATCTCCGTGACAATGAGACAAGTTTCTTTTGAGAGAAACTCGAATGGCTGAGAAAGGGTTGTCCATCGCATCACTGGGTCCATGACACTTGTCTTCAAGATATGTGTTAACCCGGTTTCTGCCTAAGTTACATAGAATATTCAAATCCTTCAATGCTTACCAATACGTCATCACTAGCACCTTGTTATGATTGTTCCAGTGCTAACTTAAGTAATTGGTCCGCATTCAGCTTCATTCAACTCCATCTTTCCTAAGGACAACTATTTCTAGCTATGGAATGTCCTTGGGTAGCTCCCTCCGGTTCTGGTTAGATCATAGGACTTAGTTTCCTATCCTAAACCACCTTTTGACTCCATCGTTCCGTCATGGATAGTAGGTTGTTTTGGGTATAGATCGTAACCATAAACCATTGAAAACCATTCAAAGTTTTTGATAAAAATCAAAACTTTTAACACTTGAAAGTTTTACATTTCCGAAAAGCTCCCCCTACACACATGCATCGATATACGAAATAGTTTGGCATGTGAAGGAAAGAGTTGCACTTGAGCCTTTAAGACCACTTGTTGCGATATATTACATTTTAATCACATTTTCTCCCCCTATCTCTAATATAAAAATATAATATTAGAGATACCAATAGATTAAAATATGACAATTTCTGAAAAATCGACGGGAGAGAAACATGTGTGCACGCATGAATCATGGAACATTTTTAGTCGGGACGCTCCCCCTCAACAATATATGTGTGTCTTGAAACAAAATTTGACAAAATTTTAGAAAAACGACACCACAAAATATGTTGAGGTACGGAGTTGAGATGCCTTTACCGATAATATATATGACAGATTTAATCACATTTTCGGAATGTGTTGGATACATAAAATATGACAATTTTAGAGATCTACCCAACAACATTAAAAGGCTTGATTTTAAAACGCTCCCCCTCAAAAAGTGATCAAAATAACATATGACATTTTGAGATAAAAACCTATTATGAGGAAGGGAGTGTTGAACACACAATTTTGAAAGATTTAGAAAAACCTTTTGAGAAAGTCTTGAAAAATTGTGTTCAACGGTTTTAAAATAATCAGGATAGAAGACTTCTCTTCTATTGCTTAGGGAAAGCGCACTGAAACGTACACTCCCCTTTCGGGTCCGTTTTTCATGAGCTCAAAACTTTGCTTGTTTTGTGACTAGCTCATGACCGAGAAATATGAATTTCTCGTTGAGAAGGATAAGTTTTCGTCCGAGATAAACTTTCCTTAGTTGAGGTCCGAGTCCTAAGCTATGATGCGCTTAGAAGTCATTGTGAGAGAATATCAAGCAGCTTCATTTGCCAAAACCTCCAAGTCTTCTGGAGTCATATACTTCATACCAAGACGGCCAACGAGATACGCAAACCTATCTTTCGAGAGAGCTTTTGTAAACAAGTCTGCCAGCTGGTACTCAGTTCTGACAAAGTATAATTCCACGATGTCGCGTTCCACTTGTTCCCTGATGAAGTGATATCTGAAATCGATGTGCTTGGTGCGTGAGTGCTGAACTGGATTGCAAGATATGGCTATGGCCGACTTTAAGTCACAATACATAGGTATTTTATCAAAGTGGAAGCCATAATCCGTGAGTTGAGTTCTCATCCAGAGGACTTGAGCACAGCACGCGGATAGCGCCACATATTCTGCTTCAGCTGATGAGAGCGAAGTGCAATCCTGCTTCTTTGACGACCAGCTGACAAGCTTGTCTTCCCCTAGAAATTGTATGCTACCAGAAGTGCTTTTTTGACTATCAAGACAACCTGCGTGATCAGAATCTGAAAAAGCTGTTAGATGAAAACCGGTTCCCTTCGGATACCAGAGTCCCATGTGAATGGTATTCTTAAGGTACCGAAAGATCCGTTTAACCTCTTTGAGGTGCTTTTGAGTAGGTCTGGCTTGATATCGAGCACAATATCATGTGGCATGATGAATATCAGGCCTGCTGGCTGTAAGGTACATAAGTGACGCGATCATACTGCGATATCGCGTTTGATCTACGAGATATGAGTACAAGTCAGCGTCTAGGGATGTGGTCTACAATGGTGTACCAACGCGAGCACATGAGGTCATACCATGCTTTTTAAGTATCTCTTGAGCATACTTAGCTTGGTTTATGAAGATACCACGTGGGAATTGATGAATCTGGAGGCCTAAAAAGAATTTTAGCTCCCCCATCATTGACATTTCAAATCTGTTGTGCATTAATTTTTCAAAATGTTTTGAAAGTTTTGGGTTCGTAGAACCAAAAATAATGTCATCAACATAAACTTGCACCAGCAGTATGTCATCCCCATATTTATTAATAAAAAGAGTAGGATCAATAGAACCTTTGGAGAATCCTTTCGAGACCAAGAAGTTGGATAGTTCTTCGTACCATGCCCTTGGAGCTTGTTTAAGTCCATATACAACCTTCTTGAGACGATAGACTTTGTCAGGGTGATGAGGATCGATGAATCCTTCCGGCTGATTCACATACACTTCTTCCTTCAAATGACCGTTGAGAAAAGCAGTTTTAACGTCCATCTGAAAAACTGTGAAGCCCTTATGTGCAGCATAAGCAAGGAATATCCTGACTGCTTCCAAACGAGCGACTGGAGCGAATGATTCATCGTAGTCTATGCCTTCTTGTTGACGGTATCCCTTACCACAAGACGAGATTTATTTTTGATGATGGTTTGTTCTTCATCCAGTTTGTTTTTCCAGATCCATTTGAAATCTAAAATTGACATTCCATAGGGTCGGTCAACAAGTTCCCAAACATTTAGGCGTTCAAACTGATGAATTTCGTCTTGCATTGATTCAATCCACGCATGATTAGTCATGGCTTGTTTGATGTTTGTAGGTACAGTTGAACTCACGGTGAGTGCATACATACACACATCGCCATCAGTTTCGATTTGTCTGCGTGTTCGAACCGGTTGTGAAGGATTTCCAATGACTTGCTCCAATGGATGATCACGTGTCCAATGGTGAGTGGATGGATATGGTTGGTAGAATGTATGCATGTTGGACGGATCAACATGTTGAGTAGAAGACTCTCCGACTTCGTGTACCGGTGTACCGAACAGATTGATAAATTCTTCTTCGTCAGGTTGTGCATCGACTCCTTGATTGTTGTTACCTCCTTCAGCATTGACGGTAGGTGATGTTGGTTGTATGACTGTTTCTGGAGTTTGTTGAGTATCCAATGGAATATTCTCTTGAGCAACAGTTGCTGAAGTAGAGGCAGTTGTGTCTTGTGAAATTGGTTCGGGTTCATCAGCAGTATTGACAACGAAGGCTTTGACACAACTTGATTGTTTCCATAGTAATATTCTTCAAACATTGGATCATATAAATCAACCAACTCATTCATTTGTGTTGTATCCGTCGAGTCTGATGTAGGAGTAATTTCTTGACATTCTTGCACGAGACGTACACTGTTTTGTGTAGGTGCCTTTGTTGGACAATGAGGTGCGGGACTTGAGCTGTTGTGTTCAAGTATAATTTGTGGCAATTCATCAAAGTTCACATGAATTGTTTCGACAATAATCTTTGTTCTCTTGTTGTAAACTCGATATCCTTTAGACAATGTAGCATACCCCACAAAAATACATGCATCACCTTTTTCTTTCATCTTGTCGAGATTCTCACTGTCTTTATGGATGTAGCATAAAGATCCAAATACGTGAAAGAATTTGACAGTAGGTTTCCTGCCATTGATGATGTGGTAAGGTGTCTTTTCATGTCTAGGGATGACGAGAGAACGATTCTGAGTATAACAGGCAGTTGCAATTGCTTCAGCCCAGAAGAATAGCGGTAATTTTGAAGCAGAAAGCATTGTTCGAGCAGCCTCAACCAAAGTACGGTTCCGTCTTTCGACAACGTCGTTTTGTTCAGGAGTTCGAGCAATAGACGTTTAATGTTCGATGCCTTCTTCTTGAAAGTAAGATTGCAAGTTCTTGTTCAAAAATTCAGTACCCCTATCCGTTCTTACGGTTAAGACTTGAGCTTGAAGATTGCGTTGTATCATCTTGAGAAAGTTTTTGAGAACCTCTGGTGTTTCATCTTTGGACCTTAAGAAGAAAGTCCATGTGTATCTAGAGTAATCATCAACAATCACGAGAATATACTTTTCCCGTTAATACTCTCTACACGCATGGGACCACATAAATCCATGTGTAGAAGTTCCAATCGTCCTTTTGAGCTTGGGGTAGTCTTTTTTTTAAAGACTTCCGTTTTGCTTTCCCCAACTCATAAGAAGAACAAAGATGGTCTTTGACGAATTTCAACTTAGGAAGACCGGTCACAATATCATTCTTCGAAAGCAAGTTGATGGTGTCAAAATTGAGATGTGACAATCGTTGATGCCATAACCATGCTTGAGATGATGAAGCTTTAGCCATTAAGCAAATTGGATTTGTTGAAGATGTGTCTTGAAGAGTTACTGTGTAGAGATCAGAACCACGAGAACCTGTAAGAAGGTCATTCCCATCGTAGTCTCTAACATAGCAAGTAGATTTCCGAAAACCAACTTCCAAATCCGCATCACAAAATTGACCAACCGAGAATAAATTGTGATTCAGTCCCTCGACGTAATAAACCCGTTTGATAGTGAGATTTCCTTGAACCAAGTCTCCATATCCGAGTATCGGTGCAAATTGATCATTTCCAAACCGTACCGTACCCAGAAACTTCTCCACGAAGTTAATGAGAAGCTTGAGATTGCCCGTCATGTGCTTTGTGCACCCAGAGTCCATTATGAATAGGATGATTTCGATGAGCTGCAGAAGAATTAGAAGACAATTTAGCATTTGAAAAATGGGAGCCCTTGATAGAAACGGGTTCCAAAATAGTAGTGGACCTAGATTTTAAAGGCAAGCTAACATTCATAGACCCAATTAGAATAGGGGTTGTCTTAGGTACCCATTTGTATTCGGGTGGTGTAAATCTTGAATACCCCCATGTACATGTCCTAATCATGTTCTCATAAAGCTTCTTTAACCTGCTTTGTTTACGTAAAGTAGTGGATTCTAACGCACTTAGTTTCTTAAGTGGTTGCTCAGTGGATTGGTTCAAAGTTCTTGTGGGGTCACTAGTACTAGTGAGCACACGAATAGGCTTCCTAGTTCTAGTATTCACGCCATTATGATTAAGAGCACAAGCATCATGATTGAAAGTACGAACACATTTTCCACATTCAACACAAACAAATTCAACATTCGAGGTCTTAGCATTTAAACTGTCATTACATGCAGTTACAGACGTTTTATTCTTAGAAAACTTAAAATTCCTACGGTGGTCTTCTACTTCCAACTTCTTTCCTTGACTATTGTTAGGCATGACCTTATCTTGCATTATATTGCTCTTAAGCTGTGGTCCGCTAACGCTAGTAGTGGGGATTACTCCTGTAGAAGAAGACACATGTTGCTTAGTTTTCTTAATATTCTGAGGTAACCACGATGTTCCAGTTTGAGTGGGCTTAGTGTTCATCTTATACATTCCAGGTGCTATCACATTGGTACTCTTATCATTTCCTATCTTAGGCAAAGTCTGTGGGGATTGTCCCAAAATAGATGATTTAGGGCATTTAACCGCATTCGGTTGACGAACGGCGGATGGTTTACCCAAAACAGTCTTCATGTAAACTATGTTCCGAAATTAGTCTAGATAGTGGCTAAGTCTAAAAAATGCTCAAACAAAATTAACCTATCCATCGCAATACCCATCGCACTCTCGGATCGTACTCTTAGATCGTACTCTTAGATCGTACTCCTTGATCGTACTCTTGGATCGTAGTCACTAGATCGTACTCAGATCATAACGTTGGATCGTAGTCAGTGATCGTAGCCTAGATCGCACTCCTTGATCGCAGTGAGTGATCGCACACCAGATCGTAGTGAGTGATCGCACTCTGGATCGTAGTGAGTGATCGTACTCCTTGGATCGTAGTGAGTGATCGCACTCTGGATCGTAGTGAGTGATCGCACTCTGGATCGCAGTGAGTGATCGCACTCTAGATCGTAACCAGTGATCATGATATTGGATCGCAAGTAGAAACCCCAGGTTTATGCAATCGAAATACACAGATCGTACCAAGGAATCAAAAATACCCCTTTTCTCGGATAGTACTAGAACACAACAAATTCGTGATTTTTAGCCTAACAATGAATCAAGCACCCAAAAATTTTGTGTTTTTAACCAAGATAACAATACCAAATCACTACCAATAGTAAGTAGATGATTTTTATCAAGAATGAACCATAAAAACAACAAAAAGATTTTGGTACGTGACTTTTAGATCAAGATAGGCACGAAAAATCAAGAAAACAACACACAAATCTTCAATCACCTATCCACTGTAGGCTCTGATACCAAATGTTAATCCCATATCAATCCATAACACAAGATTTAGAAGAGATATTTAGAGAGAGAAAGAGAAGAAAAGTAGAGAGAGAAACAAGAGAGAATTTGGAAGGTTTATGTTTACTAGAGAGAGAAAGTAAAATGAACCAACACCCTCTTCCACACATGGAAGAGGGTATATATACCCTTGGCGTATGGGCCGTGGGTTTAGAATCCTTGGGCCGGACTTGGCTTTGTTTTGGGCTTACGCCCCTAACTTATACAATATTAGCTTAAAGTCTAAGCCCGGTTTTCCCGACTAACGTATTACGATACAAGACCATTAACGACTAAGATGACCTATTACATTCTTGTTCGACTATATAAAATATAGGGCTAACATATATATATATATATATATATATATATATATATATATATATATATATATATATATATATATATATATATATATATATATATATATATATATATATATATATATATATATATATATATATATATATATATATATATATATATATATATATATATATATATATATATATATATATATATATATATATATATATATATATATATATACTAGCGTCGTAACCCGCCCAACGGGCGGGGTCGTCTTTTTTGTTGTTCCGGAGGGTTTATGGCTCGTGCGTTTTTTGTTTCTTGAATTCATAATTTAACCTTTAATATATTTTAGTTATAGTTTACGTTTAAATAACGTTAAATTTATGTTTAAATTATTTTTTTAAAATTTTAAATTCAATCCGAATTTACATAAAAAATTGTTAATATTCTAAATTTTAATGTCCTAATAATATAATTTGTTGTGTTTCAAAATTTTTACATAAGCAAAAACCCGAACGTACTTCATCGTTATTTTTTTAGTCCAATTTCTTGTCGTGTAAGGTGATTGTTATACCTTTCTTATCCTGAATCTTACTTTGATATACTTTTTTTCCCTATTTATTATAATGTTGTTTATTTTCTTATATTCACTTATTAGGTAAATATTTTTACTTTCTCTAATGTAGAAATTTAGATTCATATTCTCTCAAATGCAACATACAATAGAATTAATAAACATTACGTAAAATTAATAGTTAACGGTGCATTATGACCGGAGCTAGATGTTTAGAGGTTGTGTGTCTAAACTTTATCTGGAAATTGGTCAAATAGGGTTGGATAATATAACTAAGGAGTTAAATAGGAATAAAAATAGTTATGGAGAAAGCTCGTCAGAAGTGGTACTTGCAACTAAATCATCATCCTTATAGTTTATACCATCACATGGAATGTAGTACAATAGTTAAAACTTAAAAAGTGTATAACGGGTAAGGTGAACTCAACATACTTGGGTATATACTTATAAATTACTCATTTTAAAGAACCTGTATACGATCCAGCTCCTCTTTCAACACAATTCAAACCAAGGGATATCTGGGAGTCTTTGATATGTGTGCAACTAAATAGACCTTTTCGAGTATTTTTTGTAATCAGCCCTGTCCATATCTATATCAAAAAAGCCATGGATAAGTTTCTATTGATACCCTTATTCAGAGTGTGGGTAGCGTAGACTCGAGGAAACTTATGCTCATTGGCGAGAGGTCATGAGTGTGGTGGGTAGCAAAGAGTCGATGAGTAGGGGTATTATCCACATCAGATAGTGAACTGTGCGCCTAGTCTACATAAATTTAAAGGGTTTAGTATCTTATAAATTTAACCAAAGCCACAAATATATATCATAACAGCTAGATACATTTTCCCAGGTTGTATTTTTTGATCTCTGAGAGCTCAAACAGAAATTAGAAACATCACACATGAAAGAAGGTGATGATGAGACATACTTGTTCTTTTAACATTGACCTTAAACTTCTTGTTGACTGGATACATAAGCATTACACACTTTTACTTCACGTTGAACCATTGCTGCCAGTGAACATTGCAACAAACTGTCCAGTGCAGACTGCAAATTCGCAAGAGAATGTGCAAGTTTTTGAATGATGACATTAGCTACACCAGTGCAGACTTGTAAATTGTCCAGTGCAGACTAACTTTTTAAAAATTTATAATAAAAATAAATTGTGAAAAAAGGTGTTTCAAGACCCAATTTTAACAATAAATATAAATCTTAACATTTTTACCCACTTCAACACGGACCGTTTTGACCCATCACTTCACCCGCATTCTGAAAAATACCTTATACGAAAAATACATTATACTAACCTGATGTACTCTGAAACTTGCATTGATCCCGGCTCCATTGACCTCCTTTCCTTGAACGTACAACCTCCTAACTGACGGTCCCATGACCTTAGGACATACAGCAACCACACTGATCTGTTTAGGGAAGTCAAGATCAATTGACTGCAAATGACTAAGTAGGAAACCATGGACAGTCCAAGTATGTGGTTTGGCTTCATGTGGGAAAAGATCTTTTCATAATTATCAGCATGCGATTAAGTACATTTAAAAACAATATTCAACCTGATTCTAAACTCGATCCACTAACGCAAAGGATTATTGGTTAGTTGACTGTTTGGTACTCGTGTATTTATAAAAACGCATGATAGGTGTGAAAACACCCATCCTTTTACCACTTATTTCTGGCTAAAACGAGACCAAAACACGTATTTAATATCATTTGTTTGGAATTATGCGTGGTTTTTGTGTTTATTGTGTTTTCAGAGCCAACCAGATGGATATTGGAGAAAACATGGGATTGCACGGGTTTTATCGAAGAAAAAGACTCAAGACGAAGTCTATTGTCCAAGAGATGCAAAAGATTTGAAGTCAATGGGCCTATTTGAAGATTTATCGAAGAAAAGGACCAAAGATGAAAGATTTACATATGTCGAAGGAACTCAATTCTATTAAACGAAGAAATTAAAAGACGAGTTGAATTTAATCGTCGACAAATCCCGAATCAGAATCGAAAACGTCAACTTTTCTGAAAAGACGAGAAGACAAGAAGAACGGGAGAATGCCCACTCACCAACCAAAGACAAGGACTATATAAAGACAACCCCTTCACACTTTTTGGGCTAGTTTTTCATTTCCTGTTTTCTTTTATTTTGTTTCGTAGGGAAGAAGCTAACACCACTAAGGTGTTGGTGATTTTCATTCTTGTTTTCACAAATCTTGTAGATTTAATCTTTTCCTTTGATTGTTTAAACCTTAATCATTTAATATAATCCTTCCATTAATCTTGTTCATCTTCATCTTTTTGATTTAAAGCTTAAAGTTCTTATTTGGTTGATTTGATCTTAAAAAGTTATTGGGTTTTGTGTTTTTATTGTTGGGATTTGATGTTTATGGTTACTAGATGATTAGTGTTTAATTTGGTTTAAATCTTTTTGTTAAATTTGGCTTGTTTTGATTGAATTCGTATTCCCCTGTTCTTACTGTTCTTCATCATTTCCAGATTCCGCATCAAGCTCCTTCATCCGGAATATCCAATATTCCGGATCAACCTTCATATTCCGCATCAAGCTCCTTCATCCGGAATATCCAATATTCCAGATCAACCTTACATTCCGGATCAACTCCTATCATCCGGAATAATCTATTATTCCGGATCAACTCATTTATTCCGGATCACCATTTATTCCGCATCAAGCATTTTATTCTGAATAGAACATTTATTCCGCATCAAGCATTTTATTCTGAATAGAACATTTATTCCCCATCAAGCATTTTATTCCGAATAGAACTTTTATTTCGCATCAAGCTTTTTATTCCGAATAGAACTTTTATTCCGCATCAAGCTCAACATTCCGAATCAATATTTTCCATCCGGAATATCCAATATTCCGGATCAAGAACATTTATTCCGCATAACCTCATTATTTTGCATCAACCATTTATTCCGCATGAGTATGGTATTCCGCATGAGCCTATTATTCTGGATAGAGCATTTCTTCAGTTATTCCGCATCAACAACATTATTCCGAATCAAGCTTTTATCTTGAATATTCCGGATCAAGCATACATTCTGAATCAAGCAAGTTTTCAGTGAGGTTATTCTACTGCTTAATCGTTTAATTGTTTAATTTTAATTCAAGTTTTATTTCATTAACTGTTTTTGGTTTAAATCTTTATTTACTTCATTCATTTACCTTTTTAGTAGAATAGAAAACCAAACCCCCTATTTGTCACCAAGAACAACTACTCCACTTTGAGCTGTCATCAATTCGAGAAGATTCCGAGACTTAAATCTGAACCCTCAAGCAAAACCATTGTATCAAATGGCGCCGCTGCCGGCTCTTCTCGTAAGGATTAACAGTTTTTATGAGATCCGTTCAACGTGAACGTTACTTTTTCATGAAAAATTTCAAAAACCCTAAAAAATATAAAATTTTCAAAAATACAAAAAAAAATTAATTAAAAAATAAAAAAAAACAATAAAAACCAAAAATATTTCTGCTTTGTTTTTGCTTTGTTAGTTCTTTTGCAGGTGCATGCGTACACGATCAACGTCTTATCAAGAGCCCGAGCCTCTCGAAGACTTAGACATGGCCGGTGTACACAACAACAATAACAATCCACCTCAAAACAACAATAATAACAACAACAATAACAATCCACCTCAAAACAACAATAATAACAACAACAATGAACCTCTACCGGACAATCGCCCGATGATTGAACTTTTGCAAGCACATGTAGAGGGAAACAATGATCCAATTGTCATACCCGCGATTGCAGCCAACAACTTTGAGCTCAAATCCGGCTTTATTCAGATGGTCTCTGCTCAACCATTCTTGGGGCGTACCATTGATGATCCTCGTGACCACATCAAAACGTTCCTGCAAATCACGAACACGGTCAAATTAAATGGTGTTCCACAAGAGGTAATCCGTTTACAACTTTTTCCTTTCTCCTTAGAGGGACAAGCCCGACATTGGCTTGCAAAGGAACCGCCACAAAGTATTCTGACGTGGACGGATTTGGAGACCAAGTTCATAAACTACTTTTTCCCACCCTCTCGTACTACCGCTTTGCGGAATGAAATTATTAATTTTGAACAAAAGTACGGTGAGTCTTTTAGTGAATCTTGGGACCGTTTTAAAGAACTTTTAAGAAAGTGCCCACAACATGGTTTTACCAAAGTGCACCAAATTAATACTTTTTATAATGGTTTAAGCATGAATGACCAAGATTCACTAAATAGTGCCTCGGGGGGTAATATTTTGGTTAAGAGCTCTAATGCCGCTTGGGATATTATTGAGAATAAGTCTAGCGTGCACACCAAGAGTGTTCGGACCAATGCCGCTAGTGCTAGTACTAGTGACAACGACAAGAGACCTGACAAAATTACGTCGCTTCTTGAATCGCTTGCTACCCAAACCGCTATCAACACCAACAACATCAACGCTAAAAACGCTCAAGTCAATGCTGTAAGCCAACCATGTGAAATATGCGGGGGTCCTCACTCTTACACCACTTGTACCACCACCCAAGACTATCCTTCTGAGAATGTTAATGCAGCATACGGTACCTATCCTCCGGCCGCTTATCAAGCTCGTCCTCAAGGAGACCGCAACTTGCTTAGCTACCGCTCAAACAACTTTCTTTCCCCGCCCGGTTTTCCTCCTAACAACCCAAATCAACAACAAAACCTCAATCGCCCTCCTCAACAACAACCTCGTGCACCATACCAACCACCTCAAAGACAACCATATCCACCTCATAGAAACAATTAAGTTTACCAACAACCTACTTATCAACCACCCGCCTACCATGCTCCTCCTCCCAACCAACCCACCGCATTACACCAAGATGTTGAAACCTACATGAGGACCAATGATGTGATCATGGAAAATCTCCAGCGGGAAGTGCTCAACTTGAAAGCAAATATGGTGAAACAAGGAAACGATCTTAGAGCTGATATGCGAAACACTTTGGCAAGTTAAACGAATGACTTAAGGAACATGATGGTTGGTTTCTTCCAAGGTAATCAATCCTCTTCTTCGGGTACTCTTCCGAGTAACACCGTTGCGAATCCAAGAGGGGAGATGAAAGCAATCATCACTCGCAGTGGCAAAGGTACCAAGGAACCCGAGCTTCCTATACCTCCACCGGTGATTGTGACTAAGGAAAACGAGTCACCTGCTCCTATTCCTCATCCTTCTACTTCCCCAATTCCTCCACCTCTTACTTCTACCCCTCCTCCACCCAAGGATGTGAGTGATCCTTCGATCCCAAAGCCTTCCTCTTCTTCCGATATACCTTATCCCTCAAGGTTGAGGAAAGAGAAGCTCAAAAGCAAGGATAATATTCAAGTTTCGAACTTTCTCAAAATGTTTAAACAATTGAATTTCAACATCTCCTTCGCTGAGGCTCTCGCTCACATGCCTAAATATGTGAAAATGTTCAAAGATCTTCTTAGCGACAAGGAGAAGCTTCTTGATATTGCTAATACCCAACTTAATGAGAATTGCTCTGTGGTTCTCTTAAGGAAATTGCCAACCAATCTTGGTGATCCGGGTCGTTTCTTAATCCCTTGCAACTTCCTAGGAGTAGAGAATTGCATGGCCCTAGCCGACCTAGGTGCCAGTATTAACTTAATGCCTTTAAATGTTTGGAAGCAATTATCTCTCCCTGAGCTAGTCCCCACCAAAATGACTTTGGAATTAGCTAACCGTACGGTTGCTTATCCAGTGGGGATAGCCGAAGACGTTTTTGTAGGAGTCGACAATTTCACTTTTTCTGCCGATTTCGTCGTGGTCGACTACGATATGGACCCTCGTGTGCCATTAATCGTTGAACGTCCATTCTTGAGGACCGGTCACACTCTCATCGATGTTGAAGCGGGTGAGCTTATCATGAGAGTTCATACGAGAGTGTTAATTGTATCGACGTTCTTGATGAGGCTTGTGAAGAACACTTCAAAGATGCTTGTAAAAGTATTCCTACCTCTCTCCCAATGTTGAGACCGTTTCCTCTATTGATTCCTCACTATCTCTATTTGGAGAAAGTGATTTCCTTTGGAAAGATTTTGAAGCAACCATGGGAGATGTGAACTTAGAAAATGACGATTCTCCCACCGATTGGGATGAAGACATTCGTCTCATTGAGAAACTTCTCAAAGAGGACCATATTTCTCCACCATCTCCCAAGGCTATTGCTATCGATGAACCGACTTTGAATACGCCTACCATCGAAAATCCTCAGGATTTAGAGCTTAAGGAGTTGCCGCCCCATCTCGAGTACGTGTTCCTTGAAGAAAAGAAGAAATCGCCTGTCATCACTGCGAAGGACTTGAAAGAAGAAGAGAAATCGCGCCTCATCGCCGTGCTTAAAGATCATAAGAAGGCAATTGCTTGGAAAATTTCCGATATCCGCGTAATTGATCCAAACTTTTGTACTCACAAGATTCTCATGGAAGATGACTTTAAACCCGCAATCCAGAGCCAAAGAAGGGTTAATCCTCGCATTCATGACGTCATCAAACAAGAGGTTATAAAACTTCTTGATGCCGGCTTGATTTACCCTATTTCGGATTCGCCATGGGTAAGTCCCGTCCATTTTGTGCCCAAGAATGGCGGAACAACCGTTGTTCCCAATGAACACAACGAGTTGATTCCCACTCGTCTCGTTACTGGGTGGAGAGTTTGTATCGACTACCGCAAACTCAATGATGCCACGAGAAAAGATCATTTTCCTCTTCCTTTCATGGATCAAATGCTCGAGCGTCTAGCGGGTAATGACTATTACTGCTTCTTAGACGGTTTCTCTGGGTATTTTAAAATTCCCATCGATCCCAAAGACCAAGAAAAGACCACATTCACTTGTCCCTACGGAACATTTGCTTACAAACGCATGCCTTTCGGTTTATGCAATGCTCCTGGGACGTTCCAACGATGTATGATGGCTATCTTCCATGACATGGTTGAAGAAACTATGGAAGTATTCATGGATGATTTCTCGATTTATGGCGATTCTTTCTCTGCTTGCCTTGCCAATTTAGAACGTATGCTTAAGTGGTGTGAAGACACTCGCCTTGTTCTTAATTGGGAAAAATGCCATTTCATGGTAAAAGAGGGCATCGTGCTAGGACACAAAATTTCCAAATCCGGTCTTGAAGTGGACCGTGCTAAAGTCGATGTTATTGCTAAATTGCCTCCACCTTCAACCGTGAAGTGTGTGAGAAGTTTCCTTGGTCATGCGGGCTTCTACCGTCGTTTCATCAAAGATTTTTCTAAAATCGCTCGCCCGATGACCCACCTCTTGGAAAAAGATACTCCTTTTATCTTTTCCAACGAGTGTATTGAAGCCTTCAACCTTCTTAAGGATAAGCTAACTAAGGCACCGGTCTTGGTTACCCCTAATTGGGAGCTTCCCTTTGAGTTGATGTGCGATGCTAGCGACTTTGCTATTGGAGCGGTTTTGGGCCAAAGAGTGAACAAACACTTCCAACCAATCCACTATGCTAGCAAGACAATGACAGGGGCTCAATTGCATTACACGACAACCGAAAAAGAGCTTTTAGCTGTTGTCTATGCCTTTGAAAAGTTCTGCCCCTATCTTGTCCTTTCCACCACAATCGTTTACACCGATCATTCCGCGTTGAAGTACTTGTTAACTAAACAAGATTCCAAACCAAGACTTCTTCGCTGGGTTTTGCTACTTCAAGAATTTAAAATCGAAATTCGTGATAAGAAGGGAGCTGAAAACCTAGCCGCGGATCATCTAAGCAGACTTGAGGATCCTTATCAAATTGATCATCCGAACAAAGAGATCAATGACTCTTTTCCCCTGGAGACCTTAATGTCTATCAACTCGAGTAATGATGAAGCCCCGTGGTTTGCGGACATTGCAAATTACTTGGCGGGTGGAATTCTCATCGACGGGTTAACATCCCAACAAAAGAAAAAGTTCTTCAAAGACATTAAGACTTACTTTTGGGATGACCCGTATCTATTCAAACAATGTGCTGATTTGATTATTCGCTGATGTGTTGATGGACCGGCAGCTTTAAACATTCTCGAAGCTTGCCACAAAGGACCCACCGGTGGTCACTTTGGTCCCAACTACACCGCCAAAAAAGTGTTTGACTCGGGATTTTATTGGCCCACCATTTATCGTGATGCTCACGAGATGGTTAAACATTGTGATGCTTGCCAAAAACAAGGCAAGATCACACATAAAGATGAGATGCCTCAAAATTTCATACAAGAATGTGAAATCTTTGATGTTTGGGGTATCGACTTTATGGGGACATTCCCTTCATCTAAAGGAAACAAATACATCCTTGTTGCCGTTGACTACGTTTCTAAATGGGTTGAAGCCAAAGCTTTACCCACTAATGACGCAAGGGTGGTTTGTAACTTTTTGAAATCGCTGTTCGCTAGATTCGGTGTGCCTCGTGCCATTATTAGTGATCGCGGGACTCATTTTTGCAATGATCAATTCGCAAGAGTCATGGCTAAGTATGGTGTAAATCATCGTCTTTCCACCGCATACCACCCACAAACTAATGGCCAGGCTGAAATCTCTAACCGAGGATTAAAGCGAATTCTTGAAAGAACCGTAGGAGAGCATCGTGCCTCATGGGCCGATAAACTTGTTGATGCTCTGTGGGCTTTTCGTACCGCATACAAGACTCCGATTGGTTGTACACCATATCGTCTCGTGTACGGGAAAGCACGCCACCTCCCCATTGAGTTGGAGCATAAGGCTTACTGGGCCTTGAAGTGGGCTAATTTCGATATCAACAAAGCCGGTGACCTACGCAAGATCCAACTTAATGCGCTGAATGAACTCCGGAATGAGGCTTATGAAAATTCTTTGATCTATAAGGAAAGGACTAAGCTCATTCACGACTCTAAGATTAAAAACCGAGAGTTCCAAGTTGGAGACAAAGTTTTACTCTTTAACTCTCGGTTGAAAATCTTTTCGGGCAAGCTGAAATCTCGTTGGTCCGGCCCATTCACCATTGCCCAAATTTTTCCATATGGTACTCTCGAGCTCGCTCAACCTAATGGACCTAATTTTAAGGTCAATGGCCAACGAGTGAAGTTGTACTTTGGTGAGGACATCTCTCATGAGATGATTCCATCCCTCACCACGTTTCCCATGAACTAATTTTGGGTCGAGTCAGGCTCGTGACTCGGTTATCAAAAACAAGCGCTCCTCGGGAGGCAACCCGAGTATCTATCCTTTTCCGTTTTAACCTCCTAAGTGTAGGGGGACCTCTATAGGTTGTTTGTATCTGTGTGGTGATGTGATTACAGGGATAAGTGCACTCTTGGAATCTTGGAAGAACCGTGCTCCCGTGTTATCCGAAATCCGGTTCTATCTCTCAACTATCATGATTCAATCTTCTTCATACTCACATTTAAAATTGATCACGTTAGTCGTCCCTTCCTTAGCTTGATTTAACCAACGTGCACAATGTCATAAGTGTAAGGGAGACTTTTCCCACATGCTTAAACATTGAGGACAATGTTTATCTTAAGTGTAGGGGGGACTTCTATCGAAGTTTTAAGTGGACTTTTCCATGAAAATGCATTCATTTAACCGGAAAATCTTCTTTTTCAGCATTTTTCAAATTTTTTATTAACCTTGGCCATTTAGTCGTAATTTTTAAATTTTTATCGTTGCTTTCATGTGTATATATCCCGCAATAAAGTCAAAAATATTAATAAAGTGGGGTAGCTAGTTTTGAAATCTTTGACATATTAGGCCTGTTGCGATTATTTTGACTCAACCCGAATAGACTTATCCAAGTTTATTCTAGCTAGTATCCTTAACCATGTAGACCTTAATTGGTTTATTAGGCTAAGCATCCACGAGTCTCATTACTTGAGATTTTAAATTGTGGAGAACGAGAAATGATAGAGTCAATTATAAGTCGGTATTCTTGCACAAGCACACTTGGTGTGATTATCTGCCTATTCTCCCATCACTTGCTAATAATTTATCTGCAATAAGTAAGGTCGTAGGATTTGAAAAGTTACTTAGCTTCTAGCCCAAGATCGTTTAAAAGTTGCTCGGTAATGATATGAGTTCATATCCAAGGCATAACTAATGAAGCGGGGTGCGAAGATTGGCGAGTCTGAAAAGGCCCTAACAAGGCATGAGGATTCAATTTTATTGCTAAAGATCCAAGGTGTATGTGAAAAGCATTATTCCCAAAATCAATATGAAGGATCAAGACTCACGACGAAAAGCAATCAACTCCCATAAAGATCATGGAGAAGTCTATCCGAAAAGACCCCAACAAGGTATGGGGATAAATAGATCCAAGTCTGAAAAGGAGGCGGATCGTTGTATCTCAAATTCCCAATTAGCGATTGAAGAAATAATCATGAAGTCGTGGTCAACAAAGATGGAGTATCCCTCAAAAGTCTCCAAGTGAAGAAACTCTATTAACGAAGAGAAGACCATTATCTCAAGAACGTCTCTCAAGATATGAAGTATGAAGTACATGCCAAATATCGGCCCGAGAAAGGTCTCAAATCGTGAATCGAGTTATGCCAAGATATGAACTTTTTGATATCCCGAGAAGCAGTTTTAAGAGATTTTGTCCTTTAGCTAACTATTGACCAAATCATCCTACTTTGCTTTCAGCCTAAATAAACTATCGCAATAAGTCCAAAAATACATCTTCATGGTCATTCTAAGACAAAAATAAAATATAAGAGATCCAACTAGGAATAAGGGAGTTTGAGCATATAATTAAGCCATGTGTGTAAGTGTTTGATTTGCTAACTTATAATAACAATGATCTCGTTTTTAAGCTTAGTTTGGGAACGTGAAACTTGAGGGTGATAAATCTTCGCAGCACCGAAGCCCTAATGTAACTCTTAGATCTCTTTGCAAGTTATTTCCATATAGCTATTTTCAAGTGAAAATGGTTTTCTATCCTTTTGTTTACTTCAAAGTTTTAATTTCTCTTAGTACTTTAATTTTTGTTTAGTATGTTAATAAGGCCAAGGTTGATTGATTATGAGAAAAGTGTAAATGTGCTTTATCACTAAGCATTGCATGAGGGCATGGCAATGGTTAAGTGTAGGGGATTTGATAGGTGTGAAAACACCCATCCTTTTACCACTTATTTCTGGCTAAAACGAGACCAAAACGCGTATTTAATATCATTTGTTTGGAATTATGCGTGGTTTTTGTGTTTATTGTATTTTCAGAGCCAACCGGATGGATATTAGAGAAAACATGGGATTGCACGGGTTTTATCGAAGAAAAAGACTCAACACGAAGTCTATTGTCCAAGAGATGCAAAAGATTTGAAGTCAATGGGCCTATTTGAAGATTTATCGAAGAAAAGGACCAAAGATGGAAGATTTACATATGTTGAAGGAACTCAAGTTTATTAAACGACGAAACTAAAAGATAAGTTGAATTTAATTGTCGACAAATCCCGAATCAGAATCGAAAACGTCAACTTTTCTGAAAAGACGAGAAGATAAGAAGAACGGGAGAAAGCCCACTCACCAACCAAAGACAAGGACTATATAAAGACAACCCCTTCACACTTTTTGGGCTAGTTTTTTATTTCCAGTTTTCTTTTCTTTTGTTTCTTAGGGAAGAAGCCAACACCACTAAGGTGTTGGTGATTTCATTCTTGTTTTCACAAATCTTGTAGATTTAATCTTTTCCTTTGATTGTTTAAACCTTAATCATTTAATATAATACTTCCATTAATCTTGTTCATCTTCATCTTTTTGATTTAAAGCTTAAAGTTCTTATTTGGTTGATTTGATCTTCAAAAGTTATTGGGTTTTGTGTTTATATTGTTGGAATTTGATGTTTATGGTTAGTATATGATTAGTGTTTAATTTGGTTTAAATCTTTTTGTTAAATTTGGCTTGTTTTGATTGAATTCGTATTCCCCTGTTCTTACTGTTCTTCATCATTCCCAGATTCCGCATCAAGCTCCTTCATCCGGAATATCCAATATTCCGGATCAACCTTCATATTCTGCATCAAGCTCCTTCATCCGGAATATCCAATATTTCGGATCAACCTTACATTCCGGATCAACTCCTCTCATCCGGAATAATCTATTATTCCGGATCAACTCATTTATTCCGGATCACCATTTATTCCGCATCAAGCATTTTATTCCGAATAGAACATTTATTCCGCATCAAGCATTTTATTCCGAATAGAACATTTATTCCGCATCAAGCATTTTATTCCGAATAGAACTTTTATTCCGCATCAAGCTTTTTATTCCGAATAGAACTTTTATTCCGCATCAAACTCAACATTCCGAATCAATCTTTTCCATCCGGAATATCCAATATTCCGGATCAAGAACATTTATTCCGCATAACCTCATTATTCCGCATCAACCATTTATTCCGCATGAGTATGGTATTCCGCATGAGCCTATTATTCCGGATAGAGCATTTCTTCAGTTATTCCGCATCAACAACATTATTCCGAATCAAGCTTTTATCTTGAATATTCCGGATCAAGCATACATTCCGAATCAAGCAAGTTTTCAGTGAGGTTATTCTACTGCTTAACCGTTTAATTGTTTAATTTTAATTCAATTTTTATTTCATTAACTGTTTTTGGTTTAAATCTTTATTTACTTCATTCATTTACCTTTTTAGTAGAATAGAAAACCAAACCCCCTATTTGTCACCAAGAACAACTACTCCACTTTGAGCTGTGATCAATTCGAGAAGATTCCGAGATTAATATTGAATCCCCATAACAAATCTTGTATCAACGCACAAGCAAGAAACCGGGAAACGTTTGGAAAAGTGAACTTATAAGTCGATAACGGATTGCTAAAAGTATTATTTTGGCAAAAACAAAGAACAACGACACACCTGCACAGTAGACTCATATCGACCCATTACTGTATAAGTGGGTCAAATTGCAACCTATGGATGTAAAATTATACCTGCACTGGCCCGGGTTCGACTGTAAGGGTCTTCCTCCTAGCGCAGTTGGCACTCTTCCTAAAGGGGAGTTGACATTGAGATTCCTGCAACATAATAGGGTATACAATAAGGTAAAACTTAATTAAGTAGCAGCATACCAAATATATATCTTGCGTCCAAAAAAAGATACAACTGTTTGGTAGCACTGATTTTTGTAAAATACTTGCATTTATAGTCCAATACATATATCCATATGAGTATACTTTTTTTTTAGTTCTAAAAACCAAAGAAAAAGAGTGAACATCTTACAATATCCGAACTGATGTTAAACCACCATGGCTTTCAGGAATGTTACCATTTAGGTTCCTGTAATGCACATTTAGATTCAAAAAATACCTGAGAAAGTAGCTTTAGTGAAGACAAAACTTGTTTTAGATTATTTAAACACTTATTTGGAGTAGTTGTATTTTGGTGAGACGGATTAGTATCTCATCATCATCATATAGTATGTAATCAAAGCCACTCAATTGGCTTTTACATGTAGACAGGTTGACTGAAAAAAACTAACCTTATTTGTAAAACAAGTCACGTCAGGTTCTAAATTGCAGTTCGAATGTGAAATATGAGCTAAATTGTGATCAGTTATAAATATTTAAGATTTTTGTCCTGCCCAACATCAGCTTAGTTATGCTTGGAATTACAAGATTATCGTAAATATTTCATTATTGAGGGTCACTTGACTTCAGATGTAATGTCCAGAACTCTAGAAGATGAGAATTAGCATCAGCTGATTTAAGTAATTCCAATCTCCAAATAAAGGTGTCTTACCTAATAAAACCAAACGTATCGTTACTGTAAGCAAGCAAAAACATTACAAAATATACTTCTAAGTAGAGTTCTACTAAGATACATCAAATAGTGAATATTAAACTATAGGTGTGAAAAAAGGCATATCATTCTATCTACTAAGCATAAAATAGATATTAACAAATACTAAGCGTAACTGTATTGCTAATAACAGATTAAATCTTACTTTTATGTAAAAAGCACCTAGCTGCAAATTAGAAAATCGAAGAGATCAGTGGGTTAAGCACTTATTTTCCAAGTCTTAAAGTAGCTAAATAGTTTTGAGTGTTTAGATGAGCTTGATTATTTTCTTACTTAGGAGTTATAAGAACTTAAAACATTAAGTAGCTACTTAGTAGTTTCTATGTAGATAAGCAGTTTAATAAGCAATCTCAACCCATTTTGACGTGTTACTTGGGATATACTTAGGAGGGTGTGTATATGCAGCAACACCACCAAGATAAGAACCCATTTTCAATTCTATGCATTGCTCCATATCCAAAATCTTGGTTGTAATGATGTCACTGTATATTACAGTATGACCAGAAAGAGCAGACCTGAGTTCGTTCGTTAGAATACCCCTTCAAACTCTCATCCTACAAAAATTTGGCGTTGAAATGCTGGCAAGACCATTCATAGTAGCTTATGTCGCTAGACCATGAGGTTACTCCTATATTTGAAGGGTTGAAAAAAGAAAAGTCAGAATAAAGAACAAAAGAGAATAATACACATAAAAAGGGGGACAAGTCCGGAAAAAATAAAGAGTCACAAAACTTCTATTCACCTTCAGCCCGAGCACCATTGGATTCTAGAGTTGCGGCTACTATTCCATGAGGCGCTAAATGACAGCGAGTAGCGCGTCCTTTTCAGGGTGTTATTAGACCGCTGAATGCTTTTGCTTTTGTCCAGCAGTAGGAAATGATGTCCTGCCTGAATAGACAATGCAGTTACCCATTCTTGCAGTGGCGGATCTGTAGTAAATTTCAATGGGAACTCGTTACAACTTGTGTTGAGAACCTTACGGGTCAACATGTTTGATCAGTTCTTTTAAATCAACAACTACCTTTGTTGCATCTTCAGCCCCTTTGGCCAGATATTAAAAATGCAGAAGTAGAAAACAATAACTATTTTTTGGAAAAATATCGCATGATTTTACAGATGGTGTAGTACTTGTTAATAGTTCCTGCACTGAGGCAAAACCGAATCATCTACTTAACCATTAAGTGGTGCAATTTAAATACCAAACAACCCCTAAAATTAGTTATTGTAATTTTAATAAGTAAATTCGAAACAACCCTTATAAGCAATGCAATTAGAAATACCTGTTGAGTATACCCCAAGGGCCATTGTTGCCACACAATGGTTTTGGGTGCCCTGTGTTTGGAGTGTTTGTGGTTGGGGAGGGTCAACTGAGTTTAACGGGTTAAACTGAAAGTTGCCTAAAGTGTATAGTCCGTCCTTAGAATCCATCCAGATAATTTAATACGAAATAAAAAATTATTATTGACTACAAAGATTATCATCTTACACCATTTAATAACTAAGACAATAGGTCTTTCAGGTCAAACGGAATCAACCAGTTTTAGCCAAAAAAATAGTAATAAAAAAACATGAAGAAAAAACAAGGGTAAAAGTTATACAATACCATCGTATTTATTCATATGTGCCGACTTTAAACACTTACTAATTAATCTCGTAACTTTACCATTATACTTTCAAATTTATTCCGACTGTACCAATATAAGCTTAAAATGACTATATTACCCTTTTAAATGACTGATTTACCCTTTGTCTTTTTCTTTTTCACATTAATTGAAAACCCCTCTTTTAATGTGTATTTAAAGAGCATCTCTTGTAAATTAATCTATTATCCATATTTATCATGTATCATCAGAAAACATATCTCATCATCATCATTATCCATTATCCATTTACTATTGATATTCGATAACTCCATTATCCATTTACTGAGATATAGTACGGTACAATACCTCCATGGTTCCATCCCTATTTCTTTTTTCTCCAAACGATACACCAACATCAATAATTGTAAATCTTAAAACCAAAATATAATCCTAAATCTTGAAACCAAAAAATAATCCTGAATCGTTAAACCGGGTGACAAAATTAAAGGCAAGTGCTACAAGAGGCAAGGGTTTTTTAAAAAAAAAACTTTTGTTAATTAGTTTGTTGTTTGAAATTAGGATTTTTGTCGACTGTACATGAAATTTGGGATGTTTGGTTTCGAATTCGTTTATCTTTGTTTTCTGGGTTTCAGGTATACACGTATTGTACATGTTAAAATTAAACACTGCAATCATTTATTCTTAATGTCTACTCAATTTATCGTTATTTTCATTAGCTGTAATTAAATTATATATTGTTTCTCCTTAGTTCTAACTAGGTGTGAGTGAAGGTTCTATTCCTATGTTATGACTCTTTTGTGTTTATGTTGATGTTACAGATGTAATCGACCTGTGATTGGCTCTTGTGTGTCTAAAGTACGGTAAAGGCTCTCAAGCAAAGCAAGATTCGTGTAACCCCTCAAAACACCTTGATAGTGATTATCCAGCTTCTACAAAACAAGTTCGATTTTCATTGGTTCTCAGAGATCTCAACCAAGGGGGATCAGTTTGGTGGCAATAAATGTAAATATCTTGAAAAAGATAAGGGTAATTCAGTCATTTTACGCTTATATTGGTACAGTCGGAATATATTTGAAAGTACAATGGTAAAGTCATGAGATTAATTAGTAAGTGTTTAAAGTCGGCACATATGAATAAGTACGATGGTATTGTATAGCTTTTACCCAAAAAACAATACAGTAATATATTTGCATTAGGGTTTTAATAAAAATGTACCTTGTAAATAAAAAAAAGAAGATGATCAACCTACAAAAAACAAACAAACATATGCATACAAAACTGAAAACTCTCATCATTAGGTTTAAAAAAAATTAGGGTTTTGACAAAATAATATACCTTTAACAAAGAAGATGATCAAACTGGAAAAAATCTACACAAGAAAAAGAAGATTACGATGGATGATTTTTTAGCGAATTAGGGTTTGATAGAAAATTAATATGTGATAAACATAATTCAAAAAAATATAATTTTCAACAAAATTTAGATATGGATGAATATACTTGGAGTGTATCTTGATATATTTTAAAAAATATCAGAAGATATTTATTATATTAAATATAAAACCGGATAATAAATATAGAGGTTTATCATCAAAAAATAAAAATCATCCAATAGCTCAGTTGGAAAACACCAAAAAAATAACCTAGAGGTACTCAGTTCGAATCTCACAACCCTCACTTCAAAAAATAATGTGTTTTACAATAGAAAAAACAAAACGCAATTTCCAAAACAAAGTTTTCAAAATTGCGTTTCCAAAACACGATTTTCATAAAACTGCGATTTCAAACAGAAAATTCGTGGAATTTGGAGATTTTCTAGGGAATACTTAAATACTATTGGCTAAAAGATGTGACTGAGATATGACATGGATTAAAACTGTGGTTTCAAATCATAATTATACCTATATATAATATAGAGATGTTATATATATTCGTATTACTTAGTAGCTTTGCGTTCTCCTTGAAGAGAGCTTCGCAACGAGGTAAAGTATGTCCAATATAGAGTTAATATGAATGAGATATCATGTCTTAAAGTGAGTCACGTGAAACACAAATTTTGGAAAAATGTCCACACCGCCAAAAACATGAAATGAAATCATGTTTATAAAGAAATCTTGGTTTCTATCCTTCAATATTCATTTGTGGATTTTTACTCCCACGCCTACGCACGCGGGGGGGGGGGGGGGGGGGGGGGGGGGGGGGGGGTGTGGGGGGTATGGGGGGGGGTGGGGGGGAGGGGTGCAGGAAGTGAGATTTCTAGGCAAAAAACAGGTTCAAAGCCACTGAACTTGTGTATGAGCGCGCGACCTGCGGACACGAATGCAGCTCTGAAATTCGCCTGGGTGCAGACAGATTTCGGTATCTTTTTGCTGCAAATTCGAATTTCTTCTAGAAAATTATGTAATCCATATTAGGAATAGATTTAGAATATATTTGTGTTTATAATTGATTTGCAAATCGTGTTATAGAAATAACAGATTTGTCAGAATATTTTATATGGAGCAGAATATTTTGTCTTGTTGACCAAGGAAAATTTTCACTATATAATAAATCTGTCTCGTTCAGTTTTATCATCAGAAAAAACGCAGCTTTTCTAACTCCATTACCAGACAGTTTTTCCAGCAGTTCGCCGATCAAAAACACAGAAGGCTTCCGTGATCTTTCAGGCAAGTTTGTCTAGTCCGGCTGTACAACAGCTTTGGACGTTGTACCCTGGGAACAGACGACGAATCTGTTTTAAGGGAAGCGTGTTAAACACGTGCCTCGTCTTAGTTTTACTGCTTTCTTCATTACTGTTATTATTTTTTGTCTTTATATTCTGTTAGTTTTGTTAATTGTAATCTGATTTTAATAAAAGTATACACCGTTTTCTACAAAATAAAAGATAATTGGGATGGGGATGAACGATAAGTCATTCATTTCTGGTAGAATTTTAAAGAGTGTGTGAATGTGTAATTGTCGTAAGTAATTATTCTTCATTGTTGTTGCGATTGATGTAATGATATTTATTTGAGTTTGATCTTAAAATTATACTGTAGTATTCATTTGCCTTGCATGTATATGTAAAAGGAACATTGGTTTATTGTTTTGTAAAAACAAGAGTAACAACTGGTAAATAAAACCCGTTGTGTGCTAATTTGCGTTCGTGTATAATGTAGAACATTGATCATCCACACCTGAATGTAGGGGTGCACATGACCGGTTAACCGGTCCGAGTTTTGGAGAAACCAGAACCGGGCCAGTCTATGGTCAACGTCAAAACACCGGTTCGTACGGTTAACCGGTTAAGAACCGAACCGGCTGGAAGATGAAAAATCCAGACCGTTAGAACCGGTCCCAGACCGGTTTTTTCTGGTTAACCGGGTGAAATCCCAAAAAAAGGTATAATAATGGGTTCCAAAAACCGGTATATTTGGACCGGTTAACCGGTCCGAAAACTGGTCGATAAACCGGCTGAATCTCTGAAAACAAGAACCGGTGCGGTTTGAAAAAAAACGGGACCGGTTTGGTCAAAACCGGTTTTTACCGTCCCAGCTTCCGTTTTTTTTTCCGGTTCCAGTTTAAAAACCAGTTTTTATGCCCACCTCTACCTGAATGGAACAAAATTCCAGCTTCGCAAATACAGGCTCGACCATTCCCCACCCTTTTAGTTGATTATTAGTCTATTTTGATTTGTTAATGTTATTTTGTCAATCCTTCAAGTGTCGCATATAACTTGTATTATGTTATGTTTGGTTTATTATTTCAGGTGCTATGGTGTTTAGGCTGGTTGTTTTGTGTTGGGCCTACTCTTTCTTTGTGGGCTTTTGAACCGTTGAAGCCCAAGTGTATTTGGAAGCAATTATAACCCTAGTCTTTGACTAGGGTTTCGTTCATCACTTCATTCGCAACACACACACATATCTGTGTGTGCGCAGCTCTCTCTCTCTCTCTCTCTCTCTCTCTCTCTCTCTCTCTCTCTCTCTCTCTCTCTCTTTCTCTCTCTCTCTCTCTCTCTCTCTCTCTCACTAAGCCATGGAAGTTAACCTGGGAGTTTGATTATCTTCATCTTGTATAGCTGAGTGTTTGAGTGATCATTTATATGTGAGGGAGAACGGATCAACCTAGTTGGGACGTTCTCATCTTTTCTATTGTAATCGTTTGATTAGCATCCGTTTGGGGACTAATCTTTATCTGTTTTGTTTTGTACTTTGATTTATAATAAATTACATTAAGGGGTGGTTGGTTGGGTGTAAGATCTCTCTTGATTCTATGATATTATGTTTATTAACATGGTATCAGAGCATTGGTTGTAGATCTTTCAACCTATCTAAGCTCTCTCGGTTTCTTTTTATTATAATCAATTTTTTGATTTTACGAAACCCTAATTAATTTTTTAGGGTTTTATACTTTGGGTGGTGATTCTTGCTCTCTTGACGTCTCTAGAAGCTTGTATTGGTGGTGCCGTTTATTTTCTTGAAAAATATTATTAGGGTTTTCACAAACCCTAATTTTATTTTTTGGGGGTTTTGATTTTGTGGTGCCCAGGAAGCTTTAATAGGTGGTGCCGTTACTTTATTCGGTGGTGCCGGCTAAAATCTTGAAGATTAGATTAGGGGTTCTTAAAACCCTAATTTAATTTTTTTGGGGTTTTTCTCTTTACTTGGTACCCTGGTATCACCTTTGGTGGTGCCGTTACCTTTTTTGGCTAGCTCGTACAGGTATATCCTTGCTAGGGTTTGCTAACCCTAGTTTGTAACTTTTGTTTTTTAGGGGTTTCCTGTTGGTGGCTCACCCATCCTTTACACTAAGTGAATCTAGAGATTGAGTGTCTTTTTGATAGATACTGCTTGCTGTTTTTCCGCTGTAAGTCTTCTTTCATTTTCTTCTTACCTCTCTCTTAGTTACTTGTGAGCTACTGTTGTTAAGTTTGTGGGTGCAAACGGATTCGGTTAACACCTTGACCCTCTAGCCTTGACTGGTGTGGATACCTGCTCTGGCCAATCTCAGTCTGTAGCTTAACATTTCTGGTGCTCATTTTTCTGGGTGTTTTTTGTGTTTATTTGTTGGTTTACTCTACTTGCTTTATTTGTCTCTTATTATTGTTTGGCTTTTTCTGTTTCTTATTGGTCTGCTTTACGGCTTTGCTGCTTTGCTCTCTCTTTTGTATGAATTATGAGTGCTGGTGGTCCATCTCCTACACCCAATGGTGGTGGAGGTAATGGTGGTGGTAGGGGTCCTGAAACCACTACCAATCTAGTTGCTCTCATTAACAACTTGGATGCTGGAAACCCACTTCATATTCATAATAGTGACAACAGTAGTTCTGTCCTTGTCCCTTTCAAATTATTGGGGACTGAGAACTATAGGATGTGGAACAATGCTATAAGACTTGCTTTACAAGCTAGGAACAAGTTTGCTTTTGTTGATGGTTCTTGTTTAAGGGAGTCTTATGCTGATGATGTCTTGTGTGCTCAATGGGATAGATGCAATGCTATGGTTCTTACCTGGATTATGAATGTTATCTCTAGTGATGTGTATATGGGGCTTGTTTATTTTGAAAATGCTGCTAATGTTTGGAAAGAGCTGAATGAAACTTATGACAAGGTTGGTGGTTCTATTGTTTATAACTTACTTCAGAAAATTGGGTTTGTTAAACAAGGGGGTAGCTCTATATCTGATTACTATCACATATTAAACTCTCTTTGGAGAGAGTTTGATGTTGTCTCTAAGATTCCTAAATGTGTTTGTGTTGTTAAATGCTCTTGTTCTGCTAGCACTGAATTAGCTTTGCATCAGCAAATCATGAGGCTTATGCAATTTCTTATGGGGCTTGATGACTGTTATCAACCTGTTAGAACTTCTCTTCTCACTAGGGATCCACTTCCTGATGTTAAGGAAGCTTATGTCACTGTATCTAGAGAGGAATCCCATAGGGGTGTTCCTGATAACTCTGACCATACAGAGGCTAAATTTAATGCAACTTCTTTTGTTGCTAAGACCTTTAATCAAAATAGGAGAAACACTTCCAATGTTTCTAATAGAACCCCCAACAAGGGCAATGGGTCCAAAAGCTTTAGGGGTCCTAACCCTAACCTTTTGTGCACTAATTGCAATCAAATTGGTCATACTGTTGATAGATGCTTTGAATTGATTGGTTATCCTGTTGGTTACATCAAAAAGGGGGGTAATAGTCAAAGGCAAACTGGTTTTAAATCTAATTTTAATGCTAATTGTGACATTAAAACTGGAGAAAAACAAGTTTCCACTTGTAATTCTCCAAACTCTTTCACCACTGAACAAATGCAGAAGCTCCTTAATCTGGTCAATGACACCTCTGGCAACACTCAGTCCAATATGGCAGGTAGAATATCTTTCTTTAATGCTAATGTGTGGTTCAATATATAATTTTCAAAGTTTTTTTGTGGCAACTCTAAATTTACTGTCAAAACCATCACTTTGGGATGGATCATTGATTCTCAAGCAAACCAACACCTTACCACTTCCACAGTTGGTATGTGCAATATTGTTGACATCTCTAATCTCAACATTTCTTTTGGTCATCCCAATGGCACTATTACCAATATCAGTCACATTGGTGACCTCAAACTTTCTAATAATGTTGTTCTTCATGATGTGTTGGTTGTGCCTGGATATTGTGTTAGTTTACTTTCTATTAACAAACTTATCAAAGATTGTTAGTTGTTTGTTGGTTTTGATGAGGATAAATGTTATATTCAGGACTTGTCTAAGGGGACCACTCTAGGGACTGGTAGTGAATCTGGGGGGCTTTACTTGTTTGATGACCTTAAGACTAAGAGCTTAGGTACTATTAACTCTGCTATGACTTTTAATACCTCCAAAGATATATGGCACTGCAGACTAGGTCATCCTTCTGACCAAGTGCTCAATGCTCTCAATACTGACCTCAAACTTTCCAAAAACACCAACATTTCTGTTTGTGGAACTTGTCATAGGGCCAAAGAAATCAAGGGAACCCTTTCCCTTGAGTGACCACAAATCCAACCAACTTGGTGACCTTGTTCAATTGGATTTGTAGGGTCCTTACAAGGTTCCTAGTAAGGAAGGGTATATGTTGATGATTTTATCATTACTGGTAATTGCATTGAGGAAATTGAATCATTTAAAAGCTTTCTAAAAACCAAATTCATGATTAAAGACCTTGGCATTATGAAGTATTTTTTAGGTATTGAGGTGCTTGAAAACTCCAATGGGATCTGCATGACCCAAAGGAAGTACTGTCTTGAACTTTTACATGAGTTTGGTTTGCTTGCTGCTAAACCAACAGCAACCCCATTACCTGAAAATTGTGTTTTGGCTATTGATGAAAGCAAAGATGATAAATTTCTATTAAATATTTTTGAGTATCAAAGATTACTTGGGAGACTCATTTATTTGACTAATACCAGACCTGATATATCTTATGTTGTTCATTGCCTTAGCCAACACATGCATGCACCCCTTCAATCTCATCTTAAAATTGCTTTGAGGGTTATTAGATACCTCAAAAATTCTCCTGGGATTGGTATCCAGTTCTATAAAGATACCTCTTTAAGGGTGTCTTGTTTCACTGATGTTGATTGGGCCAAATGTCTTAGAACCAGAAAGTCTGTATCTGGATACTGTGTCTTTCTAGGGAGGTCTCTTGTCTCTTGGAAGAGCAAGAAGCAGCCCACAGTGTCTAGATCTCCAGCTGAGGCTGAGTATAGATGTATGGCTAGTGCTACCTGTGAAGTTATCTGGATCACTAACTTGCTTAGTGATCTAAGAGTGAAAGACCTATTTCCTGTGAACCTTTATAGTGATAGCAGCTATGCTATGCAGATTGCTGCTAACCCTGTTTTTCATGAGAGAACCAAGCACTTTGATGTTGATGTTCATTTGGTAAGGGAAAAGGTTCAAGATGGTGTGATCAACACTATTAAGGTTGCTTCACTTGATCAAACTGCTAACATCTTCACTAAGGCTCATGGGATTAACCAACACCTGAAACTTTGTAAATAGCTGAGGCTTGTGAACATGTTTGGCAAATAATTTTTTTTCTGCTCTTTCACTTGTCAGATTGAGGAAGGGTGTTATTTTGTCAATCCTTCAAGTGTCGCATATAACTTGTATTGTGTTATGTTTGGTTTATTATTTCAGGTGCTATGGTCTTTGGGCTGGTTGTTTTGTGTTGGGCCTATTCTTTCTTTGTGGGCTTTTGAACCGTTGAAGCCCAAGTGTATTTGGAAGCAGATATAACCCTAGTCTTTGACTAGCGTTTCATTCATCACTTCATTCGCAACACACACATATCTGTGTGTGTGCAGCTCTCTCTCTCTCTCTCTCTCTCTCTAAACCATGGAAGTTGACCTATGAGTTTGATTATCTGTGTGTGTGCAGAGCTCTCTCTCTCTCTAAACCATGGAAGTTGACCTATGAGTTTGATTATCTTCATCTTGTATAGCTGAGTGTTTGAGTGATCATTTGTATTTGAGGGAGAACGGATCAACCTAGTTGGGACGTTTTCATCTTTTCTATTGTAATCGTTTGATTAGCATCCGTTTGAGGACTAATCTTTATCTGTTTTGTTTTGTACTTTGATTTATAATAAATTACACCAAATGGTGGTTGCTTGAGTGTAAGATCTCTCTTGATTATGTGATATTATGTTTATTAACAGTTAAAGTTACCTCATTGATTTGTAAAAGTGTTAGTTGATTATCAGTTTTTGAAATTAGATGTTTTAAGCAAAAAACATTCACCACGGCGTTTATGAAAACGACATACGCCAAAGCACAAGCGTACACGCACATTCTTAATGATATAAATCTAGGGGGGGAAACGATCATCTCCATTTAATTTGTCAAAAAAGTAAATTCGTTTTGAGACACAAAATTTCTTTCACATAATTAATTTTGTATACGTCTAATATGTGTAATGAAAACCAACTACTAGTAATTAATATGTGTAAGAAAAAAAGAAGTCAAAACTTGATTCGAGATAGTTTAAGTCAAATTTATGTGAAGCCTGAGTTCGAACACTAAAGATGAGCTACAAAGTATAGCGAGTTTACCTCATGCTCTTGAGCTGCCATTTAAACTCTACGTATTTTTTGAATGCACATACTTCCATTGCAGACGAGTGAAACGTTATATGTCTTTCCTAACTTGGATTGCTAACGAGGGAATCTGTAGTACTATTATTACTCTATATTTTGCACGAACAACTTACTGGAATCAGTTTGTTAGTCTAGAAATGAGTCCCAAGACTTAAACTGGCGATGCATGATGCACTTGCTGCAGTCTGCAATTTTCAGAACAACATTTGTAGTTTTGTACCTTAATATACAAACTGAACAAAAATACACCTAGCGTTGATCAAGAACTAGGTATCCTCATCAATATATACGCAATCATGACTACTCTTATGCCACAAACGCCGAAAATGTTATCCTTAATTCAGATACTTGATTGTCGTTTAATTTGCTGGTGAAGATGCACATTCTCATCAGCAAGTGACCTCAATCTTTCAAGCTCAGGCATAACATCTTTACCTAAATCTGGTCTATCTTTCCGTCGTAGCTCAGCGCAACGTAAGGACAGCTTAGCAAATCCAAGAGCCTCGTCAACGGGCCAATCAGTGACTTCAGGATCCAACATCTCAGCAAAAGTTCCTGTCTGTGTAGCCCTTTCCACGTGATGAGTCAAACCCATTGGCGGTTTAGCTGTTATTAACTGTAAAAACATAACTCCTAAAGAATAAACATCCGACTTAACCCCAAGCATACCCGTTTGCTGATACTCGGGATCTATATAACAAAACGTCCCAGCTGCTGATGTCATACGATATTGAGTCACTGAGTCTTGGACAGACGGCGGGACCAGCCTAGCTAATCCCACGTCAGCTATTTTACTAACAAAATTCCTATCTAGCAAAATGTTAGCTGGTTTTAAGTCACGGTGCACAATTGGCTCGGGTTTTGTTTGATGAAGAAAAAGAAGACCACTGCAAATTTCAGCCGCTATTCTAAACCTATGTTGCCATGAAAGCGGTGGAATGTTGTTTTTTCTTGATAAACAGTCTTCTAAGCTTCCGTTTTGCATGTATTCATATACTAAACACCCATATTCAGGACATGCTCCTAAGAGTAATACCATGTGGGGATGACGTATGCAACACAGAACTTCAACTTCTCGATGGAACTGTGATCTACCTTGAGCTGCATCAGGTCGAAGGACTTTTACAGCGACCTGTGTATGGTCTAAATGACATTTGTAGACTGGGCCGTACCCACCTTCACCAATGCGACGCGTATCTGAGAAATATTCAGTTGCTTCTTCTATTTCTTCGATAGTGTATCGTCTGTATCTGGAATCGTATTGGGAAAATGAAGAATCAGAGTTGCTAACTCGTTTTTGGGATTCGAGTTCTTCGATTCTTTGAGCAGCTTCTGATGATTTCGTGGGTTGGTTTTTGACAGATTCTTCATTTTCACGTAACTTGTCTGCCTTTTGTTGCTCCTCTAGTTTCCACTTTTGGAGTTCCATAGCCTACAAAAACACATTCATTGTTTTAAGAACTAAACCGAGTTGGAAAAATTGGTTGGTTACTGGGTTAAGAATTAGGCCAGAAGAGGCATGTCTGGGTTGATTCCTGGGTAATGGGTCAAAACATGTTTTGGTCTAAACGAGCAACCTGTAGTAGTACCAAAACTGGAGTGACTTGGGTTGGGTCGACGAAATGACTAGTACACTTTTTATCCAATATTATTTTACGCAGCAGCTATCTTGCTAAAAAGATCTCAGATGTTTTATGCATAGAAAAATACACTTTGGGTGACTATCGACCCGTTCAATACATTTGACCCATTTCCTTTTCATATGTTTACCCCTCGTTAACAGATCAAACATAACCCAAAACACCTTATTTGTAGCTGAATGAGTTGAATCACCGTCTATAATAGTTTATATGTGAAATCTAATTACAAAAATATATATATTTCAGTTATAATCTCGTTATTTGAAACAACCAATCTAGTACGGAGCAGGTTGTTTGCATCAGCATACATTTGGGGTGACTTTTGATTCGTGTTGTCCGTTTCTTTTTTTGGATAACTTTTTAGTTTTGCACGTTGAACCCGTTAGTACAGTTTGACTTTTGAGGTCAGATGCGTGAGAAGTAGGACGAAGTAAGTTAGCTCACCTTTTGTTTTGCTGTAAGTGCTTCTTTGCATGCTGAACTATACATTTCCATGGTTCTTGATAGTTCAAGCTTCAACCTTCTCATCTCCGCTTCAACATCTTCCTATAACCTCCAACATACTTCACCATTTAGACTCTACTTTCAGTTAACGTTTATTGGTAAGTTTATCAAGAATGAATTCAAGAGGGTGCAAATTTAGTACCGCGTTTCCTGAAATAGATGCTCTAGGACTATCAAATGAGGAATATGGCATATCAGTGTATACATCTACCGACCTTCGTGCTAAAGGATATGAATCAAAACCTTGATTATCCAGATCTAAGCTAATCCGTGAGTTTACTGATGAGATATCATGGTCAAATATTGGAAATAGAGTATCAACGCTTTGTCTATCAGAGCCCACAAAAGATATGTCAGACTCCGGTTGGGGTAATTCTCCATACGGTTTACCATCCCGGCCTCTCCTATTTGTGAAAGCCGACCTGTTTTCAACAGTCAGATTTTCCGTCAACCCAAAGCGTTTCTTTATGGGTTTCTTTGTATGATATGCATAAGTACTTTTCATTTGTCCTGCTCTTGTTTTTAGTCATTGTGCATACGAGTCATTAAAAAAGGTTGCAAAATGACTCAAACGGGGCACAAGACAAGAAAATGCCGGATTATAATAACTAAAACGGGACAAATGAAAATTTACGAAAGTTTATTATGTAAAACCTTTTATATTTCTATCACTATACGTCATGAATTGCATACTTTACCACATACTTCATTGAGTTTGAGTTATGGGACCAGGTAGTGAAAGACGAATCTGTCAGAGGCCTAAAAGACGAGTCCACAGAGTTCCGGGCCATCACTGATTAAAGAATCGAAGCATAAATCATACATAATGTATGGAAAGCTATACGTAGAATTAAAGATAGAAATTTACAAACAAAAACGAACCATTGGAGCTAAAAGGTGGCATATTATCATATGAACCATCTAATGCTACACCACTTGGTCCAATAGATTCTTGGGTACGAAGTGGAGAGATGTATGGTGGAGGTCGTGATGCAGCTTTCGTGGCTGTAATTTTTCCCTTAGAAATGACATAAACTGTGCAGAACTCTGGAACCCCTTTTAGTATAGTTCCCGGTATATCCCTGGTCTTGAATCTCCTGCATGAAATTATTACAGTACAATAATGGATAGTCTTTGTATCAATGCTAGTCGTAGCTGTAAGAAAAAGATCTTATATTAAGCAAGATTCAATAATGAACGCACATACTTGAGAAAACCACCTTTTGAGGGGGTTCCAATAATTAAAACTTCTACTACTGAACGCTTGATAAACTCGACTAGTCCTTTGACAACATCTGTATCTTCTAGCACAACTTCTTCTGATTTTATCTGTTTTGAGCGAAAGTTAAGATTTTTGACATGTAAATGAAACATTTGGTTAAGATATATGTTGAAAAATAAGTTCAAGGGGACTAACTTCTTTTCTGGTACAAAAACATCGAAATGGCAGGAACAATTCTCTGAGATGTGCATCTGTATCTATCATAAACGAGTCTTCGTTGAAATCAGATATCCTATTTTGTTCTGCACATCATTGACAAGCATCACATGGGGCAGTAGGCTACGAGTGATATAATTGCTATTACATGGTTCAGCACAAAAGTTGATATAACACGCCTCTAACATGTACAAGCCATTCATTTGTTACATTTATTTCCGAAAACTTATTTCCTAGGCAAACATGATCAGCACATATGAACATAGATATAAAACGAAAACATTCATAGATTAACCAAACACACGCCTAGAGTAGGAAAAGATAGATTACTTTGTCCGAACGAAAATGATTGTTTAACTCTAACATGCAGCAAATACACAATCTGACCCTTGCGCAAAAGATTATCAACTGTCCATTTTAACGCACTTTGGCTTCCTTTATCTCTATCAATCGCGACTGCTATTGTTTTGTTGTTCATTTTATGGGTTGATTATTTCATACCCACCATCAAAATACATCAAATCCCCACAAAGTATTATTTTTTTTCAATCAAATTATATTGTAAATGACCCTTTCAACATGCAAATCAACAAAGGGCATACAAGCATAGGTTTCATAATATGGTTTGTTTTTTTTTTTTTTTTTTTTTTTCGTTTTTTGAAATTTTACAAATCTTGTTTTGTTTCTCAGTTTCATCTGTTTCTTTCATTTCATTTTTTTTCTTGGATTTTTTACTTCCATCCAATTTTACTAGAGTCTCCAGCTTTTTAGGGGCAATGTTGTTTGCTTTTGTTCATAACGAAACTAAAATTTTGTCAGACTCTTTTTAAAAAAACGTAGAGCATTTACAATGCAAAAATTTGCATTTAATACCTATTTATAACTAAGAACCTTGAGGAAAAAACTTTTAGTTTAATAAGTCTTTCTAAAAAGCTTTTTAAAAAGCTTTTAGTGCCATACCAAAAAACAATTTCAAATTATTTTTGGGAATTAAAGAGATGAGATCTATAAGAGAGACGGGTGGTTGGCACGAGAATGTGGTGCCAAAGCCGCCACGTAGGATTTTGGGCTTTGTCACCCGAAATCCTTTGACACCACATTTACGAGGGAGTGGTTGGCACGAGAAAAAGTGGTGAAAAAATGGTATAATGGGCCCACAAATACCCCATTTATTACTAAAAAAAGAGAAAATTGCTTGGCGCTGGCTGGTCCGGTTGGCGCGAGGCTCGTCCGGTTGGCACGAGGCTGGTTGGCGCGAGGCTGGGAAGCCCACATAGCAGCCCCCGCTCCCCCACTCTAAGGATCCAAAAATTAGCATACACCTAATGAACATATCTCTATCATTCATCTATTATTTCATCCAAGGCGATATAAATCTAAAATTACACACACACACATCACTTTTAAAAAAAAACACCTCCTCTCCTCCACCCACTAGCGACTCCTCCGCCACCCACCTTTCTCCGGTGACTCCTCCTCCATCACTTTTTTTCTAGTGATCTCCCCTACGAGATATGTACGAATTAAACAGATCGAGCTTCCCGGCGAGCCACCATCTTTCGGCAACCTGCCCCGACGAGCCACATTCTCTCTTGGTGACCTCCTTAACCAACCACCTTCTTTTGGCGACCTCCCCCACCAGCCACCTTTTCCGGTGGCCTCTAGTTGATTTTTGAAGGGTTCGATGAAATTAGGGTTTGTAAAAAATTAGGATTTGCAAACTGGGGGAAAAGAAAAGGGGCGGGAGGGAGAGATGATGTGGTAAGAAATTGAGGATGGAAATGCAAATGAGTCCGATTTAGTTGTTATTTTGGTTGTTGAAGCTAGAATCGACGAAGTTCATGATCTTGTAGAAGCAAATCTCATTCGTAATGAATCGTAACGTTTGTTACATTAAAAGAATGTGTTGAATTTTATAGCGTTTATGCTAAAAATTCGAGTTCCATTGTGAATCATATATGTTTTGTTTTGAAACATATATGTTTCATAGTGAAACATATATGATTTACCATGAAAGATATATGATTTTTGGATCATATATATTTCATAGTGCCTCATATATGTTTCACTATGAATGATATATAATTTATGTCTCAGACTTGACACATCATACGTAGTAAACACAAAAAACAAAATATGATTCATAAAATTGACTACTTAAAATGTTAATACGTAAATCAAAAAGCACGTAAAATTACGTATGTATTAGGGTCCAAATCGACTACTTGTTCAGAGACGTATTAGGGTTCAAAACATCTCAATCTTACGAAAAGTTGAACACCGCCTACAATCAGTTCGACATAAACAAAATATGTTTCATAGTGAATCATATATGAGTCACTATGAAACACGTATGAGTCACTATAAACATATATGATTCACTTAGAAACATATATGATTTGTGCATCAAACTTGACACACAAGATAAGTATTAACTACATAAAACAAAATTGTAGATACTCGATACATAAAAAATTAAAACATATCTTGATTTAAATACACAAACAACAATAAAAATTTCATTATATGACACACTTCGAGATTCAAACTCTAAAGAATTCACGACTTTTAAACTAGTAATCTTTAATTTCAAAGTGTCTTCAGTGGTCTTCCATAGGACATCACGTTGCCTTTATATCAAACCCGAGACAATATTCTCGTACTTGACTGTATCAAGTGTCATGTCAAGTTTTCGATTAGTGGGAGGCGGATCAGGATTGGTTTTATGAGCAAGCGATTTCTGATGGTTTGTGGCCTCTTTAGGAACTACAGCAAATAAGAGGATAATCAGTAGTGTTACACATTTCAAAACAAAAGTTTCCATGTGAAACATATATGTTTTAAAACAAAATCATATATGTTTCATTGTGAAACATATATGTTTCACTATAAAAATATAGCATATTAATACAAATATGCAGCACCAATGAATTCACCAATTTTACCCAACATTCAGTATATACCAATCACCATGACTTCAACTAGTTGGCTTGCTTATTTTTTTTGTCTTATATAGTTGGATTGCTTATTTTTTGGCTTATGCTCAAAATAGTTAAGAACCTCAGCAATATGATAAGTTAAATCATTTATGTTTCACTATGAACATATATGTTTCACAGTGAAACATATAACAAATTAATACCTATACACATCTACTACACATGTGATCCATAATGTCCGATTTTTGTAGTAAAAATCATATTTAAGCAAACTTTTTGTAAACTTCTTACACAACTAGTGGAGGTTGCCAATATGCATAAAGAGTAACAAAAACAATCTAATTAACCAACTTGCTACTTTGAAAGCATTAGTTAAGCACTAATTAATCTAAAAATTACTATTTAAGCAACAGAATAATAACTTAACAAAAACTAACGAATTACTACCTCAAAAATATAGTTTTTAGCTAAACATTCATTGAACATCTTATGTTCAAGTTTGATTTCACAATCCCAAATACAAATAAGATGTTCACCTAATCATGGCAGTCAAGAGTGTTAAACAAGGTTTTCAAGATCAGGATCTTAACTTGGATCGTTTTCATCTTTGCAAGATCGAGATCGTAAGATCCTACTATAATGTAATTTTTTTAATAGTCTTTGCAGTCAGTGACGGATCTAAGATTTCTCTCTATGTGTGGCACCGATTTTGGCTCGCTTCGCTTCGCATTTTTTTTAATTATTAGTTCGCTACTGTAAAGCTAGTTTTTATTTCTGTAAGTTTACAAGCATAATTTTTTTTGAAACAAAAGTTTTCAAATATAATAGAAACTCAACACACCTTCTTATTACTGTATCGCTCATTACTTTGCAACACGTTCAAAGATACAAATATATGATTCAATACGCAGATTTTATGTAATAAAATAAGAACAATGACTAAAATATACATCCATTTGCACATACTACTAGGCATAACTAAAAGACAAATCTTAATAAAATATACAAAACGTTTAGTGTTTATCATCTTCTAAATCTTCACCTTTTCTCTTGATAAACAAAAAAAAAACGTTATTCTTTGAAAAATGAGTGTAGCACAATCAGAAAACTAAAAAAACTCACATAAAAATACACTACGACCCATAAAGTTATATGTGGCACGTGCCACAGGTGGCCAACATGTAGATCCGCCCCTGCTTGCAATATTTTATAAATCTACAAATTAATATACATCACAAATACAAAATTATACGAATATTTTATAAAAATGTGGTCCTACATTATGATTATGAAATGTATAAAAAGATTTACACGTTGTTTTAGATTATACATAACAGAACCTACAAATTTATAGTTTTTAGTTTGACGTTCGAGAAAAAGTAAGATCGGATCGTAGTAGATTCTAAGATCTTATGATCAAGATCGGTATTCTATAAGATCTTAAGCATGCAAAGATTCTATGTAAGATCTTGATTGTTTTTGCTTTGCAGTATCGTAAAATCGTAAGATCCTAAGATCAAGATCGGGATCTTGACAACCTTGATGTTAAGAGTATATCTAACATGTATATGCCCATTTAATGTAACAAAAAAAGCAATCCCAAACACTCCATAACAACATACTTTTATAGTTTTACCAATTGATATAACTTCGTACCTGGATTATTGTCTCCAAATAGTTTAGGCCCATTGAAAACATATTCAGTTATGTAAGCAAGAATGATTCAGTTATCTTCGTAGAGAACATTCCGTAAAAAATCTTCTCAATTTCTCTATTTGATCATCATAAAGGATGACATAAGCTTCTCAATTGCTCTATTTCATCTCATATATCCATCAATAGAAAATTGGGGGTAAAATTAGGGTTTGAAGATCAATTGTGTTAGGGGTTGAAGATAGATCGTGCTTTTTAATCGACGCCGGTTGGTGGCGATAGTTAGTAGATGGCTGGTGGTGATGGATGGTGGGTGGGTAGATCGATCTTGAGTTTCTATCTCTTTGTGTTTTTATTTTGTTTTTTTCTATTATAAATACTATCATTTACAACCATTGATCATAAAAAAATGGAAGGTGGTGATACGTTCATATGGTCTATGCTAAAAAAAGGTCTACATAGAAATTTTGACATAGTAAAAAACTATTGATCTTTTATGTTCATCCGTATTACGAGACACATAGTGTAACCACGTAAAGTCGTCAACAAGATTTTTATACTATACGAGAGACATACATTATTATAATGTGAAAGTTTGTCTATGAATATAACAAACCTCGTATTATAATTAATATCTATGTACCTTTCTAATATACGTTCGCTTTTGAATAAATATGATGAGTCATGTTTTCTAATAAGGTTACCCATAACAACAAACCGGTTGATTCCCCAAAATCCTTTATCATCTAAACTTTTTTTATCCGATGACTAAAAGACTTTTTTCATACTAAAACGAAAACTATTATTTTCTTCATAAAATTGAAATTAATTAAATTAGCATACCATTTATGTTTTCGGATGAAAGTCCCAAACGTGTAATCTATAAATATACTCAACCCTAACACTACTCACAAAAACAAATGCCTCCATCCTCTTCTCTCTTCCCCTGGTTAATAATAACAAATCAAAACGACATCTAATTCATTCGACCTTATAACTCCGAAACCACCCACGGACTAATAAAAAAAGAAATCCCTTTGTATGTTGCTTCAAATATGTTCAGTTAGTAGTTATCCAATAGTTGAAAAACTGACAATAACCTAACTGTAAAACCTCACTGATGCAGTTTTAGCGTTATTAGTGAAGACTTTGTTTAACAACAAGCTTTTAACGCTATATTTTTATCGTTCGTAGTAAAATGATAATCCGAGAATCGTTTAGTTTCTTTAATTCTATGCTTGTTGACACAATAGTTGCCAACACATCATATTTAGGTAATTTCTTGCTATGGTCCGGATGGAAGAATCCTTCAGACTTCGGCTGGGCTTGTCCTTCGGAAATCCTGAAACCAAAGTAAACGTTTTAGTCTCGTCCGGGTGTTGGGACCCATACCAAGCTCCGGTGTGAAAGTAAGTAGTATAAATATAATATGAAAGTGGAATATAATAACGGGAAATAAGTTACCTTAACCTTGAGTAGTGATGTGGTATTTATACTGCTATGAGTTTCTAAAAGGCCGCTAGTCTCATGGCTTTTTATCAGCTGATTGTAGGCCTTATAAGAGACAATATCCTGACATTCCTTAGAATATCAGGGTGCTTGTTCCTGAGCTTTATCATCCTGAGCTTTATCATGGACTTTGGGCTGGTCTTGCTGTTCAGACCTATACACAAACATGTCCCCCTGAGTGTTGTTTTTATCCACGCCATCATATAAGTGGATAGAATAACACTTTCTCAAAAAATCCCGTTTACTATTACTTATCCGTTCGACATCCACTTCGTTATTAATTAACTCGGCCCATCAGCCCATAGGAAAGCCTATATAAACCTCCTGGATCATTTCCACATGCCTCCTATTAGCGCCGATCGTTCCAACGTGTCCTACCTTGACACGACGTGACTTTCCAGGCTCCTTCCATCCCCTAAAAATACCATTCCGCTACTCATTTTCACTGAATGTTTTTACTTTCTCACTTTAGATTTTACTTCTCTCTAACTCCTCGGACTTACCTTTCTCTTCTTTAGACATTATTAGGTATACTCTTTTGTACTTTTTTGTCAGTACCTTCCGGCTTCTCCATGAAATCATGGCAAGTGAAGATCACGTCGGGCCTTCCAAGATGGATCCGAAGTACGATATGCCCAAATACACCTCTACTCTTACTAATGAATATGTCCTAGACTTAGTGGCGAAATATGATATTCTGGAGGATTTACGCCCTTATGCTCCTCCTCCGGATATGGCAATGGATAAATTCCCTCTTCGACAATAGGCCTATATGAACAATTTTTTATATTCTACGACTTTGGGGTCCCTTTTTTTTCCTTTCTCCAATCCGTAATTAGAGACTTTCGTGTACATATCTCCCAATTAATTCCATTAGGTTTAAATAGGGTAATTACCAAAATGGTCCAAAACCCCGAATCGAGGACCAGAACAAAATTGTCCAATCAGGTCCAAATCGGTTCGGTCCAATTTTAGGTCCGAGTCAAATGAACGGTCCAAATGCCCATCCATACATTACATATGCAAGAATTAAAATAAAAAATAGTCTCACATATATATACGTGTGTACTAAATGTTAAAAAGTGATGATTGAGATGCTGAATTCTTGACATGCTTAATTTCATGTCTAGCACAGATTTTAATTCTATATTGCTAGAGATGAGATAAATAGTGCGGTAGTGGACTATTAAACAAGAAAATTCATGGTAAACAAGGGAAAAAGAATATAATTGTGTAGTAGTGTTACTAGTCACACGGAAACACAACGAAGCATAGATCAGACTAAATTAAAATATCGATTAGAACTTTCCCAATTAGACATGACTGAATCTATTTCAGTTCGATTCATATTTTTCCTCATGTTTTGTTTTTGGTCCAGTTCAATTTTACCTAGTCAACCATTATGCCTTTTCTCAGATCGAATAGAACATATTTTATCCGTTCCGGTTTTTCTTCCCGAGTTTTACTATCATTTTCCAGTTCCCCCAATATTATAGCCAAAATTATGGTTCAACTAATAAAAGAGTCTTGCAAAAAAAACTAATAAACGAGTCTACCAGTCAGCCTCATTGTTAGAAAAAAAAGCAATTACGTTCACACACAATCTAAGAGCAAAGGGTATGGTACAAAGAATACTTATCTGTACTTTGACATCACATATGTTACCTCAGCGTCACCTAACATTAAACTAACTCACGAAAATACTTTATCACTCATGACATTTTTCTCTCTCCACCCACTATTTTTTATTATTTTTTTTCACGGAAATTATAATTTATTTCACTAAATTAAAAATACAAATAAAAATAAAATAAAAAATGAATGACCAAAAGGAAAAATTCATCAAAATAAAAGGCATGGAATAAAAAATTAACCATCTTCAACTTTGCATATCCCTAAATCCATCCGCCTCCATCTCCCTCTTTTTTCAAACCATGTTTTTCTTTTGTCATTACACCATTCTCAAATTAAAATTAATCTTCAACCTTGCAATCTTGCATATACACCAATCTCAGATTTATCCGTCCACCAAAAAGAGGACACATTTAAAAGAATTTCTCTTTTCTCATCGAAATACGGCGATCAACCGACGAAGAGAGGGAGGGGTGTCGGTGTCGTGGCGAGGACCGACAAGCAAGCCTCCACCTCAAACCGGCGAGCTCGATTGCTCCACCACATCGCTCGCTCTAATATGCACATACATAATGTTAAAAGTTGTGATAATACATAATTTAAAACGAAATAATTTAAACCTCTAAAAAAGCATAAAAATAATTGATACGACCCTCTCGGGTAGTATAAAGATAAGGCACCACTATAGTGTGTGCTGGCTCCTTAAGAAAGAGAGATAGGAAGACTAGAAATTTGTTTATTGATTAACTCGATTGATTACATTCATAACATTGAGAAACCTTAAATAGTAGTTTAGATTATAAACATAAAAGAAAAAAGATATTAAACAGATAAACATAAAACATAAAAGATACTAAACAGATAAACATAAAACATAAACATATATCCCAAATAAATAAAAGATATTCATGCATAACATTCCTCACTCCTTCGAATTCACCTTGCCCTCAAGGTGACGTCTTGAAAAACATTCCAGATTCCCGGATCCCAAATTTTGAAACGTTTCCTAAAGCATTTGCACACTCCGTTTCAACTTGATCTTTGGCTCGAGAAGTAACAATTTTTGGATTTTTTCTCTACACTCCTTCTATTCGGATGTAACAAACCACGTGGATCTCTTAAGCGATTCATCAACAACAAGATGTGATTCACTAACCACAAGTCGCGATTCACCAACCGTACGCTTCACCCACCATAAGCTGCGATTCATCAACTATAGGCTGGGATTCATTAGTAGGATATTGCGATTCATGAATAAGCTGCTGCGATTCCACAACAAGCTCAAGGTGATATTTTTTAGGTGTGGATGTAACATTCCGATCTTAGTTAGGTCGGGGTGTAATATTCCCCACTTCTTCTGGTTCAACTTCTAGTGCAACGCCCGGTGTTGTAGAAGAATCAGTCGCTTTCTTTTCAATGGTCTGCTTTTCTTCTACAATCGCATCAAGACGGGTCTCTATTATACGGGCTAAGTAGAAGGCTTCGCCTAATGTTGTAGGTTTCAAGTAAAATCTCAACAATTCTAGTTGTAGCTTCGGTTTAAGTCTGGATATATAGAACGAGGCAAGTAAACTTTCGGAGATACCTGTTACTTGAGTTATAAGATACTTAAACTCACTTTGATATTCGAACACCATACCCATTTGCAAGAGCTTAGATAATGCATCCCGATCGCTATTGCCCAATGCCATAAACAATAAATCGGAAAAAATAAAAATTTCACTGATGAATATTACCAATGAACAGTGCACAATGAACAGTACGTCTGTGAACAGTAGCCCCCAATGAACAGTGTCGCTGATGAACAGTAACCTTTTATTTATTTTTATTTTTTTAGAACGCTAGATCAAAAACCCTCAACGAGTTGAGTGCTCTTAATGAAAGAATCGATTGATATGACTCTCTCGGGTAGTATCGGGATAAGGCACTACTATACCGTGTGATGACTCCTTAAGAAAGAGAGATGGGAAGACTAGACATTTGTTTATTAATTAACTTGATTGATTACATTCATAACATTGAGAAACCTTAAAAACTAGTTTAGAAGAACATAAAACATAAAAGATATTAAACAGATAAACATAAAACATAAACATATATCCTAAATAAATAAAAAATATTCATGCGTAACATTATATGTAAAATAATTTTAAATACTATATAACAATTTGATAATTGAATACCATACTTTAAAAAGTTTAGACGTAAGTACATTATAATGACCTTAATTAGTAAACTTTAACAATGTAAAAAAAATGTTTTACGACGAGAAGATGAAATGATTAAAAATTTTCAAAAGTATAACGATACTCGAGTGTAAGGCTGGTTACAGACTTACAGTTACAAAACCGGATCGCACCGATTAAAATCGGGTTGAACTTAAACTTGACAGGACATGACTGAAACGGTTTCTCATGTCCAGGTCTCTGGTCCAGTTTGATCCAATCCAATTTAACAAAGTATAATTATTGACCTTGTGTGAGACCGAACTACACCAGACCTGACCAAAAATTAATTTGAAGAAAAAGATAGACCGAAAACCGATAAAAATATTTATGCTCGATTGATTCGGTGTTTTATCTGATCTGATTGACGGTCTATTACGGCCTGATGCAATAGACCCGATTAATAGGTCCACATAAGGGTGAGTGGTGAGCATCGATTTCATAAAAAGTGAATAAGAAGAAAAGTATATCTACCAGATATTATTATGTTAAACATTGATTTCATGACATGCTAACACAATTTATGTTCCTTATCAACATGAGATCTAGACTTTGTGTAATGCATTATTTTTCTACCTAAAATCTCATTTCTCTTCCATATCATTATCATTTTATGATTAAAGGGTCCATATAGTGTAACACTCTCAAATTTCATATCGGTACAGCGGAAGAGTCTTTAGAGTGTTACGGGATAGCACAATAACTCCAATCATAGACAACACATAAAAATGGTTGTACAAGGTTTAACATACATTCATTCGAAATAAAAGTTTCAAGTGTACAACAGGTCCCAAATTATACAGGTCATTAAGTTTACAAAACATAGATCGAATGAACAGTTTTATTATTATGTGGGCCATCAGAGTCGATCTCCATCCGAATTACCTTCAAGCACCTGAGATAAAAATATGCAAAAATTATATCAGCAAATGCCGAGTGAATTCATAGAGTTTAATAAAACCGTTATATAAAACAATCATTGAAATCAGAACACAAGTATAATATCAGAAGTAAGTCCTCGTATTGCTAGTCAGGCAATATATAAAGCAAAGCATACATCTTAAACCGTCCATGCGACCATAGCCTCAATATTACCATTACAGGTAATATTATTATCGTTAATTTCATCATTATTGAATTGTATAGGATTATTATTAGCCGCATGACATTGTTACCTTACTATCACAACAACGGGCCACGAACCCGACAAACAATTTTCCCATCTAAGTTAGCGTGTCGTCACAAAAATCACGCTATGGAAATCTTCTCATACATAAATTCGCTTACCAATCAATGTGGTACGACGGGGATCAACCGTCAAGGCGCAAACTGGGGTGATCTTCCCCAAATAGTACTATCATATGCATAAGCGTCTACCAAATCCCGGTTGTTCATAATTCATGCTAATGGGACTTTAAGTGACATAACCTAACTACTATTAATCTTTTTTATCTCTTTATTGGGTCATAGCATCATTCGGGTCCATATCATTAAGCATACCATCGGGACTACTTGTGTTCTATTTTTATCAAAAAACTAGCATGTTATCTCCCTCGCGGGTTTACAAATCATTTTATAAAACATTTAAAAGAGTGTGAGGCTATGAACTCACGTTGATAATAAAAGGCGGATTATCGGCTACGGGCGTGCTTCGATCACGGAAACCTATATAAATAATAATCGGTCTTAGACTTTTGTCCAATGACTTTACAAAAATAACAATTATGTATACATATGATGACTTTATAAATATGATGATGATCAAGTGGGATTGTACATTCTTATTTACTCATTTTAGTGTTATGTGTTGGTAACTTTTATACACTACTAGAATATTGAACAACAGCGACAAAAATTAACGACTAAATTAGCCCGTCACAAGAAAATAGTTGAAAGTGATGGATTAACGATAGAAAACCTACAAAATTGATTTTTGATAAAGTTTGATAAACTTCCTCTAAATTTTTTTTTTGTTTGTGCCGCTCAAATATTTCACCCAAAAATTTCATTCGCCCTCCACTACCATTATCCCTCCAAAACATTTATTCACCCACACTAATAATATTCATCTCATTTTATATTCACCCATCTAGTCTCCATCTTCAACTACAAACCATTCATATTCAACCATTCTAAGTTATTCATCGCTAATTTCAAGTCCAAATCAGGTATTTTAATGTCGTATATCTTCAATCCCATAACTAGTTAGAGGCGTACACATGTCAATTTTTTGTTTTGCTGATTTTTCAAATTAGGGTTTATATAAGTCCGAATTTGTATAACCTTATAACATTAGATCTGCTACATTTGATGCTTATTACATATATATTGTGTGTATTAATCTTCCATTTCATGCTTAATTTGCAATATTACATGTTTCTGTTATAGGACCTATGATATATTGTTTGGTTATGCTAATACAAGTAAGTAGTTCACATAGTTATAAAAAAATGGCATTAATAAGTGTGAAAACACTTATCCTTTTGCCACTAAAATCAAGGAAAAACAAGACCGAATCATGTGTTTATTATCATAAATGTCGGAATTACGCGTGGTTTTGTGTTTTGTGTGTTAAATAGGTACAATTGAGCAAAAGGAGATAAAACACGGGATTTCACGGTCAATTGTCAAAGAAAAGTCAAGATAGAGACGAAGACAAAGATCAAAAGTCCAAAAGTGTGCAACGATCACGAAAACCGGCAATAATCAACACGAGTTTGAAGATAAAGATCAACAAAGCCAATAACGAGCTCGTTTTTAGCGGATTTACTCATTTATGGAGTTTAAAAAGGCTTGTGGGTCCCACATTTACTTAATGGGTCTGGAAGCCCATTAAAAAGGGTTACTTTGGATAAAGAATTTTGAAGAAGCCCAATCAAGGCCCAATTCCTTTTATTTCTTGGACGCCTGTAGCATTATTTTGGGCTTTATTCCAATCATGGCCCAAACAAATGGAGTATAATTTGTCCCGAGCCATTTACAAGATGAAAGAAACAGTAGAGCAATATTAAAGTTGTAAAGTTTATTAACTTTTCACTATTGGTCAAACATTTACACACACCAAACGACACATTTTCTTCGATAGAACCTATGCTACATCTCTCATCTCTTTTACCTTTCCCCTAAATAATCAACCAGACGCAGCTTTCAAACCCTAATCACTATTCATATTACCCAAAATTAAAATTAAATAAGGGGTTTTGATTCACTCGTGTGTTGCACACGATTGGGAATTAATTCCCCACTTTTTCGGAAGAGGAATATGGACGGGAAGAGATACGTGGCAAAAGATCAATGGCTGATACACCTCAATATTCCCATTCCACCAATCAGCAATCTCCAAAGAAACACAAACCACTCCACGTTGGCAATCCATGTGCACAAGAGTATTCTCCACCGTTTGATCAAGCAAGAGAGAAGAAGAGAAGAATCAAGGGCTGTGATTTCACTCCGTAGCCTCCAAGAAAGCCTAGAAGGATCGAGGGATCCCTATAAAACCCCTCTCTCACATGTAATTTATATCATGCTTTTTCTTTATTTTTAATTTTAGAAAATAGATTAATTAGGGTTCATGTAATTCCAGTTTTAAAGTATTGTAATGTTTTATTGAAATTAATGAAAAGGTCTTTTTAGTTTTATTGGATACTGCTCTCGTTTTTTTAATTCTGTTAAAGTTATATTGTTACTGTTCTTTGTTGGGATTTCGTGATATTATATAAAAAAAAAAAAAAAAAAAAAAAAATAGAAAAAATAAAGAGAAAGTATATAAGTCTCCCTACTGGAGGTTTATATTTAAAAAAAAGTTCTGTTCATTCGAGAAGTATTCTGGTTCTCGATTCAAGGAGGTTTGTAGATTCGGTTAAGGAGTTTGTTTGGAGTTCGGTTTGGGTTATTAATTCGAAGAAGTTGACGATGTTTTGTTTGGCGTTTCGATTTCAATTTTAAAGGTAGCTCAGCGCTCACCTTCTGCTCAAAGGCTATCGTCTCAAGGTTCTCAATCTCGTTTTAATTTTCTTATTTAAGTTAAATTTTGATTCCTGCTTAATCTGTTTTGCTTTTGTTTGGTTTATCTTCGTTAAGTTTTAAATTAGTTTAGGCTGCTATAGTTTGTGTTTAATTTGCATTGGATTAAAAGTTTATTGAATCTGCTAGTTAGTTGTAGTTTATAGGTTTCGCCTGCTTAGTTTGATTTCTGCTTATTTAGTATACTGTTTTGTTAGTAAGATTATTAGCCTATTTGTTTCTACTTATTTAATATAGCTTAGTTTGGGTTTCTGCTTAGTTTGAAAATTGCTTAGAGATTGCTAAAACAAGTTGAATCTGCTATTTAGAATCTGTTAATCAAACGTAGGCTGTGAGGGTTGTGGCTTATTTGAGTTGGGCTTATTGATTTGTTTGTTTTAGCTTTTCATAATCTGCTCATCTAGCTTAATTGGTCTGAGGTTGCTTACTGTCCAAAAAATTCAAATTCCAAAAGTAAAGTTTTAAAAAAAAAAAAAAAAAAAAAATAATTCGCAACACGTCGCCCCTCACAGGACTCGAACCTGTGACCTCTAGTTCAACATCCCAACGCCTCTACCAACTGAGCTGGGTAGCTTTTTGTTAATTAGTTTGCTTTTAGTTTTTAATATAGATTCCTTAATACTGGCAGCTTTTTGATTAGTTTAATTATAGTTTAAGTTTAATTAGATTTTAATTAATAAAAATTATATAGTTTATTTAAATTTTCAGTTTTCAAAAATTAATAAAAAGAAAAAAAAAATATTTTATTTAATTTGTTTTTTCTAAACTTAGTTTTTTTTTATTAGTTCAAAAAATTAATATAGGTTTTATAGTTTTAAAATAGTAGAAAATAGTTTATTTTTAAAAAATAGATTTTTAATTAAGTATTTAGTTTAAAAAGTTTTAAATAGATTATTTTTAAAGTAAAAGTTATTTTCATTTTTATAGATTTATTTTTTTATAGATTAATTTCAAATAGCTTTTAATAGATTTATTAGTTTAAAAATAAATAATTAAATTTAGTTTTCATTTAATAAGTTTTAAATTAGTTTTAAAAATACCCAAAAAAAGATTGTACCAAAAACGAATTAAGTTGAAACGTTAAATACGCAAATCAATTCGGGCGAGTCGAGGAACGAAAAGTAATATAAAAAGGGTAACAAAATCTCAGTTTCAAATTGGCGCCGCTTGATAAGTGTGAAAACACTCATCAATAATGATCCAAATACCACTTAAAACACAGTCAAATACATTATTTTAACTTTAAAATATCAGAATTATGCGTGTATTTTGTGTTTGTGTATTTTCAGGTAATATAGGTACATTTGGAACAAAGACGCGTTTTCAAGGGATTTATATCACAAAAAGACGAAGAAAAGGATGAAAGATGCTCCAAGGACCTTATTTGCCAAATTTCCAAAGATCAAGGGCTTAAAGTGCAATTTTTACAATTCAAAGGATGAAAAGGAATTACTTTAAAAGGTTTCTATACACATTTGGAAAGAAATTAAAATTGGAAGGACCAAAAGGAAAATAGAAGGAAAGTAATATTTACTTAATTTGGTCAATTTGACCAAGACCAGTCAAAACCAACATAAACGTGTACACATAAACATCATTCTCGTCTTCACCAAGTTTCAAGAGAGAGAAAGATACAGACGGTTTCATCTCCTTCACCTCCCAAACCTGCAAACCCTTATCAAGACAAATCCAAGGGGTTTCAGCCAAAGCTCATAACTACAAAAGTGATCCTCTCTTCTCCCTCTTCATGATGATGCCAATGAATTTGATCAAGAAGGAAGAACGAAGAAAGCCCCAATTTTGAAGATGATGAAGAACGAGTAAACCTCGTATTAAACACGTGTCAATCAATCATTGGTGGAGCCACGTCATCCACTTTCTCCAGACGGCTATATATAGAAGACGAGAGCCTCATTTGCATAGGGTTAGCTTAGGTGTAGATTACACATAGTTAGTTAGTGTTAGGATTAGTTAGTGAAGCTTCTCAATGATGTATAGATTTCTGTTACAGTTCTTCGATTAAATCAATTTAGCTTTCTGTTAAAATCAGTTACAATTCTGTTATAATCCTGTAACTAATTTCTCCATTAATGAAAGTTCAAAGTTTCTCAAACTCCTTTCTTTGTTTTACTGTTACATAAGAGTTTGATTAATAGCTTTCACAAGATCGTGTTGTTTTTTTTTTTTTGTAGTTGTGATAATTGATTTGAAGCTAGACATTTGTTGTTCTAAGTAGTGGAATTGATTTCAGGTTCAAAAGCTTTTTCATTTACTTGTTATTCTAACAACTTTTGCTGAATAAGCTCATAAGCTCATAGGAGCTTATGAGATGTTTCTTTTCAAGTTAGAATCTTGATAAAAATTCAATTAGATCAAATTTCTGATTCATTATTCAGCTTTAGATATAAGTTTAGTAATAGATTTCTAGTTTTTGTTTTGTTCCTGTTTGGAGCAAGCTGTTGACAGATTTTGGATTCTAGCTTTAGTGAGCTTTCGATTCTAGTTTGGTCTTCCATGGAGTTTATTTCGTCAGAATTAATCAGTAGCTAAACAAATGCTCACCATCAATGAATTAGGACGAGTTTAGCTTGAAATCAATTTCAGTTCAGTAATAGGATATTTGGATTTGCTTGTTTAGTTGAAATTAGAGTTCAGCTCGTAGTTTGAGTCTAGAAGTTCGGCTTTCTTTTCATGACATTTGCGCAGGTATTTGGAGTCAGCTGCAGTTCAGATCAGTAGTTATACTCAAGGTGCATTTGGTTTCAAGCGAGCTCAGCGCTCCGCTTCTCCTCAACGGAGGCCTTGATATGTTGGTTAAGCATGTTTACATTTTTGCATGATTTAGTGTAATCTGATATGTTTTCTATTGTAGAATAATTTTGTTTGCGATTTTTTTAGTTTACTTGTTCTTAGATGATTGCTATCTGCTTTTGTTTCATGAAATTCATATATTAGAGAGTTCTCATTTAGCTGTTATAGGGTGTTTGGCAATCAGGTTTATAGCAGTATGGTGAGAATAATGGAGTTAAAACTTAAGTCGATTGATAGCTGTTGAGTTAGTTCAGTTACTTTAAAGATAAATCTTTGCATCTGTTTTGATTTTACTGCATTTCTTTTGACCTGTGGATAATTCAGGTTAATCGTTTTCCACTTTAATGGATCAGTTGTAGATTTGTTTGATTTCAAATGGATCAGTTTCAGACTGTTGGGCTAGATAAATTTTGGGCCTTCACTTGTATTAAGTCATATTGGGCCTATTAGGTTTTAATTTGGATTTGGCTTCATCTTGAATATTAGTAGTTGTTAATTGGTAAATTTTGAATTTGTAGATTTAGAAAAGTTACATTTTTACTTTTATAAAAGTCAGATTTAGATAAAATTTTGGATTTAGAATTTTATATTTGTAGTATAAAATTGTATTTGTTTTTTTAAGTTTTAAATTTTGTGCATTCAATTGTTTTACGTGCAATTTGTTTTAGCGTAGTACATATACGTAGTATTATAGATATTTTTACCTTTTTGAATGCTTTGTGCAAATTAGAAATAGATACCAAACAAATTTGTATAACCATAAACAATCAAGTCTTTGCTTAAAAACGTTATATCAATTCGAATCGAGCTGAGAAGACAACTAAACTAAAAAACGAAATATTAAATGGCGCCGCTGCCGGTTCTTTTCGTGAAGGTTAACGATTTCGAGTGAGACGATTGGATTTTGGGATCCGTTCACTTTGTGAACGTTATTTTTACGTATTATAAATCAAAAACATATAAAAAAAAATCAAAAAGATAAAAATACAAAAAAATAAAAAACCACAAAGTCAATTCTTTTCCTAAAGAATTGAACCAAAAAAAAATAAAAAAATCCAAAAAGTAATCTTTTTCCTAAAAGATTACACCCAAAAAAATATATATTATATCGATTTCATCGCTTTTTACGTAGATATAGTATTTTTCTTAGAAAAAAAAAACAAATAAATACAAAAATATTTTTTTATATATTATTATATGTAGATACGTATACGTATAAAAACAACCAAGTTACCTATTTCCATAAGTATTGCCGAGGCAATACACCGTGTTGAGGGGCGTTCCGGTCCTTGACACGCGTATCGATCCAATTTAATTAAGCAAGAATAGATAAATACTTCCAATTGGCAATAATTCGAAGAATACAAACTACAAAGTGAATAGATAGGCGACGTGCTATAAAATGCCGTCTAAGGGTCAATAGGTACTTAAGTGCTTCGCGCCACCTAACCCCCCGTTCACTAGTGCGTATTTTGAGAAGGAAGGCTTAATTGGGGGTCTTGCACCCAAGTAGTAATTATATATATATACTTTCTTGTGGATATTTCATATCGAACCTCGAAGAGGATAATCTTATTCTTTTCAAAGTCGACCGAGGGCTACTCCCTCATTCCTCGTGTTTACTTACACGTGTACTCGCACACGTGTAAACATACCACCTTTGGTGTATCACTTCCTTCCCCGAGGAAGCTTTTAAACGTCATTATACTTGTATATACATTCGGCCACCTTGCTCAACATGGATACTCGTTCCATGTTGGAGATTTTGCAACAACAATCCGCCACCGCTAATTATCCGTCTTGTTCAACTTGTGGTGGTCCACATGATACGTATTTATGTGATCAAAATAATGGTTATTATGGGGAGGGATATGCTTACAATGGAACCGAGAACCCTAATTTTCGACCTAACATTCAAATGGACTACACTTGTAATGACTATATGGGCTATTCCGGTTTTTCATCACAACCTCCACCATCATTTCATGATCAAACCTTTAATGTGCCATACCAAAACCAAGGATTTTCCAATTATGAAGGTTTTCAAAACAATGATAATTTTCAAGGCTATAATCAAGAAACCTTTCATAATCAAGGATTTTCAAACAATGAAGGCTTTCAAAATGATGAGAATTTTCCATGCCATAATCAAGACACCTTTCAACATCAAGGATTTTCATATTCGACCACTTTGCCACACTTGGTTAATCGTCCTATTTTGGAGATATTACAAGACGAGCAATATCGAGCTATGTATGGGCCTTGTGCGACTTGTGGAGCATCACATAATGAAAATAATTGTCATCTATACGCGAGTAATTATGATCAAGGGTTTGATGAGGATTTTCAAAATCAAGAATTTTTAAATCAAGACGATTTTCAAAATGAAGAAAATTTTCAAAGTCCTAATACAAACACCGTTAACAATCAAGGCATTTATCATTTCTTGAGTAAAGACGCTTTTAATATGGTAATGCAAGCACTTGAGTCAATGCAAGAGGCAACTGATCCGAAAATCTTAGGCTTGAGCACAGACATCTTGCAACACATGAGACCGAACGATGCTTTACCTGATGATGAGCCTTCTTTGAGAGTAGATGTTGAGGATGATACACTTAGTGATGTTCCTATTCTAGACCCTTCCATCTCTCCACCGACTATACTTGAGCATTACACACCTTCATCACCTTTACCTCACGTGGGACCCACCGACTCTTTAACCATGGGGGACGAGCCTCTTAGCACTAATACAAACACCGATTTGGATGAATTAACCTCTTCTAGTGTTGAGAACTTTATCCCAATCCAAAGAGAGCTTGAGTGTGTTTCCACTGAACCATGTGATGAGCTTTGTGTTGATACCTCTTCTCCTCATGATCATATTGATATTTTATCGCATATTGACCTTCATGCTACTACTAGTGATTTTGGTGATTTTGATCTTGATGAATTGTTTAAAGAAAGAGATAATGAGATTGAGGAAGAGTTTGTGAAAGACTTTCCACAAATAGAGGATGAAAATTGTGATTCTAGTGACGCGTCTTATGCTATATCATCTGAGGATTTGTCTTGTCAAGATAACATTCCTAATTTGGATGAAGAGTTTGCTCCTATAGGGAATATGGATCCTTCTCCTCTACCACCTTATGATTCTTGTGATGAAACCTTTGATGATCCTTATGATAGTGATGAGTCTTTTACTTTTGATGATGATGACTCCATTTCTTCTATAACTCCTTCACCTATTCCTCTAAGTAATTTTGTGATACATTCAAATCCTCTTTTTGAGACATGTTTTGATAACCCACTTTTTGAGGACTATGAAGAACCTAATAATGAGTCTATAGAAGAAGAACCCTTGATTGATATTCCTTCACTGGTTTTTGAGGATACACCTATTGATTTTCATGATCATATCATTCCTTTGAGTGATTCTCTCATTGATACACCTTCTTTTGAGCCTTATGTTCCCACCCTCCCACCCTTGAAGTTGGTTATTGATGAAGATCCTTTCCTCTTAGAGATTGATACTTTGTCATCTAAGGAACCTTTAGAACTCAAAACCTTTGATATGGACTCTTTTATGGAGATTGATGCCACCATAGAGGATACTCTTGCACATTTTGATATAGAGGTCAACGATAGTGTTTCTAATTTGGAAGAGGAGGTTCGTTTTATTACTACATTGCTTTTTGGGAATATAGAGCCTATACCTTCTTCATAAGATACTATTACTATTGATCCTCCTTTCACTATGCCTTCTATGGAAGATTACCCACCTTTTGATGATGATGATGAGCCTAATATAGATATACTTGTTATGAATGTTTTGATACCTACACCTTCATATTCTCATGATGCTTTGCTCACTAAGGGGGAATCTTATATGGTTGATACGAGTTCATCTTCTTATTTTCCCATGAAGGGAAAGGTTTTTGATCCTGGGATACATAAATTTGAGACACATTGGTTTTCATCTACTCGACTTAAGAGTGTGATTTCGATTGATCTGGGCTTCTTGTATGAGCGTACTTGGTTGATGCTACCTATTTTGGAGTTGTTCGAATGTAGAGATGGAAACTTTGTATTTGATCCTGGGGTTCTTCCTATTTGAGAGATTTCGTATGTTGGACAAACTTGAGACACGTTGGACCGTTCCATTTATCGAGGCAGATTTGGTAAATCTTATAGTAAATGGCAACGTGCTAAGTTTGAGTGTATCATGTGAGACGTGCTTCAAAGTGATATTCTTTATTCTCCATGATGGTTTCCCCAAGGACAACTTAATTCGGGGCCGAGTCGAGCTAGCGACTTAGGGTTAAAAAAAACTCAAGCATTGAATAATTAGGTTAGAAAACGTAGAGTAGATTTTCAATAGGTTAGGTTTAATTAAAAGGATGTTATAGTAGAGTTGAAGTGGAGGGGTGCCTTTCTTTGTCTTTTGGTGTTTGTTTCAAGGGTTGCTCTCTCACATTTCATGCTTGGAGCTTATGGAGGAGGCCCGTGTATCTGGTTCACTTCGATTAGTTTTTGCTATTGTGATATTAAACACTTGTGCTTAAAATGAATATCCTTTAGTTGTCTCTTCCTTAACTCGAGTTAAGCAAAGTTATCAATGTCATAAGTGTAGGGGAGTTTACTCCAATACTCTTAAACATTGAGGACAATGTTTATCTTAAGTGTAGGGGAGACTTCTATCGAAGTGACCTTACCTAGACCATTGCCTTAACTTCATGATAATTGGGAAAATTAGTTTTTCGATCATTTTTCAAATTTTTGATCTACTTTGGCCACCAAAAATATGCATTCATAATTTTTGCATCTATCATTTTTCATATCACATTTGCATTGTATATATTTCTTTTTCATTAAAAATATATAAAAAGGAAAAAAAAAATATATAATAAACATGGTTTTAACAAGTTTAGACTTCTTTGACATGTTAGGCCCGCCATGGATATTTTGACTCAACCCGAGTTTGCTTATTTTAGCACTCTCTAGCTAGTATCCTTAACCATGTAGTCCTTCATTGGTCTATTAGGCTAAGCTTCCACCAATTTCATTCTTTGAAATTTTAAATTTGTGGAGAATGGGAAATGATAGAGTTGAAGCAAGTGTAAAAGGGCTAGATAGACTTCATGGCAATTACTTGTGGCTAAACCCTTCTCTTCTTGACCTCTATTTTCTTCGCTTGTATATAATTGTTAATAAATAATCAAGTACGGTTTTAATTGGTTCGTAATCTCTTATGCATTTTTGGCTAATCATTCATGGTTGATATGAGTACGTCTTAAGATTCTAAGTTAGCACGTTTTATGTGTACTAGACTTATGTCATGCTCCATATTTAGCGGGTGTTTTTCCTTTTCTTCTTTTCAAATTTCTTGGTGAGGAATAAAGAAAAATAAGAGCGGCTTATGAAAAAAAATGAGTGGCTAGAAAAAAAAAAGAAAAAAAAAAAATAATGCAAGACTCCCAAGAGGGGCAGTGTGGTGTTAATTATAGTGACTATTGAGTTCCAATATTACCTTGACGGGTTGCGGGGATTCAATAGATTGCTCCAATCCAATATTACCTTGACGGGTTGCGGGGTTGAAGATCCAAAATCTCAAAAAGATGCGGATGTAAATTATTGCGTGAGTTTTATTTTCCTTTCCTTAGCGAGTGTGTAGTTACTTATGAAAGCATGACATGAGGATTTTACACATAAGGCGAATGACTTATTACTCTTAATACGGACTTGTATTAATTGTGAGCGGTTTTTCAAGTAATGGATGAGAAGATTACTTAGGATTAAAACCGTGCTTCCTTATTTTTGGATTTTACACTTCTTATACTTCACACTTGAATAATGACAAATTTGCCTCCAAGCAATTTGCTCAAATAATAACCGGTTCCACATTTAATTGTCATGAATAAGTTGATGCACTTTTTACTTGTGAATGCAATGATTCCGTTTATAAGCTTGGTATGGGGAAAGTGAAACTTGAGGGTGATAAATGTCCATGGTACCAAAGCCCTAATCCAAGTCATTGATTTCTTTATGAGTTATTTCCATCAAAACCATTTTAAGAAAATTCAAAAAGATGTAAATAGAATTGCTTTCTTTTGCATTGCATTGTACAAAATCAAAATCATGCATCATATAGTGTAGAGTAGTATAGATGCATTCCATAATGGCCAAGGTTGGTTAATTATGAGAAAAGTGTAACTTTAGAGCTTTAAAATGCTGCATTGCATGAGGACATGGCAATGGTCAAGTGGAGGGGAGTTGATAAGTGTGAAAACACTCATCAATAATGATCCAAATACCACTTAAAACACAGTCAAATACATTATTTTAACTTTAAAATATCAGAATTATGCGTGTATTTTGTGTTTGTGTATTTTCAGGTAATATAGGTACATTTGGAACAAAGACGCGTTTTCAAGGGATTTATATCACAAAAAGACGAAGAAAAGGATGAAAGATGATCCAAGGACCTTATTTGCCAAATTTCCAAAGATCAAGGGCTTAAAGTGCAATTTTTACAATTCAAAGGATGAAAAGGAATTACTTTAAAAGGTTTCTATACACATTTGGAAAGAAATTAAAATTGGAAGGACCAAAAGGAAAATAGAAGGAAAGTAATATTTACTTAATTTGGTCAATTTGACCAAGACCAGTCAAAACCAACATAAACGTGTACACATAAACATCATTCTCGTCTTCACCAAGTTTCAAGAGAGAGAAAGATACAGACGGTTTCATCTCCTTCACCTCCCAAACCTGCAAACCCTTATCAAGACAAATCCAAGGGGTTTCAGCCAAAGCTCATAACTACAAAAGTGATCCTCTCTTCTCCCTCTTCATGATGATGCCAATGAATTTGATCAAGAAGGAAGAACGAAGAAAGCCCCAATTTTGAAGATGATGAAGAACGAGTAAACCTCGTATTAAACACGTGTCAATCAATCATTGGTGGAGCCACGTCATCCACTTTCTCCAGACGGCTATATATAGAAGACGAGAGCCTCATTTGCATAGGGTTAGCTTAGGTGTAGATTACACATAGTTAGTTAGTGTTAGGATTAGTTAGTGAAGCTTCTCAATGATGTATAGATTTCTGTTACAGTTCTTCGATTAAATCAATTTAGCTTTCTGTTAAAATCAGTTACAATTCTGTTATAATCCTGTAACTAATTTCTCCATTAATGAAAGTTCAAAGTTTCTCAAACTCCTTTCTTTGTTTTACTGTTACATAAGAGTTTGATTAATAGCTTTCACAAGATCGTGTTGTTTTTTTTTTGTAGTTGTGATAATTGATTTGAAGCTAGACATTTGTTGTTCTAAGTAGTGGAATTGATTTCAGGTTCAAAAGCTTTTTCATTTACTTGTTATTCTAACAACTTTTGCTGAATAAGCTCATAAGCTCATAGGAGCTTATGAGATGTTTCTTTTCAAGTTAGAATCTTGATAAAAATTCAATTAGATCAAATTTCTGATTCATTATTCAGCTTTAGATATAAGTTTAGTAATAGATTTCTAGTTTTTGTTTTGTTCCTGTTTGGAGCAAGCTGTTGACAGATTTTGGATTCTAGCTTTAGTGAGCTTTCGATTCTAGTTTGGTCTTCCATGGAGTTTATTTCGTCAGAATTAATCAGTAGCTAAACAAATGCTCACCATCAATGAGTTAGGACGAGTTTAGCTTGAAATCAATTTCAGTTCAGTAATAGGATATTTGGATTTGCTTGTTTAGTTGAAATTAGAGTTCAGCTCGTAGTTTGAGTCTAGAAGTTCGGCTTTCTTTTCATGACATTTGCGCAGGTATTTGGAGTCAGCTGCAGTTCAGATCAGTAGTTATACTCAAGGTGCATTTGGTTTCAAGCGAGCTCAGCGCTCCGCTTCTCCTCAACGGAGGCCTTGATATGTTGGTTAAGCATGTTTACATTTTTGCATGATTTAGTGTAATCTGATATGTTTTCTATTGTAGAATAATTTTGTTTGCGATTTTTTTTAGTTTACTTGTTCTTAGATGATTGCTATCTGCTTTTGTTTCATGAAATTCATATATTAGAGAGTTCTCATTTAGCTGTTATAGGGTGTTTGGCAATCAGGTTTATAGCAGTATGGTGAGAATAATGGAGTTAAAACTTAAGTCGATTGATAGCTGTTGAGTTAGTTCAGTTACTTTAAAGATAAATCTTTGCATCTGTTTTGATTTTACTGCATTTCTTTTGACCTGTGGATAATTCAGGTTAATCGTTTTCCACTTTAATGGATCAGTTGTAGATTTGTTTGATTTCAAATGGATCAGTTTCAGACTGTTGGGCTAGATAAATTTTGGGCCTTCACTTGTATTAAGTCATATTGGGCCTATTAGGTTTTAATTTGGATTTGGCTTCATCTTGAATATTAGTAGTTGTTAATTGGTAAATTTTGAATTTGTAGATTTAGAAAAGTTACATTTTTACTTTTATAAAAGTCAGATTTAGATAAAATTTTGGATTTAGAATTTTATATTTGTAGTATAAAATTGTATTTGTTTTTTTAAGTTTTAAATTTTGTGCATTCAATTGTTTTACGTGCAATTTGTTTTAGCGTAGTACATATACGTAGTATTATAGATATTTTTACCTTTTTGAATGCTTTGTGCAAATTAGAAATAGATACCAAACAAATTTGTATAACCATAAACAATCAAGTCTTTGCTTAAAAACGTTATATCAATTCGAATCGAGCTGAGAAGACAACTAAACTAAAAACAAAATATTACCGCTGCCGCTTCGCTCGTACGATTAACGATTTATCGTGAAGACATTTGGATTTTGGGATCCGTTCATTCTTTGAACGTTACGTTTCTTGCACACAAAATCAAAAATACAAAAAAAATCAAAAACATAAAATTACAAACAAATTAAAAAACCACAAAGCAATTTCTTTCCTAAGAATTGCAACAAAAAAAATTAAAAAAAGCAAAAACGTAATACGTTTTCCTAAACGTATTACACCAAAAATATTACGTATTATTGTTATTTTTCTTATTCGATTTCTTTCGTTTTTTGTGTGAATATATATTTTTCTAAAAATACAAAAAGATTTTTCATTTTACTATACTATATTACGTAGCACAATAAATTACCTACTTATCAAATAAGGCCTTAGTTGGGATTTCATCACCTAACTATTGTATTCGAATCCATAACGAGAAAAAGGGCAAAATAGATAAATACTAGTAAGACGTTTGAACTCGATATATACAAACTATAAGGTGGGTATAAGGCGACGCGCTATAAAAGGCCGTCTAAGGAAAAAGGTTTTTAAGTGCTTTGTGCCACCTCATTTCCCCGCTTGCTTGTGCGTATATTGAGAGGGACGACCGATTATTGGTTTGCCAACTCAAGTAGTATTTTACGTATATATTTTTGTAGATTTTTCTTATTGCTCCTCGAGAGGGAAAATCCTTTTCCTCTCAAAGTCGACCGAGGTCACCTACCTCATTCCAAAGTTTTAATTGTATGCGCACTCGCGCGCGTACATACATACCGAGTGGTGTACCAAACTCTTCCAATTCTTCCAAAAAGAAGAAGAAGAAGAAAAACAAAAAGACCGTCATTAAAGCCGATCCCGAGAATCGAGCTTTCGACATAACGATGGCAACGGATAATCGACCAATGATTGAGATTCTTCAATCTCACGTTGAAGGAAACGATGACGCGATTGTGGTGCCGACCATTGGAGCAAATCATTTTGAACTTAAACCGGATTTTATTCGAATGGTTTCCGCTACACCATTTTTAGGTCGTACTAATGATGACCCACACGCTCATATCAAACGATTCATCCAATTGTCCAATACCGTCAAATACAATGGGGTACCACAAGAGGCCGTTCGCCTACAACTTTTTCCTTTTTCCCTCGAGGGACAAGCCCGGATTTGGCTTGACAAGGAACCACCCCAAAGTATTTCAACATGGATTGATTTAGAGACCAAGTTCATTAATTACTTTTTCCCACCATCACGGACCACGTCTCTAAGGAATGAAATAATCACTTTTGAGCAACAATATGGGGAAACGTTTAGTGAGTCTTGGGATCGATTTAAAGAGCTTTTAAGGAAATGTCCACAACACGGTTTCACTAAAGTGCATCAAATAAATACGTTTTACAATGGTTTGACTCTAAATGACCAAGACTCACTTAATAGTGCCGCGGGGGGCAATATTCTTGTGAAAACCATGAACGAGGCTTGGGCCATTATTGAGAACAAGTCAAAAGTGCAAACCAAGAGTGTTAGGGCCACTATGGCAAGTGCTAGTTCTAGTGAGAGTGACAAGAAAATCGATCGACTTACTTCGCTTGTTGAAATACTCGCTCTAAAAACCGACGCCCTCACTACACATGTGCATGCCGTGAAAGAAAAAAGTGAAACATGTGAAACGTGTGGTGGACCACATTCATATTTCAATTGTGACAAGGTTTACAACGATCAACAACAAGTTTGTGCTTTTAATGCTAATGAGAGGGTTCAATTTAAACCTAATGTTGATGTTAACCATTTGTCTTACAATAGTACTAATTATTTGGCTCCCCCGGGTTTTATAGCACCACAAAGACCACCCCCACCCGCCCAAAATACCCAATACCAAAATAGGAACCAAGGTCCTCAAATGGGTAATTTTCAAGGGAATGCAAATCAAGGGAATTTTAATGGTCAAAATCAAGGTTTTCAAAATAATAACCAAGGTTTTTATAATAACAACGGTTTTCAATCTCAATATCAAAACCAAGGTTTTCCTAATCAAGGGGTTAACAATCAAGGGTTCAATCAAATGACTATGCAAAATCCTCAAATGGACTTGGTTCTACAAAAATTGACCGAACATGAGAAAATCATGCAAGCTATGCAAGCATCTACTAGACAAATGCAAGAGTCCAACGATAAGAGATTTTTGACTATGTTGCAAACCCTTAGACCCCAAGGTGCCTTACCATCCAATACCGAGATTAACCCTCGTGCTAATGTGAGTGCTATCAATACTCGAAGTGGAGCCAATTTAGTGGGACCTTCCATCTCTTCGCCCATAAAGGAGAGACAAGGCCCGGAGGTCATAATGAGTAATCCTACTCCCCCTCCGGTGATTCCGCCCACTACCACTCCTAGTTCTAGTCCTCCATTGCCGAAAGAGCCTATTCCTACGGTTGTCCAAGAAGCGAGTCCTTCTCCTTCTCAACCTAAGCCTAATATTCCTTATCCGTCTAGGTTAGGCAAGACGAAAGTGCTCAACAAAGATGACATTCATGTCTCTAACTTTTTGAAAATGATTTCCAATGTGAATGTTAACGTAAGCCTTATTGAAGCACTTGCTCAAATGCCAAAATTTGTCAAAATGTTCAAAGACTTGCTCAATAAGAAGGAAAAGATGGTTGAGCTCGTTAACACCCGTTTAAATGAGAATTGTTCCGCGGTTCTTCTCAAAGAGCTTCCCGAAAAGCTAGGAGATCCCGGACGATTCGTGTTACCTTGCTCGTTTCCTCAAATCGATGATTGTATGGCTTTAGCGGATCTCGGCGCTAGCATCAATCTTATGCCACTCTCGGTTTGGAAACAACTTTCATTACCCGACCTTGTACCGACTCGTATGACTTTAGAATTAGCTAATCGAACTCTCGCATACCCCGTTGGTATTGCCGAAGACGTTTTTGTTAGAGTCGGTACATTCACTTTTCCCATGGACTTTGTCGTCGTCGACTATGAGATGGATCCTCGTATTCCGTTAATACTTGGTAGACCATTCTTAAGGTCCGGAAGAGCCTTAGTTGATGTAGCCGAAGGGGAGTTAATTCTTAGGGTTAGGGATGAACAACAAGTTTTTAAAATGGGAAAAATCACAACAAAATCAAATGGAAAAGAATCGGTTAATATGATTGATGTTCTTAATTTTAATGATGAGATTTTTATTAATCCTTTTGGAATTGAAGAGTCTACTCAAAATGATTTTGTGATAAACTCATCCCTTCCTTTAGAGCCTCAAATCTTTGATACTCCCATTTATGACACCGATAGTGATGACACTTCTTCAAGTGATCACACTATCTTCGGCTTAGACGACTCGTCTTTTGACCCACCCACTTTAGACCCACCCATTTATGATCAACCAATCTTTGATACCTACAATGATGACACTTATTTAAGTGATCTCATTAACTTTGATGACCCACCCCATGATCTTAATGCACCTCATATCTCTATGAGTGATTCTTCCATGGAGACTCCTTTTGACTTCTATACTCCAATTTTAGAAGTCATGACTATTGAGGAGGATCCTCCACTCTTAGAGATCTTACCTACTTTAGAGGTTATTCCATTTGAGGAGGATTTAGATATCTTTCTAAATACCTATTTTCCTCATGAGGAAGAGTTTTCCTATGACTCCGACGATACTTATGTTTTCACATTAAGTTTGGAAGAGGATGACTTTCCCACTATGGATTTTGATGATGTTTTGAGCTTAAATGTCACTACCTCTTGCTATTTTCCCGTTAAGGAATCGGTGTTTGATCCGGGAATAGAGACTTTTGTGCTTTCATTGCCATACCACCTTACCCTTCCTAGAGAGAGACTTTTGCCTACGGATACCCCACTTTTCTATGACTTGCGTACCACCTCGGGGTTTATTTCCTTTTGTGATGGAAATTATGTGTTTGACCCGGGTGGATTTTCATGGGGTATGCCTTATATGACTTTGTTTCACCTTTATCATGGAGAGATTTTCCTCCCTTGGAAATCTCGGTTGTTCCATGATTTTCCCATTTGAATGATGACATTCAGGAATTCGAGTCGAGCTAGAGACTCGTGAAGAAAAAATCAAGCATCGTTTAACTAGGTTAGATTTTTCACCTTTTTCCATCCTTTCCACCCTTTTTCACCTTCATCCATGTCCACCAATAAGTGTAGGGGGGAGCCGAGTAGGTTGTTTGTTTTGTGATTGTGCAGGGACGTGTGCTTAAATGATCCACTTTTGGTACTTTTGACACGACCCGTGTTCCCGTGTTACCCATGTACCCGGTTCCTTCGATAAGTTTTTGCTATTGTGATTCAATCTTGTATATAAATAAATGTAATCACTTTAGTTGTCTCTTCCTTAGCTCGATTTAAATAACGTACTCAATGTCCTAAGTGTAGGGGAGTTTATTCTCCCACATGCTTAAACATTGGGGACAATGTTTATATTAAGTGTAGGGGGGATTTCTATCGAAATTTTAGTGGCCTTTTCCATGAATTTGACCCCATTTTTACCGGAAAATTTTTAAAATTTTCAACGTTTTTCAAAATTTTGATCTATTTTGGCCTTGTAGTATTTTTCTTTTATCTCGTCTTATTTTTAATTTCCATTTCAAAAATAAAGTTAAAAAAAAATGAAATAAATAAATAAAATGGTTTTAACAAGTTTAGATGTCTTTGATATATTAGGCCCGTCGTGAATATTTTGACTCAACCCGAGTTTACTTATCCAAGTTTACTCTAGCTAGTATCCTTAACCATATGGACCTTAATTGGTTTATTAGGCTAAGCATCCACGAGTCTCATTCCTTGAGATTTTAAATTGTGGAGAACGAGAGATGATAGAGTTAATTATAAGTTTGGTATTCTTTCATTAACTTATGTGAGTTAGTTATGAGCTTTTTCTCCCATCACTTGTTAATAAATATATTTGCAATAAATAAGGTTGTACGATTTGAAAAGTTACTTAGCTTCTAGCACAAGATCGTTTAAAAGTAGCTCGGTATTAATTAGAGTTCATAGCCAAGGCATAACTTATTGAAACGGGACGCGAAGATTGGCTTATCCAAAAAGGCCCTAACAAGGCATGAGGATACCCGAGTCCAAAAAGGCCCTAACAAGGCATGAGGATTCACTTTTTGCTAAAGATCCTAAGATGATGTGAAGATCATTAATCCAAATCAATATGAAGGATCAAGACACACGACGAGAAGCAATTACTCCCCTAAAGATCATGGAGAAGTCTATCCAAAAAGACCCTAACAAGGTATGAGGATAAATAGATCCAAGTCCGAAAAGGAGGCGGATCGTTGTATATCAAAATCCTAAATAAAGAAGAGGATAAATGAAGAAGTCGTGGTCAACGTTTGAAGCATCTTTCACTCCTTATGAAGATGTGTACCAAAATGAAGAGAAGACCATAATTTCAAGATCGTCTCTCAAGATTTGAAGTTTGAAGTACAAGCCAAATATCGGTCCGAGAAAGGTCTCAAATCGTGAAACGAGTTATGCCAAGATATGAACTTTATGAGGTTTCGAGAAACCGTTTTAAAAGATTTTGTCCTTTAGCTAAATATTGATTAAATCGTCCCACTTTATTTTCGGCCTAAATAAATTATCAAAATAAGTCAAAAATGCATCCTCGTGATCATTCAAGACAAAAATAAAATATAAGAGATACACCGTAGGAATAAGGGGGTCTAAGTGAATAATTAAACCGCACGAGTAAGTGTTAGTTTTGCTAACTTATATTAACAATGATCTCGTTTTTAAGCTTGGTTTGGGGAACGTGAAACTTGAGGATGATTAATATTCATGACACCAAAGCCCTAATCCAAGTCTTAGATCTCTTAACAAGTTTCTTCCATCGAATAATTTTCAAGTTATCATTTTAATTTTTGTTTCCTTTCAAGTTTTTATCTTTTCGTCATAGTAGTAATAGCATATTTTAATAAAGGCCGGGATGGATTGATTATGAGAAAAATGTAAACTCTTTGCTTTTAAACTATGCATTGCATGGGGTCATTGCAATGGTCAAGTGTAGGGGATTTAATAAGTGTGAAAACACTTATCCTTTTGCCACTAAAATCAAGGAAAAACAAGACCGAATCATGTGTTTATTATCATAAATGTCGGAATTACGCGTGGTTTTGTGTTTTGTGTGTTAAATAGGTACAATTGAGCAAAAGGAGATAAAACACGGGATTTCACGGTCAATTGTCAAAGAAAAGTCAAGATAGAGACGAAGACAAAGATCAAAAGTCCAAAAGTGTGCAACGATCACGAAAACCGGCAATAATCAACACGAGTTTGAAGATAAAGATCAACAAAGCCAATAACGAGCTCGTTTTTAGCGGATTTACTCATTTATGGAGTTTAAAAAGGCTTGTGGGTCCCACATTTACTTAATGGGTCTGGAAGCCCATTAAAAAGGGTTACTTTGGATAAAGAATTTTGAAGAAGCCCAATCAAGGCCCAATTCCTTTTATTTCTTGGACGCCTGTAGCATTATTTTGGGCTTTATTCCAATCATGGCCCAAACAAATGGAGTATAATTTGTCCCGAGCCATTTACAAGATGAAAGAAACAGTAGAGCAATATTAAAGTTGTAAAGTTTATTAACTTTTCACTATTGGTCAAACATTTACACACACCAAACAACACATTTTCTTCGATAGAACCTATGCTACATCTCTCATCTCTTTTACCTTTCCCCTGAATAATCAACCAGACGCAGCTTTCAAACCCTAATCACTATTCATATTACCCAAAATTAAAATTAAATAAGGGGTTTTGATTCACTCGTGTGTTGCACACGATTGGGAATTAATTCCCCACTTTTTCGGAAGAGGAATATGGACGGGAAGAGATACGTGGCAAAAGATCAATGGCTGATACACCTCAATATTCCCATTCCACCAATCAGCAATCTCCAAAGAAACACAAACCACTCCACGTTGGCAATCCATGTGCACAAGAGTATTCTCCACCGTTTGATCAAGCAAGAGAGAAGAAGAGAAGAATCAAGGGCTGTGATTTCACTCCGTAGCCTCCAAGAAAGCCTAGAAGGATCGAGGGATCCCTATAAAACCCCTCTCTCACATGTAATTTATATCATGCTTTTTCTTTATTTTTAATTTTAGAAAATAGATTAATTAGGGTTCATGTAATTTCAGTTTTAAAGTATTGTAATGTTTTATTGAAATTAATGAAAAGGTCTTTTTAGTTTTATTGGATACTGCTCTCGTTTTTTTAATTCTGTTAAAGTTATATTGTTACTGTTCTTTGTTTGGATTTCGTGATATTATATAAAAAAAAAAAAAAAAAAAAAAAGAGAAAAAATAAAGAGAAAGTATATAAGTCTCCCTACTGGAGGTTTATATTTAAAAAAAAAGTTCTGTTCATTCGAGAAGTATTCTGGTTCTCGATTCAAGGAGGTTTGTAGATTCGGTTAAGGAGTTTGTTTGGAGTTCGGTTTGGGTTATTAATTCGAAGAAGTTGACGATGTTTTGTTTGGCGTTTCGATTTCAATTTTAAAGGTAGCTCAGCGCTCACCTTCTGCTCAAAGGCTATCGTCTCAAGGTTCTCAATCTCGTTTTAATTTTCTTATTTAAGTTAAATTTTGATTCCTGCTTAATCTGTTTTGCTTTTGTTTGGTTTATCTTCGTTAAGTTTTAAATTAGTTTAGGCTGCTATAGTTTGTGTTTAATTTGCATTGGATTAAAAGTTTATTGAATCTGCTAGTTAGTTGTAGTTTATAGGTTTCGCCTGCTTAGTTTGATTTCTGCTTATTTAGTATACTGTTTTGTTAGTAAGATTATTAGCCTATTTGTTTCTACTTATTTAATATAGCTTAGTTTGGGTTTCTGCTTAGTTTGAAAATTGCTTAGAGATTGCTAAAACAAGTTGAATCTGCTATTTAGAATCTGTTAATCAAACGTAGGCTGTGAGGGTTGTGGCTTATTTGAGTTGGGCTTATTGATTTGTTTGTTTTAGCTTTTCATAATCTGCTCATCTAGCTTAATTGGTCTGAGGTTGCTTACTGTCCAAAAAATTCAAATTCCAAAAGTAAAGTTTTTTTTAAAAAAAAAAAAAAATAAATAATTCGCAACACGTCGCCCCTCACAGGACTCGAACCTGTGACCTCTAGTTCAACATCCCAACGCCTCTACCAACTGAGCTGGGTAGCTTTTTGTTAATTAGTTTGCTTTTAGTTTTTAATATAGATTCCTTAATACTGGCAGCTTTTTGATTAGTTTAATTATAGTTTAAGTTTAATTAGATTTTAATTAATAAAAATTATATAGTTTATTTAAATTTTCAGTTTTCAAAAATTAATAAAAAGAAAAAAAAAATATTTTATTTAATTTGTTTTTTCTAAACTTAGTTTTTTTTTATTAGTTCAAAAAATTAATATAGGTTTTATAGTTTTAAAATAGTAGAAAATAGTTTATTTTTAAAAAATAGATTTTTAATTAAGTATTTAGTTTAAAAAGTTTTAAATAGATTATTTTTAAAGTAAAAGTTATTTTCATTTTTATAGATTTATTTTTTTATAGATTAATTTCAAATAGCTTTTAATAGATTTATTAGTTTAAAAATAAATAATTAAATTTAGTTTTCATTTAATAAGTTTTAAATTAGTTTTAAAAATACCCAAAAAAAGATTGTACCAAAAACGAATTAAGTTGAAACGTTAAATACGCAAATCAATTCGGGCGAGTCGAGGAACGAAAAGTAATATAAAAAGGGTAACAAAATCTCAGTTTCAGGCATCGTAACCTAAAGAGAGAATGGTGAAATTTAATACGGGGTTGTTTGTAGGGGTGTTATCGGATCGGGTTGTCGGGTTAATCAGGTCCGGTTATCAGGTTAATCGGGTCTCGTTGAATCGGATTTTGACTTTTGAAAATATGACCCGCAACCCGTTCCGATAAGAAAATGAGTTATCAGGTTAGGGTTATATCTTGTCGGGTCTAATCGGGTTCGGGTTGACAGGATAATAATACTAGTACCGTATCTTAAAATATATATCTACAATCTAATGTATTACTGGTAATATTTATTTTTGGCTCTTAGATGATGCGCGTGAAAAGGAATGAATGCACATACATATGCATGATATCATATACAGACGCTACACCAAGCAGTAAGAACAAAAGCTACCTTAATGTGAATTCTAAAATGTTAGATATGTCTCAGACTCACACTAAGCAAAATGCAATTCGTAAAAGACAACTAATAGTAGAAATAAAACCTTGCTACTATTAGAATTTAGGAGTATTATACTAAGCAATCATGAATTATATAGAACCGCTAACGAAGTGTGTAATGTCATACTGGTTCTAAATGTTTTAAAAAAAGTTGCATTATATTTTTCGGGTCTTATCAGGTTGACCCGATAACCAAAAAAACTCAACCCTAACCTGATCCTATAACAATATCGGTTTATCAGGTTTAGGTTAAATTAACCCGATAAGTTTTCTCAACCTGATTAAACCCGACCCATAAGCTTTATCGGGTTTGGGTTCGGGTCGGGTCAACCCGACCCTATTGACACCCCTAGTTGTTTGAGTCACTTAAGGGCTGGTATGTCACTTCACGCTGTGAATTTGGGGTTATTTGAGAAACTAGGGGCTGCTTTAGTCATTTGAAAAATATAACATTATATAGTATATCATGAAAATTCAGATGATAAGTCTGACAATAAATAGAACACGTGAAAAATATATCATAGTAACAAAAGTGTAATGCCTATCGAAACATGATAAGCTATTTAACCACCCTAAAAGCTGCATTGTTGAAACAAACTCAAAAGCTTTAAATAATTAAAAGTAAGGCACATTAAGGCCACTGTTTGCATTCTGTTTGCATTCATTTGTCAATTTGAGACACTTGTAATAAGGCATAAATCGTTGTTAGTTTTTGTTAAATTTTGTTAGTGTGGTTCATATTTAACTCGATTAGTTTTATCATAATTTTTTGGTTATTTTGGGATTAATATTGTGATTCGTTTCATATTGAGTTAATTTCGCAGTTATTGAAAGATCTATTACGTATGTATTAAAATGGAGTACAATAGCATCCATCTAGCATGATTGCTAAACCGGTTAAACACCACTAAAGCTACTTCAGCTATAACTTCAACATTTTTAATTAAATTGAAACTTAAAAGCAGTTGAAACTTAAGGATCGGTTTCTAACTAGTTGAAACTTAAAATCAGAGTATACTCATCCGAACAAAAAAACACAGAAGTAACTAGCTGTGACTGGTTTAAACTCAATAAAAAACTGACTTTTTTGTAGTAACATATATATTTTCAATTAGATTAAGATGGCTTCATTGTTGTTCGGAACCAAAACGAACAATTTGATCTAATTTTACAAAAGAAAACAAAAATTATAACTTAGTGTTCCTATAGTTTATCTACAACATAAGATCAAGTATATGGAACTAAAAAGCTGAACAATGATGCGTGCTTTTAATAGTGCTTAAAGGTTCAACAACTTCATTTTTTTGCTGTTATTAAGACACTAGCATTCTGGTCGGAACAATCCGGGAAGCCAGCGTTAGTCTTTGTAAGCTGATTAGCTTGTCACATATAAAAATATAATCTACTAATATAATCTAAGTTCTCAAAAGAGGAATACTACATCCATAAAAATCTTATAAAGTTATTTCCGGACAATAATTTGTTTGTACAAAAGTAAAAAGAAGATCATAAAGCAACATAATTTTACCAATACACTTGCCAATTCGGTATGTGGATATTATTTTGTAAACCTTTTGTGGTTGTAGCATTTCTTCTCTCAAAAAGCTAGACACCTTGTGGGTAATATAAATATAGGGACTTTTTAGAAAGATAGTATTTTATAGGTAGTGTAGTGTAACTTTTACTTGCATAACTTTCTTCGTTACATTGTTTCCATTTGAATGATTTGGGTATTTTCAGATCTAAATAGTGATTCTAGTTTATGTATCGTTTTACTATGCATGAAATGTATATGAGAATTGCATAATTTGGATATATGTGATGTTGGGTATGCTCTTGTATCATAAAAGAGATGTAAGATATGCTTAGTATCATTTGAGGTTATGTTTCGTGTTAAGAGCCTACATTGATCAGATTAAGTATAACATACCAATGTTAAGTTTTGTGACTACTTAGAGTGAGTTACACTCGTCTTTAACGCATGTCACATGCAACAATATTATGATCCATTGGTTATGTTGTTTCATTTTGTTTCTCTAGTCACTTGCAAATGGTTAATTTGTCATTAACCTCTATTGTCATCGACTCAATGCACCATCATTGACATCAATGAGCTCATAAAATTATTAAAAAATGACTGCAACCTGAAGTTGACAATTGAAGATAGCCGATTTAAAAGATCATAAGTGACCACACACCTCTATGATAACGGAAGTGCTTCACGATAGTTGGTAAATATACATTACTTTTTAAAATTCCATAAATGTGATGGCTTCAACCTTAACACTCAATTGATTCTATGATAGCTATGTAAATTAGCGACATTTGACGTTCATGGTGTGTCAAATTGAACTATGAACGTATATATGCACCTGCTGGTATATTGGATAGTGATTTTAATATCTAGTGAATCAAATTAGGTGTTCCAAAATATAGCCTTTAGAGGTTTCAAAATAAAATAGTAGTAACTTTGAACCTGAAATAAGTGAAAATTTTGAACATAAATGAGAATCTTCTCACGTTAATAAATCTTTTTGAGGTCCTTAATTTTACGCAAAGTATAATCTCATTTTTGTTTCTCTGTTGTTTTTACCTCACGTACTTTTATATATAATATGTTAAGCATGGATGTGTATTTAAGGTAATGCGTTCACTTTTAAGTTTTATACCAATTTAATATCTTGTTACAGGAAATCCCCTTATGATTTTGTTAGATTGGATCAAGATATTTTGTCTTCTCTTGTTGGAAAGAAGCAATTATACATTTATGAGACAATACATTTTTGGAACAAAACAACTCCAAAGTGTGAAACGTCTGCATTGTTTCTACACTATTACAATCTTCTTCTATCTTATTATCTGACCCTCTGCTATTTTATAGGATGACTCGAAATGCTTTGTATCTTGCTCAGTTGAAGGTTGTTTGTGATGCTTATATATTCAACAACAATAGTACAACTACACAGGTCAACATCCATTCAAATCTTATTACTTTTGATTATCATGTTGTTAATTTTGTTATTTAATATACTATTTTGTCTACCCTTTTTCGTTAGATTAGCATAGATTGGTCCAAATGTTTTGATTTTGCAAATGTTCGACTTGTTGCAGGCGTAAGGCCCATGGATTGTATCATCGTACATGAGGTAAATACACGTACATTACATGAATAAGTAATGATCTATAAACATATAATCCTGTCATCTGAAATTAATAAATTATCGTTGGTGTTTCTATTTGCAAGGAAAATGCATTTGTGATATTTGCTATTGTTGGTTTGAAGTTACCTTTAAGGAATTGGTCTCGTGTTCAGGTAAGATCTAACATTTTATTTTTCTTACCTTTCATGTTTCTTTCGTTTTGAAACTTGCATTGACTACCAATTTTTTTATTTTTTCAAGGCGACACAAAACTAAATTAGGAATCACCATTCTCGATAAGCATTTTGCTTGACCTTTCATCCTATTTTTTTAAGTACATGTTAAAAAGAGTAATAAACTGGGACAGAGTAAAAGGTCGCTAGGGGTAGTTTTTAATGTCGTTAAAGACAAGTTGGCCTTTTTTTATTCATTTAGTTTTATTGTCATCAAAATTCTATTAATAGTGATAAAATAAAATTAAAAAATTGTGATGATCTTTATAATAATCAAGAACATGTTAGGTTGAGCTTAGCACCCAATATCTTTTTCTTTTTTCTTCTTCATATGTATAAATAATTAATGTGTTTATAACAGAATTTAATATACTAATGTTAATGTTTCTGTTATAGAAACATAAATGCTATTGTACTACTAATCACAATATGTTTCTCTAATATGGGATTAATATATATCATGCATTCGAATATGTTCCAAACCTTTCTTCAACATAGGTGATAAGGAGTGAGACCGTGTTCGAAGAGATCAAACACGGGGACGTGTTATTTATGAAAAATAGCAAAATCACTGTATTTTTTAGAAAGTTTGTCTAAATTTCAACATATGCATACCATGGTAAAAAAAATACTTTTGTGTTTTCCGGATGCAGGGGAAGCAGGGACAGTTGAGGATGAAGTTGTTGTCGCTAACAACATTGTCCTACCAAACACAACACTCAATCTAAGTGTACACGAGGAAATCATGCTTGAAGCGTACAAAAGATAGTCGTAGAGAGTTCTAAAATAAACATCTATCGGAGGATCTTTATGGAAGTCAAGATGGCCTTATGGAGTTCATAAACGATATTAGTATTGTAGACATTTGGTTATCTTAAAGTTGCAATTTGAATGTTTAATCAGTATTGTATGGATTTTGAATTTGAATGAATGTATACTTCAAATTTTGGATAATTATATACGAGCTATTGTGGTAAATGTGTCAATAATATTTACTTGTTATCATATCCAGTGACAAAACGTTTGTCACTAAATCGTCACTTAATAGTCGAATCAAATTTTTTTAGGTACCTTTAAAAAAGCTATAGTGAGGACTTGGAGACCCATAATCCGTCGCTGAAACTCTCAAAATTTTGTCGCTAAATCTATCACAAAAAATTTGCGAGGCCCTTTTTTGTGATGGATATACTCGGTCACAATTTCCTCGTTGAAGGGCTTCAGTGACAAAATAGCGACGCAAAACTTCGTTGCTGTTGCCAGATTTTCTAGTAGTGATATTAGTTTCACTAGTTCATCTTATTTACTTATCAAGGCCCATTAAGCCCATTATAATACCATTAACTTATATTAGTACATTTTAAACTTTTAATATCAGTATTATACTTATATGTTAGGCCCAAGTAGGTTAAGCCCAATAAGTAAGTTCATAAGTGTTTAGCCAAATTAGTTGGATTAATAGTCCAATAAGGCTAACTTGGCCCGTTAATGTCCATATGTTAGAGTTCGGATTTTATCAGTTTTACTTGTAATAGGTACTTATATATCAGTATATGAGTTATAAAAAAGTTTACATTAGACGGGTACGACCGTCTAAGTTTTAATTGACGAAAACGTTAATTTTACGGTTTTAGCCGAAAAGACGTAAAAATCATGTTTATAGTTTTATAACTTATAAAACTTATCAAATTTCCATTTTTATAAAATGTCCCATTTATTTATTATTGTACATACTTATATAAATGTAATATATAAGTTTGTGGGTTTTAATTTACATTTTATACTATATTTATTTGAGTGCTATTATAATACTATTATACTTTAATTTCATAAAATCTGATTTTTAGTTTCACTTTCACCATTTTTAATATATCTTGAGTTCTACAAGGAGATAGAAGCTCATTTTTGGATGAAATAAACATCATATTATGTGTTACAAATAACTTAGTTTTAGCTACTGCTCAATCTAAGTCTAAGTATCCCTAACAGTCCTCACAAAACAGACTATTCAGATTGATACATCAATTTTATTTTGATCATATCTCACTCATTATAATGATTACATTGCATGACCAACTCTCACATGTGTACAAGACCTAATACTTACTGTATATTGATTACACTTTCCCATTTTATCAGTTTAACATATGGTTGGTTACTGTTTTTATACAGCCAATTTATTAAGCAAGATTTTAACCTTTTTACATATGGTTTTCCATCTTTTTAACCATGTTTATCAACACTTGATCCCCACACATTTTTATCATCATATAACATCATATACATATACAATAGGAAAGAAAATACATTTTACATTTACAAAATAACAATGAAAATGGGAAGAATGATCTTGTTTACCAACCAAGACTATAACTTGTCTTTTAAGGACAACACCTTGATGTACACCAAATTTATCTTCAAGATCACCTTACACCAAGAATACTTATTGAGAAATCAGCCCTAGGATACAAGCAAATCACCTCCTTTGATGTTATAATGATTACCAATCAACAAGGCTTCAAAGGTTCTTCATCATATGTGTAGATAACACAAAGTTTGTGGTTAAAATTGATCAAAATGGGGTGTTTGATGGTGGTATGGGACGGAAAGGGTGAGAGGGTGAGAGAGTTTGAGAGTGGTTTGCATGTAAGGATTGTGAGAAATGGTTTAGTCAAAAATGCTTTTGTGGTTTTGTACTTAGCTTGTTATGTTAAGTAAACAAGTGTAAACTTGTTAGTTACAAGTTTGACACATCATGGTGTGGTGTCCATGGTTTGGCCGTCCCATAGAGTGGGGTGGGACAAGTGTATACTTGTCTCATCCCACTAATTTACGGGTATTTATCGATTCTAGTTTCCTAGATTTGCGTGCCCTCGGGTCGTTTTACAAAAACGTTTTTATAAATTATGAATCAACGGCACAAAACGAATCTAATAATAATTGTCTCATCAAAAACGGAGTTCAAAAACGTAAATACGTAATCCTAAGGTTTCTGGTTTAGTCGTAAAGGACGTTAAATTATGCACGTAAGCCCAAATTTAAATCCGTAAATTTTGAGTTCATCAACCAACACAAAAATAAGTTTCAAAATATTATACGAGAATATAATTTACTACCTAAAAATGTTAGATTGTCACAGCTTTTCCTCCTAAAAGGGATCAACGTCCTCGTGATCCATTTCATTTTGATGTCCGTTTCTTATTTAAATCAAAGAGGTGCGAATATTTCTTTCACATTTCATCCTCTCGTTCCCAAGTAAACTCCGGTCCATGCTTTGAATTCCATCGGATCTTGACAGTAGGTATCCGACTTTGTTTCAGTTGTTTTACCTCACGATCCATAACCTCTACGGGTTCTTCGATAAAATGCAACTTCTCATCTATTCGAACCTTATCCAACGAGATTTTCGCATCACTCACTGCTAAACATTTCTTCAGATTAGATACATGGAATGTGTTGTGAACACCATGAAGTTTTTGGGGTAACTCTAGTTTGTAAGCCACCGGACCTACTCTAGATAAAATCTTAAAGGGTCCAATATAGCGGGGATTCAATTTCCCTCGCTTTGCAAATCTTATGACGCCTTTCCATGGCGATACTTTCAACATTACTCGGTCACCCACTTCAAACTCCATCGGTTTCCGCCGCACATCCGCGTAACTTTTCTGTCTACTACGGGCAGTCAACAGCTTATTCTTAATCTGTATTATCATCTCCGTAGTCTACCGGATCAATTCCGGTCCCGTGAGCTGGGTATCCCCAACTTCACTCCAACATACAGGAGATCTACACTTCCTACCATACAAAGCTTCAAACGGTGCAGCCTTAATACTAGCATGGTAACTATTATTATATGAAAACTCTGCTAAAGGCAAATGTTTATCCCAATTCTTACCAAAATCTATCACACAAGCTCTCAACATATCTTCTAGTGTTTGTATCGTTCTTTCACTCTGCCCGTCAGTCTGGGGTGATAAGCAGTGCTCATGTCGAGATTCGTTCCTAAAGATCTTTGGAGAGATTTCCAAAAATTCAATGCGTATCTAGGATCTCGATCTGAAATGATCGATACAGGCACTCCATGCTTGCATACAACATTCTCAAGATAAATACGAGTCAACTTCTCCAGTGAGAACTGCTCTTTAACCAGAATGAAGTGTGCTGATTTGGTCAGTCTGTCGACAATGACCCAAATCGAGTTATTTCCAGATGATGTTCTAGGAAGCTTAGTGATAAAGTCCATCGTAATTCGCTCCCACTTCCATTCAGGAATCTTTGGTTGTTGAAGTAGTCCTGATGGCTTTTGATGTCCAGCTTTGACTCTAGCACAAGTCAAGCATTGAAGAACATACATAGCAATATCAGCTTTCATATTCGGCCACCGGTACAACTTCTTCAAATCAGGATACATTTTATCAGATCCAGGATGAATGTAATATTTAGATTTATGGGATTCTAACATAATCAAATCTCTTAAGCCTCCAAACTTAGGTATCCACATACGACCTCTTAAGCATTTCACTCCATCAACTCTAACCTCTAAAGGATCTCCTTCTCTTCGGAACCCTTCATTAACAAAATTTTCTTTCTTACAGGCTTCTATTTGCGCATTTCTAATTTGCTCAGGCAAATTATTGTGCACGGTCAAGACTAGAGAACGTACCCTGATAGGCTCTCTATCTTTTCTGCTTAATGCATCGGCAACAACATTGGCTTTTCCTGGGTGATATTTTATATCACAATCATAATTACTTAACAACTCTATCCATCTTCGTTGCCTCATGTTCAGTTCCTTTTGATCGAGAATATATTGTAGGCTTTTGTGATCGGTGAATACCATACACTTGGTGCCATACATATAATGTCTCCACAATCTAAGAGCAAAAACTACAGCTCCTAACTCGAGATCATGAGTAGTATAATTCTCCTCATTCTTCCTTAATAGCCTAGAAGCATAAGCTATTACTTTTTCTCGCTGCATCAAAACAGCTCCATAACCTCTAAGAGATGCATCACAATATACTACAAAATCTTCACTTCTGTCGGGTAATGATAGAATTGGCGCACTACATAATTTTTGCTTCAATATCTGAAATGCTCCATCTTTATCACTTCCACAAATGAAAGGTTTATTCTTCTGGGTAAGCTTAGTCAAGGGTTTAGCTATTAAAGAAAATTCTTTAATGAATCGCCTATAATAGCCAGCCAATCCTAAGAACTGTCGCACTTCCGTTAGCGTTGTCGGTGCAGACCAATTCTTAATGGCTTCAACCTTTGCAGGATCAACATGAATTCCATCCTTGTTAATCACATGACCAAAAAATTGCATTGGATCTAACCAAAAATCACATTTCGAAAACTTAGCATACAACTTTTCATCCTTTAATAAACTCAAGATAATCCTTAAATGTTCTCCATGTTCCTGTTTATTCTTAGAATAGATTAGATAGTCTTCAATAAACACAATCACAAATTTTTCCAAGCAGGATTTGCACACTCGATTCATTAGATCCATGAAAACCGCAGGCGCGTTAGTTAACCCAAATGGCATTACTTGAAATTCATAGTGTCCATAACGAGTTCTAAATGTAGTTATAGGAATATCTTCTTCACGGACATGAAGTTGGTGATATCCAGACCGCAAATCTATCTTAGAATACACACTAGATCCTTGTAGTTGATCAAACAAATCATCAATCCTTGGTAAAGGATATCGGTTTTTAATCGTCAACTTATTCAGTTCCCTATAATCAATGCACATACGGAAAGATCCATCCTTCTTCTTAACGAACAAGACTGGAGCTGCCCAAGGCGACGAGTTCGGTCGAATAAAACCTTTATCAGACAACTCCTTAAGTTGTTTAGATAATTCCTTTAATTTAGAAGGTGCTAATCGGTAAGGCGCACGTGCCACCGGTGCAGCACCAGGAATTAAATCGATTCGAAACTCAACTTGCCTCATCGGTGGAAGTCCGAGTAAATCTTTAGGAAATACCTCAGAAAATTCACAGATAATAGGTACATCTTCCAATCGTTTTCCCGGTCACTTGAGCTAAAAATAACTCGCAACCGTTCCTAATGTACTTTTGGACTTTAATACATGAAACGATTTTCAAACGGGATTTACCTCGATTACCATCAATTACTAACGTCCTATTTCTAAGAGGAATCTTAACCTTCTTTTCTCCACATAAAATAGTAGCATTATTCAACGACAACCAATTCATACCAATGATAATATCAAAACTACCTAATTCTATCAACATCAAATCAATAGGAAAGGAATAGTTTAAGAGATTTAGAGAGCATCCTTCTAATAGCTTATTAGTTTTCACTAATTTACCATCAGCCAATTACACCTCGTAACTGGTATTTATCTCAACAGGTTTAATGTCAATAAGGGCACTAAATTTAGTGGATACAAAGCTCCTATCAGCACCCGAGTCAAATAAAGCAACAACATAATGATTGTTGAGTAAAAATGTACCAGTAACGACATTCAGATCCTCTTTCTTCACCTCGACTGTTCCAAGTTGATAAGCACCATCCTGGGGGTTTCTTCCAAGTACAATCGCTTTCAACTTAGGGCAATCCGATTTCTTATGACCCTCTTCATTACAATTGAAGCAAATGATTCCCTTCTTACACCTTTCAACTTTGTGTCCAAGCTTTCCGTAATTTCGGCACTTCCAGCAGTCGCCAGCATGCCTCTTGTTGCCACACTTAGGACATCTTTCATCATTGCGCGGTGTGTTGTTGGTAAGAGCATTTGCATTCCCCTTTCTCTGGTTCTGACGGCGATTGAAATTCTTCCTATTATCACCTCTATCTACACGATCGCCATCACCCTTTCTTTTCTCACCAGTACGTGCTTCATCTTCCCTATCCTGAATTATCTGCCCAATGAGTTGGTAAGCCATTCGAAAATCATCATCAATGGTCAGTGGTTTTGATGATGTCACGTCCCCTCGGATATTCTTGGTCAACCCTTTAATATATTGTTCAATTCGGATCTCTTCGGGTTCCACCAATCGAGGACACATCAAGGCCAACTCATGAAATCGGTTTGTGTAGCTATCAATGTCCACACCTTTCATTCTCAGATGAATTAACTCTTGTTCTAACCTAATGATCATACTACGGGGATAGAATTCCAAAGTCATCCACTTCTTAATTTCAGCCCAAGGAGTAGCATTAGCAGCATCAATACCCATGAAAGCAATTCTCCCGTTCCACCAAGTCAACGCACGACCTTTAAGAGCAGCCATAGCAAAAGTCACCTTATCTTCCTCCTTACACTTACTAATCCGAAACACCGACTCAATCTTCTCAATCCACTGGCTTAATCCTACAGCACCTTCAGTTCCATTAAAAGGTAGAGGTTCACACTTCATGAATGTCACATAAGTACAGCCACCAACTTCAGGTGCATTAGTTCCAAGTCCTCCTACATTTCCTCCAGCATTAGCATTCACATTATTAGCATTCACATTCATAATAGTACCACCAATTCCACTACCGCCAGCTCCACTACCGCCAACTCCACTACCGCCAGCTCCACTACTGCCAGCTCCATTTCTAGCATTTGCCATAAATTCAGTCATAGATGCGGTAACTTGCTCCGAAATAATCCTACGTACATCAACCTCAGTCACAACTTTCTTGGGAGGCATGGTTCTATAACTTTCACAATTTCAAAATATTAAGCATTCACCCAACAAGGGATTCATATAAGATGGATTGAATTCATAATCAAAATACAAATAAGGCACAATATGGAATTCAAGACAAGATACATATTTCATTGGATTTGAAACAAACGCATTGTCTTAATTACATCCCATATCAAGGTTTCTAGCACTATTCATACCCAAAATTCGTGCTAGATCTACTAACTAATAAGTCGGTTCAGTCAAAGTTACAAAAGGTACAAAAGATACAAAGGTCACTACTAAATACAGACTGGTCTACTGAGAACCGCCAGATGGTCCATCATCCATCGTCATTTGTATTTTTGTCGGACGATCACAAGACACATCTTCAGCTGGGCGCTTATGAATCACTCCTTTCTCAACCATCTCATCATAAAATCTACTGTTCCAACCAACAGATATGTTTAACTCTTTCTCAGCTTTCTCACGCATCGCACGAGCTACACTCAACTGAATCTCTATAGTATTCATCTTTTTCTTCATTGCAGCAAACTCACCACTTTCTAACACTGATAACCTCCTAAAAGCCTCACTCAAACCACGCTCTACATCAGTCAAATCCAAATTAAGCAATTCCCGCTCTTTCTCACCAACCTTAGTCTTCAACTCCAAATAAGCAACATGAGTCTGAACAACACCTAATCCAACCTCTGTCATACTACTCTGAGCACGGGAAGCATCTAAATCACGTCTCAAGGCCTAAGGTGCAAGACCATCAATATGAGTAGCCTCTCGAACCCTAGACGACTCTCCTATCACATGTCTACGAGTGGAAACACCATCATTACCATCAGGTGCATCATCATCCTCATCATCCTCTGATTCAGAATCAGATTCAGACGTTTCAGACAATTCATCTCTAAGTAGCTCAATCTCAGAATCAGACCATTAAACTGGAGGGGGTAAGGGCTCACCCTCCGGTACATCATAAGGGTAAATAAGCTCAGCCTCATCATCTTCATCAACCTCATCATCTATACCTATCTCCTAGTCCTATCTCAGGCTTGGGATCCTCAAATGGTTCCTCCTCATCATCATCCATATCCTCATTTACATCATAATCCACTAAGTCTAAATAAGGGTTATCATCTACATTAGGTTCGGGAATAACATGGTTCTCTACAAGAATATTACGGTCAGCCATGACAATCTGCATTTATATATATCTCGTATTAGCATAACATACTTATTAAACAGTTACATACTGAAACCACGATATATACATATATATAAATTAAATTATATATATCAAAATATATATCTTCTCAATAAGGCTTGTTGGTAACGTCGGAGATCTTTGGCACCGTTATAGAGATTTTTCAATATTTTCTCAAATGTTTATAGTTAAAAGATTTTGAAAAGTTTTGTTCAAAACCTTGGTTTTTAAAATCTTTCATTCTCTATAACGAGAGCTCTGGTACCAAACTGTAACACTCTCAAAATTCATATCGGTACAACGGAAGAGTCTTTAGAGTGCTACGGGATAGCACAATAACTCCAATCATAGACAACACATAAAAATGGTTGTACAAGGTTTAACATACATTCATTCGAAATAAAAGTTTCAAGTATACAACAGGTCCCAAATTATACAGGTCATTAAGTTTACAAAACATAGATCGAATGAACAGTTTTATTATTATGTGGGCCATCAGAGTCGATCTCCATCCGAATTACCTTCAAGCACCTGAGATAAAAACATGCAAAAATCTATCAGCGAATGCCGAGTGAATTCATATAGTTTAATAAAACCGTTATATAAAACAATCATTAAAATCAGAACACAAGTATAATATCAGAAGTAAGTCCTCGTATTGCTAGTCAGGCAATATATAAAGCAAAGCATACATCTTAAACCGTCCATGAGACCGTAGCCTCAATATTACCATTATAGGTAATATTATTATCGTTATTTGCATCATTGTTGAATTGTATTGGATTATTATTAGCCGCATGACATTGTTACCTTACTATCACAACAACGGGCCGCGAACCCGACAAACAATTTGCCCATCTAAGTTAGCGTGTCGTCACAAAAATCACGCTATGGAAATCTTCTCATACATAAATTCGCTTACCAATCAATGTGGTACGACGGGGATCAACCGTCAAGGCGCGAATTGGGGTGATCTTCCCCAAATAGTACTATCATATGCATAAGCGTCTACCAAATCCCGGTAGTTCACAATTCATGCTAGGGACTTTAAGTGACATAACCTAACTACTAATAATCCTTTTTATCTCTTTTATTGGGTCATAGCATCATTCGGGTCCATATCATTAAGCATACCATCGGGACTACTTGTGTTCTATTTTTATCAAAAACTAGCATGTTATCTCCCTCGCGGGTTTACAAATCATTTTATAAAACATTTAAAAGAGTGCGAGGCTATTAATTCACGTTGATAATGAAAGGCGGATTATCGGCTACGGGCGTGCTTCGATCACGGAAACCTATATAAATAATAATCGGTCTTAGACTTTTGTCCAATGACTTTACAAAAATAACAATTATGTATACATATGATGACTTTATAAATATGATGATGATCAAGTGAGATTGTACATTCTTATTTACTCATTTTAGTGTTATGTGTTGGTAACTTTTATATTAGTTTCACTAGTTCATCTTATTTACTTATCAAGGCACATTAAGCCCATTATAAGCCCATTACCTTATATTAGTCCATTTTACACTTTTAATATCAGTATTATACTTACATGTTAGGACCAAGTTAATCGGTGTATTTTGCATTCACCTCATAGCATGTTAATTTAGCATAATTGTGTATTTATTTATCGTTATATATGTACATTGAGTATGTTTTGTGATTATGTAGGTTACGAGCGATGTGAAATAAAAATGGACGCTTAATTAATTTTTTGGAGAAAAGACATTGTGAACACCGATAAATGAAGAAAAAATATTGAAGAAAAAGATTTGAGCGCGTCGCGATATTTTCGGTCATCTTTTATTTGTCCGGGCTTCATTCGAGCAATTGTTGCCGTTGTGTTATTTTTTATTGGGCCAAAGTTATTATATGTCAAAAGAATAAAAAAAGAATATAAAAAAAAACTTTTGGCCCATTGGGCCCAAAAGCCCAATAGTAACCCAAACTGACTACAAAGGTTATATATATATTGAAGGGAGGAGCTGCGCATATTAAAAAAAAGGGGGACCATTATTCTCTTGTGTCTTCATACAACCAAATAATAGCAAAGGGATATTCAAGGAGAATAAAAAAAGGGTCGACATCTATTTTTAAGTTGGGACGCATACAAAAGCAAAAAAAAAAAAAAGGAAAACTTGGAGGTGGGGTCGACATCATCACATGAAACAAAGAATAATTGACAAAACTTGGAGGTGGTGCTTTGCTTGGACGTTGATAACATCCGAATCTCAAAAAAAGAAAGTCAAAGAAGTCAAGAATTGAAGGGGCACTTGTTTTTTGTTGATTACATCACGAAAGAAAAAAAAGTATCTCTTCAATGGAGAAGGTGGTGATGTTTAATAATAATTGGGTCGAGTGCACCGCGATGTCCGGCTAATTTTGTTGTAATTCCTTCCGGTAACTTTATTTATGGTTTGATCATCACTTTTGGATTATTATATTTTTATTACATTGATTTATGATTTATTTATAAATTATTTTGATAGACTTAATATTATGTTTAATTATTTGTGCAAGACAAACTATTGTTAGTTAACGATTCATACTTATTTTATTTAGTTAAAAAATAGATGGTCGTATAATCAATATAAGTTGTACCTAAATAAACTATTAAAACATAATTATTGGTTGGATTAATAAAAGATTTATTATTGTAAGTCATTGAAAAACATAATAAATGCCGACGTTAATTCATTCATATTAAATCAAAATAATCTTTGTAATCGGTTCTAAAAAGTTTCGATAATCCATAAGTGTGATCAACCATAAATATTAGGATCTGGAAGGGATTACATTTTTCTTTTAATTGTTTACATCTTTATTATATTTTTCTCGCTTTATTATTAGTTTAATAATTATTTTAATTTTTAATCCGCATTTTTATTATCAAAAGTATTTTAGTTGTTAGATTTCTAAACAAAAACTTTTATTGATCAGTGATCACCACAAAACTTAAACTAAAACCACATAGTCCTCGTGGATCGATACCCGCTTACCCTATCTAGTATAAGGTAATTAGGTTATTTTTTGACCGGCACTTCGACGTCGATAAAAAATTTGGCGCCGCTGCCGGGGACTCGGTGAGCTTTTCGTTTAAGTTTTTGTTAATATTTTTCTTTAATAAAATACAAAAATACAAAAAGATTTTATTTTTCTTGTTTTGTTTTGTTTTGTTTGTTTGTTTTGTTTCTTGTGAGTGTTCAGGTTAGTGTATGCGCACACGCAGATCGGGACGTACATCACCGTTAGCTTACGATCCTGAGGTTGAGAAAAGTGCAAGGTTAAGAAGGAAGACGTTTCGACAGTTTTCTACTAATCTTAATTTTTCAGGTTTATCAGAGCTTTTCGCTGAAATGCCAGGCGACGAAGATGTTGGCGGAGGTGCTAGCGGAAGTAGTAGCGGAGAAGAATCTCCACCACGGGGTGTTGATTCTTATTACAGGCCGGGGATCTTCGAGGATCCCTCGCCTATCGTTTATCCGGATCCGGTTAAAGAGGTTACAAGTAACTTTAAGATCCAGCCGAACCTCATAGCAATCTTGCCAGTGTTTAGAGGTCGTGAGGAGCCATACGCACATATACGAGAATTCTTCTCAATTGCTGACACACATCAGGTTAATAACATTACCAAGGATGAGGTAAGACTTCGCCTTTTTCCTTTCTCACTTAAAGATCAAGCTAAGGACTGGTTCTCATCTCTTGAGCCAGGTAGTATTAACTCATGGTCTAAAATGCAATCTGGTTTTCTTGAGGAATTTTATTCTATAAGTAAAACTGTTGCCATTAGGAATAAGATTAAATCCTTTCGTCAAATCTCAGGCGAGCAGTTTCATGAAGCATTTAATAGACTTAAGGAGTTATTAAGAACATGCCCTCATCACGATGTTCCAAAATGGGAGCTTGTCAAAGTCTTCTATGATGGGTTGGATTATAACAACCAACAATTTGTGATGGCCACTAGTGGGGGTATGTTTTTCTCGCGACCTATGGAGGAAGAATGGGAGTTTTTTGAAAAACTAAGCAAAGGTTCCAAGACCCAAGCTTCAGTGGATCGAAACAACCACCCATCTTCCACCAATTATGTGTCTAACCAATGTGGCACAAATTCTGAAATTAGCGAGTTAAGTAAGAAAGTTGATCTTTTGTTGAAAAATACAGGAAAAGGTGTTCCGAATGTGTCTAATGTGTCGCATAGTAGGTGTTCAATGTGTGGTGATCCGAGTCACTCTGTCGATAATTGTCAAAGTTGGGGGGCACCACCAAATGAGGAGGTAAATGGAGTCTATGGTGGTCGTCCACGAAATGACCCATTCTCCGAAAGTTATAATCCAAGATGGCGCAATCACCCCAATTTCCGTTGGAAAGATGAAGACAGACGCCCTAATAATGCCCAACAACAACACTATGGTTACAAACCAAGGTATGAGGGTGGCGATTCATCTAATTTCCAACAAAATTCTTACAATCATAGGCCACAACAACAATATCCAAATCAGGGCCAAGGGCAAGATGATAACCGTCTCTTGAACCTTGACCGAAAGTTTGATAGGCTTATAGATTCATTGTCTACCAACAATCAAGAGATCAATAGAAAATTTGAGGTCACTAATCAAAGACACGAGACCACTACCAAATCTATTGCAGCTCTTGAGAGACAAGTTGGTCAATTGGCGGATCAATTAAGCAAGAGAGATGAGGGAAGGCTACCGAGCTACCCCACCATGAATCCCGCACACAAGAAAAACGGAAATGAGCACGTGAATATGGTGACATCTCTTCGAAACAGTAAAATCTACAACAATGACAAGGGAATTCCAAATTCTCCTGATGTCGAGGATTTCGTCACTGAAGATGAAATCATTGTTGAAGGTAAAAATTCTGATAATGTTAAGTCCGGTTCTGAGTTGGTAAATGATTTGTTGAATGATTTTCCTAAACCAACAACACCGAATCCTAAAGCTACTGAATCTCCCGAAGTTGGGGAGGGTGGTGTGTCTAGCACACCTTACCCTATGGCTTTGGAGAAATCGACATCTGCAAGGTTAGCTAAAAAGGGTCCTCATGCTGAGGATATGTGGGAGACTTTCAAGCAAGTTAAGATCAATCTCCCCCTTATTGATGCTATCAAGCAAATTCCTGCTTATGCCAAGTTTTTAAAGGACTTGTGTACCCAGAAGAGGGAGCTGAAGACGTCTTTGCCTAAAAAGATTTACCTAACTGAGCATGTTAGTGCAGTCTTATCTAGCTCTCTTCCTCCTAAATTCAAAGATCCTAGAGCACCATTGATTTCAGTTGTGGTCGGAAATATTGCCATTAAGAAGGCGCTCCTTGATCTTGGTGCGAGTATTAACATCCTTCCTGATAGTTTGGTTGATAAGTATGACTTAGGAACTCTTCGTAAGACAGACACCATTATTTCCTTAGCCGATCGATCTACTAAAATTCCTAGAGGTATCTTAGATGATGTTATTGTGAAAGTTGATGATTTCTATTACCCAGTTGACTTCTTTGTTATGGACACCGAGTCACAATACAAAGATGTTCAACCAATTATTATCCTTGGGCGCCCATTCTTAGCCACGATAGATGCTAGGATTAATTGTCGGACTAGCGCCATAGATATTACCTTCGGTAATAAGAAGATTAGATTGAATGTGTTTAATTCTATGAATTCTCCTACGATGAATGAGTGTTACCAAGTAGATGTGATCGATGAGGAAGTTCAAAAGCATGCATCCCGTATGCTCAAGGATGATCTTTTGGCATTATATCTAACTGGTGATAATGAGGAGAATCTTGATGTTGCTGAAGTTCTAGAGATTCAAGAGTGTTTGGTCAGTTCTTTGGACCATCAAACACCACCTTGGTCTTATAAAGTGGAGCCCTTGCCTTCTACTTTTGACACGGCCACGAAGCCGTCTCTGGAGGTGCCTCCAACTCTTGAGCTAAACCTTTGACATCCAATCTCAAATATGATTTTCTAGGTCCTAATAATACATTACCCGTTAGGGTTGCTTCTGATCTTTCTGAATCACAAGAGGTAGCACTTTTAAAAGTGCTTTCCAAGTACAAAGCAACAGTTGGATGGACAATTGCAGACTTGAAAGGGATCAGCTCTTAATTATGTATGCATCGAATTGTTACGGACCCAGATATTAAGCCAGCAAGAGATGCGCAAAGGCGTCTGAATCCTAATATGAAAGAGGTAGTGAAGACGGAAGTTCTTAAATGGTTAGATGCCGATATCATCTATCCCATCTCGGATAGTAAATGGGTAAGTCCTACTCAAACGGTGTCTAAAAAGGCCGGAATCACCATTTTTGAAACCGAGAATGGGGAAAAACTCACAACCCGACCAGTTACTGGGTGGAGAGTTTGCATAGATTACCGTAAGCTGAATAATGCCACATCTAAAGATCACTTCCTACTACCTTTCATTGATCAAATAGTTGAGAAGCTTTCTGGTAAGAAATTCTATTTCTTCTTGGATGGGTACTCCGGTTATAATCAAATACCCATCCATCCTGATGACCAGGCCAAAACTACGTTTACGTGTCTATATGGGACGTTTGCATTTCGAAGAATGCCTTTTGGCCTGTGTAATGCACCCGCTACCTTTCAGCGGTGTATGATGAGTATCTTTTCTGACATGGTTGGAGAATCTGCAGAGATATTTATGGATGATTTCTCCATCTTTGGTCAATCCTTTGAAAGCTGCCTTGATCAGCTTGAAAGTGTGTTAAAAAGATGCACCGAAACTAATCTGGTGCTTAGTTGGGAGAAGAGCCATTTCATGGTTCGAGAGGGAATTGTACTAGGGCATGTTGTGTCTGAAAAAGGATTTGAGGTTGATCGTGCCAAAGTTCAGGTAATTTCAACCCTTCCTCCTCCCACTATCGTCAAAGGTGTGCGATCTTTTCTTGGTCATGCCGGGTTCTATAGGCGATTTATTAAAGATTTTAGTGCAATATCAAAGCCTCTTTGTAATTTACTCTTAAAAGATGCACGCTTTGACTTTAATGAATCATATCTTAAAGCATTCAACATGCTTAAGCAAAAGCTTGTAGAAGCCCCTATTCTACAATCACCTGATTGGTCGAAGCCTTTCGAGATCATGTGTGATGCGAGTGATTATGCCGCTGGGGCGGTTCTTGGACAGCGGGTCGATAAGAAACCCGTTGTGATCTTTTATGCTAGTAAGGCTTTTTCAGAAGCTCAAATGAATTACACCACTACTGAAAAAGAGTTGTTAGATGTGGTTTTTGCTCTTGATAAGTTTAGGTCATATATTTGGGGGCATTCTAAGGTGATAGTATTTTCAGATCATAGTGCCTTAAGACATTTGTTGACTAAGAAAGAGACAAAACCGAGGTTGCTTAGGTGGATTTTGCTTTTACAAGAATTTTAATTTAGAAATTTGGGATAAAAAGGGGTCAGAAAATGTAGTTGCCGACCATTTGTCTAGAATTATCCCTCCGCCGTTCAACCCTTCTGATGTGATTAAGGAAAGCTTTCCCGATGAAAGCTTATTTGAGGTTTCTAAGGTTCCTTGGTACGCAAATATAGTTAATTACCTAGCTGTTAAAAAGCTTCCGGATTTTTGGTCCAAGCAACAAAGAAAATACTTCTTCTCCTAGTTGAAGCATTATTTCTGGGAGGATCCGGAACTATATAAGGTGTGTGCTGACCAAGTTGTTAGGAGATGTGTTCCCGACCATGAGCATATGGACATATTGGCTCATTGCCATTCTTATGCATGTGGTGGTCACTTTGGTGCTACGCAAACTGGGCATAAAGTCCTACAAAGCGGTTTCTTTTGGCCGACAATATTCAATGATGCCCAATCTTTTGTGAAATCATGTATTCGTTGCCAACAAGTTGGAGGGATTTCAATGCGTAATCAAATGCCTATGAATCCCATACTTGTTGTTGAGATCTTTGACGTATGGGGTATTGATTTTATGGGACCATTCCCCACTTCACATGGCAATGTGTACATTTTAGTGGCAGTTGATTATGTGTCTATGTGGGTAGAGGCTGAGGCTACTAGAACCAATGACCATAGTGTAGTTCTTAAGTTTTTTAAGAAGAATATCTTTGCTAGACATGGAATTCCTAAGGCTATCATTAGTGATGGGGGTTCTCACTTTAAGACCTTTCGATTTGGGAAATTATTGAAACACTATGGAGTTAATCATAGGATAGCTACCCCTTATCACCCACAGACTAGTGGACAGGTTGAAGTATCTAATAGGGAGATTAAGTGAATCTTAGAAAAGACCGTTCGTAGTGATAGGAAAGATTGGTCCTTGAGGTTAGATGATGCTTTGTGGGCATATAGGACGGCTTTTAAGACTCTTATTGGTATGTCACCGTATAAGTTGGTATATGGCAAGGCATGTCATTTTACCGGTTGAGATAGAGCATAGGGGTGAATGGGCAATTAAGACCGTTAATCTGGATTTAGAGAAAGCGGGTAGTTATAGGAAACTTAAATTATCTATACTAGATGAGATTAGACGTGATGCTTATGAGAGTTCTAGGATTTCTAAGGAGAAAACCAAAGCTTTTCATGATCGACGCATCACCAAGAAGTCCTTCTTGGTTGGTCAAAAAGTTTGGTTATTCAATGCTAGACTTAAGCTTTTTCTGGAAAGTTGAGAAGTAAATGGACGGGTCCATACGTTGCGACTCAAGTCTCTCCATACGGAGCCATTTAAATAAAAAATATGGTGGGTGGAGAGCCTTTTAAAGTTAATGGATACCGTTTAAAGCCGTATGTTGAGTTGGAGAGTGATCAGATGGAAACGGCGGATGTGGTTTACTTGGAACCACTCCAACCGTCTCAATAGCTCATTTGAGTTATGTCTGGCTGAAGATGGTAAACTTAGCGCTTCGCGGGAGGCAACCCGTGGTTTCTGGAACTTTGTGGGTGTGTTCACTACAAACCCTCACGAGACAAAACTCGTCCGGTCGGGCTACCAAGTGGTTTAAAGGCTTGTTGCATACGCTAAATGCAACCATGATTCCTACGAAAGTGAGTTAGGTTTTTGTTTTTGTGTGAGTTTGTCAAATTGTTTTTTAACCAAAATTTCAATTTAAAGTTTTTGCATTAGGGATAATGCAATGCTTTAAGTTGAGGGGGGTGGCACATGTGTTACATGTTTTTGTGTGAAATTTTTGTCAAAATGGGTTAAAATGTGATTTTTGGGAAAAATTGAAAAATTGAAAAATTTTAAATCATATTATAAGAGTCTTGTGCTAATTAGATGTGGAAGTTTCTTCTACATATATGTTTGTTGAGTGTTTGCAGATTCTGAAGATTAGCTTGTGGATAATTTATTGGAGCAAGCTAGAGGATTTGGCCATAATTATCAGGGGCACCCGATTCCATTGTCTAATTTGGTTATTAGATTGATTTGATTGTTTGCATGTAGTTAGGCATATGTATAATTAGATGATCAAACCACGCCGGTTTAATTCCCTCTACTTACCTTTGCTTAGATCGAGTAAAAAGTTTAAATAAATAGTATGAAATATAGTAATGTAATAGTTGGGTTAGGACATTTAGAATTGATCTTATTCGGCTCGCCACCCGCGCACGGTGGCCTTAGAAAAGAGTTGGAGAACTGTCATAATTATTGGTGGTAGTCATATGCTGGGCTTGCCTATCTAATTCGTCACCCGCGCAAGGTGATACTTTAGTTGTTAGCATGGGTCAGACGCCAATTTTTATGATGGATAGCATTGCACTTAGCTGAGACAATTTTATGTGAAATAACCCAATCCTTGTATTATTATGATGAATTAGAAAGATTAGTTTAATTTAGTGCATTGTATAATTATACTATGTGGTAGATAATTCCATCATGTGATGTACCAGTAGGCACGAAGTATAACTGTTCCCATTTAATTAAACAGACTTAATTAACCGGTTCTCATGTGCCAATGTGTCTTAGTATGCACCTATAGGATATATATTCATTTTCTGAATAATTGGTCTTTATATCAACCTTGAAAGGAGTGTATAAAGCGTTCGGGATGACTTGTATAAGAAATGGTCCCGAATGGCTAAAAAAAGAGCTTATGTGTGATGTGAAAAAAAAAGTGAAAAAGGAATGAAAAAAAAATTTGTGAAAGAGAAAAAAAAGAAGAAGAAAGGAATTAGAAGTATATAAGCTAAAGTATGATGGCTTATGATGTGCTCTTACGGTATAAAAACTCCAATGTTATAGAAGGTGTACAATATTTTCACCTCTTGTTATAGATTAATGTTTATATTGATTATAGGTGTGCATTAGGTACGTTGGACACATGGTAACTTATATGAAATATAAAGTAAATGGAATCAATGGGAATGGTTATGCTAAGTGTTTAAGAAGGACAAAAATATTGGTAATCATTTTGGATTATTTGTCATGTAGGATGGTTATTAGTGTATTAGGTTGAATATGATCTTTTTGATGAAATTTCAATAGTATGATTAAAAATTATGAAATTAACATGCTTGTATATTTTTATTTTTATTTTACTCGAGACGGTAAAAGTTAAGTTGAGAGGATTTAATCGGTGTATTTTGCATTCACCTCATAGCATGTTAATTTAGCATAATTGTGTATTTATTTGTCGTTATATATGTACTTTGAGTATGTTTTGTGATTATGTAGGTTACGAGCGATGTGGAATAAAAATGGACGCTTAATTAACTTTTTGGAGAAAAGACATTGTGAGCGCCAATAAATGAAGAAAAAATATTGAAGAAAAATATTTGAGCACGTCGCGATATTTTCGGTCATCTTTTATTTGTCCGGGCTTCATTCGAGCAATTGTTGCCGTTGGGTTATTTTTAATTGGGTCAAAGTTATTATATGTCAAAAGAATAAAAAAAGAATATATATATAAAAATTTTTTTTGGCCCATTGGGCCCGAAAGCCCAATAGTAACCCAAACCGACTACAAAGGTTATATATATATATTGAAGGGAGGAGCTGCACATATTAAAAAAAAGGGGGACCATTATTCTCTTGTGTCTTCATACAGCCGAATAATAGCAAAGGGATATTCAAGGAGAATAAAAAAAAGGTCGACATCTATTTTTAAGTTGGGACGCATACAAAAGCAAAAAAAAAGGGAAACTTGGAGGTGGGGTCGACATCATCACAGGAAACAAAGAATAATTGACAAAACTTGGAGGTGGTGTTTTGCTTGGACATTGATAACATCCGAATCTCAAAAAAAAGAAAATCAAAGAAGTCAAGATTTCAAGGGGCACATGTTTTTTTGTTAATTATCACAAAAGAAAAAAAAGTATCTCTTCAATGGAGAAGGTGGTGATGTTTAATAATAATTGGGTCGAGTGTACCGCGATGTCCGTCTAATTTTGTTGTAATTCCTTCCGGTAACTTTATTTATAGTTTGATCATAACTTTTTGATTATTATATTTTTATTACATTGATTTATGATTTATTTATAAATTATTTTGATAGACTTAATATTATGTTTAATTATTTGTGCAAGACAAATTATTGTTAGTTAACGATTCATACTTATTTTATTTAGTTAAAAAAAGATGGTCGTATAATCAATATAAGTTGTAGCTAAATAAATTATTAAAACATAATTATTGGTTGGATTAATATAAGATTTATTATTGTGAGTCTTTGACAAACATAATAAATGCCGACGTTAATTCATTCATATTAAATCAAAATAATCTTTGTAATCGGTTCTAAAAAGTTTCGATAATCCATAAGTGTGATCAACCATAAATATTAGGAGCTGGAAGGGATTACATTTTTCTTTTAATTGTTTACATCTTTATTATATTTTTCTCGCTTTATTATTAGTTTAATAATTATTTTAATTTTTAATCCGCATTTTTATTATCAAAAGTATTTTAGTTGTTAGATTTCTAAACAAAAACTTTTATTAATCAGTGATCACCACAAAATTTAAACTAAAACCACATAGTCCTCGTGGATCGATACCCGCTTACCCTATCTAGTATAAGGTAATTAGGTTATTTTTTGACCGGCACTTTGACGTCGATCAAGCCCAATAAGTAAGTTCATAAGTGTTTAGCCAAATTAGTTAGATTAATAGTCTAATAAGGCTAACTTGGCCCGTTAATGTCCATATGCTATAGAGTTCGGGTTTTATCGGTTTTTACTTGTAATAGGTACTTATATATCAGTATATGAGTTATAAAAAATTTTACATTAGACGGGTCCGACCGTCTAAGTTTTAATTGAAGAAAACGTTAATTTTACGGTTTTAGCCGAAAAGACGTAAAAATCATGTTTATAGTTTTATAACTTATAAAACTTATCAGATTTCCATTTTTATACAATGTCTCATTTATTTATTATTGTACATACTTATATAAATGTAATATATAAGTTAGTGTGTTTTAATTTACATTTTGTACTATATTTATTTGAGTGCTATTATAATACTATTATACTTTAATTTCACAAAATCTGATTTTTAGTTTCACTTTCACTATTTTTATCATATCTTGAGTTCTACAAGGAGATAGAAGCTCATTTTTGTATGACCTAAACTTCATATTATGTGCTACAAATAACTTAATTTTACATACTGCTCAATCCAAGTCTAAGTATCCCTAACAGTCCTCACAAAACAGACTATTCAGATTGATACATCAATTTTGTTTTGATCATATCTCACTCATTATAATAATTCTATTGCACGGCCAACTCTCACATGTGTACAAGACCTAATACTTACTGTATATTGATTCCATTTTGCCATTTTATCAGTTTAACATATGGCCAACTTAGTAAGCAAGATTTTAACCTTTTTACATATGGTTTTCCATCTTTTTAACCATGTTTATCAACACTTGATCCCTACACAACATTTTTATCATCATATATCATCATATACATATACAATAGGAAAGAAAATACATTTTACATTTACAAAATAACAATGAAAATGGGAATGATCTTTTTTACCAACCAAGACTATAACTTGTCTTTTGAGGACAACACCTTGATGTACACCAAATTTATCTTCAAGATCACCTTCCACCAAGAATACTTGTTGAGAAATCAGCCCTAGGACACAAGCAAATCACCTCCTTTGATGTTATAATGATCACCAATCAACAAGGCTTCAAAGGTTCTTCATCATATGTGTAGATAACACAAAGTTTGTGGTTAAAATTGATCAAAATGGGGTGTTTGATGGTGGTATGGGACGGCAAGGGTGAGAGGGTGAGAGAGTTTGGGAGTGGTTTGCATGTAAGGATTGTGAGAAATGGTTAGTCAAAAATGGTTTTGTGGTTTTGTACTTAGCTTTTTATGTTAAGTAAATAAGTGTAAACTTGTTAGTTACAAGTTTGACACATCATGGTGTGGTGTCCATGGTTTGGCCGTCCCATAGAGTGGGGTGGGACAAGTGTATACTTGTCTCATCCCACTAATTTACGGTTATTCCTCGATTCTAGTTTCCTCGATTTGCGTGCCCTCGGGTCGTTTTACGAAAAATGTTTTTATAAATTATGAATCAACGGCAGAAAACGAATCTAATAAAAATTGTCTCATAAAAACGGAGTTCAAAAACGTAAATAGGTAATCCTAAGGTTTCCGGTTTAGTCGTAAAGGACGTTAAATTATGCACGTTAGCCCAAATTTAAATCCGTAAATTATGAGTTCATAAACCAACACAAAAATAAGTTTCAAAATATTATACGAGAAAATAATTTACTAACTGAAAATGTTAGATTGTCACATATAGAGTTTTGTATATTTTGAGAGCATTACCTGAAATGGCACCAACGCGTCTTATCAGCGCATGACTTCCAAGAAGTGGTAGCTGATAACGGATTCTCCCATAAAGAAGGGGGCTCCTTGACCTAATGGAAACAAAAACATGTCTTTAAAATCAATAAATGATCGTGACCTCATAAAATATGATAACCAAGATAGACCATTATAGCTTACTCGAGGACAATGAAGTGTAATGCCATCTTTCGTGCACAAGTACAGATCCTTCTACAGATAAATAATTAAATAAAGTTGATATAAGAATTCAGTTGATGTAACAATTCATTCTAGTTCAGTACATAGCTATGATATCTCAAATGTAGCTCAGGTTGACAATAACCGAGTGTCTTGTCTCTCCAATCCTCAGCCCAATGGGTTAATCTCAAATCCCTTATTCAGACCGTTATTTACAGTTATTTTAGGACCGGTGGCAGTTATAATTTCCAACCGTCACAATGGTTCACTATGAATCGACATATCAATTCATCGTACCGTTTTATATAGTATAAATAGAATAGGAAAGATTATAGATGATAACATATTTATTATATATCAATACAATTTATATTTTGGTATATTCCTGATTATAATTTGAACGATCCTTCCAACAATTGGCACCAGAGATTTTGGTTAATCAACCAAATCATCGTATACCATTTTAATATTTTTTCTGTTTGAATCCAAGAACCAAACATACAAATTTTCGCCACAGGTTTTGCGCAAAAAAATTAAACATATTTTTTTATCTTGTTGTTTAATTAAAGGAGAATCCATCTCGTTACCAGAATCATTGATTTGGAAACAAGGGCTTCTTCCTAATATTTATATGAAAAACACAAACCCACGGAATTTTTTTTCTAACCAAGAAATTAATCTCAGATTAGGCACGGTTTGTTTTTAGAACAGGATTCAAAACAAAGCAGAAAACTTACCAGATTCGGATACCAACAATCATCTCAAACGAAAGGGAAAAACACAATCAAATCCACAATTAAGGATTTGAAAATCCAATTAGAATCATCACGATTCAACATATCCGAATAACATACCCGATCCCCAAATTCTTTGCGAAACCCTAATTTTTCGCAAGAACAAATCAAGAGATTCAAATGTTTTGATCGCCAAAACACTTAAGGAACCAAAGAAGGATTACAAATTCATCCTTGATTCGCAACATAATCATCAGAGGACAAGATTGATATAGATCATCTTGTCACAGAGAAGAGAGAAGGAACAATGGACGGAGGAACCAAGACAGATAGAGAGAGAAAGTGTTTATTAAACACACACATAACCGTGTGTAATAAATAAGACAAAGCAAAATGACCGGGTATAAATTACCCAATAGATACTGGACCGGGCTTTTATAAACTGAACCAAAAGGTTCATCGGGCCATAGCCCAACAGATTTCAAACAAACAATTTTTACCCTCCATCTTTTGTATTATTAAGTTTTTTGGAATTTCAAGACATCTTATTAGGTTTATGATAAAAAAATTTGAAGACATCTTATTAGGTTTATGATAAGAAAATTTCAAGACATCTTATTTGGTTTATGATAAGAAAATTTAATTATCTTATTTGATTTATGATAAGAAAATTAAACTATCTTATTTGGTTTATGATAAGAAAATTTTAAGATATCTTATTTGTTTTATGATAAGAACGATTTAAGTTTTATCGGTTTTTAATAAACGAGCTTTAAGATTTTTCTTATTTGGTTTATGATAAAAATTATATAAAATTTTAAAAAAAATTAGATATTGAAGTTTTTATGTTTTAAGTTTTTTAAAAAGGATTATAAGATTTTAAGATTTACATTATTAAGTAAAAAAATAATAATAAGACTTTAAAGTTATTAACAAAATTTTAAAAATTTTATAAGAGTATTATATTATTAGTTTCAAGGTACTAGAATAAAAGGACTCACTAGAAAAGAAATTCTTCTCGATACTATTAGTAGTAAAAGATTTTATTTAGAGTTTTAGTCAATATCCTAAGATATGTCAAAAGATGGAAATGGTTCAAAGAAAGAGGTTAGTACTATAAGTACGCCTCAATTTCAATGTCCTATGCTAAAATCCACGAATTACTCATTATGGGCAATTCGAATGCAAATCATTCTCGAAGCGAATGGTTTATGGGAAATGGTAGATCCAACAGATACTACCCAAATCGACAATAAGAAGGATAAGACTGCAATAACATTTCTTTATCAATCCTTACATGAAGAACAACTGCTTCAAATAACGAAGCATAAAACCTCGAAAGAAATTTAGAATGCTTTAAAGATAAGGCATATGGGAGAAGAAAGAGTCCAACAAGCGAGATTACAAACACTCAAATCCGAATTTGAGATGTTACAAATGAAGGAAGACGAGACAATCGATACCTTTATAGGAAAAATAATGACATATACGAACAAAGCTGCTAGTTTAGGACACACATTTGAGGATTCGACTTTAGTTCGAAAACTCTTAAATGATGTACCTGATAAATTCCTTCAAATCGTTGCATCCATTGAACAATACCCGAATTTAAATAAAATGACGCTCGAAGAGGCAATAGGAAGACTCTAAACCTACGAAAAAAGAATAAAGGCTAAGAAAGGACGAACATTTGAAGATCACGATAAATTATTGTTTGCAAAACAAAACAATAATTATCAAAGACATCGCTATGATAATCAAGGAAGAGGAAGATACATTCCACCACATAACCGAAAACATGACGATAATAGACAACATGAAAAAGAAGAAAATTTCTCACAAGATTACAATGAAGCAATGAAAAAGCCTAGAGATTTCACCAACATAAAATGCTATAATTGGAATGAATATGGACATTATGCCTTACATTGCCACAAAAGGGATCAAAGACAGCCAAGACACGATGCATCGAACCTTGTGGAAGAAGATTTAGAACCAACTTTGTTAATGGCATCCGCAAGTTTCAATAAGACTCGAAGCAAATCTAGCAAGGATACACCAACAAAAGAAAGTATTTGATTTGCAAAAGACTATGATAATTAACACTGGATGTTTGAAGAAACTATACTAGAGAAATTTGAAGAATGACAGATCTTGAAAAATTAAGTATGGAAAGCATAAATGTGTGTGCATCAATGGATAAAACATACCCATGTATAGTGTTTTCGGTCTTTAATGATCTTTAACACTATTGCTTATCTAATAATCTTGATGTTTTGGCACAAACGCATGAAGAAATCAAGTACTTTTGGCTTCAAGGTTTTGTTTAACATGCCTCAAGTAGGCTATGTGTATGCTTTTTTCTTTTGTGTTTTCAAAAGTCGAAACAAAGAAGATCTGCTTCTTTGTTCGTTTTAATTTTCAGATCGAAACAAAGAATAAGTGTAGCATATTTGTCATCATTCTATCTTTAATTTCGTATATTAAAGACATATCAATGATGATTATGGTTCAAACCAAAATACTTTATAAGTTTCGTAACAAAGATTGGACATTTTCGAGATCTTTATTGATTTTCGTTTAGTATTTTTTGCTTCCAATATTGCTGGCTGAGAGGTTGGAGATTGTGAGGGTCATCTTCTAGTAGGTCATCTTCTAATTGAGTGTGCTATTACAAAAAGCATAATAGTAAAAGTAATATATAAAAAATAAAATTCAATTATTCAAGACTAAGGTCGAATCAAATGTGCTACTGACATTCTATAAATAGTAGTAACTCTCCATTAAGCTAAGAGCAGTTGTAGTAAATTAAACCAAATATATTAAAAGTTTTGAAGATCATGCCTCTTAAAGAAGAAAAACCTATTCGCCCCATTGCCAACTTTCCTCACAGCATTTGGGAAGATCAATTTCTTATATACGACAAGGTATACTTAAATTAAGCTTTTTAGATAAAATAACTAACATATATATTTTGTTTGAATGTTACTTAAACATATTTTATTATATTTGTGTACGTTGTTCTGTGAATGAATGTAGCAAGTAGAGCAAGGGGTGGAACAGATAGTGGAAGATTTAAAGAAAGAAGTGCGACGACTGCTGAAAGAGGCTTTGGATATTCCTATGAAACATGCCGATTTGTTGAAGTTGATTGATGAAATCCAACGCCTTGGCATACCGTATCTCTTTGAACAGGAGATTGATCATGCATTGCAACATATATATGAAACATATGGTGATAATTGGAGTGGTGACCGCTCTTTCTTATGGTTCCGTCTTATGCGAAGACAAGGATATTATGTTACCTGTGGTTAGTACATGCACATACTCTACATTTAAACAAAGCATATTACAACAATAATTATGAAAAAGAATCTAATCATTTTGTATGCATTAACAGATGTTTTGAATAAGTATAAAGACGAAAATGGAGCGTTCAAGCAATCACTAGCTAACGATGTTGAAGGTTTGTTGGATTTGTACGAAGCAACGGCTATGAGGGTACCAGGAGAGATTATATTAGAAGATGCTCTTGTTTTTACACGATCTCATCTTAGCACTATAGCAAAGGATACACTTTCGAACAACCCTGCTCTTTCTACCGAAATACAACGGGCACTAATGATGGTTTAAGATCATCATAACAATTATAAAAACCCTAACATAGATCAAAGAGCATACAGCGGAAGCAGATTAACAAGATCTTTAAATAACACAATTATAATTAATCAAGGCTAGGGTTACATACCTTTTCCTTAGCAGAACGATCACCGGTAAAAATAGATCAAGAACACCACCAGGATGTAATCTAAAATAAGATCACACCACGATCTTGTACACACGTGATACGATGAGCTAATCGTGAGTCTAGCACGAACAGAACCGAGCCTTCCAAGTCTATGGAAGATCTACCCAACAACCCTAGAGAGGGGCTAGGACTAGATCTAAAATAGCTTATAGAAAATCAAAGAAGAACCCTAATAAGGGTGTGTTTGGCCGGCGGTTAAGAGCAAAGAAAAGAGAGAATGGAGTGAAAAATTATGAGGCTTTAGGTTTGTTTATATACACCTTGGAAAACTTCTCTTCCAAGGTTAAACAAGATAAAGCAACAAAATCTTTTCCCTTCTCTCTTGTCTCCTCTATTTAGGCCGGATATAACATGTGCTAAAAGGGGATTTCCAGAACTTTCTGACACCTTCTTTTAGCTTCTTTAATATTCTATAACGACCGTTTAATACTTAACTTTTAATTACTTAACGATCGTTATCTACAGTTTGATTTAATAAATATAATAAATATATTTAATAAATAAATTAACTCTTCACGTAATGTGTGCAATCCCGTGATCTCGAGTTCGATCCTATCACACGACTATCGATTTTAAAGTCCATAAACTTTCAGCTCCCACTTGGACAAAATTCGAATGTCGTGATCACATTGATTAGCGTCTAGTTACACTAACAATGTCACTAGTACAACTCGAGTAAGGCTTCCTGGACAAAACCTTTTAATGATATATAATCATTATTATTATCCTCTCATTTCAAATACATTGTTAATAAGGATATGGATCTCAGTCATTCCTTCATTAACTATTCTGTTTCTCGTTTACGGATATAGCAAGATTACCAAAACACATTTGGGTGTGGCCACACAAACATCTTACTATTCCCCCGAGGGGCCCAGTTGTATTTATACTTCAAATAATAATTTGAAGGAAACGAATCCCATTTCGACTACAAGCAAAACACATGAACTTCGCAACACTTCTGAAAATAACCCTTATGACTACCAGTTACGTTTAGCGTTAGGTTACCTTACAGAAATGCACTATATTCAATGTAGTTTTCTGGCATCTCAGGTCTAAGGATAACTGTTTATGATTTACTTAATGACAAAGATCCATAAAGTAAAATCACATAGTTGGAATAAGTCCAATATTTGATCCATCAAATATCATCCAAAATTGACCAATATACTTTCAAGTATACTCTGTCACTATTTTGAATTGTCTTAATTTAATAATACTCCCATATTATTAATCGACAACGGACATTCAGAAACATCAAAATGCTCATGGATTAAAACATGTAAAATAGGATACAAAATCAAATAACAGACAAATAAACGAAATCCATTCTTTATTTCATCAATTCAATAATGTCTTACATCCTTTACCCAAATACTAATCAACAGATTTATTGCATGAATTCGCTAGCTAGTTGCAGCCCAATTGCCTTGGCATGCTTAACTACCTTTGGCCTAGACAAAGCCTTAGTAAAAGGATCAGCTACGTTATCATCTGTGTGAACTTTTATTAATTTTATTTCTCGAGCTTCCACTTGTTCTCGAACGTAGTGATATCTACGTTTAAAGTGTCTGGCGCCCTTCATGACTCCAGGGTCATTGGCGAATATTATTACCGCAGAGTTGTCGCAATATATATCAATAGGTTCTTTAATTGAAGGCATCACTCCAAGATCTCCAATAAACTTCCTAATCCAAACAGCTTCCATTGCAGCTTCTGAAGCGGCCATGTACTCAGATTGAGTCGCATGCATAGCAATGGTTTTCTGCTTACTGCTCTTCCAGTCAACTGCTCCTCCATTGATGACAAACACGTAACCCGTCTGAGACTTCGTATCGTCTTTATCACATTGCCAGGACGCATCACAGAATCCTGTTACATTCAATTCTGTGTCTGGTTTACCCCCGAATACCAAAAACATATCTTTCGTACTTCTCAAATACTTCAAAATATGCATAACAGCAGTCCAGTGGGACTTCCCTGGATTCTGTTGGTATCTACTGACCAAGTTCTGAGCAAACGCCACATCGGGCCTTGTGCATCTTACAGCATACATAATAGATCCTACAGCCGAAGCATAAGGCACCTTCTTCATGTAAGCCACCTCTTCAGGTGATGATGCATCTTTCTCATGACTTAACTCATGCTTAACCTCCATCGGTAAGAAACCTTTCTTAGAGTTATGCATGTTATATTTCTTCAATATCTTATCAATATAAGCATCTTGGCTAAGACCAATTAACCGTCTACTCCTATCTCGATAGATCTTAATTCCCAGAATATATGCAGCATCTCCCAAATCTTTCATAGAGAAGCATTTACCAAGATAATCCTTAACTTCCTTAAGTCTTGGAATGTTACTTCCCATGATCAATATGTCATCGACATATAGAATTAGGAACACTACATTACTCCCACTAGCTTTGCGGTATACACATGGCTCATCACGATTTTGAACAAATCCAAACTTTTTGATTTCTTCATCAAATCGCTTATTCCATTGACGTGATGCTTGCTTCAAACCATAAATAGACCTTTGAAGTTTGCACACGCGTTTTGGAAATTTAGGATCAACATACCCTTCCGGTTGTTGCATATAGATGTCTTCATCTAAGCGACCGTTCAAGAAGGCAGTTTTAACATCCATTTGCCATATCTCATAGTCATAGTATGCTGCTATAGCTATGAGAATCCTAATAGCTCGTAAGTCTGCTACAGGAGAAAACGTCTCCTCGTATTCTATGCCAAAAGTTTGAGTAAAACCTTTAGCCACTAAACGTGCTTTGTAGGATTGTACATCACCATCCATGTCAGTTTTCTTCTTATAGATCCACCTATTTTTCACTACTTTAGCATTTTTAGGTGCGTCCACAAGAATCCAAACATCATTGATTTCCATGGATTTCATTTCCTCATTCATCGCAACTATCCATTTTGACTTTTCTGGATCAGACATTGCGGATCGATAGTTAGCAGGTTCACCAAGATCCCCTACTTCCTCCTCATCATCCTCTATGTATAGACATAGTTTATCCGGCGCACGTATAGTCCTTTGAGACCTACGTGGAGGAATTAATTCCGGTGGAACACTCAGACTTTCTGGTTCTACAGGAATTTCATCGCTAGTATTTTCAGAAGGCAATGTATCTTCTTGAATTTCTTCAAGATCATAATTTCTCCCACTGAATTCTTGATTTACAAGATCATTTTCAAGGAAGTCTCCATACCGAGCCACAACTATCTTGTTCTCAGCCGGATAATAAAAGTAGTAACCCATAGTTTCCTTAGGGTAACCTACAAAGATACATTTTACTGAGCGTTGTTGGAGTTTATCTCCAGAGTCACGTTTCACATACGCCTCACAACCCCAGACTTTCAAATAAGACAAATATGGCTTCTTGCCATGCCATAGTTCATATGGTGTCTTATCAACCTTCTTTGTGGGAACCATATTCAGAATACGAACAGCAGTTTCAAGAGCATAATCCCAAAAAGATAATGGTAAAGTTGTAAATTTAAACATAGATCGTACCATATCCAATAATGTACGATTTCTCCTTTCAGATACACCATTTTGTTGTGGAGTATACGGAGAAGTAAGTTTCTGAACAATTCCATTCTCACTTAAATAATCTTTAAACTCTTGACTTAAATATTCACCACCACGGTCAGAACGAAGAGCTTTAATCTTCTTTCCCAGTTGTAACTCTACTTCGGCTTTAAACGCTTTGAATGTTTCAAATACCTCATGTTTATGTTTAAGTAAATAAACATAACCATAACGGCTATAATCATCCGTAAACGTCAAGAAGTAGCTAGCACCTTTCCTTGACACATGTCTAAGTGGTCCACACACATCAGTATGTATCAAACCAAGTAGTTCAGTAGCCCTTTCAATATTGCTATTAAAAGGTTTCTTGGTCATCTTCCCAGAGATACAAGATTCACATTTATCAAATGATTCATCATTGATACTTTCCAAAAGCCCATCACGTTGAAGCTTTTGTATGCGAGTCTTCCCAATGTGGGCAAGTCTACAATGCCAAAGATAAGAAGAGTTCTTGTCTAACTTACTCTTCTTATTCATGCTAAAAACAGAATTATTTTTCCTCTTGGGATTTATATCATGCATGTTAATTTCAAAAACACCATTCACAGAAATTGCATCAAAATAGAATAAACCATCTTTGAAAACAGAAATTCTATTATTATCAACCGTGTGAGTAAATCCAAGATCCAACATACTAGAAAAGGAAATAACACCCCTAACAATTGTAGGTGCATAATGACAATTATTTAAAGACAGTACTAAACCCGAAGGTAAAACTAATTTAAATATTCCTATAGCTTCAACTGCTGCTTGTGCGCCATTGCCCACTTGCAGAAATTGTTCCCCATAGGTAAGTCTCCTCTTCAACTCAAATCCCTGCAGGGTATTACAAATATTAATACCACATCCCGTATCATATACCCAGGAGTTTGATTTGTATGAAAGATTAAATAACTCTATCATAAATAAGTTACCAGAAGATGGTGCTGCAGCAGCTTGCTCAGCCTTCTTCTTGTGTTCTGCCATTTCATGGAGATAGAGAGAGCAATTCCTCTTCCAGTGTCCAGTCATCTTGCAGTGGTGACAAGTCTCATCTTTCAGAGATTTCTTAGCAAAGTTATGCTTCGGTTTTGATGTAGTCGCAACTTGCTTGCTCTTATCAACCTTGCCTTTGCCTTTCTGCTTCTTATTCCCTTGCGGTTTTGGTTTCGACACTCTACCCTTTTGTACATAAAGTACTTGAGGAGTAGCAGTGGGTGCCTTATCTTTCAAACCCTTTTCAAAGTCAATGAGCATTGCATGCAAATCATTAACTGTCTTCCCCGTGCAATGCATATTATAGTTACGAACGAAATCACCGAAGTCCTTATTAAGGGACCTATTGATCAAGTTAATAGCCATATTATGATCGAAGGGTTGTCCTAGTGCGATGAGTTGTTCCATATAACCCCTCATCTCCATGTAATGTGCACTTACGGACTTTCCAGGAGCTTGCTTGCAGCTATGTAGAGCATCAACCAGATCATAGATCTCTACAGCTTGTGGCGTTTCATACACTGCCTTGAGTTCATCAAGCATCTGCTTAGGAGGAAATAGCTCATACTTCCTTTGAAGTGATGGAGCCATTCTCCCTAACATTACAGCAGCCACCTCATGGTGCTTCTTAACGTTAGCAGCGTGTTGAAGCCTTTCCGCATCAGATGCATCTTCAGCAAGATCCTCCGGAAAAGGAGTTTCCAAGATATTGATAGTACCCGCTGCTCTCAGAACAATTCTTAGTGAGCGGTACCAATCATTGAAATTTGGGCCAGTAAGTTCAGGCGGTTCAAAAAATGCTTTGAACGCCGAGCTTATTGTCAGATTGCTTTCGGGTTGAGCCATTTCTACAGAAATAAGTTCAAACATTAGTATTTTCGATAATACAATTCAAGAAAATAAAATTACCCCGGTAATAAAACCATAGTATTTTCCTTGAAAAACTAGAATCCATATTGACATAGATTTATCACATCAGTTGATCTGCTAGTGACAAATGTATTCAACACAGTAACTTGTCGAACAATAATTGCCAAATCATATTGCAATTTCTAGATATGTCAGGGATTTACATTGCCAAAAACATTTGCATTGTAAACATGTTTTATCCCTTCTTTATGCCTTAAGTTTCCAGTTCTCACTGAGTAACTCAATTAAGTCGACTAATCTAAAGAACGTAAAACCTTCATGTGCAATCTTATTCAGTCATGAAGTTTTCTCTCCATTACAACATCGTCCGATATCTTATATGACGACAATTGTAACTTCAAGTGTTCGTCAATTAGAGGGCATATGACTTAAATTTTTAGGGTTTAGATTTTGGTGTCAAAATCATGTATGGAGAAGCATGCATACATCTCCATAGCATAAGTTTAATAAAACGTTTAGTAAACTTTTTGGTGAGACTAAAAGTTCATCATATATTTGCAAGTTGAGGTATTGGTTAAACCAAACAACCTTAAAGAATTATACCAATAACAACCGTAGGTAATTCCAATTTTGACGCACAGGCGAGCCGGGAATTTGGTCAGCGTAAAAGCATAGCACCTCCTTCCTTTACCGGGTACTTGACCAGCGGTGCGTTATACCCACTTTATAGTTTGTCAAAATTGAGTAGGCCGTTAAGTTGCTATTGCAATTCTAATCAACACAAATCATATGTAATTTAGGTCTCAAAACAATTCATTAATTTTGATAAGATTTAGTCCATATTATTTTTCTAAAAAAAATTACCCTTGTTTACAACATACAAAAAAAAAACGCATGAAAACAAGTAGTACAAAAAAAAACTAAATCAAATAGCCACATGCAAACAATTTATTCAAAGAACATCAAATCTAGGGTTTTTATGAACATAAAAAGTCTTCCCTAATTTTAAAACTTTGAATCAAATAAAGCAAATAGCAATCAAAATTATACGATCCGTAAGAAACATGCATGTTTATTACGGATCTCCCACATTCTCTTAACAATTAAAAAACTACGGATCGTAACCACACATGACATAACAATTAATTCATGCAAAACATCTAAAGTCAATTACCATGTAATTTTAGGGTTTACAAAAAATTTTTTTTTTTTTTATAAAAAATTCGACATAAGTCGATTTTAATAATAATAAAAAACAAAACCCTAATTTTTCATAAAACCTAAAAAACAACATGTAATTTTTAACACAAATCATTATTAGTTAAAAACTTTAGATCTTGATAATTATAATCATGTTAAAACGGCTCTCGATGCCACTGATGGTTTAAGATCATCATAACAATTATAAAAACCCTAACATAGATCAAAGAGCATACAGCGGAAGCAGATTAACAAGATCTTTAAATAACACAATTATAATTAATCAAGGCTAGGGTTACATACCTTTTCCTTAGCAGAACGATCACCGGTAAAAATAGATCAAGAACACCACCAGGATGTAATCTAAAATAAGATCACACCACGATCTTGTACACACGTGATACGATGAGCTAATCGTGAGTCTAGCACGAACAGAACCGAGCCTTCCAAGTCTATGGAAGATCTACCCAACAACCCTAGAGAGGGGCTAGGACTAGATCTAAAATAGCTTATAGAAAATCAAAGAAGAACCCTAATAAGGGTGTGTTTGGCCGGCGGTTAAGAGCAAAGAAAAGAGAGAATGGAGTGAAAAATTATGAGGCTTTAGGTTTGTTTATATACACCTTGGAAAACTTCTCTTCCAAGGTTAAACAAGATAAAGCAACAAAATCTTTTCCCTTCTCTCTTGTCTCCTCTATTTAGGCCGGATATAACATGTGCTAAAAGGGGATTTCCAGAAACTTTCTGACACCTTCTTTTAGCTTCTTTAATATTCTATAACGACCGTTTAATACTTAACTTTTAATTACTTAACGATCGTTAGCTACAGTTTGATTTAATAAATATAATAAATATATTTAATAAATAAATTAACTCTTCACGTAATGTGTGCAATCCCGTGATCTCGAGTTCGATCCTATCACACGACTATCGATTTTAAAGTCCATAAACTTTCAACTAAAGCAACCCCTTTGGAAAAGATTGCCAAGAGTAGAGGCGTTGCAATACGTTCCTTTCTATCAACAACAAGATTCTCATAACAAGACTTTACTTAAACTTGCCAAGTTAGAGTTCAACTTGCTTCAGTCATTGCACAGGGAGGAGCTCAGCCAACTGTCCAAGTATTAATATTTATTTTCTACGCTTTTGTTTTTTTCTTATACTCAATCGTTACTAATTCTCATCAAGTATCTATATATATATATATATATATATATATATATATATATATATATATATATAGATGGTGGAAAGCATTCGATGTCAAGAAGAACGCACCTTTTTCCAGAGATAGAATCGTTGAAGACTACTTGTGGGCACTAGGTGCACGCTTTGAGCCGCAATATTCTGGGGCTAGAATTTTCTTCTCAAAAGCTATTGCACTTATAACTCTTATAGATGACACTTTTGATGCGTATGGTACTTACGAAGAACTAACGATCATTGCTGAAGCAATTCAAAGGTATCTGTTTATACATGCATTAATTCTACATGTGCACACGTTCTCATATACATATTCATATATGAACAGGTGGTCAATAACATGCTTAGACACGCTTCCAGAATACGTGAAACCGACATACAAATTACTGATGGATACGTACTCAGAAATGGAAGAAAAGCTTGCAAAGCAGGGAAAAACAGATGTATTTAACTGCGGCAAAGAATCTGTAAGTATCAACACCTTTTTTTTTAGAAATATCCCATGATGAAGATAATGCAGAAGCACGTGACAGTATGCATTATTGTCATGCACAGATGAAACAGATGGTTGGATACTATTTGGTTGAAGCAAAATGGGTTAATGAGGGACACATACCAACCACTGAAGAGTATGATTCAGTTGCATTCATTACTGGCGGATCTAACATGATGCCAACAAATTGTTATCTTGGCATGAGTGATATAGTCACAAAAGAAGCTGTCGAATGGGCTGTCTCTGAACCTCCTATTTTTAGATACCATGGTATACTTGGCCGACGCCTAAATGATCTCGCAGGCCACAAGGTACACCGTTTCCCGCATATACATTTTATAAACTCTTTGTTAACCCTGAGCCTATCTAACCAAATTTGTTAATATAAATACAGGAAGAGCAAGAAAAAAAGCATGTTTCATCCAGCGTTGAAAGTTACATGAAGGAATATGATGTCAATGAGGCGTATGCTCAAAACTCGATGTACACGCAAATAGAAGATCTGTGGAAACATATAAACCGAGAGTACCTCATAACTAAAAACATTCCAATGCCACTATTGATGACTGTGATCAATTTGTCACAGTTTCTGGAAGTTCAATATGCAGAAAAGGATAACCTCACACGTATGGGAGATGAATACAAACACATCGTAAAGTCTCTACTCGTTTATCCTATGAGTATATGACCCTCACTCCTTCATGCATGTCTCTATGGAGAGAATTTGTCAAGCTAGTTGGTGTTTCTTATCTGCAATAATAAATCGGGCGCGTAAGACTGTATTGAACTATATACCGATATCTATTATAAGTTATTATACAACTAAAATATTCTACTTTTATTTTGTGCAATCATAATGGTATTCCTTTACCATTATTGCACAAAACCGAATGTAACATTTTAGTTTATGATACTCTAAGTACGAATCGGCTTATACCTTCATACTTTCATATGTAGAAAACCCTAATAAATTAAATAAAAAAGTTGATATGTTGTACTACGCATATCACACCAACTTTCATTTCCCTTTTGTATTTTCGGTTATTTAAGGAATATGTTTCATGTTGTTGCTTCAGATTTAAACTTGTAATAGACCAAAATAGTTATACTAAGCAAAACATGGACACTCTGGACTTATCATTTATCATTGCATTCAAACTAAAAGTGTAACTCGCAAAACTTAAAATTGGACCATATGTTTCACTTTCATGAGCGTACCAGAGTTCGAGGTCGCCTTGTTTAACTTTTAAAACGCTCAAACTCGAGCTCGGCTCGTTTATACAATTTGCATTGTAATAATAAATTTTGGGTCGAGCTTGGCTTATAATATATTTATATTAGACTCGTTAATAAGCTTGTTATTAAACTCCTTGATAAGCTCGTAAATAAAACATGATGTTCGTTTATGTTCGCGAGTCTAAACGAGCTTTGTATGTAAAGCTCGGGCTCGTTTCATAAACGAGCTGCAACTTAGGCTTGAGCTCGGACTCGACGAGGACCTCGTTTAGGCTCGACTCTTTCGAACTTTTTAGTGATTCATCTCGAGCTTTTCACGAGTGGCTCGACTCGTTTTCTAATTTGTTGAATGAAATCTTTTACTTAATAAAGCAAAGTAAGAATTTTGTATTTTCCAATAATTTTTTTTAATTTGTGTGATAACAATGATATTATTTTATTAAGACCCGAATACAAACATGTTAATAGAATTGATAATCAATGATTGCTGGATAAATTATTTAATCATGTAAAATCTAATTTCCTAATACAATATTTCGACCCTAATCGCTGCCTTGGGTAATAAGAAATTTGTATTGCAATAAGAAAAGAACGGCACTCTAATTCTAGACACAAGAAAGAGAGCAAAACATAGACACTTTGTTGTATTTGTGATTAATGAGATGATGTTCATATGATAATATTCATATGAAATACCAAATATGTTTATATAATAAACATGGTTTTTGTGGGGAATAGTTGTGGTGAAAACTCACACCTTTTGATGAATGGTTACAATCTTTCAATACTTATGCAAGGGAATTTATAACAGTTAAAGTTGTCACAAACTTTAGCCTAGAAGGTATATGTCCCTTTGTGATGACCAAATTAAATTGCCATTATGTATGGTATTCATGGGAGACTTTTGGGTTATCTTCTACACTTACTCCCCATGTTTTGAAGCATTGTTTAACAAACCATATGGGTAGAGAAGAGATAGAGGGAACCAATAAGACCAAAGGAATTCTATCATAATCTTTGCGAAATTCTAAGAAGAAATTTAGTGATTGTGTACAAGGATAGAACTCATACAAAGTTCATCCTTGTGGTTATACTCTTAGCTTAGGTGATCAACAGGTTGAGAGAGGATTCACTATTGGTATATTTTCTTAATTTTTTTTCTCATTAATGATTTTGGATATATGATTATGATGTTTATTATTCCCTTGGTTATGGAGTAGTCATTTTGTGCTTGGTTTGGGTGCACATAGAATCTATGAATCTATTATTTAACTTTCTAGGGAAGAAAGTACGTCGCACAAATATGTTTGTGCGTCACACTTCTTGAATTGTTCTTAGTTATACGCGCGATTAAATCCGCTTGTGCTCGATATTGTTATGTTTGGATCATTGTTATGTGTTTGACTCAATCTTGATTAGGATATGTTCGAAATTGATTATATGATAAATTATGTTTCATGTTATCACGCCATAGGTGAACCTTGATATTGGCCTTGTAGAAATTGGCTAATAAAATATATAATAACCCAAATGTAATCTTGTTTAATGTTTTATCATAGGATCGAAAGAATGTGATTCAGCGAGCATATGAACTATGTTAACCATCACAAACTAAACTTTATGCATTCGATATAATGAGACTTATAAGTTGAAATGATTTCTTATTATATTGAATAGATGATGCTTGTGTGACTAACCCTCATCACTTGTTTTCTTATCTTGTTTGTGTGCTTATTATCTATCCATGTTAGTGCTCTTTTCATGACTCTTAGCATAAACTAAACGCACCTATAAATCATTGTTTGAAACTTAATCTTTAGAACTTGTGACATCTAAAGATAATTATTTTTACTTGATAA